>OY660878.1:11320000-12520000 GCA_962446985.1 Xyrichtys novacula
CTAGAAGTACTACAACTTAAACTTATGCCACCTCTCACTTTCTGTTTTTTAAGGTGGTTTCCTTCTTCATACAAATTTTGTGCAATTTCATACAGTTTTTCAGCTCTTTCGGCATGAATGCAATTTCAATTTGCTTAGCATATTCAAACTATCATCCGTTAACAATTTTCACATTCATACAACTTCTGCTTCATATTCTTTACCCCTTTAACAGCTCTAACAGTTTTTACATAAATAGCTTTTTTTTGCAGTTTTGCATTGCTTTTTCAGCTTTTAGCATTCAGCATTTCCTGCGAGGAAATGCAATTTTCTAGTTTTACATGTATAACTCTATTGCTAAAAGAGCCACATGGCTACCTCGACAGACTAGAAAGCCTGTAAGCTACTGCAACATCTCCAGCACCATGGACAGCTTTCTCCTGCAATCACACAGTCAAAGTAGACTACTGCAAAGACAAAATTAGCTTCAAAGAAATAAGAAAAAAGAAGAACTTAACTGATCCCCAAAGGGCAATTCAATTGCTGATTGATGACAAGACAACATATTCCCAATCTGAGTAATGGTAACAGACGACTCTTTTAGAGTGACTGAAACACAAAATTTTCACATCTTTTATAGATTCTACACAAAGTGGCAGGAATGAATAATATATTGCAATAAAAGGCAAACAAACTAGGGATAATAGTCTGATCATTTTAAGGCTAACAACACCCTGTTTCAAAGAAATACAGTTATGTTTTAAAATAATATAAATATAAGTGAATTAGATTTAAGACTCTCCAAATACAGTATGAAAATTACCTTTATAATAGACAACATAACCAGAATCCCCACCAAGCAAGGCTTACAATAATCAAAACTATAGTGTTGATTGAAAAGACCACACAAAACATGCCCGATAATAATGATAGTGTTAATTGTGTTAGAGGTTAGCCACTGGCACTGCAAAGCATAACACATGTTTACAGGCCACATCTGAAGGCTATTTTGGATCCTCCCCTGAGAATATCTCTGCAGCCACTGAAACACTAGGTCATGCACCCCTGATGCATCAAGGTGGGAGTGGAGAGTTAAAAGATGCTGCTGATGCTCACAAAGAACATGCAGACAACGCTCTCACTGTTCAGGTTGGACATCAACATAACATTTAAGCTATGCATCAGTCTCGTGGGCCTTTCATTATCATGCGTTTTGGCTATTATACTGGATCTACTTAAAACATGCCCAGTGAGAATCTGCCTGTGGGATCTAAAAGTGAGCCTGAGCAGACCCCTGTGGGACACAGTGGTTGCCTTCAGGCCGTTGTGGTTAGCCTTATGCTGTTGGGAGAGTGAAGAGAAAATTGGCAGAGAAAGTGAAGTGGAGTCAGTGATGCATCTGCAATTGGTGGTGGCAGATAACTCCCTGACAGGATGGAAGAAGGCATACAGGGTAGAAGAGTAGGCCATCATATCAGTACCCTGGAGCTCTGAAGATAATGCTATCCTTCCTCCATTTACACTCACTCCTCATGTTTCACCATGCTTGGTATGCATTGTATAGTTGCAGATTCTTAAACCGGAGGTCCTGAGTGGATTTGAGTTGATGATTTGAACTACAATGTTAAAATCATTACCTCTGTCTAATTGCTAACACTAAGCAGAGGGTAATTTTTCCCCTTCAATATTATTCACTGGCACCATATGGAGCTGTTTCAAAACAAAATATTCACTCTAATTGCCTAAGAGTAAAAACTTGACATAGGGCTCTTACCACCCACAACATCAGGTTTGCTTGTTTACAGATAAGATGTTTAAACTGTAAACAAGAGGGGAAAAATGGTAGTGCGATTAACAGGTTAGTCAATACCACACAGGTGCTGCATTGCAATTAGTGGAGATATTGAGCCAAAACATGAGGATAATATTGCAAAGGTGCTTACCTATGAGGAGACAAGAAATATCTGTTTTTTTCTGACTAATATTTCTCTAGATTTGAGTCACTTTTAATGTACTCTCGGATTATCTGTTTGAAGCATCACTGAACTGCTGAAATCACTTCATTTGATTCATATTTAAAAGGTTCAGCATGTTCCAACTGGGTTTTTTTTTTTATCACATTTGCCCTTTGTACTGATAAATTTCAGCCAGCTGCTGACTAGCTAGGATTTTTTCTTTTTCTAAAACACACACACACACACACACACACACACACACACACACACACACACACACACACACACACACACACACACACACACACACACACGAGTATTCGCAAACACTCAAGTGATTTAAAGGTGTAGGCAGCACATTTCCTGTTGAGGGACTTGACAACATATTTCTCTGATGAGTACAGTCATCTGTCCATATTTGGACAAAGGAAGTCAGCTTCCTGTCTGAATGTTCCGCATACATCAGCAGTTAACAAAGGCATATTGGGACAGAAGGATGAAGGGAGATGGAGGGAGAATGAGGACTTATCAGGGATGCAGGGGAGTATGAGCACACCTAATCTCATTTATACATGTGCATCGATCCGTTTGTTTAAATACTGTTCTGATTCAATACAAATCAGCTTAATATGTTAAAGTCTGTTACTAATACACATGGAAAGTCACACTGCAATGTAAAAAGGTCTATACTAGGTAGTTAAGGATTAGTTTAAGGTATGATCTGTGTACTAATTGTCATGATGTTCAAAAATGCTGTATATGTAAGTGTGCAGTTAAAAAGACGACAAAAAAAACCGGACCGATCTGTTGGATTTCAGGTATTGTAATCATGATTAATTCAACATTACTTCTCTATGACTGATAAAGTGGAGCCCAAAAGCACTCATTAACATCATGAATAGTGCATGAGTCCATACACACCAGTCATGAGTCACACATCTTAGCTAGTTAATATAATTCATCATCACAAAGTGAGGCATGAGATACCATTAATTCATGTGAAACACTGATACGTGGTTCATCAGGTAATTCATGAACTGTATACATCTGAACAAACTGGTGAAAAAAGGCTGGCTCTGTGCTTGGATTCAAGTTGGACTCACTGGAAAATGTGGTGAAGAGATGTACACTGAGGAAGGTGGAGGCTATTTAAAAGAACATGGATCACCCACTTCATAACACCTTAATGGACCAAAGGGCCAATGGTGGTGGACAGCTCCTCTCTCTTCGCTGCAGGACAGAAAGGTTCAGAAGATGTTTTGAACCCACAGCCATCAGACTTTACAACTTTTTTTTTTAATAGTAGATTACTTTTTAGACATGACAAATAGGATGACAGACAATCGAATTTCCCTTCAGGGATCAATAAAGTTATTCTTATTCTTATTTCATCTGTTATTATTCGTGGTCTGTGACCAACACTGCTGCCTATCAATATGGGGAGCTCAAAATATTTTAGCTCCACAGTCTGGGAATACTTGTGGTTTTCCATTTTTAATATCAGGTCCTTGGTTGCATTTACCCTGTGAGTTTCTATTAACATTATCCTCACCTTACTTGTGTTAAGGTAAGAACTCTTTGAAAAGTTTGTAATATCCCATTTAAGAGCCTCTATTGATGAAGTCTCAGGCTGAAGCTAACAGGCTCCAGGAACAAAAATCAGTAATCATGCTTTTTGCTGAATAGGGCTGCAACTAGTCACTAGTCGACTAGTCACAGACTATTGAAACAATTAGTTGACTAATCGGTCTGCTTTGCAAACCTTGCGAGTTATTTTTTTTGCCTTATCTAGGCTAAAGTGCTCCCAAACTTTGGAGGTTTTTAAGCACATATTCGTAGCTGCTGTATGGGATGCCGGAGCCGCTATGTTTGAATACCCTACCGCTCGGCTTCCATTGTCGACTACTGTAGACAGACGACTGTCGATTGCTGTCGGCAGACATGTTTTTCCATTAGCGATTTTTGTCGACAACGTTAACTTACCGTTGCAGCCCTATTGCTGAAGCCTAAAAAGACAGGCCAATCAAAAGCTGCATGTCAAATCTATTTTAGATTTTTTTCTACTGCCATGTGCAACCTCTTGTTACATGGTTAAGAGTCCTGACTGAGGCAGGTCTTCAGTGAGTACTTACAGTTGTGTTGTGAATCTGCATAAAAGCACTTGTCATCTTGTGCTGTTTGTGTTAGATTTTTGGGATGCTGTATGATCATGTACTGAGTTGCCTCTGGACACGCCAGAGACAGACATGAGTGTTATCTCCTCAGCTCAGGCTGACATTTCACACATCAGTAGAGTAGAAAAGGCACTGCAATTGCTTTTCAACTATTGTGGGGTATTTGAGTTTTCAAGTAAACAACCCTGTTAATAAAGTGAGAGAAAACTCAGCAGTAGTCCAGGTAAATTCAGTTTAATTACAGGAAATGACCAGAAAATGCACCCAGAAAACACAAGTTGATCCATTTATCACCACATGCGGGGACATTTCTGTCAATCTAGCACTTCACCCTACCTCTGCTAGAGATTCAGGATGTGCTGGAGCATCTATTTTTACCTCTGTGAGACAGGGAGGTGAAGATACACAGCGGGGCAGAGATAGAGGGGAAGGCATACAGACTCACATCGACAAGCAAACCAAGACACAGGATGCAGAGATAGAAGATGTCGAAAAGAAAGAGGAAGGGAATGAAACCTTGTAACGCTGAACCTAGGTGCTCAATAAGAAATGAGGAGAGAAGAAAACCAAGGGAGGGAGACGGAGAGCGGAAATAGACTGAGAGATGAAGAAAAACAGATGAGATGTCGAAGAAGAGGAGTGGGAACCTGAGAGGAGGAGGAGGAAAAAAGTGTGTATCGCAGAGGAGGAAGCTATGAAAAGAGCAGCAGACATGTTGGTGGAGGCATGTTTAGCTTAAGGGGGGGAGGGAGAGCATCTGCAAGCTGTCTGGCTGAGCACATCGGTTTTAAGGGGGAAACAGGGCCACGTGAGGGAAAATAAATGTGGAGAGGTTGATGTGCATTCATGAAAATGCTAAATTAAAATGCACGATGGGGAATATATTAGATGGAATTTAAATTAATGGCTATTCACCCAAAGCAAAAACATCTGGTAATGTCGCACAAACGTTACCTTGCCTTATGCACAATGCAAACTAGACCTGACACAATGTTTTCATATTGGTATACAGGGATTGATTGTAACATAGAGAAGTCTTGCACTGTGTTTTACTCAACCAAAGTCAAATGGATGTTTTTTTTTAAAGGACTTTCATTTCCGTAAACCAGACTACTCAGCATGACATTGCGTTCAAGCTGCGTAAGGTTGAAGTGGTGATACAGATGGATAAGGACGCACTCGCATCACCGGCAGCCCTTGTCAGACAGCTAAGCACAATAGAATAGACAAAGTGATGGATATGATGCTGAGAGAAGCAGGAGATACAAGGTTTGAATAACACAGACAAAAAAAAAAAAGGTGGTGAGACACACGTAGGTGAAAGAGATGGAGATGTGGATAAATGGCAGGTTGGCGGGGCAGGGAGACAACATGGGAGACAAGTTAAACTTTGCCTTTATTGAATGTTTGCAGGATGTTTGACAGTGAAGAGTTCATCAGGTTAACTCTAAACAACTTCATAAACAGGCAGTCTAAATGCTGTCAAGAGTTGTTCACTTCATATAAGAATTTGTGCAGCCTCGGAAATATACCAAAGTAATAAATAATTTATGAGTTATGGAGTTCTCACAAACAGCTTCTTTTTTTCTTAAAACGGAAAACTTTATGTCAAAGGAGCTGCTTTGTTCACATCCCGTTACTCATTCAAACACAAAAAAACAAACAAACATATGTACAAACGCGTCACTTAGCCAGTGAGGCATTTTTCTGCCTAGCATTTGTTGCTTTAAACTGCCTGTTGTTCAGTGTGAATGCAGGCCCTTCACTACCTTGTGTGTGTCGTGACAAAAAACAATTACAACAGTTACACAGCAAGTGGCAGACTCCAGTGTTAAAATATTAAGCCAATGCAGGAACAAAAAAAACAACAACTAAAAACAGCAGCTCCCTGAATGTCCACACACAGCTGGCTGCAAAAGCCCAGGAAATATTAGAGAGTATGGGGCTGCAGACACACCTATTTTGAGGTGGTATCTTTACACTATGCATTTGAATACTGAAGGTTAAGAATGATAAAAATAAATGTTGCTTAAATCACAATGTTAAGACAGAAGATAACATTTAATTTGAAGAATAAAGCTGTTGTTAAGGGGAGATGACACATATCAATAATGAAGTGTAAAACACTTTACTTCTTAGTTAACTTGTGTCCTGCACTTTGTAATGATTTACCTGTAACCATAAAGCTAATGCATACACAGTAGAAATAAAAGATATTTAACGTTCAGACTTTGTTTTTTTCTGCAAATATTCACTCATTTTGGATTTTATATTTACGTGTTCCATAAAAGGGGCATTCTTCACCTCTGTGTTACATCCTCTATCCTTGTAGCACCTGTACCTAGCAACTGTCTATTTTGTCCTAAATATTCTACTACTGCTTTTAATCTCATTAATTTCATAAAAATTCAACTCTATCCTTGACATTTCAGCTTTATTTGTTCAGTGCATGATTAAAAAAAATGCTTCCTGACAATTTTCTTTCCCTCAGGTTTTATTATTTACACCAAAATCAAACATCCACACAGTTTGACTCAGAAATAGGTTCTGAAAAAGCTCCCTCCAACAACCAAACAAACATCTTCGAGTTTTAGAACCCAGCATGTGAAGTCACAAGACCATGTCTAAGCTCCATAATGTCACTACAGGTACAACACCATACACTACTACTATGACTCATCAAGAATACAAATGCAAGCATTTAGCTTAAAGCAGGGATTAATAAAACATCCCAGAACATGAAGTCTAGCTGCAAATTCTTATTATTGGACAAGTGTTATGTAAATGCTGACATAAAATATTTAGATTCTGTTTATCTGCTGCATAAATAGAGACTACATAATGAAGTTGGATTTAGAGGTCAGATTAATTCTGGCAAAGAAAAATATTTCAGTGTTGCACTTTGAATTATTTGTATTTGAAGTTTCAACCTTTAATTTTAGAATTCAGCATTCCAGTAATAGCCTCCCCCCTCTCTCTCTCTGTCTCTCTGTTGTAACTACTTTGAAGAATTTGTTCATTTAAAGCTCAGTTTTTTTTGGATTCTTAGTTTGTTTTTTTGTTTTGTTTTTCAAATCCCGCAAAGACTAAAATGGAAGGATATAATATCTCAAAATCTTTAGTTTTTTTCATACTTTTGTGGTTTGAAATGTCGTCACAGGCATAGAAATACAAAAGCAGAAATCAAAACCACTTTCATTTTGTGTCTGTAACCTCACTGTCTCTGTCCGTTTGTGTCATTCACTGTTGGTTTAAAGCCAGGCTGTGGGCTTTTAGTGCAAAATAAACAAGTATGGCTACCCTCACATCCTGTTTCACACACTCCATTTCCTGCTGCTGCCTACGGAGAGAGTAAATCAGGGAGATAGAGAGAGCAACCAGGAACTCTAGAAGAAGTCAGGAATAATATAACTGTGTGTGACAGGCATAAGGTAGCAATAGAGACAGGAACTTACCCCCTGTACAAAGATACAATCCTACAATCCTGAGGGGATTTCGATGTGAATTACTATTGTTTTCCATAAGCAGGGAGAGATGACCTAAAGACATCAGAAACTGGAGGAAAAGGAGCATCTTTGTCTGTTTGATCCCAGACATTTCCTGAGTAGCCAGTAAAACACGAACATGCTCGACATCATTTAGAGTTAGTCTGTCTTCAAAGACTCTCTAAATGTACCCTGTGCACTGCGAGTCCTTTCAACACATGTAAAATTAATCTGCCTAAACAAAGACTGACTTTTTGTCCATTTGGTTGTTCTAAACTTCCTCAGATTTGGGTGTTTGTCTCCTACTTCTGTTCAAGCAAACGGAAAAATGCGGAAAAAATAAAACTAAATAAAAAGATAGTTTTAGAGTGTTCAGCATGACTAACAGCGACACATAAGAGAATCAGAGGGAAGAAAAGGGGAAAAAGAGAGAGTGAAAGTTTCAAGCATGACTAACCAAATACCTTGGGGTGTGTGTCTTATGTATTTGCATTTCTTTTCATGTATGAATTAAATTCAACCCCTTGCTTTCTTCCCTTTTATCTTTCCTTTTCCCCTCTGCCTCCTCATACCTATTATTCCACAAAGCTAGCGCCAAGACAGAGGGAAGAGGTTAGCTTGGTGACCCAGGCCGGCACGCTCAGCTCTGGGCAAGTCTCTGCTGCCAAACTGCCCCCAGGGTTTTACCCAGTCTTTTAACTCACCAGGAGGGAAATTGTGCACACACACACACACGCATGCACACACATACATACTAACTGAAACAACCTGGCAGGATTATCAGGCGCATGTACACACTCACATTCTGCCAAAGCAAGAGGGAAGGAGGAGGGTAATGAGGGAAAACAGCAGATAAGAAGAGAAAATAGAAGGTTTGATCGGGAAAAAGGGAGATGAGAGGAAAGGGATGAGGGAGAAAATTGATAAGGAACAAGTAAGGAGTGAAACGTTTGAGGAGGAAGCAAGCACAAGGAAGAGGAAAAGAAAACAGAGAAAATAAACTAAAACAGAAAAAAGCTGTTAGAATTCTAGAGCCCGCGCTCAAACCGAGAGGTGGCTGCAAAGTCTGGTTTCTCTGATTGTTCGGCAATTTTTGCTCTATTTTTCTTTCTTTCTTTTTGTGTGTGTGTTTTGTTGGCTGCTGATGGATATTTCTGCTGGGAGAAGATTTTACTCAAGAGAAGAGCTTCTGTCACTGAGACAGAGCAAATCTGGACAACTACCTCCAATTCCAAAGGATATCAGGAGGTGTTATTGTGGTTGCTGTGCTGGTGCAAAGGTGAAGGCAAAGTTGAAGGAGGTTTAAATATATGCAACTTTATGTGAGTGTCTTTATTTGTGGAAAAGGGTGTTTGTCTTACCAGTGGGTCCAACCTTACACACACCAAATTCATCTCTGCTTATTTGAGGGGCTGCTTTTTGTCACCATCGTGTGGCATTACTGTCTTCAGACATCTCTTGATCTCTTTGACTGATTCACGAAAATAGTAATACGGTGGTAGATTTAAAGGCAAGGAGAGGAGCTTATGTGATTGGTGAAAACAGGTCTCAGCTGTGTTAAACCCACTCCATGCCCTCTCTCCTCCCTCCCTACTACTTACACGGCTGGGAGGAGCCGAGTTAGGGAGGGGAATACTTCAACTCTCGCCGCTCACCAAAATACCAAATTGTGCTTGGGAATGCCTTGTCTGCACTGCGGACCTGACTTACCCCGCGCCTGCGCCACCTCGCCGGCGAAGCACGAAAATAGAGCCCTAAGGGTGCAGTCTACTGTGATTTACTGAAATCTGGTTGAATCAAAACAACTCGGACTCCAGTGTGGATCTACCCGGCTTCACTCTCATAAGATCAGACAAAGATGCTAAAGCTCATGGCAAGAAGAAAAAGGGAGGTCTGGCTTTATTTGTTAACCAGGGATGGTGTAACTCTTCACACATTTCCAGATACTGAACTTTTGGCAGTTGCTCTCTGGCCGTATTATGTTCCAAGAGAGTTCAGTCATAACATAATGCTGAATTCCAGTTACCTCAGAAGTTGGATGTCGGAGCTAGGAAAGATGTGACACACAAGCTGACAGCTCTCTGGTTAACAAGTTGGAAAACCAAGATTGATGCCTTCTGTTAGCCATTGTTAGCTGTTATTAACCGTTGTTAGCTGTTGTTAGCTAACCAACATATAACACAACATTTTACACTTACAGACACCTTAGTAACATGTTAACAGTTAAACACTGGGCAGGACTACATACACCACTTATTTAATTTCACAAAAACAAAACAGAAGGGCTCATAAATAATACAGTACGAGAGCTTTCACAGTTTACTATTGATGCACAGCACTGCCATCTTGGATTGACACTCTGTGGTCAAGTCAGACCAAAGGGCCCAAAGAGCCAATGGTGGTGGATGTCTCCTCTCTCTTCGCCGGAGGACAGAAAGATTCAGAAGCTCTTTTGTACCCACAGCCATCAGACTGTTTAATTCTTCTATAAAAAGTAGCTAACATGAGACTCCAGACAAATGAATGTCCCTTTGGGGATCAATAAAGTTCTTGCATTGCATTTTATTATTACAATAAACAGAGAGAAAAAGGGAAAAAATAAGGTTCACTTTGAAATCTAAAAAGATTTTAAGAAATAAATTAAAAAAGGTGAAAAAATGTGACTCAATCTATAATTTAAGGGACCAGCTCTGAAGAGGGTGATGGAAAGGTCAAAGCCGTTCGTTCACATTCCAAGCATCTACTTCCACTCCACGTAGTCTCTCCAACCCCCCTCCTCATCCATCAATCCATTGTGAACTCTTTCATTCACCTCTCTTTCCATCTACTCCCTTTTAACTCATCCTCCCTTCCACTCCTTCCATCTATCCATCCAGGCCTCCATTCATCAAAGTGAGAAGGGGACAGAGACAGACTTGACTTTGACTTTGATCCGTTTTTCTGAGCAGTTAAGGACTTCTTCACATGCTCAAACACAAACATGCATATGCATGAACACGGACACACACAGACACACAAAGAGGTGATCCAGTTCTGAGGAGAGCAATAGTTCAAGCTGCTCTCAGAAGCTGGGGGGTTGCAGGTTGAAGTCCCTTGTTGGTGCACAGGCCTCTGAGTGAACTCCAAAGCTTCTCTGTGTGACACTTTGTTCATTAAAAAGATAGAACAAACACAGGCTGCTGTTTGATCTCTCATCATTCTCCCTATCTGTCTGTGCGTCTCTTGCTTTATCTCTCCCTGAAGCCATGAAAAAAGTTTGTGGAAAAAAAAAATAAAAAACTTTGTCTCTTCATAAATCTAAACCTTTGTGTATTTGCAGATTCATGGGAAGACAAGATTGACAGGTCCTGACAAAAAGATGAACCATTAAACCCACATATAAGCTTACATCAATGCTCCTTAAGTACACATTACACCGTGTGTGGGCTGGACTATTTGCATACTTCCTTTTTAATCTACCTTTTAATTATTCCACTTATTATGAGCTTGATATGCCTCAGAATCACAGTAAATTCACTCTACTTGATATTTTCTTCAGTATCTGAAGTCATTTAGAAAATTGTTGTCCACAAATTGATGCTTATGACAATTTAGCGCCAAAAGCCTATAAAAAGTCTGGATATATTTACAGCTTTGAAGATTTAACAAGACAACCTTGATATTATTTTTACAACTGAAACTAACAATCCTATTTTTTTTACTCTTTTTTAATCACCAGCTAGTTTTCTTTCAGACAGCACATTTGCAGTTACAAAAAAATCAAAGTCCTTTGAAGCCCAAATGCTATTCAATTTTTCTTCCCCTGACCATCTAAAAGCTACTATATAGTAGTATATTTTTGAAAAAAAAGGCAGAAAAAGATCCCTTATTTTTTGGGGGCAGATATCTTTGCCATAAGGAACTATATTGTATTTATTGAGAGGCCAGATATATTTCTGTTGAACAGACTGAATAATCGGTTTACTGTTTCAGTTCTTGAAGTGTAATAGATCAAATCACAGCTGCTCAAGTTTCATTGACTTGTATGTGAAATATAGGATTTGACAGTTTTGTAGATGAAAACTACAACCCAATCACAAAAAAGAAAAGTTAGGATGCAGAGTAAACCTCTAGTCTGAATCATGGACTAATTTGCTACAAAAGTGCATAATTGTCTCAAGTTTGGTTTGTATTCCCACTGGGACATTTATGAGTCGATCAAAAAGTATGATGGAAATAAACTGCTCTCTGATTGGCCAAGACCACTTCAACTGCAGAAATAGTGAAACACTTGTTGTGAAGTTCTGTCTGTCATTAATGTGTGATGCACGTATGTGCTGTGCATAGCAATGAGAACAGGAGAGCGTGCAGGTGAAGGAGACTGATTAATCAAGTGAAAAAGAGGGCGACTTTAACCACATAGTCTGATACAGTTCCTGTGTTGAAGTGAGCATTAATACAAAGGTACTTGCACAAATGCAACCAGATGAAATTCCAACTTGCACATGCAGAAACAAAGGTTTCATATGCGATTTTGGTCGCAGTCTCGAGCCTTGTCAATATTTAAGATGCCAAACAGCATGTTGACCCTCTTCATGGGAAGTTTAAGTACAAAAAACTCCATGACGAAACAGTCGACCGACATAAAGTGTTGCACACACTCTACAGGAAGGGAGTCTTGGTTTTACCAAAGCACCTCCAGTATAAATTAACACATTGACATGAAGCATAAGCTTTTCATTAACATGTTCAGCGCATATATATTCACGTCTTTCTTGAGTCTCATTGCTCATGCAAAATGAAATAGAATTGATATAGATTAGAAATGAATAAAATTGAATCATGAATAATCAAAATTAATCCACAACAACCCTGTGATTAATCTGATTTAAAGTTTTTAATTGTTTGAAAGCACTAATACAAAGGTAAAATAATCATTTGAAAAAGATAAATAAAATAAAGGGATCCTATTTCCAGCATGCACAGAAAAGTCAAAACACGCACATTAAAACATGTATGCATTTTTCTTTAAACCCATAGGCAACATCTTTTTTTATACAGTGAGAATCTATCACCTCCGGCTGTGATTATATCTCAGCGAGCAGCCTTTTATGTATATATAGAGTGTGAGATTTTGTTGGGGTCAAAGCTGAATTTAAATGTTTCTGAGGTATGATAATAAATGCACAGCATACACACAAGCACATACACACACATATTCACATCTACACATACACACTGTCTGAAATCCATATTCTATTTTTGCTTCAGTTGATACGCTTGGTTTTAGAGAGCAGAGTGCCAAGGTTGCTGAGAAACAAAGATTAAAGATTCATCCATAATTAACAAGGTTCACAGAGAAAGAGGCAGGGACAGATAGATTTTTGACTGCTGCTTCACCTGCACACCTACTAGTTTCCCAGGTTCTCCCCTTTTTTCCCTTTCTCTTTTTCCAGCCGAGTTCAGCAGTCAGCCACATCCCAAAGGGACATATCAGGGTTAGAGGGGAAGATCTAACAGCCTGCTGAGGGGAGGTAAAGGGGAGAAATATAGAGAGGGGGAATGAGGGAATGAGGAGATCAGCAGCAGAGTAAGGGGGTAAGAGGTTGATATCTGACAGAGGAAGCTTGCATGAAGATGACTAGTTACCATTTGCCTGAAAATGTTTAAAAGTCAGGTAAGAGAGGCTTAGGCAGTTCAAGGTTTACAAAGGAAAGGAAAGAGCTAACTCCCATTGAGATTGAGGTGGGCTTTACTTCCATTGTGCCATACACAATCCAGTTGCAATGACAGATCTAAAGTGGGCCAGCCTGGGTTGCAATGTTCATTCAGCTCAAGTGAAAACATGATACCCTGGTTTCCACAACAGGAAAAATCAGGACAAGTCTAAATTACATGGCGAACACACAGAGAGCAAAGCATTCAGGTTACCACAACAAGGGGCAGTAAGATGTTGCCAAACAGCTAATTTAGATTTCACTAGGTTTTAATTCTCACCAAAGGTCTCCGAGGTTGTTACTCAGCACTGATTTGTGACGATTTATCACTCAAGCTCTGCGGCACCATGGCAAATAAACTATGAATCCCTCCTTTACATTTAAATCTCTCCGTTGGGAGGGGAATGGGAGCCCACTTCTTTAGCATAAACTTACAGCAGCAGCAGCAGCCTGGATTCAGTTCAGCCCCAGGCACTTTGCTACATATCATCCCATATCTTTTTCTCCCCTGTCTCCCTTATCTCCCCTGCTTGTCACTATGTAAAACAAAGCAGAAAATGCCTGAAACTGTTTGGAAGAGTTTAGTCCCAGGAGGAATAAACTTTTATTACAAGGCTCCAGTGCTGAATTAGGATAAAGTCTACATTCAGGATGTATATGCAACTTTTTCCTGCCCGCTGAAATTTGCTTAACTTTAATCTTTTATGTTTATGGAAGCAGGAGAGAACACTGTTAGCTTAGCACTAAGACTGTGACAAGGAGAAAGAGCTTTAAGGGTCAGTCCAATAGCAATAACAAATCTGCATACACGCACCCCTGATGTTCCCTAATTAACACTATTTTTTTCCCTGCCTTTTGAATCCCTATATACTGAAATTACTGAAACAATTCATCCTTCATCCTCAGCTGGAGGAAGGCGAGTGAGAAGGTCTGATTATCTGGTAAGTTGTTTAAACTCAACAGATCCTCACAGTGGGATCAACCTCTGCTATGTTGGATGTAAACAGACTGACCTGACATGTAGGACCCCTCCTTTCTTTCACTCCTCTCTCATAATCACACGTTTGGCCTCTCTGCAGACGCCATACAAACACGTGAATAAAGCGAGTTATTCTTGTGAAACCAGCAAGTAAATACACATGGATCTCGCATTCAGATCTGCAGGAAATAAGAGATGGTTTTGTTTGCGCTTTGTGTGAACACAACATGAGACTCACTCAAGCACTACCTCTGCAGTTACAAACTGTACCTTCGCTGACAGTGAGTGACCCACAACCTATAGACATGACTCTCAGCAGCAAGTTGACGTGATAATAAAAATAATAATAATAGATTTTATAAGTAACGCCCTTGACATTTGAAAACAAATCTCAAAGTGCACAACGTGCAAGGAGACAAGAGTGGTGCCCCAGTGCCCACTCCACTAACTTGATGTAGAAATGAGCAGTAATCTAGAGAAAGGTTTTTCTTTGGAGGGCGCTCACATTGATTGTGCCCTGGGCCGTCATCCACATTGCCTATAGCAAAAACCGCATCTGGTACAAGCAGTAATTCCCCAGAAATTGAAGTCGTAGATTAATCTATATGTTTAATTTAAATTTCTATCAAAATGGCCTATAAAACCTGGGGTTCTGGCTTAAGCATCTCTCCAAGCCCCGAAAACAGTGCTGGCTCATCTCCCGCCACCTCACATGATGGATGTAGACATACGTCATACAGGGTGATGTGTGTCTACGTCATTAGCACAACTTAATTTGGTCATCTCACACATTGCAAAGGCCTTGTCAGTCATCTTATTTGCTCGCTCATTTTGCAAAGAAATTAATGTGTTTTCTTTTGTTGTGGTCCTATTCACTAAACAGTCTGGGTGGCGTGTGCATTAAGGTTCTGGTTGTGTGTTTTTTTGTTTTGGCTTTGCGGCCAAGCCTCGACTTTATAATTTATTTATTTTTAAGCTTTGACATTACTTAATCATTGCCGATCATCACATGAAGCATTGCGATGCTTCAACACATCAATGAAGTGCACCCACCTCTAGACTTGGCCATAACTTTGAAAAAGAAAACAAACCTACATGATCCCAAAAATGTATATTTCCTGACGAAAACCATAAAATGACAGAAAACAGAAACTTACCTGTAAAGATGTAAAAGCCGATAACACTCTTCTTCAGGATTCACATGTTACCACAGCTATAACATCATGGATGAGGGTTCGAGTCCAAAATCTTCCTTTTCCTCACTCACTGTAAAGAAAATAAAGACATAGGAGATGATGAGTATTAATAAAATACTCACGAGGCAACAATTCAACAAAGTATCCATCTTTTGACAGTATGACTCATTTCCTGCCTCCACATCCTCCATTGTGTATTTGTCATGACTACAACAGCACTTGGCCCTGAAGCATGGTGAAGATATAAAGGGTTCTTCAGCATTGACCGTGTTCCAGAAGAGCTTAATTATCAATAAACTGCTTTGTTGGCCTCTAACTGAGAACTAAAGTGCTGCAACTGTGCACCATTGAACCAAATGGAAGTGTGTTAAGTTGAAAGCATGTCCTATAGACTGATCTCCCCACACAGAAAATCTGTCTTCACGTGTTGCTACTGGATATCAATGACTTGAACAACCCTGGCTATTGATCCAAGGTATCCCTCTTCCTTCCCTTCGTAGTCTGCATCTCCTTTTTGTTTCCTTGCCCCAGGTTTCATTTTATCCCTCTAAGCTTCTCCCCTTTTTATCCCATTTTCCCATTCGGATTTTTCTCCTTTAGTCTGCCCATACTTCACATCTTCCCTCTCGCTTTTCAGCTCCCCCCTTCAAAGGGTAGAGGACACAACTGAAACAAAGGCTGCTTCTGTACCAGCTGAGCCAGCAGGATGGGCGGTGAGGATAGAAAGAGGGGGCAGAATGAAGGGAGGGAGGGTAGGATCAAAATGTGGCAGGGAGGAAAAAGAATGAGGGCAAAGAGTAAGGTGAAGATGGACGGGTAAGAGGACACCACCGAAGAGAAAATGATGAAGGAGGAAACCAAAGAAAGGGAGCCAAAATAATAAAAACAACTAATAAATAAATAAATAAATGAAAAGGAAAAGCAGGGAGGCCGGCAGGAACACAAAAAAAAGAAAAAAAAAAGAAGAAGGATATGAAAGAGAAGAGAAAGGATGTCAGAAGCAGATAAAGATAGATGCAGTGAGGAGTTAGAGAGTCCAAAGAATGGTGGTGTCAAATATCAGCAGAATCAAACACACTCACAGAGACACACAGACAGGCACACAGACAGAAAGGTATACACACACACATGCACACAAACTCACAGTCAGCCAATACTGAAATTTGCCTCCAGCAGCACAGTCACATGCACTCCATTTTATTGGGTGGATAATATCTACCTTAGATATCGGGTGTATGTCTGAACAAAATGTACCATCATGAATTTCACAGATATATCATTAGTGTAATCCAAAACAGCACTCACATGATGAATTTCTTAAAAAGCTTCAACATTTTGACTTAATAATCAGCTACATGAGGCTAAATATGACAATAAAAGAAAAGAAACAATAGGTGGAAACACAGCATAAAGTTTAAATGGATGGTAGCTTAAGCACATGATTCATTAACTCTCCATCCTAAGTGTGACCTTGCAAATTGATTCGTTGGTCAAACACAGGCCCGTTTTCAGAAAATCTGCCTATAGCAGCTAAAGTGACAGACTGATTAATATGCAGTGCCACGCCCTGTACTGCACAAAGTTCATACACCAGAAGGAGAGATGTGCATACATTAGACATGCAAATCCCAAACAGAATTGTATATTCAGCCACATGACTTTGCTTATCAAGCTTATTTTGATCATGCATTATTGCTGCCAGGCTATAAAAATACTGAGAGATTGATTTTAAATTAATAAATGCCAGTTTCCATCTGGAAAGATTTATGTTTTATTAATTGTTTATTATCTTAGATGATGTGCCACCCTGAAAATGACCCTCAAAAAAACACAAGTGTATGCAAACTAGTCCAATTATCTGACATCAAACACTTCTTCCCCATTTCAATAAGACACACTGACATACTGTATATTTTGACCTTGCCATTTTTGTGCCCAGCATCTTTGAAAACAGGCTGTGTTTTCTTTTACAATATTTATTTGAAGTCCTGTGCAAGTCAACTTCAAAATCTAATGTCAGTGAGAGCTGCACAGCACACAGCAGCAACATTAAATGTTGATGAAATCCATTACAGCACAACACATAAATGTTGCACCAGATAGCATTACATAAACTGTAAGTCGGGGTGGGTTTCTTATAGATTCCCATTGGGAGGACAATTTTGGGGGACTTATGAGCCTGCACCCTTTTGGGTGAAAATAGATTTGCTTTTTTTCTGGACTTGACAGGAGTGCCTGCATCCTTCAATGGGCCCATATACCAGGGATGATGTACCACAGTGATTCTACCAAACACGGGATCCTGAAGATAATAAGGGCTTACCCAAAGTCCCCATGTTAAACAAGAATTACCATTTGAACCGAAAAAAAAAGGTTCCTTAAAAATAATTACTTTTAATTATTCAATATCTTACATAAGTCTAGTCTAGTAAAAGCTATAACAAGGTCTCACAGCTACAGGAAGTCTGCCAAGTCACAGTTTAGTTTGCAGCTTGTTTCAGAGTTCACAGAACGGTCAATGCAAACAGGCCACACAGATAAACTTTAGTATTTTTCTAAAATGTAGTGACATAAAGGATTGAAATGAAGTGAGAAAAACATCTAGTTTTAGTGGTTTGGTAGGACAAATGTAACAACTGCTTTTAAAAAAAACATGATAAAAATTCAAAGGATTACAAAGATTTGAAAAATTAATGTTTGTCTGATTTATTCAAAATATCTGAAGTCTGCTTATGTTTTGGGTACTGTTTCTTTAAATTAATGCAATTATGTGGATGTATGTTGATATTTGAACATCTGATTATTTCAGAACTATAGCTACACTGTGAAAATGAATAAGGTCCAGTAATATGTGTATGTTGTTTGTATTGTTCTAGTTTTGTTGTTTTGTCTTTGTCTTGAAGACTGTTGTGAGTTGTTGTGGTTATTGATGTTGTCTTTGTGTTTGTGGCGCAATGTTTTTTGTGATTGTGTACTGCTATGGAGAGTTAATTGTAAATGTAGACTCCAGAAAGAAAAGCGATAGCCTTAGCCAAAGCTAATGAAGATCTAAATAAATAAAAAGATAAAAATATTAAGTACAGAGATGCAAAAGGTTTTCCAAGGGGCCTGGGTTTGGGCCTCTTCATAGGAGGATACATTTTTATTGCTGTTATTTCTCTTTGTGTTCAGCTCTCAATACATTTGTAGCTTGTGTCTGACCCTGAGAGACTATGGAGTTCAGATTTAATTCCATATTGTACTTTCAAATACCAAATACAAAATACAAAACAAGTGTTTACTGAGAACATTCAGCTCTATCAGATTTATGGCAGATTCCCACTGCTTTCTTCAAAAATCATTCCATTGATCCACCAGAGTTTGCCCTTTTTTGTGGTAATCATTGAAAATAAGTTGTATTATCAAGCCAACTGCTTTTGGCACTCTTCTATAACATCAGTATAGTGACATATCAAAACATAGATGCACAACAGGGTCTGACTTGGACAAAAATAGCGAAGTCAAAGTAACTGTAACACCTGGTAACACTGGTAAAGCCTTTCAGCTTCCTTGATCGTGCGGTGCAATCTGTGGAAATTTCACCTTTAACAATACATGCCACTCCATGCAACATACAGCAGACATACACACTGACACACACTGACACACACAGACTGCATACTTGGACTCCACTCTTGGTGCAAGACAGGTCATCCTCTAATGGTATCAAACCACAGAAGCCTCTTTGGTGCATAAAGCTGTATGGATATAACACTGCCAAGCACAGCAGACAGTGTGTTTATATGAGTGCAAGGGTGTGTTTGTGTGCAACGGTTGACCGAGTGCATGGATAGGGTACACTGCCAGCCAGCCAGCGAGTCACTGCTCTGAAATATGGATGAGGAAAGGAAGCAGGAGAACAGCATCTGTGTATGTGTGTGTGCATGTTTGTGTGTTTGCAATTGTTTGTCTGTGTACAGCAGTGAATGTGGGTTCTCAGCTTAATCTTTCTGTTCTATGCAGGGCTGTATAGAGGGAATTATAGGCTCTGCTTCCCATCCATTCCTGGGCTTATGAATAGAAAACAGCAGCAGTGTCAAGTAGTTTCTTTTATGTGCCCATGCTTATATTGTATATATTGTACTTCAGACAGCTGGCCTTCCTTCGAGTTTACAGAGCTGAGAACATTTATCAGAAAATAATAAAAGGTCACCTGGAATAAACTAGGAAATGTTGGGAGTATGAGCAATGTTCTTTCAAAATGCTTCCTGAAAACCCTGAGTTTGTAAAAAGCAGCTCCACAATGTTCTGCTTTTTCATTGCCCTGTGCTCTCTTCCTTTATGCCCAAAAGAGACGTGAAAGAACAGTGGAATAAAGTCCTAATGTAGTCAGTGTGAGATAAATATAAGGAAAGCAGGCAGAGCTTCTAATCTGTGCTGCTGTGATAGTCAATGCACCAGCAGAGCAGATGTAAGAGCAAGTCACCACACTGTATTATCTCCCAATTTAAAAAATAAAATAAAAAAACAAAGCATGATGTTCTTTTTCTAAATGTCCTTTCTCTAAATTGTGTTCTTGCTTTTGGCCTTTATTGGATAAGATGGCAGAAAGCAGAAACATAGGAGGGGAGACAGCTTCAAAAGGAGGTTGGGAGTTGAGCCTGCAGGTCTGTCTGCTTTGCTGACTGAGTGAAACCTGCACCCCAGACACTGTTGTCTTTTTTGTCTTTTAAATCCAGCAAAATTGGACAAAAACAAACATGGCTTTTGTTCTTTACAAAAGAGCACAAAACTTAAGGGCGGTAAATGTCCAAATTAAGTAGAGAGATAATATTAGGTACAGGATAACAACAGCCGCCAAGCACGGTGCTAACAAACCAATAATTAAGTCATTTGGTGCTTCTGAAAAATAAAGAGATTCTATTAGAAGATAACTTTTCCTCAGTTTAGACAAGAATATAATAAATCCACCAAAAGATGTCTGATCTCTGTTTTTTTTCTTATAATTATCACTACTGCACATTATCATTTGTAATCACGAACTGTCTGAAATATCCATTCAAATCTGTTCATTTCCACCTTCAAATGTATATTTTCAGTTACTGTCAGAGGCTGAGAAAACGTCAGCGTCTTCAAGGAGACAACACAATGAACAAGTTTTATATAATTCATATTATATGTAGCTTTCCCAGAAACTAAAAAAAGTCACTTGAGGCAGAGAATAGGTCCTGTATATTTGTGTGATATGCTGCTGCTGTTCCAAAGAAGCATCCACAGTACAGCAAGGTTTTGGAGCTTTAATAACAAAAAAAAAATGCTTTTACATTGGCCAATGATATACATGCGCACATAAGATGTTGTATGTGTACACTTTGCGACGTTTATCAAAGCAAACCTGAAACAGAAAGCGCAGTCAACAAAAATTACGGCTACCTAGACTTACCTCTTCACCCAAGTGCAGGTGAACCAGCCCCTTAGATAACCAACCAGCTTTTAAGCACAGTGCCCACATGACCCAAAACCCAGTGAAACCAATGACATCAAGACAAAGTAAGTGAACACAGGATAACAGATCAGCAAAGAAACATTATGGCTATCCTACACATATTGAACAACTCGGCAGCTGATGTCAATGATTATACCAACAACTACAGTTATGTATATAACCAGGTAAAATCACTACCATGCACCACTCCCCCCCACATTATACACATTATTTAGTTAGTGACCAAACCAGCCTACATTACAGTAACAAAGGATAGTCTTAATGAGTGATTTATAAAATAAGTATGATATATATAAGAAGATTTCAGTGTCCTAAGAAAATATAGACAGTGCTAACCCTGATCAAAAAATATCATCACCACAAGGATCCCAGGAGAGTTTGAGATCAATAAAGAGACCAAGATATTTATACTCTGTCACCAACCGGACCTCCAGACCTCTGATATTAGAAAGCGTAGAGGGCGAAGCCTCATGTCAGAAAAAACAGAAATCAGTTCTATGGTCTTAGATACGTCCAGATCAGGTGTGAGGCTCTACATCAGTTGTTTTTTTACACTGGGCCATGACTGACCGATATATCTACACAACCATGATAAAAGGTGATTATTGTTTGGTTTGCATTACTTTGTTTGTTACCTGCTTAGTCACAGCAGAGATCCTACTGACTGTGTTTTTCTTACAAATGTCTCTTTGTGATTCATGAGAGGAAGAAAAAATCTGCATGAGATGGAGATGAGTAAGATTAATTAGTGCAGTGCTACATCAGAAACCAACCCTCTCTGTAGTAATAGAGCACAGTATGGATGCTCCCACGCATTTTATCACATTAACTCATCCAGTCACTCTGACACACTCCAGAGCTGGTAGTGTTCAACAGAGAGCACTTATATAACTGAGGTGTGATCAATCAACCGTGGTTACACAACTCTGAGTGTCCATTCCTTCAAAAAGCATATTGAGCTTTGGTTTGCAAATTTGAGTGAAACCTGGATTGCTTTAGTGAAGCTACAAGTTTCACCAGCTGTGCAAGTGAATTTCCATGCAAATCGACTACATGCCCAGTGCACAACATACACTAACATAAAGAACAACAACTTATGTGTAGACAAGTCAATAAACAGCAGCTGTGGCTGTGTTCGAATGCAGTTCAGTGAGGCTGTAATGATGTAATAACTGCTGATGTGTTTACAGCCTGATGACTGAAGACTTTCACTGGAAATGGAAATCTGAGACCAGTTGTTTTGCACTTGGCAATAACCAACATTTTCTGGCTTTACAGCGTTTCATAATTTGATTTTCCTGAATCCAAAAGAAGAAAAAAAGGAGCACTGCTTTGTTGGAAACAAAATACGATTAATCAGACAACACCAAATTGCAATTTCTCTATTTAACACAATCAACAGCTGTTGTCTGATAAATGTCTTTGATTGACCACAGCTGAGAAAATCTGCTTTCACACAGAGACTCCTAACACTTCTTAGATCATTTCAGGATGTCCAGGGCACCCTAGCTTCCCTTTTGCCCCGACCATATAGAAGGGGATTATCTCTGTCAGATACTCTCTCATCTTAAAATCTTTCAGGTGCAGGGGTGGTGCCTTGCAGGAAGATGAGTCTTAGATGGTCACTGTTTCTGGGTTAGGATCACATCACAATGTCTGACAACATTTGGCCAATACAGATGCCCAAATGTTACCTGATGACCTTACCTACACTGGCAGTGACTGATACAGATGACTACCTCTGTGTTCAAACATCAGCTTTCACTGAAAGTAGACCCCCAAAGTAAGAAGGGGCCTCTCATGGCCTCATTTGCTCACCTAGGAGCTATGACTGAAGCTGCGGATTATGCTTAGATCATATTAACATTGCACATAAACTTCTCTTATTCATATACAATAGTCAACTGCATCACAGGAACAATCACATATCTCTGTAAATACGACCTTTGCAGAGGTCACTGTTTAGCATGGGAGCTAACATGTGATATTAGATAATCAATATCACATCACAATATCAAGGGCCAATTTACAACAGTTATCTCAAGACATTTTTAATAAAGAGCTGACCATACTCTGTATTGTACTAACAGAGACCCATCTTTAAGGGAGGATTAGAGTGAGTCTCATCTTGTAAGATCAGACCCACTCTTTTCCTAACTTAATCCACCATAAGCAACACACTTTCCATGATTTTGAACCCCTGAGAAGAACCTGACTCATGTTAGACAGTCATCTGTTGCTACTGTGTTCGGATTGGAAAGGTTGGAAAGGGTATAGGGAGAGATGCCAGAAGAGAAAGATGGACAGAGATAAGCGACAACAATAGTACAAGCAGACATATCAAAGACCCAAAAGTCTAAGCAAATCTGTCTGTCTTGTTTCTATTTCTCTTCCTATTTAAACCTGAATTTCCAAAGTTATACTTATTGAGAGGTCATTTATAGAATGGAAGTATGGTTATGATAACATGTGTTGGCTTGGGATGTTATGATGGGGCCCGCAGTGACTTCTTTACAAAGGAGCAGAATTCCCAGCAATGTCCTGGTTCACCCTGATACTCAGCTGACTTTTCAGCAGGGAATACCTCTGCTTGGATTTAAAATAAACCAATTAAAACGTCTGCATTTGTTTTTCTGTTTTCAGATTTCTTATGTTTATTTGCACTAGAAAGGACAGCCATTATTGTATTGCACTCCACTTGTGCACCAACCTATCATATACCCCTCACAGACTGTCAGCAAATGTAAAAATGAAAAAATTGATCTGATGATGGAACTAAATAAGATGAAAAGATCTTCACAATTCACTGAGATCGCAAATCTGTGCACCATATTGCAAATACTGAGGTATATTATTCACAAACAAGTTGCAGCTAGATAACAATAAAAGTTTTCCAAAATCACCTGATGGGAAACTGTGAACTTGTAACAAGAGAGTAATTCCTGGACCCAACATTGTTAGAGGGAAAATGTTTAATGTCACTCAGGGTTAAAAGGCAGCCCTTCAGCTTTTCATTAAGTGTGAAGGTAAAATAAATATGTAGTTTTCACTACAACCATACATTTAAATAATAAAAAACAGGAAATCAGTTAAAGACTGTTAGAAAAGAAAGAGTTAAAACACCTAACTACAGAGGAGCGTCATTTCTATTTTTCACAGCTTCACACCGTTTTCTATATCGCACATCTCTCAAAATGTAAACACCAGATGACAATGTGTAATATGCATGTGCATTTGCGTGCATTTGTATGTGTGTGTGTGTGTGTGTGTGTGTGTTTTGGGGTGTGGAGGTCTCTCCAGATGCACCATCTGTCATCCCAGCATTCTCATTCTTTTACACCTCATCCCTCCATCTCTGGCTGTTCTCCTCCACCCCTCCTCCACCCTAATCCATCCATCCATCTATCTATCTCTACCCTCCCAAGTCGCTCTCCCCTTCCTTCATCCCTCAGTACATCTGGCTCTCTGTTTCCATCACTTGTGCTGTCAAAGCAGAAAGCCAGAGTGTGTCTGAGGAAGAAAGATCAAACTCTCTTTGTATTGTTCATGTCAGTGATATAAAACTGCTTTAAATATTTAACTCCAAAGCATTCAGCCCTCTTTATGGAATTTTCTTTTAGATTTATACTTAACAAAGTCAGCTCTTGACAACATATTTCACTATGATGTTCGCTTTCTGTTCCCCAATGGTGAATTACAAAGGTACTCAGTGCGTTATAGCATTTAGCTGACCATTATAAATGTAAGCGTCTCTTTAAGTCAGTCGGTAAATGCATCCAGCTTGTCATTTATTTGCAACAAAGAAGACTAAATGAGAGCAATAAACAAGGTGGAAAGGTAGAAACGTCGATGGAGACAAGGAGTAACTAAGAACTAAGAAACTAAGAACTAAGGAAGGACATACAGATAAGAAAAACACGTTCCTGAGCTTGCAGAAAACTCACCTTATTCTTCTTTAAAAACACACTGTAAACATTTGAGGACCCAAGAGATCATTTTTTGGGGTTCTGAAAGTGATGTGTTTCAGTTGTGCAACAGTTTAGTGTCTCTCATGTTGTGTGTGTGTTTTATTTATTTTTGATGCACCAAATGTTTTTAATGTGGGACAAATCAGAACTGAAGGAACGAGAGTAGGACATGCGTAGCACAAATATAGTATAAATATATTATTCAGACTAAAATCGTAGTAAATCAAATTTCTCATAGTCCGACAAACATACCAGGTTAATGTCGTTGGAGATTGATTAAGCGCGACTCGACGTAAATGTACTTACTGTCTGGATGGCAGCTCCTAAAGCTGCATGCAGAATATTGATTAGCATTAACAGTGCCTTCCCACATGTGTAAGATATCTATGTAAAGCCACTTCTACACTGTTATGCCATCATAGACGCTGGTTTTTGAGTTGTGCGCTGATAGTAAGCCAGATGGTTTGGCCTCACAGATGTGAATCCTCAGCTGAAGTTGTTGCCAGAGTTTTCAGATCATGTTCGTATTTGGTTTGCTCTTGCCTGGTACAGTTTCAACATGCATTTGTGAGTAAATCTATGTTGTGGAAATCACTGCATGGCATTAAAATCACTCCATTTGAACACAGAGACGTATTTGTTTTTAATGCTGTCCTGCCCAAAGTTCTTAAATTTATGCTGAGAAATATTATAATGAAGTTGTTGAACTATTTAGCTGTTTAGTTTTGTTATATCTGCCCTGACCTTTTGGATAAAGTTTGACGTTTTGGATCATTTGTTCACCAATTTGGTGCAAAGACAGAAGTCACTGCTACCATGCTAATTCAGGCTAACTTCTTCTAATAAGCAAACTGACTTAGTTAAGCTTTTTTCTTATATTAGTGGCCCCAAGAACAGAGCTGTGAAGAAAATTTTAATGAGTGAGTTTTAGCCGACGAGCTGAAGCCTTATCTTTGGCTTTCTTTGGTTTAATGCACAATAGCACTTTAGGTCTGTTTCAAAGGTTGAGTGTAGAAATGATCAAGTAGATGAATTATCAAAGCAAGATCAGTGACTGCAGCCTGAGCAATACAGCTGTAATTTAATTATCGAAGCACAAGTGAATAGGTGTAGTGAGACTTTTGTAGTTTGCTTATTAGTAATGGGTAATAGGCACCTCTTGGATCTATATCGGATTTTCTATTGAATATTTAATCTCTTGCAATAAAACTAGTGTAAATGGCAGATTCAGTCTTGAACAAAATCTAATTTAATTCACATTTTAGTAATTGTCTTTAAGCCTTGAAGAGCAGTGTGCATATAGAAGATCATGTTCAGTTGTGCAGAGGATAGCCCCAGTTCACTACCAGACATATAATCTCTCACCCAGTGCCCCTTTAAGCATTTAATCCTTCTGTTTAATCAGGAACACCAGAAACACAATAGTAGCAAAGGTTATCTGCAAACTGGAGACTCAGAGCTCTATGGCTGTTCCTACTCACTTCTCCTGAAACATATGCCTGGCATCACTAAGATACAGGCCCACAATCCAGCTCCACAACAATAGGGGCGTCTCCCTTGGGCCACCAGCCTACCTTTTCACCTCCCACAAATGGCTCCAAAAACATCAAACATAGAAGCTGTGAATGAGAGTCACCAGTGTACCTAAAGTAAGTGGCTAACTCTGTCAAACTTTAACATCACTTCTACTGAAATGCACATTCAGCTCTGACACACATGCAGGAAAGTAGCACTCTGTGCACACAGGTCTTTCTCTAAAATCCCATTGCTAGTGACTTAGCTCCACTTAAGCTCTTTTCACACCAACAGAGGCACAGACTGCAGCTAAAAAAGACACGGTGCAAAAGGCTACCTTACTGGTTGCAGAGCCCGCAACAATGTCCTTTTGAAAAAACCCACCAAACACAACAAAAAGATGAGACACCTTTCCCTCGTAAACCTGGACTACTGGATTTGAAGTGCAGCTTTTAAAGTCAAACCCTCTGAAACATATTTGATGTTTGTACACTGCCTGAATTGAATGCCTGGGTGTTTGTCTGTTTGCTGAGGAGGATTTGTAGCACAAAGGGCCTGTCAGTAAGAAGCCATTGTACAAAATGAAGAATGCAAGGTTCATGGAGCTTATACTCTTCTTTTGGTCAATTTTCAAGCATATCTAAGAGATTCAGGCCTCCCACAGCCAGTTTTGATGTAGCGTTGCTCCTTGTTGTGGCTTTTCCAGGACCTCCAAGCACATTCCTCAAGGCAGTCATGATATATTCCACTGTAGGTCTGTCAATATTCAAGTTAAATGCATCAAGACATGCACACACACACACATCATCATCTATCTTTCTCACACACACAGTGAATAGGCATGAGCAGAGTTCCTGCAGCATTATGGTTGAAGACGGTTCAGGCTTTTACTGGCTGCTTCCTCATTATACAGTGAGGTTCAAGGATTGAGATTACTGCAGATCAGAGTTCAGCCTTTAATATTTGGTGGCAGCATGTTATTAACATAACCCAGAGCTGTTGCTAAGAAACTGTTAAATCACTATCAGACAGCTTTTCTATATCCTCATCATCTATATCATCTTTCAGGTCACCCCTGCTCATTATATTATGCTCACTGAACCCCTTCATTATGCTGAGAAGGTTCACTGGTATCTTGTTTGTGTGTCATACAGCCAATCCAATCCTGCACAAAGTAATTGATTGATCTTGTTTCTTTGAATTACTGTAGGGGCTAAGATATATATTTGTGTTATCTGTAAGTAATTGCTGTCAGACCAAGGGAAATGTAAATTTTGAAGGTTACCGTTTTTATATAGATTTTTCATTTTGATTTAACTTAACGCCATACACAACACCATGCATGTATGGAAAGAGACTCCTGAGATGCACATTACATTCCAAGATGCACAGAATAACCACGATAATATGTGGGGTGCGGGCAGATTCCTGATCAATAAAAGTGACTCAGCCATTTTTTTAGCCAAGTGCTGAGTTTTCAAAAACTCATTCACCAGTGCATATTCACTGTTTGGGAACAAAACATCCCACTAAGGAGTTTTACTGCTTTTCTCTGCTTTAAATAGCTGACTTGCTTTAAGGCTCTGCACACCAGACACACATTTCTGTGGGGATCGTTTGAACAGTTGTTGATTTTGCAGTTGCTGTATAAACAGAAGGAAGCGCCGAGGAAATACAAACTTTATTTTCTTTTGATCCACTTGCTGTTTAATCAGCTAGTCATTGCAATTCTAACTAATTATGCACCATGTATTCCTTTGACTGAAATTTTAATGCTGTATACAATGACTGAATTAGAACAATGCCCATACACTGCACGTAACTTCCATAGTTTGTTTAGAAGTGCATGAAAGGGAGGCTGTGGATCAGTGGTACAGTTGGTCAGCTCTCACTTGGAAAGTTTTGAGTTCGATCCCACGTACTTCACCGAACCCTCCTGCCACAGCCTCTGGGTGCTGATGAATGACATTAGTTGATCCTAATGAGTTCCTTCCATAGCAGCCTCTGCCAGCATTGTATGAATGTTGTGTGAAAATAGACTGTATATACTATGGACAACTTGGCTCCGCCTTCCGTCTTTATACAGATTTAGAGCCAAAAAGCTCTCGGTATTACAATTTTTTTTCTCCACTTCCTAAAACCAACATTGTGTAATAGCGCTGTCAGCGAGCTTTCAACGCACTTTATACGCCACTGGCGAGCACAAAAATGTCACTGCACCAGCTGATTCTGTCGACACCTCCCTCTGCCACGCCACCACACCCAGCTTGGAGGACTTTGGTGCGCCTCAGTCCACGAAAATACCAAACTGGCTGTACGCCGGGCTCTGCCAGACGAAAATACCACTGCGCGGGGTCCGCCACCCTCCGTCGCCTCACCGGCGGACACGAAAATAGAGCCCCATGTCCCTGGGTAAGCTATGTATTCTTCACAAGCCAATAGGCTGTATCAAGCATAGGCGTCACACACACACACACACACACACACACACACACACACACACACACACACACACACACACACTTTTTGTCAGGGATCGTTTTGTCTCCACCACACACAAATCCTTCACGTGTAAGCCATTGTAACCCAAGTTATTTTCAGAAGTAAGCCTATAGAGAGACAAAGCAGACTATCGTGAGGATAACAAAAAACTTGCAGCTGTTGTAAATTTGCTTCTCTGCCGAGTTGAAGCTGAACAGAAAAAAAGAGGACTTAAGCACAAACCAGTCTTACTGTAACTACATGTTACAGTAAGTAACTACATCGCAACCAGGGGGGAAAAAATATATATATTCTGTGTAATAAATGTCTAAAGTTTGTCCACAGCTCCATAGGGATGGCTGGAGGAGGCAGGATTTATGACCTATACTGCAGCCTGTCACCAGAGGGTGCTGTTGTCAGGGTGGCTTCACCCAGCGAGGAGGCAGACAGCGTCCATTCTATATACAGTCTATGGTTGTGAACACCGAATCTTACCTTTCATATTAATATCATCACTGGTGTGATAGTCCCTCTTTATGGATAGTTTGTACATTTTTTTTTTTTTAACTTCAATTAGATATACCATATTAATTGTCATTGAGCAGCTGTTTTCCTTATTGCACAGTTGCACTTGCACAGCTGGTTTTCTTTTGCAATTTGCAGATAAGTGTGTGTCCTACAGGGTTCAAGCATCCTCATTACTCGCTCACAAGCATAGTGTTTGTTTTGATGAGTGAAATGAATGAAGTGAACCAAAGAAGATTATCAAATACTTCAAGTCTGAGCAAGCAGTTTGCAAATGCCCACTGCTCATGTGAAATGTCTTTTAAATTATCTTGAAATGACTTGATTCATGGTAAAGTTTGGAAGAATTTTAAACAGAAATCTCTCGTTGAAGCTTTCATCATTTGTGCAAGAGCCTTTAATCTAATGCAAAGCACTGTATATAAGACGAGGCTCAGAAAAGAGATGTCTAACTTCGGATGCGAGTTAAAGTAGATGCATTTTAGATTCACAGATGTCTGATTTGGCTAATCATATTCAGGAAATTTCACAAAAGCAGTTTCAACTGATTTTTTTTTTTTTCCTGCAGCAGAGCTCAGCCACAGAGAGTGACTTATCGCTGATCTTCAAATTGCTGCAGACTCATTTGAAGCTTGGATGAATCAGAGCACAAACTGTTGCCAGCAATTTTTGTCTGGTCACAAGCACAGCTCCTTTACCAAGTAGCCTGAGAATTTAGCAGCAGTTGAGAGGCTGATGTTATATTAAAATAAAATAAAAAGTTCATTTTTTTTCTCAAACTGCAGTGCTTGGCAGCTCACCCGACATCTGTTGGTATTTTCCTGTAGTTTACTCACTAAGTGAACAACCCCCTGCAGGGAATTTTTATCCTCCTTTTTTTTTTGGTGTTTATTTTATTCTTGGCTAATGCTGTTGTGATTTTATGAAACAGGTGGTCCAGGCATGCGTAAGTGTAATCCACTCAGAATACTGTTATTTGTTCCACACTGTTAAGTCCATTGAGCTGCATTTGGGTGATATGTCAGGCTGAATACACTTTCACAGACTGAAACAGATGGTTAGTCTACAAAAAGATACGCACATATGTGCTCAGAAGAACGCTGGGGCTTCACCAGCTTGAAATCATATTCAATATTTACAATAAGATAAATACAATAAGAATGAAGAGTTAATACATTGTTATTAATGAATGGATTTAGTTTCAAACTGTTGGTAAATAAAGGACTAGTAGGGCTCAACTTCAGAGCTAAAGTAATCTTTGTAAGAAACAAATAACAAATGTGAGCCATGCAAATCAGAAAACAAACATGCTTTTGTCAATCTGGTCCAGGTCTTTTAGGGGGAAAACATGTGGCTCCTTATTAAAAAAAGGGGGTTGGGTTAACTGCTTATGATCTGTAGAACCATACAAGTGACACACTATATGTATGTAGAAGTGTATGCATAGTGATCATATTTCCCTACATAAAATTTTAGTGGACTTCAAAGACCTTCATAGACAACAGCAGCAGCCACCATCGGTATCAATTTCCAGACACAATGTGCTTCTGGTTGCTGGCATATTTACTTAACAACCTTTATTTTACTCAATTCAGTGACACTTAAAGCTGCAACTAATAAAGAATAAGGAAACTGCAACTCCTTATTGTACATTATGTACAGTTAGACCTCTGCAAATGATCCCAAACACAGCAGCACGTCTGGTCTTCAACCAGCCCAAGACAGATCATGTTACTCCTCTGTTCCTCTCCCTTCAGTGTCTTCCAATTGCTGCAAGCATCAAATACAAGACTGTAATCTTTTTCTTTTTACAAATCAGTAACCAAAACTGCTCCTGTTTACCTGGACCCCCTCTAACTGATCTTGTTTCCTCCAGTCAAGATCTTTGCTTGTGTTGTTCTTGCTTTATATTCATCACTTTAGATAAAAGGATCTGTTAAATGACATAATAAAACCGAAACATAAAGCAGCAAAGATCAGCAATAGATATTACATCAGTTAGAAAAATTTTGTAGCACTTTCTGTAACTTTCAATACAGATAGTGACAAAGACTTTATACTTTATGCCCTAACATGAATGATCATATCATTCAATCATGTAGATACATACCTTTTTAACGTAAAGGCACACACTACAAGATAATCCTGTCAATTTTAGGTCCTATTTCCTCCTTCTGGCAAAGGTCAGAAAAGCATCTGATTATCAGATGGTGCTAAAGATTATCTTGTCATATTATCCTGTGGTGTCAGGTATGTGAACAGTGATTTTTCTCTACTCTGACCTGCACAAAAGATGATCAGAGTCTCCCTGACTGGGTATTGTAAATATTTAACATGTTGAATATTTACAATGTGAAATCCTTATGTGTGGGTTAATCACCAAGGACAGTCAATCATGCACTCCGTCCATTGTTATATGGAACAACTTAATGGCCAACAGGATGTGAGCAGACCAAGCAGAAAGCACAACAAATGCAACCATGACAACAGCAGTAAACGGGAAGCATAAACAGAGACCGATGTCTGAAATACAAACCCTGCTTATTTCATCTCCATATGCACTAATAATAATGTAAGGTTTTTATCAAACCATAGCCAAAAGCTACAGCCCCTGTTAGACAGTTAGAAGTCTTTAAATCTCGCTTTAATGCTACTTCTAGTCACTGCTGTCACAACCTCTTGACAGGATTACAATTAGTCAAATAGTACAAATGAAGAAAAAAACATCTGACCGTATGGTCTCTATCGATTTTTAACATTTGAGAGGTGTACCAACACTCACTAGTCTCGTCAGCAGTTGAGGTGCTTGTGAATGGCTTCCATGTGCATTTGCATCTCGCCTCTCAATCCAGCCAACACATACATACTAAAATACTCAGTGAAAGTTATCCACCCCAGAGTTTCTCATTTAGTCATAATCATCTGAACTGAGATGTTGGCAGATTTGTGAAGGGAGTGAATACATTTGTATATGTTGACAGACTCACTCAAGAGCTAAAGGAGCAGATCATGAAAACCTAATTGTGTATGGAGTGAAATCCATGGCCTGTTCAGTCTCAGCGGACGGCTTCTGAACTTATAAACAACCATATGTCATTCATATGTTTAGTTATGCTACATTGACTGCAGGCATATGGAGAAAAACACAAACAAAATGGTTATGTGTCTTGTTCTGTGTCACTGCATTACTGCAGAGCATTCAATATAACCTAATAAGATGCAAATAAATGCATAAAAGACACTTATTGTGACTAAATTGATTACTGAGATTTACGTTCACTACATGCATGATTGTACTAGTGTGTCGCAAAACCATTAAAGATCACACCACTTGTGTGTAAGGCCTTTTCATTTGCTCATGGTTCACTGGGGAGAGGGTACTACACACATTTCCAGTATGGCTGACCCCTATGAATCCAAACCCACTGAACCGGGAGTGTTTGCGCTCTGCCTTGCTGCCTCCAGAGCTGCAAATAGCATGTTTATTTATACATAATGTACACAGGCACCCACTTGGTTCACACAATGACACGTATAGATAAAGGCACACATGCTTATACATGTATGTGTGTGCAGTTAACCATTTCAACTTATGTACATGATTCATGGTTTTCATGTGTGACTAAGAGCAGCAGACTGATGCTGCTGCATAATATAAAAACACTAACATGCTCACGGTTGAAAAGCACAGCTTTGAACATGGAACAGAATGAAGAGATTTCTTCACAGTGTTTCAGCTACACCTCATGCTCTTCATTTAGCTGAATGAAAAATGGTGAAATACCAGCTTCTGATGCTTTCTACAAATTGTTTCTTTGAGGTGAATAGATAAAACCCCACCCGCAGCTCTAAGCTGCTTTAAAGGCTGAATGCGTGCATAACTAACATTGTATACAGATATCTCTGATCTGATATTTGTTCTTCCACCACCTAAGCTCCCATAATGCTTTAAAAAATCCCAGTATGACAGGTTCTCTTTGAGATTACTCTTTAAGCCATACAATAATATTGCATAATAATGCAAGCCTACACTACCTATATGTGGATTACATAAGATCAAGAAACAACCACCATCTGGGTGGTATTGCATTACTAACCCTCCCTATTAAAGTGAAACCTCACTGCGGGCCTGAGGCAAATTCTACACACTGCTTTATATGAAATAATGCAGTATGCAGCACCTAATAAATTAAGTTATTGCACACAACAAAACACACTATCAGGCTTACACCAGCAGATGTTTAGTCTGACAATGTATTATGCACCAGAGACAGTCAGCATGATATTATGAGGTGCTTAAAGACAATGGATAGGGGTCTGGCTGCAGACCTCCACTTTGAGGACTTGTTCCACTGAGAAGTGATCATCCTGTTTTATATTTTCTCTTTGTTGAACACATGAATACAGACACAAGAAAATCATATTAACATTATATACATAAATAAAGCCCCAAGAAATAAAATATATCCAGACAACACAAAATACGTACTTCACGGTCTAATCGCTTTTAATTTGAAAGGCTTCAAATCAACCTCCGGTCCGCCCAGTGAAGGTGGGTCCTGACAGTGGAGGTCTGTGGCCAGACTGTCTTGGGAAATTGTGGTTATACTGTATCAGTAGTGGGACTTTTAAATCAAACTATCTGATAAATATTAGTTATCTACTTCTTCTGCTTGGGCATTTTGTTACTCAAAAAGTACAAAAAAACTAAGAAGATACTTAACATTCATAGTTTGGCTCTTTTAGAATAGATCAAGTTTCTTTGGGGGCTTCTTTTCGGGATCAGAGGTCATGTGAGAAAGAAGTCCGCTGGCAGAATTTTATTAACAGAATCAAAACGTGAAATGGTTCGTCAGTTGTTTGCAAAATCTTTTCACTGTTTATCACCATGTTCTTCTTGGGTCGATATGTGAAAAGTCTTTTATTTGTATTATTTTCTCTTTTTTTTGTGTGTGTTTCTTTGTCTTTATTTGAGAAGACAGCTGAAGGTTGTGATACAGGTTGTGTGGGATAAGTGCTAAACTCACAGCTGTTATAGATTCAGTCTTACTCCATCCTCAAACAATGGTTCAGTCACAGTTGAGTCATTTTTTAACTTTACGTTTTGTCTAGTTGTTTTAGATCTTGTAAGAGACTTGTCTCCCTCGAACTGTGTGTGGAGGACAGTTGCTAACTTCAGTTAACATTAGCGTATAGATGCCATTGGATAGCATTTGTTATGTTTGACCACAGTAATTCACGTTTGTTACATTCACTCTCAAGTGGAAAAGATACAGAGATGTTACACAGAGATGTTAATCAGACTTTGTTATTTTTTGGTCTCTGTGTTCACTGTGACTAAAAGGCTACACTACCTCTGTATCTTGTGGTTTATTTAGCTTTCATTCCTGCAAACCTTCAAAATCTCAATGACACCACTTTGCTTTCCAATGTATATATTTCTATAGATCCACCCTGTTTTTAAAACAAGAGGATAATGGTGGGTTAAATTAGTTTTTTCCCCAAGTTTCTCAAATCATTTATTGTTCAATCATAGCCTGATTTCTAAACACTCTCAGACACATGAAGGCCAACATTATCTCAGGAATATCACCCAGTTATAGCAGAGACAAAAAAGCCTTGGAGAACAAGGGAGCTTATTTCGATTAATTAAGTTGTAATGAATTTCACTTCCAAGAATGAGCATACATTTTTCCCTGCGTTAATTTGCTGTGTAAAGTTGAGGCAACTGAGTTTACTACCTTTTAAAAGTGACGTTTGGGTTTGAAATAACATAACAGACCTCAATAACCAGACTGGTTCAAACTGAAAACCAGCCTTTGTAAATATGGTGCATATTAAAAAACGATCCCGGAACCATAAAAAGAAAGACCCTCGGTCTGCACTGGTTTAGGCAGCGCTGTAAATTCTCCCTGTGTCTATTCTGGTTTTCTCCCTTAGACTTCGCTCACACTAGCCTGTCATATCACCCTGAGTTATGTGGAGCTGGGCTCTCTGCCAGACAGTGATGTGATTATTTTGTTAACAGTCATTTTGTGAGGAATTGTGGGGGATACACTGGTTGCAGCCCTCCCAATGCACCCACCCACACCCACCTTCAAATATGACATTACAGTTGCTCTTCCTCACTTTTACAGCCATGCTTTGTCTCTGAGGTAGACAGTCAAAAAGCTCGCATGGCTTTCTCTGACATTAAAGTTGTGTTTGTGTTTTTGTTTCTGGTGTCACTTTGGATCATTTCCATCTCAAACTGGAAAAAAAAAAATGGCCTCAACTTTATCTTCATCTTTTGCTTACACGGATAACAGCAAGCTGTCAAGCTGATGGTCGACCATTTGGTAGATGATAATTGCTTTATTATTCAACCCCATCAGAGCTGCTTTAGCACTGGCATTAACACAAAACCATAATTTATATCCAGATTTAGCCAGAACCACTATCCAACTGAGTCCAACTGAAGAAGTTTCTTGACACAACTAGGTCAGTGTAGTTAAAGTACTGTGCCTCCAGTTGATGTGTAGGCTTTACAAAGAGGAAATGCACCTTTGGCCACAAACTCAAAAATAAAATAATAAAAAATGCAAACGGAAATATTGAGCACAGAACAAACAAAACAAAACAGAAAATAAACAGAGGCGGTAAACAGCTCGGGAGGAGGACTGAATGAAAATCCAAATATTTTGAAAGGAAACAAGTCGAGTGAAGTGTTTCAAGAACGACTCCTGTGGGCAGGAGAGTGTGATTTGGAATAAATCCAACAAGATGGATGAAAGAAAAACCAAAAACATCAAACAAAAAAGTGGAGGAAACCTTGTAAAGTCTGGTTGAATCTGCCTGGTTCAGCCTCAGTCTGAAATATCAACAAGACTAAAATATGAGTTGCAACAAGTTTTAACCTGTCATTCTTATTGTCTTTTGATGAGGATCTTTTCAGTAACACAGTCACACAATCACAGCACAAAGCCTGAGCATTATAATGACAAACAATTGCACAGAAATTAAATAATTTAAAGCCCACATCAGTGAATAATGAGCAAATAAAGGAAAGATTAACTTTAAGGCAGATAAGACAGCAAGTGTACTCTTATGTACACCAAGCTGTTGGCAAAAGAATTACTGACGAGATAAATCAGTCATACCACTTATGTTTGCTCTGGTCAGTCATAAAAAGTCACCAAAAAAAAATTGGGCATGTTGCAGGCGATCTACTGTAATTGTGTTCACAATTGATAACTGGTGCAAAAGGGGTGTGGACTGCCCTTTTTAAACGTGGATTTTGTGTGTGTTACTGGCTGTCACCATGGAGAGTTGAGGAGGGCAGAGTGGCCATAAACAAAAAGTAAAGTTTGAAGCTATAGAGTTGCTCCTATCATATTGGGGAAGCAAGAAACTGCATTAAACCTGTGTTTTGTAACAGTTAATGCAACCCGAGTGCTTGGGAACTGGATATACTTGCCCATCCTGCATGACATAGCATTCAACACCTGGGACAGCACACCAGAAAAACTATTCTGAGAGATACTGTCACTGACTGCGATGGTCCGCTGGAATGATCCAGATGCAGGAAAATGCAGTTTTGCAAGGAGTTTTCCAAAAGGAGATACGGCATTGATCCTTTTTGTGACTGGCTCCAAATCAGGTCCCCCAGCAGCTCTAAAATGGCATTACTGGATAGACGATGTGTCTCTACTATTTTTATTTCTGACAGTCCAAATATGTTAAAACGCACTCTCTCTTTGTCATTTGTCATTGCACTCTTGCCTGCTTCTCGCCACAATGACTGTAGCATTGTGACGCTGTACCAGTTTGCATGTGCCCTACAAATGTGCTAAATATAGATGCAAGAATAGCGACACAATTGCTTTAAGGTTTGATAAATCACATTGTTGGTTCCAAATGATTCCATTTGCATCTGCTCCTCCCGGTATTTTTCGCGCTCTGATTATCTGCATACATTCTGCGTATTGATGAAGGAAAACGCGCTAAATGGATTGTGCGTGGTATTTAGCTCATTTGATCGATGCAATCCTTGGTGCACCCGGTTAGTAGATCAGCTTTGCGCGCTCTATCAAGTTTGCACGTGTTTTTATACACACAAACCTTCAGTAGATCAGGCCCTTAGTGTCAGCTTCTTTATTTAGTTAGCAGATAATAAGTGGGATGGTGTATATTAGGGTTGTTACGCCAAATACAATCCTGCTTTGCATCTTTCCTCTTTCTATTTGGCATAACCACCAGACAACTGTACATAACCTTTGCCTAAGTGTATGAACTCTCTTCTTACCGTTTTTAATCTTCATTATTTCCCTAAGATCTTGTTTCTCTATTTGCTTTGTTAGTTCTTTCATAGCTGGTTTAAAGCACAATCTTTAAGCCCCTGCAATGTCTCATTATATGAACACCCAGAGGCATGGTAGTGGGAACAAGAGGTCCCACTGCTGTACCGGAACAGAGGCATTACAGAGGCGATGGAGATGGGATCACTGGGAGTGAACAGAACAGACAAGGCAGTGCAATGCTGGGAGTGCATGAGTGAGTGTGTGTATATGAGAAGCTTTGCGTGTGCGTTCACTTATTTTGCCATCCCAATGCTGCACTGAAATGTGAAACAACACACTGGGACACCAATACCACAGAAGAGCTGTGATTTAGTGCTGCTGTGGAATTACAAAACTTTGTATAGATTAGTTAAAATAGCGAACCCTCTGTCATTGAATGTTGTTTTTGGAAAATAGTGGTCAAAGCAGCTCTTAATTTGAGCAAACAGCCCAAAATTAATAGTTGATCAATGGTGCAATAAAACAAAATGCACAATAACAAGTCTATTTTGCAAGCTTCAAAACTTATAGTAAATTCCTTTATAGAGGACAACTGAGAGGGTCTTTTAGCCAGAAAATACAGAAAAATCCCCCTTACTCAATGTGTGCATTTTTTACAGACTGTCATACACAACCCATGTGAACCATGAATTTAAAGATAAAGAGGGAAAACAGGGACACACTTCCAAATGTGGTTATCTTTCGGCAACATTCAAAGGTTTTAGCCACTGTGATGGTGGGCTGCAGCATTTTTTTCTTTTTTTGATCAATAGGATTTTAAGTCACTCTGTTATCATCGCCTTCTTCACTTTACTGCTATTTGTCAGAGTGGCTTCAGTGGAAGTTGTCTCTCGGTGTTTACGAAGCAGCAGACTCATACACAACTGACAGAATGGTTTCTTGAAAAAATAGGTCATCTTGTTCCTGTTTTTTTCTCTCTAAAGCACTCTCCTGACACTAAAAACTCACCCTCACTCGTTTCATCTTCATTTGGTTCAGAGGATACTCTACATGAGACTGAACAACGAACAGATAAAAAAAGAGAAACCAACCAGGTGCCCACTTATTCCATTTGAAGTCAAGATGTCTTGACAACAAGGATATATCACAGGACTTAAAAACAGCACCAGTAACAAATTGGTGCCCAACTATTCCACATTAAAACCTGGTGAGGACTACCATGAAGTGTTAAACAATAACAGTTCAAGCTCATATTGTTGGACTGCCATAAAAGAATTATATATTAACACCAGAATTCCCTTCAATAATTAGATATACAAAAACAAGCCTTTTATGTTTGTTTTTTTTACAGGTTAAGGAGACAACCCCTCACTGCTGCCCAGCATTCTTTCACATGGAGAATGACATGTTTATGCACTCACCCACACAATGATTTCACACCCTACACACATGCACACCTTACCTGTTGTGCTACTGTCATTCAGGAGACAGAGCTGTTGTAAATTGTAGTGCTAGCAGAAGCCTGGCTGTTCACACCAGAACTGCAATCTCTATTTTATGTTCAACAAAAGAATGCTCACCTAAAATCCTTTTTCTCTATCCGTCATTATACAAATTTCAAACCAAAATTCTCTTGTTATTTGCAGGATTTTCTCCATTTCCTGGAACTACCACTTGCGCAGTATAATTGTATGCATTTAGCGGGAAAGTCGCTGTGATGGCGCTCAGCTCAAACAGCCTATCACCTCGGTTAGCTATGCAATCTTTGTACGCCCATAGGCTGTATCAAGTGTTAATCATAGAAAATATTAACCCCCTTCATAACTTAAAAATGGAGCTGTACAGAAAAAAAGACGACTTTGATCACAAACCAGTCTTACAGTAACTACATGTCAACATCACAACCAGGAGGGAGAAAAATTTATATTCTGTGAAATAAATTTCTAAAGTTTGTCCGCAACACCGTTATGTTTGCTGGAGAAGGCAGGATTTATGACCTATATTGCAGCCTGTCACCAGAGGGTGCTGTTCTCGCGGAGGCTTCAGCAAGGAGGCAGACGGCGTCCATTCTATATACAATCTACGGTTGTGCCCTTGCATGATTTTTTTTCAACACAAACTGCATATGTCTTCAGCTTGGCTAAAATGGAACCACACTTTGGACCTCCTTGCACATTCAGCCATTATTGTGAGCAGCTAACTATTGACATTCTTCTTTGTGTATTTCTAAACTTCTTCCTGTTCAAAAACTTTATAAATGAGGACAAATCTTCATTTGTGTGCATTATCTATCTAAGTTGACTTTAAGTATAAAGTCATTGTACGGGACCATTGAGACCTGCTAGCAGACACAACATGCTCAAACGTAATTGATTTTCGGACCCGGTTATCGATCCCCATCCCGTTGTCAAACCAGATTGGAGCACCATTAATTTAAATAATTAACCATAGAGTCATGACAATAAAGTACATTTCACCGTCCAGAGTATTCACAGACCCTTTACATTGAATTCTCCCCACTATGGGACCATACTGTGGACCGACAAAGTTGAGTCCATAGAAATAATGTAACTGCGAAAAGAAAGTTTTAATTTGATTAAAAAAGGGATTAATCCTGACTAAATACTGAATCTCTGTGATGAATCACTGCTTAAAAAGCAACAGTTTGACAGGCCTGACTCATTTTTTCTTTTCTTTGATATGAATATGTTTCATTAACTCATCAGTGAATAGTTAAGTCTTTATGATGCAAAAACACTCAGAGAAGCTTTGAAAAAAAATACTTTGAGTGCCTTTAAAGTAGACTGGCATTTAGGTTGGTACAAAATAACTTAAAACCATCCAAAGTATCAACTTTCATATTTTGCTTCACTCTCTCAACTCTCAAAGCTTTCATCATTGCTCATCATCAGACAACCAATAATGATCAGACACTTCTTCCTGAAAAACAGCAGAGCTTTTATCAGATGAAGAGTCTGGTAATTATTTTAAGCATAAAAAACTAGACACAGGGCTGAAAGAGACTGAAAATTAGATCCACATTCATTCAGTTTAAGTGCTAACCAAGGTTCCTATGTTAAGCCCTAGTTATCTTTTGTCATGTCATGGCAAAAAGCATAGCAAAGATAGGAGGCATGTTTGCGTGTTTTAACCAACTGCAAATCCACTTTTACTCCCCAAGGTGTGTGAGTTTGTGTGAATGCAGTTTGGAGTTTGTTTTAGTGTGACGTGCCTTTTCACAGTCCCAAGGAAGACTGCTTTTCTAAGAAGTGCTAAAAGCTTCAAAAGCAACAGTGACAGGTTTGCTCGCTGTGCTTGTGTGTGTCTGTGCGTGTGCATATGTGTGTATGTGTGTTTTGCTTCCCTGCAAATTTCCTCACGCTGCTGCCCACCATGCATGCCACATGTCAAAACCACTTTACTCTTGACTCCTCACACATGGAGCTAGGACACACACGATCAAACAGCAGCTCACACAGCACAGAGCTGCCAAACAGTGTTTCCAACTGTTTCTATTTCGCAAAAAGATTCACAAGGTTTGCAATCAGCGAGGATTGTGCTGCATAGTGACTGACTGATACAAGATTTGACGGGGAAGTGAGGGAGGGCAGAGAAAAAGTGAGCAGGGAGTTTTGTTCCCACTTCTCCCAGTGTGTCATTACTGGGTGATTACGGTGGTAATGACCCTGTAACTCGAACACCTGTCAACTTTACATACACACCTTATTATTGCTCTCATTTATGCCATCTTCATCAGCAGGGAGCAGTGACCTCAATCACTTTAGATCATCATACTTTTAAGGGTCTCTTGGGAAGAGTTTATTTTAACAAGGGTTTTATCTGTGGAGCTCAATACCAATTATGATTTAGAAAGGGAACTGTTTCACTCTTATTCTTTTTTATAAAACAGTCACTTTAACACCTACTTTTAAAACATAAGTTTCTAAAGATCTAGTGCCCTATCATGCACATGGCACAAAGCCTCTTGGCTTGCAGCCCAAGTGTCAATTTTTTGTACATGACATAAGGCTCTTGTCATTTTTATGCCCGGTTCCAAACAACGGGCTCTATTTTCGTCCTTCGCCAGAGACGTGGCGCAGGCGCGGCGTAAGTCACGTCCGCCGCGCCGACAAGGCATTCCCAAGCACAATTTGGTATTTTGGTGAGAGGCCCAGCCTGGCGTAAGTATCCCCCCTCCCTAACTCAGCTCCTCCCAGCGGTGTAAGTCGTAGAGAGGGAGGAGAAAGGGCATGGAGTGGATTTAACATCAGCTCCTCTCCTCACCTTTAAATCCGCAACCGGCAAGGCCTATTACAATTTTCATGAAGTAGTCAAGGAGATCAAGAGATGTCTGAAGACAGCAATGTCACACGATGGCGACAGAAGACAGCTCCTCAACAAGTGTCGCTGTAAGCGCTGCAGAGGGTGTCCTTCACACTGTCTCAAATAAGCACAGATGGATTTGGTGTGTGTAATGTTGGACCCACTGGTAAGACAAACACCCTTTTCCACAAATAAAGACACTCACATAAAGTTGCACATATTTAAACCTCACGTGACAAAGGTGGGTTGTGTGCACAGATCACAACATAAATTCCAATAATGGCAATAAAATCGGAACCATCTGTGTGTAAATGACGCATCGCGCTCCGTGGCCTGGCTCTTTCTTTCATAGATGTTGGCATATAAAATAAATTTGGCTCACAAAACTGAATATTATAATATTCATATACTGTATTCGGCTTAAAGTAAATAACTCATCTTATCACTGAAGCTGCAGCAGGATTAGGAGAGGACACGGAGACGTGTCCAGGTCGACCTGTGCGAGAAATAAGAGGAAGAGGAAGAAAGAAAAGGAGGGAGACGAATTACATGTCTTGTTCACTTCATCATGTGTGTCTTTTTACTAGATATTTAATTTACTTTAATGCTGTTTCAGCTGTGTTGATTTGGTCAGGTTGTGTGTCCAAACGCGTGCCAAACGCGCTTATCAGATCACATATAGATCAGAATGTACCTATATAGATCTAAATGTATGTGCTGACTCAGATGAATAGTTGTTGATGATTATTTATTGTGCTGAAATGTGCCTGACACTGTGGAAACCTGCCGGTGAGGCATCGGTGATGTATGCCAAAACGCTGCAGGTCTACCAAAATACCACTAGACCAGCTGCGCTCCTCCTGCGCTGAAAGCTGACCAGGTTTGAATCGGCGAGCTTTCAGCGCACTTTTTACGCCACCGGCAAGCAGGGTACAAACTAATCTGTCAAGCAATTTGTGTTAGGCTCCATCTTGCACAGCTGCCATTACTGCAGTGTTTAAGCAGCAAACAGAGATGGATGAAAATTCTGGGACAACCATTGATGAATATTCTTGAGCAGAAGATCTTAACAATAGCCATGTTAACATGTGCATTTTTTTTTTTACCCAATTCATCAGGTTCAGGATTTTTCCCTCTACTCAGAATGGACCTGAGCCAGGTTCTGAGAGCGGTTGTGTTGCTCCTAGCATACATGATCATCAAGCGGGCCCAGCAGCATATACTGATCCTGGGTTACATGAGGACACTGTATCCAGCAAGGAAGTTGTGTCAGGCACAGACCAATTGCTCTTGGGTCCTGCCATGTTTACGTCTTGTCACTAAAGGTGTAAATGTGTTACGTTGACTTAGGGCACACATGTACAGTCAGGTTAGTTTTCCCCCAACAGAGAATAAGTGTTAAAGTGGACATGTTTTGGAGTAATGATCGACATAAACCTCCCCTCTTGATAGGAATATAATTGCTTTATGATTGAGCCAAAAAAGATCAGAATCTTCTGATCAACATGTTTACATGACTTTTTTTTTTCCTTTTTTTTTTCCAGTCAGGCCTTTAATCTGATTATTTTTGCCCATGTAAATGCAGCTGTTGTCTAAATTTTACACAGTGGGCAGTGGATACAACAACTGCCTGTTGCTTGTTACATAAAAAAGTAGAGAGAAATCTTGACTATTAATCACATTGATTAATTACTGTGTAAAATAACAATTCCATTCTACTAGTCGAGTTAATCAACATACAGTTATATTTAATCGTGTTTTTTACATACTGATCAAGCAGCTTTTTTGTATATTTTTTGCTGATGTAACTGGACTACAATGATTTCATGCAGCTCTCCCTTGATTAGCTAGCAAGCTAGAATAGAACATATTAAGATAATAACTGAACACATAAGACAGTAAATAGTGTGTACAAGACAAAATCATCTTCAACATGATAACTTTCAATTATACTGAAAAAAGCTTCTGTAGTATATAAAAACCCCCGCAAAGGATCAAACAAAGCAAATGAATTTGTTTGATCACCATCAGTTCAAAGGAAGGGGACGTTTTCCGAAAAGCTGCTCATTTGGAAAATTACAGAGAAAACTCTGGTTGCACTGGGAAGTTCCCAGCAAATGACAGTGAAGTGAGAGTGCATAACTGTGAACTACAGTATAGTGAGGCACGATTTTGTTTGAAAAGAACACCATGCTCAGCATTTACACCTCTTGGAAAAAGAACAAATCAGCTCAGCACTCAAGTTTGCAGTCCAGAAGGGAGTAAAGGTTGGCAGGAGAAGAGTTATAAAAATGCAGCTCATGCATGCTCCATAACAGCAGCTTGTGTGAAATCTGGCCTCTATTGATGAAAGTATAATGAATGAAAAGCAACAACCAGGCTGTAAATGTGAATTGTAAGGTCACCAGCTGTAAATAATGAAATACAAAATGCAAGCTGGGGAATTAGCGTTCTTGTGTGAATTTTAGCGCATCATTATTAATCATTAAACTATATGAACTTCAACCAAGAGTAAGGGTTTAATATGCTATGACATATTTCATTATCTGACTTTTAACTCTGATCCCCCAGAGTCCTAGCTGTTGCCAGCAGGGAGGAAAAAAAACTGTAAAAAAAAATACATGAAACAATAATTTTGTAAGTGTCAAGAGAACATCCCCAAAATCCACTAAACACTTAATTTTAGTTCATGTCACTTGCAGCCTTACATCTTCTAATTAGGGTTAAGCAGGTTAACTCTCTTTTATATAATCTGTGCTGCGCTGTGCTCATTTGTTTATTCGTCCAGATTTGAACATGTGCCGCCATGCGCTAATTCCCTCTGAGTCATGTTGAAACATATCAATTATGCCTGCTCACTTGTGTGTTTCCCCCCTGTGTTTGAGTATTTGAGTGTATGAGTGTGTGATGATGTTATGCTGGATCCATTATGCCCCTTGTTTGTCAAGGAACACAGAGGCATGGCTCACTGCCAAGCCTGAGACCTATCAAATGCATGTGTGTGTGCGTGTGACTGACTGTCTGTGTGTGTGTGTTTGTGTCTGCCATAAACAGGAAATTAATTCAGACTTAACCATGGGAATTGTAGGAAGGCAATTTGTTGCTTTCTATCAGATTTCCCCCCAAATTATACTGAAATTAACAGGCAGGGGTGCGATTAATAATTTATTCAAACTAGAGAGGCTGCAAATGATCTTGTGTGTGAGTGTCCTTACATGTTTGTGTGTTTGTGGAAATATGAATGAGAGAGAGCGACTTCACAGTCAGGCCTCAGGCAGTCTTTGGCATCACTCATTCTTTTTTTTCTTCATCCGTATTTGTGACGCTCTCTCTCACTCCCATCTGAGTAAAAGATCTGCACTGCAAAGCAGATTGACACTAACACTTTAGCTCTTTGTCTGTGTATCTATTCTTCACTTCGCCTTTGTCTTACTATCAGTATTTCTTCTGGTGTCATTAGACGCCAAATGAAGAGGCTTGCAAGTAACGTTAACCCACTGTCATAGTCCCATTAGCCAATAGTCGCAGACACACAAACACACTCTCTCGCTCACACACAGTAGGGGTACTCAGAGAATTGGCTGTGAAGCCGCTCCCAGCTTGCCCACTGTGAACTGAATTGAGCTGTACAAACAGCATTTAACCAGTTAGGCCTGTGTACTTGTGTTTGTGTGTCTCTCTGCTTAATATTTTTGGAACTGGAACAAATATGACACTGCTCTGTTGAGAGTAAATATCCAAGGGTAAAGGAGATGAAAGAGAATGAGAGATTTTGAAAGAGAGAGTTAGTGGGTTGAGAGAGAAGATAGCTGTGGAAATTAATTTAAACAGAGGTAAACAGAGTGAAAGGAAAGAGAAGAAGGGAGCAGACATGGCCCTGGGGTTTGGGAAAGATAAATGAAGCAATTGAACAGTGTGTGAGACTGGAGGCTGATATTTTCTAAATAAAATCCCTGACTTAAACTAATATCAACCAGCAGACCAAAACTTGAGTTGACTTGCCACAGTTATCTGGAGCATGTAGGGCTGGTATTCAAACACAGAAATCTGGAACAAACACAACTCTGGATCAAATGTTTGTTTGATTTCAACTCCTTCAGGATGGATCCAGAAAACAGTGATTGGTCTGGATGCAGACGACTGTGTTTAGATTATGAAATGTCTAAAAGAAACCATTCTGATAACTGTGAACTACAGTAAGGTCATTGGGGGGTTAAGCTTAGCCTAGCCTACAGCCTACATCTAGGTCATAACCATCTAAACTTTAAAAAGCCTTTTAAGTAGAAAATTTTTACCCAACTTAAATGAAATGTTAAAACAATACGTGTTTCTTTCACTGTAAGTCATGTGCTCTATGTTTATGAATAGTATCAGTTGCGGCTGCCATCAAGATTCTTCTTGTTACTATGGTCCTTTGACCAGCAGCAAAGCCAGATGGCTATATTGCTGTTCTTAAAGTATTTATGCTAAGCTACTTTTGATGCCCTTGGCCTGGTTCCAGACCATTGAATCAACTCAAACTAATCTCAGAGTGGTCAAACTATTCAAATAATCCCAATGTGCTCATTGATAGTTGATCTACTCCATTGGAGTAAACAAATAAATAAATAAGGGAGACCAATCGGAGTCAAAGTAGGGTTGAAAGGAGGACATGGGTTTGTCTTTGAAGTGTCGGGTGCTACTAAGCAAACTGTGACTGAAAAACATGCTTTCATGGACTAAAGGAAAAGTCCAGCTCATAATCTCCGTTTCCGTGTCATTGCCACACACATAAAACAGAGGGGAGGCAAAGAAGTAGCAGCAGGCTGCCTGTGAACTGATTTGAAGCAGCTCTTGCAAGGATGATTGAGCACTTTAAAGCGGTACTGGGTTTAGGCAAGACAGTACCTCTCACTGCCTTGATTTAGGCAAAGAAAGTTCAGAGGCATTGTGTTGAAATTTTTCGGTCTGTTTTGGGTAAACTAAAGATAGACTACCTAATCCAAACTACTGAATGGCAATGCAAGTACCCACATTTTAGAAAAATATTTGTCTCAGGTTAGAATAAACGTGTTTGCATTTGTTTAACTGTAAACAAATTCTATTCACAAAGGCAGAGTCAAAACACAGCAGGTGGCTGGATCCAATTACTCAGGAACCAAAGAGTTTAAGCCACAGAAACAAGCAAACAAAAGTACAATCTTAATTTGAGGTATGCTGCCTTTTTTATATTAAGTGTTTATTTTAAGACCTTTTGGCTCTTAGGCCAAACACTACATCGCACTGAGAGGACTCATTAGAGAAGTACAAAGTCCCCATTGAATTGATACTTGAAAAAAACTAAAACTCAGCTTTACACATCCATTGCATGAGTTTTATGATCCAACACAGCACTTTTAAAAATAACATTTTAGGTGATTGATGGGTATACAGACTTCTCCAGGAACCACCACATCAATGTTTATAAAAATGAACTTGTCTATTACAGAGGACACTCATAGAGTCTGACAATGTGCACAATACAAATGTGTCCACAGACAGTTATATTACCTGCAAAACAAAAGAACCTCTAATGTCCTTTCTCCTTCAACTTTTTTTGCCATTTCTGCACTCCTCCTCTATCTTCACTCCTTGCTGTACAGCAGGGGTAGGCAACCTTTTCCATGACTCGTGCCAATTTACAATACACTCATGCCTGAAGTGCCAATACTTACTTCTTTCATAAAATGATTTGCACATTGTCTGATCTTACAGTATTTTTACACTATTTAAACATGCTCACATTACTACCAGGTGCCTTATTTGATCCCTATATGCAATAGTGCACATCTATTAATCAGTGCTGTGAAAGGCGAGATGGATTTAGCATAGTCTTGATGTGGGAGAAGAGTTGTTTACAGATGTAAGTTGAGCTAATTGCAGAGAGGCCACTTTCTTCATTGTGATCTCCTCTGGCAATACATCCATACTACCTTGTCAAAATATGTAAGAAGAACGACTGAAACTTGGTGGGGTTGCCATAACACAGCTAAATTCAGCGTTAAAAGATCACAGACGCATTTGCAATTCACATTCACACACTTGTAATGTCATAATTTAAATTCAGCGTCAAAAGATCTTTGTTAAATTTTATGTAAGAACACTTCAAGTGTGCTCCATTTTTTGTAAAGTGTCAAATAGAATACTATATATATATATATATATATATATATATATATTTGTCCTCTGCTTCATTGTAATTGTTCTTTGCGTGCCAACTTAAATAGCCTCACGTGCCAGCTATGGCACGCGTGTCCTCGGTTGCCGACCCCTGCTTTCCTATTTTGGGCCCCTATTCATCTTCTGCTTCTCTTCTTGACTGATCTGTTGTGATGTAAACTGTTTCTTATTTGACCTCTACTGTGCAGTTTCTCCAAGAAAATCCATCTCTCTTTCCATGTGACTTGCGCTCCGCTTCCCCTCCTCTGTCACTCCATTTCCTCTTTAATCTCCTACATTTACTAAATATGACTTTCTCCATTGCCTGTGTCTTCCCCTCCATACATTTGTACCTATCTCTATCCCTCCTTGTGACTTAACAAGTTCCCCTCTCTCTCTTTTTACTTTGTTTTGTTTCTCCTTGTTTTTGTCTCTCCTTGTATCATCCTCTCAATTACCTTGTCTGGACAGCATCTGGCAACCCGGCCCAGCGTGTGTGTGAGTGCGTGTGTGTAGGTGCGGGTGACCAGGTGTCTTGGATATGCTGCGCTGGGTTCTTGTCATTGTGAATGCAGCAGCTGCTAACAGATAACAAGAAGCTGGCTTCCCCACAGGTTTGCAGACAAATTAGGAAAGCAGTCACATTATTCAGTCAGGACCTTTCCTGTGTCACCCTGGGCTCCATCTGAAACAAATGGCCACTTGTGGGGGGGAATAATCACCATCGTATTCAATCAGCCCCTTGGAAAAGAACATCAGGTATACAAATCATGAAACAGTCATTCATGTCGGTCTTTCACAAGAATGTGAGGGACTGCTGTGAAGACTAACTGACTAACAGGAATGTGACACTTAAAGTCACGTTGTGCAAAGTTTCTAATGAAATTGACAAATAAACTGAAAGAGTGTTGTTGAATACCACTTGAAATCTCTAATTTAACTGACAAATATGCAGCACATGAAGTTTATTGGCATGTTTATGTTAAGTCACAGTCATTCAAATGGGTGGAAATTTTGTATGCAATGAGGCCTGAATATTTCTGAGTGCAGGGACTTATCACTTAGATGGAGAAAAATGTTGTGCGCTTCTTTAAAGCAGGATCTGTTGATAAAACCAGCCCAGACATAGGCAGTGGTTTAACTAACCCACTGAATTAACTTGTCACACTCTCTCCCAATCTAAATTTTGACTTTCTCACTACAACCGGATTTACTTTGGCCCTTCTTTATGTTCTAGAGTTGTTGAAAAAAAGTGATGTGCAAACGAACTGGTTCTAAGAGCTGGCTCTTTAATGTGAACGATGGGAGCCGGCTCCTGTCTGTATTCATATATAATATTTTTTTTTTTTTCTTTTTTTCCCCAACAGACCATAGGAAAAAATTACAATGCAGAATGACAAGATTTCTATCTGCTTTGTGAAGCAGAGTGGTTCTACAATAAGGCTGCACCCATTTATTGGGTGGTTTCAGAGAGTTACAAAGGTCTGTAAATGCTATGAAAACAGTTGGCTGAAGCAATTTAATGATATTAGAAAATGTAATTGTTACATGTGAATACTTCAGTACAAAGGATGTATTGAATTATTTAAAAGGTATGTGTACACATACGTACATATCATAAGCCAAACGATGCTAAATTGGCTGAATTAGAAAATGTACAAGTGGTTAAATGAAGACCTGTTTGGGAGTCGAAAGAGCCGGTTCTTCTTGGTGAGCTGAGCCAGATGATCTAGCGCACTAAAAAGAGCGGTAATTCGAATCACTAGTTGAAAAGTTGCATGCCAGAGTTTGAACACTGCACCAGAGATGGTTAATGTACTGATAGTTGGTTGGGGTTAGCTTTGTTTTTTGTTTTTTTGAATCACCTGCATGTTAGTCCTCCTGTCAGATGGACTAAGGCTTGCATGTCTGCACATTTGCCAGCTGCAGGGATGTCATAAGCATCAGTTCAGGGATTACACAGTGCTGTCATCGTCAGAGCTTGTGTGGATGCTACTTGATTAATTAAACAGCTGAGCTGAAAAGCTTTGTGAAACAGGAAACAGCAATGCTTGCACTACACTCCTGAGAAATGGAGTTAAACTACGTTTGCTGTCATTTGTAGTGTTGTTACTGCGTAGCACTGTCTAAAAAACTAGACCTGGAGTGATTAAGTCATGATGAATATTGAAAACGGTTATAAGCTCTGGAGCATTGTTCAGGCTCTCTGGCTTTTGTTGGCTAAATTTAGAATTTTTGCCTGTTTCACTATTTTTTTTTACTGGTCTATAAAGATTAATCTTGAATGAATAACAAAACAATATCTTGAAAATTAGGGGTGGCAGCAGCTTGAAAATGTATCAATACCGAAATTTACAACAATAATCGACATCATTTCGCCCATGTCAGTATATTCAGTGTCAAATAAATAAACAAATAAAAGTTGGTTTTGGATGTGTGTAGGTAGGCTATAGTGTCATGTCCCTTTTAGACGCTGTCTTACGTCAGAGATGTGACTCCACCCCATCCAGTCCGTAACAAAGAGGGAAAGACAGGTGAGGAGATGGAGGACGGTTCAAAAGTCGTAGCGGCTGGAGTGGCGGCTGAAGTAGACCAAGTTAATGTGGGAGGGGGTGAGCAGCTTGTGAAGTAGTTATCCATTTGTTATTATTGAGGTGAACTGCTTAAAATATTGTGATATTGATTTGTGGCCATATTGCCTAGCTTTATTGAAAATCTAAATCTAAATGTGATCTAACATCGAAGGCACAATATTGGCTGTCTGCAGAGACATTGAAAAAAACAGATACACAGGCAGCTCCAACGTAATTAAGCGGACTCAAAAGGTGGGTTGATAACAGCTTCAAATATTCAAACCTTCAGGGCTCTGCAAACACTTTTTTTTAAACCTAACTGGATTATCCTGCCTTTCTTAAGTCTGACTTCCATCCCCTCTGTGTAGCTTGACGCAGCCACACAGCTTCGTCATCAAAAATAGACGGAGTGCGTATTTTTAGAGGAGCAGAGTGGAGAGATACTCCTGGAACTCACTTTGATGCATTCACTGGAATCACAAGTATTATTTTGAGTACCTGCCATCAGATCCATCAACAGCTCCATTTGCTAGGTCAACTTCACAGAGCTGTGCTGGTTTTATGACTTTGACTTATACCAGCACTTCCCATTTCACTGCCATTTCAACTCCTGCATTTCCAACGTTGCTTCAAAGACCTCAGTCTGCTTCAGAATTTTAGCTATTCCAAATATATAAGTAAGAGATATCTTAAAATGTATTTTTTATGTTCTCTCTCAGGGTGGCAGGGAGTTTCTGCTAAACTATGTTCAAGCAGATATAATTGCAAAAAAAAAAAAAAATGGTGGAATTTTAACCGCCTCTGTCAGTGCATGTATCAGAAATGATCCAAGTTTCTCAATTCATCACCTGTGAATTCTCAGCCTCCTCTCATGTCTAGAAACCTCTCTCTGGTACTTGATGCTAAACTTCCTCTGTGAGTGGGTTGTTTTATATCCTCCAAGCAAGTATTAGGTTTAATGTAACTAGAGACCGAAATGGCATAAGTGAATGCAAATCTACTCATTGCACTTCTGCAGGGCCCACCTTCCCAAATGACTGTCTGCCAGCTGTTGAGCTGATGGTTGTGGAGTAAAATGGAGAAAGAAGATTAGAAAACCTGATAATAAACTTCTTACAGGGTCCTTTAAAGCCTCTGAGGCCCTTCCACTCTCTTTCTCTCTTCCTCTCACTTTACCGTCCCCGCCTGTCTCTCTCATTCTCCAGAACTATTGAATAAATGATGAAACTCAATCTGGCTCTGCAATCACTCCAGTATTTTGTTTCCCCTATCCTTCTAGCAGCATGTGTTACTGTCTCTCATTCTTATCTCTGCAATTGAATAAAAGACGAGATTGCAATGTTTTCCTTGCTTTTGTTTGTCCTTCAATCTCTCCTTTTTGTAGTTTTCCTCTGTTTTCTTTTTGTATTTTCTGCAGGTAAAAACAAGACTACAATACTAGAGTGTTTGTTTTCCTTATCACTTTTTAAAGCCTGAGTTAAACACTTTACTTTTGGAGCATGAAAAAGGAACATCCACAGAGATAAGACCTTTTCACTTCCATCATTTTTGGAGGGAGATGTCTGGCAAAGCACCCACACATTACAAACTCTACAGTGTCCAAGGTATCACACTCCAAAAACATTGCTTTAAAAATAGACACGAATAATTGTGACTCAGTTTAAACAGCTGACTATGCTAAGTACTTCTGATTGGTCAAATTACTTGACAACAGTTATAGGGCTCTATTTTCGTGCCTTGCCGGAGACGTGCCGCAAGCGCGGCGTAAGTCAGATCCGCCGCGCTGACAAGGCGTGTCCAAGCACATATTTTGGTGAGCCACGCAGCCCGGCGTAAGTATCCCCCCTCCCTAACTCAGCTCCTCCCAGCAGCGTAAGTCGTAGCGAGGGAGGAGATAGGGCGGAGAGTGGGTTTAACACAGCCAAGACCTGTTTTCACCAGACGAAAATACAACTGCGCGGAGTCCGCCACCCTCCGTCGCCTCACCGGCGCGCACGAAAATAGAGCCCATAATCTTTAAAGAGGTGATGATACAGACAAACTGTTTACACATACTAAACATACTGTATGTAATCACTCCATGGAAATGAGTCATAGCATATTTAGTACATGACTTCACCCCTCATCTGGTGGGTCAAAGTTGTTGAGAGTCAATTACACATAACCACCACCTAACTGTACATTATCCCTCACTTATTCAAAGGTACAGATTTCTAGACTGCAAAAGCTGTTGTTTTCATCAATATTCTTGAGGTTGAACTACATATCAGATGTATGAAATGATTGGCCAGTATGCGTCTATCTCAAATAGATCAGTGTCAAAGTTTTGTTATTATTTATTTTCACTGAAATCAAAGTTTATGACTTTTGTTGGAAGATACTTCAGAAAATTTTGCTTTGGATTATTTCTAAATTATTTAATTACATCATTTGTCTTTCAGTGTCATTGCACAGCACAGCAGATCATGTGGCAGGACATCACTTTAGCAGGGTCTAGTCTTCTCTATAGGCAACTTGTAATGTTATATGTTACAGTAAATTGTCTTTTAAAGAAATAACCAGGTACCTCTGCATGTCTGACCTGGTGTGAAATCAGTGCCACATTAGCTTAGAAACAGCTCTTTAAGGTTTTTGCTGCATTCTGTTCCTTTTCAAACTGTTTGTTTTTGACATACATACGCTAGTGTAAATTTATCTTTGATATGTACATTTGATTGGTGTGCATATGTATTATTTTGTTAGGTGTTTTTGTTTTTGTTTTTAGCTGTTTTTATTGATGTTGTTCTTAAAGTTTGAGATAAATAAAAAAAGAAAAAGTAAGAAAGAAAGAAAAAGGTAAGAAAAGAAATAAATGAACTGTTTGTTTTCAATCCAGGAAATAAATCACCTATCTTGTCAGCCATTTGATTATTTGAAATAGCAATAATTAGTCTCTGAATCAATTGGTAAGGTTATGTTTCATTACATGACCAGCTTTGCCAAACCAGCCAGGAAGCCACAACATGCAAATGAGATAATAGAGGTTACTTATGCAGCTGAAAATACTAGTTTTCTCAATCTGGCTAAAAAGGATTTGAATTATCTGCTGCGTCTGATTCACTCCGGCATCACAGCATCACTACAGGAATACAAAAGAGGTGCTTGGATCTAATAAAGGATGTCTGGGCGGAAAGTAACACAGATGCTTCAGCTTAGCTGCTGCTGGCTGAGGATTTTCACGGGATCAACTCTTCCCTTTTGGGCAACAAAAACAACCCCAAGTCAGAAAAAGTCCTGCATTTCCATGTATCTGTCTTTTTACTGATGAGTAGTGTCATGTGTTTTGACAGTGAGGTAGTTTTAGTCATTCCCTCTAGTCTTTTTACGACCTGTGGATTTTTAGATGTTGTGTATTAGATGATGCAAGTTGTGTTATATTTTTATGCAGAATACCTTGGGGATGACTGCGGCGTCTCTGTCATTGTCATAGTTTACACAATACCCCACTTTTCTTGTCAATCCATCAGTCTGTCTGTCACCTCACCTTTATTATCACCCATCCCCCATCTCCAAATCCATTTCTCCATCTTGATGTCTCTCTCTTCCCTCTCATCTGATGGAGTGAATATTTCATGTATATTCTTCAAGGAGTCTCTTTATCTTAGTGTTTTCTTCTACAACACAAAGGATGGCGTGTATATGTGAGTGCATGCGTGCAGCATTTGCTTGCTTCGGTGTTGTTAAACTCCTTCAATACTCTTCGGCTTTTACTCCCTTCACACACAAATGCAGACAACTAACAAACAGAGATGCAAGGCAACTGCTGCAGTCAACAAAAACAAAAACTTCAAGTTACTGCACCAAACTTTTTTTTTTTTTTTGGCTTCACTGACAGAAATGGCACAAAGACATTTTGAGAGAATGATAGTAAATGATTTGTTGTGCATATATTTTAGGGGATGTATTTACCTACTATATGTTTTATGATGCATTTATAGTTGCGTGCGGAGTCCAAAGGTAAAGTAAATAAACAAACCAAAAATAAATGGGGTAACAGCATGAAACCAGCCTTTAACACTAATACACGTGCAAACAATGCAGAGTGTTTCATGCTAATCTCTCGACATGTGTGTCTTTGGATACATAATAAATGCATCGTTCTTATATAAGCAACACTGCCAACTGGAATTCCAAAGGATTTATGTTTACTTGGCTGTCAGTTTCACTATCATTATGATGTGACTCAAAACAAAGTCTTCAATTTCAACATAAATGTGTTATTAATCTGATTTTATATTCTACACAACAACACCATCAACATTCCCTCAGCCCCTCTCAAACCTGTCCCTATAACCTCCATCATGTCATAGTCAGTCACCTCGGCATAGCGTGACAGCAATGAAGTGAGTGACTGAGGAGATGTACAGCTGCTGGAGTACAGCTGAACAGCCTTTGCACCCAAACCTTTTTTTTTTCACCAACTAAGAAAATAAAATGTTGGAAAGTTTCATATTACACATTACACACATATTACACATGACTTAGTTAGCTCCTCCAGTGTATGTAAAAAAGGCACTTTGACAAGCTTTGCTCAAACTTCCACTTTCCTTTTCAGTGGATGTTTTGAAAGCAGCTTTTCTCACCTTAAACGGGTGCAAAAATCTGCTTTCCACACCAAAACACACTAACCCATCATGGCTAAACCTCATTCTCTTTTTACATGTTGCTGTTGCAGAGTTCATACTCAAGGTCGATTCATTGGGTTGTTCTGTCAGTGAAGTAGAAAAGATCTTTTTTTTTTTTTTCATTTGAGACAGTTTGAAAGATATTGACTTAGCCTGACTTGACTTTATCACAGAGCCTCCTCAGTCCTGCAGAGTCACTGTACTCGAGGACACAGGTTCAGACTTCAAAATAATATCTTCGGAGGTGTCTTCAAAAGCGGTGTATTTTTTTTTTCTTAAGCCCATCATAAGATTTTGAGTGTCTTTGTATGTTGCCAGTTTATACAAATTGATTATTGTAAGAAGTTTGTAATTTTAAGTTGAAGCAAAGGCACATTTACATTCAAAATTACAAGAACGCATCAAGCCACACATCTGAGATGAAACCCCATGAAAAAATCTGACACAGATGCAAATTTCTTTTGAAATAGTCACAGTCAGAGGTGTTTGACATCCACTGTCATCTATGTCTCTATACTTGTGCTTTATGTATTTCTTTACCAACTACATCAATCCACATGATTTATTCAGTAGGTTGCCGCTTCAGTTACAGCTCTAAGAGATCAAATGAACTTACGGTAGCTTTAGCATGTAAACTGCCAAACAAATCATTAGGCTAATGGTATTTACTGAGAAATGGAAAATTCAGCTAAGCTTGTTAGCCTGTTTCACACATAGGCTAACAACCCCGTAGTGACTCTTTTCATCCTTCTGCTGCAGCTTTCAAATTGGACTGCCGTGGATAGTTTGTCCTGAAGCTTCGAAGTCATTTCAAAGAGAAATTTTAGTTTTTGTCCCTAGATAAGTTCAGTTTGTTTCTCTTTCCATCTGCCTCCCTGTCTTATGGGCATCGTTCCCCGTGTATGTTGTGCAGATGAAAATATGGCTGCCATATGACTTAAGGAATGCAGCACTCACCGATTCCACTAAGAAGCCCACAGCAATCATCAAGTGTTGTCGTCCACCACACAAAAGGTTGAGTTAATTTCTGTTCTGCTGATTGGAATCACTGCCACTCCACCGTCTACGGCTGCAGGGTAAAATTAATATTCATATCAGTTTAGACCCTGGTCATGAATATTTATAATGGTTCACACCAGATATGCAAATGAGTGAGCCAACCCAGCTGGCTTCAGATCACGACATAATGATCACACACACATGCATGCACATACACACTCTTAAGGAAGCAGATTGTGCACAGACACATGCATGCTTTGATGCTGTTTCCTCTGCAACATGTCTCACACATCAGACAAAGTTGAAAAGAATCAAGCTGCCAAATGTGTCAAGTGAGGATTTAACACCCACAGAAACAGAACATCCCACTTCAAAGGAGAGTCTCACCAACAAACGCTCAGGTTGATTTGGCAGAGAAGTTAACAAATCTGGATGAATTAACAGTCCTAAATTAAATTCATACATGTGAAAGAGTTCAAGGGTCTGTTGGTGGTAACCTGTTCTTCAGGGGCACGCTGGGAGATCGAAGCTGGTCCCTGAGATTTGCTGGCGATGGTACATTGCCTTACCTAGTCTCCTTGTGGGTGGGTGGGTACGAGGTGGGCTGATTTGATAAAAATGTTTAGAGTGAAGGAAATTACTGACACACAAGTTAGAAAAAAACAAAGGACTGATAACAGAGCACTCTGGAAGTTCTTAGAAATCAATCAGGTCACTACTGAGTAGGGCTGGGCGATATGGCTTCAAATCAGTATCACGATATATTGAGCAGTTCTCCTCGATAATAATAAATGGACGATGACTACTTCACAAGTTGCTCACCCCCTCCCACATTAACTTTGTCTACTTTAGGATTGCAGCTATCGATTATTTTAGTAATCGAGTACTCTATCGATTAATCTGTCGATTAATCGAGTAATCGGATAAGAAATGTTTTGCTCTCACTGTAATACTTTGCATTGAATCACGTTTGCCTCAGAGCGGACTTAATGCATGGACCGGGTGTTTTCTTTTAAGGTGCTGCAGCATTGACGATGTGCTGTTGTGAAACGCCAACTCCGCCTTACAGTGAACGCACTGCACAGCGTTTTCTTTCCTTTTCAGTGTGTAATGGTCCCACACTTTAGACACTTTCTGCCGTTTCCTCTGCGTGTCATCTCTTTCTTCCTCTCTCTGTCTGTCCTCGTTTCCCTCCAAGATTGAACCAAACGCGCCATAGACATAATTAAAGATAGGACCCCGCATCGGCCGCTACCACGAATGGGCGCTGTCGAGAAATGCGGCCGCCATCTTGGTCCGGTCATCCACCTCACTCTGCACCGCTGTTTAACCGGCGGAATGAAGTCTGAGCGCATTAATGAATCATAGTTCGCTCAATACTACGTAATTTTCTTCTCTGCAAACGCCATTCAAAGAGGCATGATAGAGGCCATATTTTTTTTTGGCGTTTTCAAATACTCAGAATGAATAAAATGATATTTTAGAACATGGCAGCAGTGGCTGTATTATAGTATAACAATTAATCAAGGATATATTTAGGTTTAGAGCTAGGTTCCTGCTATGTCTCAATAATTATTAATAACTGGCGGTATTAATAGGCCAATTCAATATATATTGATTTGATTATAATTTTTTATATAGTTTAATTTTATTTATCCATTTGTAGACACACACAAATAATGTCATATAGAAGCACTATTTTAATAACTGGAAAATACACACAAATATATAGCCTACATATCAAAAAGATTTAAACACAAGAACAGCATGACAGGACAGCATCTAAACTACATATCAATTTGCTTGTTGGCTACATAGCACAGAGGAATCACCTGCTGCGAATTTCTCCCTCTAACAGCAATCTCCCACTTCTTCCTCAAGTTTTTGTCCTTAGGAAATCTTCAAAATGAAACAGGAGATCACCACAAAGAAATCTTTAATAAAACAGATAATAAAACAGAGCTCACTTTCTTCCTTTTTCTTTCTATTTTATTTCTTAACGTTTCTTAGAACCTCTCTCAAACAAAAGTTTTTCAATCTAATGCAAATCTGTTGATAATCGATCAAAGTTGCTATTATTGTGAATAAGCTAGCTGTTCGCAAATGCTGTTTCCTTTTTGGAGTTGACCGATAGTCTTCCTCTTTGGCCTACAAATGACTCTACAGTCAAGTGCAATGTTTAAAAAACGTTTAATCATAACTGTGAAAAGTTATTTCTTGAGCCCTGTTCTCTGCTGTCCGCCTGTTGGCACAGGAATACGCCGCACAGTGCTCCGGCATCGCTGAATGAATGAATATGATTGACCGGAGCGTATGGGAAGCTTGACCTGACCAAGATGGCAGCCGCATTTCTCGCTGCGCAGCACCCCCAGCGGGGTCTACCCTTTTATTATGTCTATGAAACGCGCGGCAGCGGAAGGAGCGGAAAGAGCACGCTGCTGCGCAACAGAAATAACCGTCCGTGTCAAACACCGTGCGCTGCACATGGTTCCGGATTTAAACGATTCCTCAAGGCATATAATTTGACTCGAGGAATTTTATTAATCGAGTTACTCGAGTTACTCGAGTAATCGTTTCAGCCCTAGTCTACTTCAGTCGCCGCTCCAGCCGCTACAACTTTTGAACCATCCTCCATCTCCTCACCTGTCTTTCCCTCTTTGTTAAGGACTGAATGGGGTGGAGTCACGTCTCTGACGTAGGACAGCGTCATAAAGGGACATGAGACCATAGTCTCCCTACACACATTCAAAACCAACTTTTATTTACAATTTTTTTTACACTGAATATACCGATATGGGCAAAACGACATTGATTATTGTCGTAAATTTCAGTATCAGTAACTTTTTGGTTAATCGCCTAGCCCTATTTCTGAGGGAGCTTTAAAACAAGATACAAGACTATCTGTAACACAAAGCTCCAGGCTGTATCATAATTCTGCGAGAATGTGACACAAAAGCTTCTGTTTGAAGCACTGTCTCAGCTTTTTTACCACTCTTCTTATGACAGAGATAGTCTCAGTCACAAGTGGAGTACTTTTCCGTTTGGGCTTTTCTTAGGGTGTTTTCACATCTGAAGGTCTGGACCAAGGTCTGCGTTTTGGTCACATTCTTTACATCTGGTTCTGTCTGTTTAGGTTTTACTGTCATTATTGCAAATGGACTGGAAGACTTAACATGATGAACCTATGTGATTTCATCATCAACTAATAATAACGCAGGTCTTGAATGTTGTTAACATCAATGAAATCATCATTTCCCCCATCATTTTATTGTTGATTTTCTACCACCAACAGCGACAACTTAAAGAGCTGTGCATTAGGCTGGTCAGAGTTCATCCTCTAAATCTGATCATTTGACAACAACTTATATCGTCATCAACAGGATTGGTGAAGAGAGTTTGCAATCCTGCAAGCCATTGCAACACCGACTCAGGAGAGAAAGTTTGTTTTGTAAAACTCAATATAAAATACAATATTAATACATTTCCTGGTCTTGGACAATCTTCATTCAACATAATAACGAACACTTCTACTCCTCATGTCATTTTCTGTCTATGGTAAGAAGGTCTGAACCTTTCAAAATAATGCTTGTACACTGAGCATGAAGCAGACTGTGGTTCAGTTTAATTTGGCTGTTTGGTCCAGACTAAGACATGCAGAGGTTTCACATCTATCATTTTGGTTTGGACCAAACAGAAAAGTTAGAAAGTCTGAACCAAATGACAAAGGTGTGGAAGTCCTATTTAAACAATTAGATGTTGAGCCACAGGGGGACCCCAGTGCATCAAATACCTGATATATCTATTCAACCTGACCAAGCTATAGGCTGTTTGTCTCTGCAATGTCCCATTTTTATGAAAATTGTGTGTCTTTAATGGTCATTGTACCGCCAACTGTAAATCAAATTTCCTTTTGGGGACGAAGAAGCTTTCCCAACTCTTGAAGCTAGTTTCTGTCTGTCTTGTAAACAAATGAACCATGTGGAGCCAAAGAAAACCTTGAAATAACGAGATCAACAAAACACACACGAGGCAGATCTTTACATAGGCATGCTTGAACAAGACGCTTACATAAGCATGTTATTTATTAACCAATGTACCTCAAGGCTGATTGTACTCACTCAACCTAGTTTAGGGTATCAGCATACTAAATATTAGCTTAATCTGAACTCTCCTGAAACCCATTGAAATGTATAAATACAAGGATCCCGCCACTGTCACACACACACACACGCACACACACAAAAGGGACAAAACCCTGCTCAGATACTGTAAGCACCTCTGATACTTCCTGTGAGCTAAGGCTTTGCTAATAGGCTTATCACACCACATAGAGTGTGTGGGTGTTTCTATGTGAGTGTTTTTGTGCATACCAGGTAATGTGCTGCACACACATAACCATCTAAAATGACTACACACACACACATACACAAGTATAAACAGATGCAAAAAACACAAATGTATGTATCTACATAGAGCAGCCCCACTCACTAACATATGGCTTTACTTTTGCTCTAATGTGGGATTAAGGTCACAAGGCCTGTTGTCTGTAAGCTTGACTTCACCTGAGATCAAACACACACGTACACACACATCCACACACACAATCAGAAACACAGGCCATGTAATTCTTTGCTATGATACTGTCTGTTCTCTGTTGGTATTTTGTGAATTTGTTGCTGGTTGAGGTGAGTCAGGTACCTAATTACGCTACCTCAAACGACTTAATGCATTTATAATTAGCAATTCTAAGCAGCCTCCAAAGTGGCAGCATTGCTTTAATAGCTCAGTGAAATCCAGCGAAATACTTCATGCTTAACTAATTCATGCATTCGGCCCTGCTGTACCTGACAAAAACAGCTGCAGTAACATCGGATCTGTTTTACTGCGCAGTCAGAATGAGGTCATGCCGAGAGACAAAGCTCAACTGGGTCACAGGCTGTGACTCACTGTATGTTGCAATATACCTGGACTCAGTTAAACCAACACCCTGCAAAGCGGCATCAGCAGAAAGCTCCCTCAGACTGGGACGGTTGAGGATTTGGCGCTGCCAAGTATTTCCTCTAATACTGTGTGTGTGTATTTACTTCAAGTACAAGCCTTGAACAAAGATGGCCTCTCCTTCTTGAGATCAAATTTGGTTTCAGTGAAGATGAGATTTCTGCATTGCAAAAATCTTCCCCCTTCTCCCTCTCTATGGGCTCATTCCTCTTCTTTCATCTTTTTAATGGTCTTTTGACTTTAAGCTTCGCCTGTACATTTGTAGCCTATCCACTTACTGGGTCTTCTCTATAGAGAAGAGGTCATGAGTCTATTCATTTAATTTAGTCATCTTCTTAAAACAAGGGAAGCTTTTAAACTGTGCATATGTAAAAACATATAAACCAGACCCTCTTTATTCAGGTTGGTGTTTTGATTTCATAAAAAGAAAATTGTGTGGCGTTATTATTCCCCAAAGACTGGAGCTCTGGTGTATGTTAGACACATTATATCCAAATGACATCAATTTTCTAGACCCATCCGTGAAGGTCACATTCCACTGCTATTCAGTTGCAATTACCTATGACTCTTGATTTGTGCTTTAGTCATTTCACTCTGCTATAATGTGGAGATGTCAGTACAGTCATGCGTTTCACTTACAGAACATCCAGTGTCAGCAACAGCGTCACTTCTCAAAACAGTAGTCACCCGATCTAGCAATCAAATGATTCATCATTGACTCAGTTTTAATGTATGTCCGGTTATGTGCACACAGGTAAAGTTAAATAGATGTCTCACTTGTTCATCTCATGTACATAGGCTGACTCATTGTGTATTGCTGGTAAATGGTTGAGTCACTTTTTCATCTTCCATCCCAGAGGACAGCTACAGTTATGCAGAACATCCTCTTATCAGCCCACTAGCTGAGCGCGTGCACGTCTGTATGTGTGCATATAGGTTATGAGTGCACTGAAAACTGTGAGAGCTTGCAGAAAAAAATTTTCAGTGCGTACGAGTGTTTGTGTTCTATGTTTCAGGCTCTACAACTCTAAGCCTTTAATATGTTAACCTTAATGTTTTTATTCCTATTTGCGAGGAAATATTTAGCATACTACTGCAATAAGATAAGAAGAACTTTATTGTTGCCCGCATGGAAATTCAATTCAATAGTTGAATAAATAGATAACACATCAAATCATTGGGTCTGAAGGGTATTTCACTACATTTATGAAGGGGATAAGTGTATTAAAAAATAATTTAAGTCTAACTGATTATTCACATTTGTTAAAATTATCATAGAAATTATGACGTAAGTGTATACTATACAACATATACAACATGTAACAAATTAATGCAGTATGTCTTCTGTTATCTGGTCCAAGGACTGGAGGATTAACCATGAATGGATCACTGAATAGGTCTTTTGGGACCAAAGGGTCAGGGAGCCCATTAGCAGATATGTGATAAAGGTAATACATCAGTGAAATAGCTATCATCATTGCTTTAACAGATTCACCCCGGTCAAATTGTTTCAAGTGCTGGTGTCAGAAACTCAGTGCTTAATTATCAATAAATGCATCTTGCAATCTTAAACTATGATACTGAAGTTATTCTGTTGCAATCTAATAATTCATAGACTAACTCCCATTTCAATCTGACCAAAGCAGTGTTTTTGTCCCTCAGCAGCTGAGTGGCTCAATAACATCAGGGGTTTCTTCAAATGCCCCTTCATTTACTGGCAGTTGCCACAAACCACATAAATACCCTCCGGCCAAATAAATCGAGCGATTAGATTTTGTTGCTGAAGAGCAGTTTGCTGAGCTCAGGTTAGTTCCAAGGAAAAAAAAAAGACAATACAGCCAAAAGCTTGAATCAGCTGGCATCCCTAGTGAAGAATTCGGTTTAGAGGCAAAAACATGGACTAAAATATATTTGATGAATATTGTTAAGACAAAGAGATCTCATGAAAAATAAATGTATAAATAAAAATACAAATTATATATATATATTTATATAGGCTATACATAGGCTGTTGTTCTCCTGTTTAAAAGGTTTGCATAACTTTGCAGCAGCGGGACAAAATGTCTGAGGTAGAATAGGTCCTTGACAAATGCTGAGAAATTTTTTTTCTGAAGTGTCTGCACAACAATACCCTTTACAGGTTTTTCATAAAGAGCAGCACAGTGGAGAAATGCATCTCTTTTGCGATAATTATGGAACATGTTTTTGAAGTAACATGCTTGGTCAGCATTTGCAAACTCAGCCAGCGTCTCACCATAAAATACCAGACTCCATAAGATTTATGACAAACACACCAGTGGGACACAGTTGACCCTTTGTACTCTGTGTAGACAACAAATGAGAAAAAAGACAACACTGGTGAGAAAAAAAGCCTAGTGGTGATCACCACTGAAAAGTTGGCTACTAATGTTGAGACATGTAATGCTCTCTTGAATGGGCTCTTAATGAAGGGAACAACATTATACACAGTCCAGTGATTAAATGTTTACTGTACATCATTAGTAGTTTGAAATTGCAACCAAAACACTCAGTAAATTGCAATAAATAGCTGGAAAGGTCTTTTTTTTTCTCCATGTAATTAATGATAAATGTCAATTGAGCTACTCGAGGACAAAGTACTGTCATCTGCTTAGAGTGATTAATTTTACCCACACAGATGTGATCACCACCGACAATTTCCACAGTACTGTGTCTTAGCTGTTAATACTGACAGAAATTGCCTAAACATATGGTTAGTTTAATGAGCCGCACATTATCTCATACATGGGAGGATGGAGGAGTCACACATAGAGGTGAAGTAAAAGGTTTCCACACTAGGAGAGTCACAGCCTGTATTGTTGTTTTAATTGAGTTCTCATAACAATACAAACAAGAACAGCCCACACACTATCACTGAATGAGCCCCCCTCAGTTTGGATCACTGGACTCAGAGGTGTTCTGTGGAAATAAGGTCCACTGAGTAGCTGCCTATACACTGCAGCACCAATGAGCCCATAGCTTACGCCTTCTGTGTAGCATTAATCTGTGTGTGTGAACAGATGGCACTCACTAACAAGTTAGGCTAAATGTAGCTACTGTTGGCATGGGCCAAGACTGATCTCTGACTCCCTGCTCCCAAGCCTCTTAATTAAATGCACCATTTAATCTAGTCAGTTTTCAGTGCGGCTGTTGCCCCCAAACATAACACCGTTCATCACTGATGACCTGTTTATTCTGGTGGCTTGAAAATCATATTTCAGAAGGATTTCAAGAACAGATTACACTCAATTTATACGATATTATTCCAAAGTTGTAATGATGATTACTTTAATTGTGTGATTATATCGACAAAATGTGTTTGTTTTTTTTGCAATACTCCTTATGTTACTCATTGTGTTGAAGTTCAAACCCAACTCCTTAGTACTCCCCATGGATAAGGACGTACTGTAATAAACAAGGAGTCATACTGAAAATGGATATGTGGATCGTATGTGAAGAAATATCCTTGCAGATCCACTAAACCCTGGATTTAAACTTTTCTGATGTCTGGGAGGCGCCTTAGAGAATTTTTTTTTTTTTTTGTCATGTTTTGTTTCTTGAAAAATTTAACACAATGATAAATTATAGTCTCTCTAAACCATCCTGTATTAGACCATTCCCATTGGGAGCATACTGGAACTGTCCATAGTACTGATTCTGAACTGCCTTGTACAGGTGCTGATTCATAACTGCCCTGTCCAAGGTGCTGAAACACTGGGCTATGCCTTCATTATGACACGGAAAATGCAGCTGGACAGTGTTAGGGTGAGACTTGATGTGGCCGTGTACTACTGGCCATTTGATTTTAAAGAGGATAACTCTATCAGTCTTAAGCTGTGACTTGAAGTGTTTATATCCACGTCTCAAGAGCTGTCTAGGAATTGTTGCTCTAAGAGCTTTTCTTAAAATCAAGTGCACCCATAAGACTCTGAGCTCACATGGTTCAGTGACTTTGGATTTTAACAGACACATACTTTAAAGGTTTTTTTAATGGCAGACAAAAAGCTATTTTTCCAGTAGCATTAGGTCAAAATTGAAGTTTTATCTTACCCTAAAGCATTTTTACTATCATCCAAGTCTTCATTGCATTTGTAATCCAAAGCCTGTTGCTGCAGTAAGACATTTTACCCAAAGGGAGATTTAAGGTTCCCTATTTTCTGTATATCTGAGTTACACTTCTGCAATAATGTCAGCATATAAAACCTTTTATACTTGTGCATGGTGAATAACACTAAAGCAAAGATGTAAATCTTCAAGAAGCAGGCTATTTTTCATCATTCACATTCCTTATCTAACCTGAGGAGTTGGAAATGCACTGTTGTTGATTTGGCTTAGTGGAGTATTTCTACAAGACTGAAAACACTCTTGCACAGAGAATCCCACACAAACACACGCAAAGATTCTGCACACATTCGCAGTTTTTCAACACTTTAAAAAGTCTATATAGACAATAATCTTAATCCTGACACTTATAGTTTACAGTTTTTGTCTAAAGTCAACCAAGCTCGAAAAGAGTGCAGCTGAAAAGATTCAGTTATGGGGAAAGAATTGATCCTTTATATTGTCTGTCCTAAATTTGAATGTGATTACTCCACAGCAGTGATTTTATCAGTGGATTGTGGGGCTTTTATATGCTTGGTATGCCAGCATATATCAGGTATATGTTATTTTCTCCCCCTCTCTCTCTTTCTCTCTCTGGTTTCTTCTTTTTTTATTTTACCATTTAATGAGGGAGAGGGAATGTTGCCACTGTTGTGTAGGTTGTATACAGACACAATGACAGGGACAATGGGCACAGCACATAACATACAAATGCATCTCTGCAGAAAGCACAGACCACACAAATTGTCAGCATGTTTTGCTGTCATGGGCGCTGGACTAACAGGCATCTAGAGTAACACAGAGTCAGCATGTCTTCTGAAAGCAGATACAGGTAAAGATGCACACAGTCAAGCTAACAAGGAGGCCATAATGTACTGGCATTATTCGGCTACATTTACAATGCACATCATATTTTGTGTATTAGAGTTCAGATTATGTTAACATATGTACAAGTACTGTTCAAATGTTTGTGCCCAAGCCTGATCCTGCTTTGACTCCTGCTACAAAGGGAATATCTCAATAATTTTCAGTGGCGTTACTACAAAGCAGCTCTGTCAGCATATAAAAGCTTCCCCAAGCAGTGATGTTTCACACATTTCCCTCAGTGGATCTTTTATTCAAGAAAAGCTACTGTAATGTTGGCTTGTGCAATCTGGAGTAGTGCTTGTATTGTGGGCCACTTTAATATAGAGTTGAAAGTACTTTTGTAATCTCTTGGTAACAAATGGGTTGCAGAAATTATAATTAGTGCTTTAATGACAGGGGAATTTTGTTCTGTACTTCCTGAGGAGTCTGTATTTTAAGTTAAAAATAAACTAAGATGACTCATCTTAAAACATGCATTTTTATGCAGCTCACCAGTAAAACTTGGTACTACTCATTTAGCCTCTTAGACCGTTAAAAAAAAGCGTACTCTGACTTCATGTTGGTGCTTTTCTTGTCCAAGATACAATTTACAGACCTTTCACAGCAGCGGGTTTGGATTTAACAACTGCAGTTGCAGTATCAAAGGGATGATAAATGACAAAGAAACAGCATCTGACCATGATAATTACTCTTTGACCTGCTCTCACAAAGTCCAAAGGTAGCCTGTGCTTAAAGACCAAAGAATACCTTTCAATGTCAGATAAAAAGCCAACGCAAACTGATTTATGAAAAATTTAAAAACTGAATTCAGTAAAATTGAGTTCCTTTATTTTATTTGCCTATTTTAAGTGTTAGTTTACATTTATCCTGACAACATCACTTATCCAAACTAGTTTCACAGTCCATAAGGGTGACTCTGCAGGGTGGTTGGATGATATTAAAGATGCAAACACATTTGAGGAAGACAAAAAAAGACCTATCCTTTCACACGTTTAATGTTTGTAGATGCAGTCGGTGGTAACAACCCACAGAGGTTACTTGCGCTTGCAGATGATCTCTTTGCATGCATATGCAGGACGACAGACAGACACTGGAAGTGGGCAATGAGCCAGAAGACTGTCTGTATTGTGTCACATTCACCCACAGTTATCTGTCCTCAACACAGCTCATTATCACCTGACATGTCTCACATCTGCCATGTCACCCACTCCTCATGCTTACACCGTCACACTCACACATACACACGTATACACAAACATCCTCCCTGCTGGCATCCTAAAGCAGGATCTAGTGTCAGACATGTCACGGATGATTTTGAAACAGCAGGTGTGCAGAGAGAGGCAGGTTGGCGAGGGATCAAGTGAGTGTGAGTCATTTACCTTACACAAGTAGAGGAGGGAGGGAAGGAAAGAAGGTAGAAAGGAAAGAAGCAAGTTAAGAAAGAAAGAAAGAAAAAAAGAAAGACGGAAAGAAAGTTAAACCACATCATTCAACAGCATGTTTCAAAAACAGGTATTCTCTTTTATAAAGTGAAACCATTGTCACTGCAATCATAGAGCAGATGAGGTAAAATTCCCAGAAGATGGCACACACACACACAACTGCCACAACGAAGTATAAATCTATTCTAATGTAATTAATGACCTTGTAATGGATTTGAAGCAGGAACTTAACTAGAGCTACCAGCCAGGCCAAGACTAATCCCTCCTTGGCAGGCTGTGTATTTGGAGTCAAAGTGATTCATCAACAATGACATCACAGTGTAGTAGCACCAGTTTCTCAACATCAATAAACCAGTTACCACATCGCTACTTAAAGTCTTTCTATATGTGGCGGCTTTTCATAACTTAAAAAGTGTGAATAAAAGTATTTGGGCAATATGGATTATAAGTACACTGATTAAAAAGCATTTATTTGTATAATTAATAAAAAATATATGAATCCAACCAATTATGAAGCTGATCTTGATATGAAGAGATTAAATGTTGGACATGTGGAGCAAACAAAGGTATACACTAGAGACAGACCCAATAATTAGATAGCTATTAGAATTGGTTGATTTGCGGTATTTTGACATAATTGTATTATATTGCCATTGGCCGATATCACCATCATCTTTGCTGAATGATAACATGATGAGTGTTGTCATCATGTGTTGTATGGTAATATTTTGTTTTGACAACAACATCGGTCATGTCCAGCAATATCAGTCTTTCCAGTGATTCATTAAAAATCTATCTAGAACACATTAATGTCTAAAACAACCATTAATATTACATTTTACTGTGTTTCAAATAATGAGTCTGTGCTTGACTTTCCTTTTTGATTGATTAACTTTAATTATTCCTCTTTCTTGTATTCAGGTTGCTGGATATAAATCCAAAAGCCTCCTGTGGAAATACTTCACTGAGACTAATATTTTTCCATTTCCATCAATTCACTTCATTCCACTGATAAGCTGCAATTGGTCAAAAACCAATTCAGAATTCAAATAGAGGAAACTGAGTAGTGAATGAAGTAGTGATCGAGTGAGGGGTTTATTTGCAACCAGAAGCATGTCTGCATCACTTCTGACAAGCTCTAAACAAGAAGGAGAAGTTCCTAGTTTCCCAATATCAATACTTGGAGTCATTTGTTAAGACCAAAGGCGCTTGCATACTACCATTTCAAGGCAAGATGGTTCTGCCCCAGTTACACCTCGTCTGCAGTGTGTAAGACACAGAGGTGTTACAGGGGCAAGGTTTTTTCCCCTCTAATCCTCCCCCTGAGGTTGTCAAGGGCAGAATGGGGGGAGGACTGTAACAACGTGGAGCGTCAGTGATGGCCAGTGACAGCGAAGTGATGGCAGAAATGCACTCCAGCACTGTAGCAGAGCGTAAGAGCCTAAGTTTAAGCCCATCAGAACATGTTACCAAATTCAAAAAGAATTATATTGGAGGGACTAACATGGCATGGAAATGTTTTGCTCAATGTTTTTCAGTCTGAAAAGCTCAATTCATTTGTTTCGAGTTTTTCCAGAGCAAACGGGGTTCAAAGTGAGAAACAAACCAAAGTCAGGTCTTGATCAGGACCAACACCAAAACAGGAGAAATAGAAATTGACCCCATTTTAAGGGTAGCATTTTCAGTATATACCAACAATGGACTGCAGCAGCAGTGAAGCTGACAACATTATAAAAGCACTGTGGAGGGGAAGAAAAACCATCAAGCCCAGATATGCCCCATCATTTTCTATCAATCTAACAGAGGAATGAATTATGGGTGACTACCAGCGATATATGTCTCTGTTTAAATCATCCAGCAAATCAAATGATTGGCGAATGTGTTCATCAAGTTGTTGCAAATACCCACGCTTACTGAATGGCTTGATTGCTCATTATGACCTGTTGTGAGCAGTTCCATTAAAGGAGGGGGACTTTAATGGCTCAAATGTTTGGGTAAAATCTCACATGCCAAAATTTATACTAGGTATGACTTAACTACTCATCCATGATGTTGTTTGACCAACACGAGGCCAAATAAAAGCTTCCTCTCATTTTTCTTGCAAGTGTTGTACAAAGAATGCCACTGAACCAGTAATTCTGGATATTTAAAACATATTTTCCTTACATGTTGTTTTCTAAACCCTCCAAAAACAAAGTGTTGTGGCTCAACCATCAGAGCAGATCTTCTCTTTTAATTCGTGATGGACAAGTTAATGTGATCATTCATGTCAGCTGTTACTACGCACGATTTGTACAGAACACAAATTAATTAATTTGACTTAACATTATGGATTTGCTTGCCTGTACTAAATAATAAATAATAAACAGGACATTAAACTCGAGCCATGGCTTGGACTGACTTTGTTACATGAAACCACATGAGCAGAGTCAGCCAAATTACAAAAACAACAACTGCTTTTGACAGCGTACAGTAACTCTTGACGAATGATTGGTCCATGAGAAAGAAAATAAAATGAATCTTGGCATGTTTTTCTGAATGAAAATTTGACTTTGGAATTAATTTTGTTGAGATCTGAATGGACCCCTGCCCAACCAGACTCCTTGATGACATTTTCAAGACAGACTTCATAATAAGCACGTGTACACTCACACTCAAAAACACATACATTTTCATCAGCCGAAGAATCAATCCAGATGTCACAGTATCAGACCAGCTTCATATAAAGCCTGCCTCTCTGCTGCTAATAGGAAATGTTCCCTAACATCTGTGGTCGCCATCCCTATCTTTCTCTCTCTTACTCTCTCTCTTTCCCACTGTCTCTCTTTCCTGCTCTCTCTGTCTGTCTCCGAGCAGTGGGATAAATTGAATTAGAGCTCCACCACCCACTCCACAGGATCCTGCAGCCCTCTGTCAGATAGCTTAACAGAGAGTGGAAGAGGGAGAGAAAGTCGCAGGGAGAAGATAAACAGAGGGCAAAAAGAAAGACAGGTATAATAACCTTCCTCCAACCCTATAAAGAATAAAGGACAGCCCCTACAGCCGCTTTACTCCTCTGATAAAAGTTAGCACATTTTCAAGTTTTAGTGAGATTTGTAGGGGTGAAAGACAGATCAAAACAAAATGAATGGAAGGAGAAATTCAGATAAAGTGAAACACTGTGTCTGCTGCACCTTAGGCTTTGCCATGTACTCCATCATTGAAAAGGAAATCATCTTTTATTATCAAAACAGTTGCACCCAAAGACAGCAAGTCATACAGTCGACCAGATGGCACTTCAAACATTTTCAGTTTGGCACTTACACCACTACAGCAAATTAAATGGGAATAACTGACTGAGAGTCAGAGGTAGCTTTAAAATAGAACATGTTTTCTTCCCCGTCTTTCATTGCCAGCAATCTCGAAAAAAAAATGAAAGAACAGAAAATCTTCAACAAAAATGCACTACTATTTATCCTGAACCCAATAGCATGGCAAACCACCCCTTTTGGACATAAATAGGAGGCTAAACACAACTAAAATGGAGCGAAAATCACCAGTTTCTCTCTCTCTCTCTCTCTCTCTCTCAATCAGTCACCCACACTCTTTTTCTAGAGCCAGGGAAGCATTTGCATAATGTCTCCATATCCATGGGCCATTAGCACCAGCATGAGTGGCTCGTGTGCATAAATTTATTGCCTTGATCAATCAATGCGAGCTACTGTACCAGTACAAACTCAGGCAACTCCAATCTAGCAAAAGATAGAGTCAAGAGAACCAGGGAAAAAAATCTTTAAATTAGAGACATATTAAACTGTGAAATAGAACCTTGTTGCAAGAATGTTAAAATAAATGTGAAGAAATTTTCTAGTCAACTTCAGGGAAAAATAACTTTTCATTTGCTAAAGGAACCATTTTGGTAAGCTGCATCATTGTGTGGTACCAGCATGGAGCTCAAACTCCTGCAGAGAAGATCGCATTTATCCTCCAGCCATCCGACTAATAAGTGGATCCAACCCACAACTCCTGCCTCCATCCTAACTAACCTCACCCTAAATAATCACTTTGACTTTTCTTCTCTCATGACATTGGGCTATTCCCTTTCTTACAGTATGTATTCTGTATGTCACTTTTTTCACTTTTTATTAGGAGTTGTCAACCTTCTATTAGGTCTCCCTCAACACCAGCCACCCTCGTCTTTTCTCATTTTTTTTAAAATTAATAATCAGCAATGAAACGCTTCATTCGTGAAAATAGCGAAACATTTGTTGTGAAGTTCTGTCTGTCTCCAGTGTGTGATGAGGTGGCGCTCTATCCTCAGAATACGAGAGAGTGCAGGTGAAGGAGACTGACTAATCCAGTGAAAAATAGGGGAACCTTCAACCACAGAATCTAATACAGTGCCTGTGTTGAAGTGAGCAGTAAAACATACGCACATATACACGAACGCAACGGAAAGAAATTCTTATTTGTACATGCTGACAAAAGGTTACATATGCAATTTTAGACAGATTCTTAACAGCATGTTGGCCCTTTCAATGGAAAATTTGAGTATGAAAAACTCCATGATGAAACAGTCAACTGACACAAAGTGTTGTGCACACTCTGCAGGAAGGAGTTTTCTTTTTACCAAAGCACTACCAGCATAAAATACCACATTAACATGAAGCATAAGTTTTCAATTAACACTTTAAGCGCATATATATTCCCTTCTTACTCGAGTTTCCTTGATAGATGGCCATGACAGGGCATAAGATCAATACTTATTTTCAAACACCATGCATGCATGGAGCTGAAGAAAGCAACAATCCTGTTCACTATGGTTATCACAACATGGCATCATCAGCCTATTTCGTAAATCTCACTGGTTCCTTTTTTCCTACATATTCTCAATACTAAGAGATTTATTTTCAGAATCCCTTCCTATCTGTTGTATATACTGACTCCTTCATATGGAATATTTCACATCTAATGAACCATGCTGAAAAACCCATGACATAAAATAAAGACTCATTCATACTCTTTGGTCAGGGGCTTTCGAAACCAAAGGTTCATGCCAAAACTGTCCAGCCACTCAGTGTTGAGTGAACATTGATGAACATCTCATTTTAGATGTTACTCAGGTAGAAACAGGCAGAAACATCCGGGTTTATATATATGTATATCTCAAACCTGTGACAGGTTATCTGCCTTGTTGTAGAGTATGTCCAGATAGATTCAAAATGCTATGCTTCCTGCTCCAACAAGAAGTCCTCAGTTACCTAAGTCCTCTTATTGTGAGAAAAGCTTTAAACCAGCTCAAGGAAGTATTGCAGCACAATGGATAATGAAGATGTCAGTCTTATGAAGCAAGAACAGTAACAGTACAACATGTACAGTGTTTGAGAAATCCAGCATGTGACTAGACCTGGTCTTCAGTTTTCGAAGCAGACAAATCACCATTTTAAATTAAAGCCATAAGAAATAAGTACCAAATAAGTTTCATTAACACAATGAGTGATATGCAAATCATTACTGATATTAAATTAGACATGTTTTCAAAAGTTGGTGTGGAGGCGAATGTTGAATGGCAAATATTGACTGGAACCCAGTAGAAAAGCAACATTCTGCAGTCTGGGAAAAGTCTTCAATGGGTCTGTAATGTATTGGTCCCAGCTCCATTCACTGGTGTTAAATATCCAGTATTAAGTGTCAGGACAAGCGCAGACACGGTCACGCGCACGTGTCATCATCCGAAACTTAAAGCTCTGTGCGTGAACACACAAACACAGCTAGAGGACAATGCACGAGCGCAATCAAGATCTGGCTCTGAGCCAACAGGGTATAGGGCTGTGGTTCAGCGCACGCGCACACGAACAAAACGCGCGCGGACAGATGCATATTTGCTACTGTGCAGTAAATGCGCATTTAAATTTCAGTTCCAAGTCACATATACACTAAGTGAACACTCACAGGGACACACTGAGATATTAGCCCTCTCTGTTTCAACTCAATACAACTTACAGGCTTTCATGGCGAGTCTCTCTCTCTCTCTCTCTCTCTCTCTCTCTCTCTCTCTCTCTCTCTTTGTGTGTGTGTGTGTGTGTGTGTGTGTGTGTGTGTGTGTGTGTGTGTGTATGTCTCGGTCCAGGGGTGCAGTGATGGCGCACAAAAAGGCGCAGTAAATTGCGTGTGTATCTAAACAACTGGTTGTCTTTGAAGGGCTTCTAAATGTATCATCTAAACTAAACGTGGATCTGAAAGGGTGCGCACACACACACACACACACACACACACACACACACACACACACACACACACACACACACACACAAGTTGTCTTCCTTTTCCAGCGCCAGTAACACGCGTTCGTTCGTGCGTGCGTGCTCGCGCGTAGACACCGACACACTGACGTTAATTCACAGCACTCAACTGGGTGCAGAGCTGCTGAAATCGAGCCTACTGAAACTAGCCTACCTCTGCGTCCGTCAGCCACGGTCTCGAGCGCGTGGGCGCCCACAAACACACACACACAGAAATAGAGAGAGACCATATAACTTACACCGGGCGGAATTTTGACCTTGCGATGATCCGTGTTAGGGTTTTATGTACAGCCAGCACCCTCTTCATATCCCCCCACCCACCCACACCGCTCTCCCAATGCACCCTCTCTGCCTCCCCACGCCCCATCTCAACATCCAGACTAAATATCAATACGAGGAGATCTGAAAATAACTCTACATCTGTCCATGTCATCTCATCCCCTCAGCAACCACCATTCCTTTGCTCCGGCAGACACAGTCAGAGAGAGAGAACTTGAAGAACCAGGAAAAAAAATGAAAGGTGGGCAAGAGGAAGATCATTCCGAGCGGTCATTTCGCATGCGTAAATAAATAGAGGAGTTTCAACTTTACCTCTTTTTGGATGTTTCCGTTCTTGCGTTTGGTGTCAGTGCAAAATCGTCTCCCAAAATCCCATCATTAGAAAGACAGTGGTGACTGTAGTTATAACTCCAAACAAATAGGTTCCAAATGAGAGAATATGCCCCATATATATCGAGGGAAGTATGTGTACTATCCTTTGGGTGCTTGTAAATTCCGTATGGGTTTATTTTTCAATCCTGTCTTCCAGAAGGGTGCGTCCGTTTTGCATTCTTACAACGCCCGACGACTACATCCCCCTCTTCTTCCTCCTCTCTCTTGCTCTCTCTCCCCGTCTTTTTCTCCCGGTTTCATCCCTCCATCCGCGGGCTGAGGGAAGAATCCCATCCAAGAGAAACTGAAATGATCTTTCCCTCCCTTTGCGCGGCTTCTCGTCTTCTCTTGTTCACCTCTTCTTCCTGTTAGTGTCTCCTTCCCCTCCTCTCTTCCTGCCGGTCGCTGTGTTGGAGCAGGTGAAACAGGAGGAATTCCACAGAAAGATAAAATATCCCAGGCGAAAGGGCGTAAAAGTCTAATTATTCCAATTAATCATCCCCGTGCGTTAGGCAGACTTAGTCGATTTATAAGCACTCCTCGGAATCCACAAAATCCCCTTGTTGGACCCCTTTAAAGCTTTTTAATGAAGGATTTTTTGGAGAGACGCTTCACAGCCGCGAGCTTCTCCCTCTTCTTCTCGCTCTCTCTCGCTCTCTCTCTCCGTGTCCGAGTCTCTGCTTACGTCGCTCACCCTCCGTTAACTCGACTCTGTGCGTCTCCACTGCAGTCTGGAGAAGAGCACATGAAAACTCAAAGGGTCACAATTTCATAGATTCAACAAGGACGCAGTGATATCCCCGTGCCGCAGACTTCCGTTACTCACACCCAAATCCCCACGCCACTGTCCCGCTGATCCTCAGTACTCCACATCGGTCGCTTCTCCTGCGCCGTTAATCCATACAGCGCAGCGGGCAGGACGATTTTCAGGCTAGAGCAAATATTAAAGCATGACTTCCTGTTGCACCTTTCAAAATAAAACTCATCACTGTCACTGTCAGGAACGTGAACATGTGAATGGCATGCCTGATTTCTTTCAGGCATTGATTTTGGATAAATATCACCAGCAGGTTATGAAGACAGTCTAAGTATGCCTTATTGGGTAATCTTGACTGCCTCACTTCTTTAAAGAGTCACAGAAGCAGCTTTACTGAGCTGTTGGGATTGGGAAACTATACTCCCCACATTACAAGGACTAGGGATGGGAATTGAAAACCAGTTCATGATGAGTAGCCACTCCCACTATAGTTTACGACCTCAGCATCATTTCCCTGTCCACTAAATGGCTCCCTTATCACTTCCTTTAGTTTAACATGCCTTGAAAAACAAAAATTCCATGCAGAGCAACTTTCAGTGCAGACACTTAGGAGTTGAGAAGGTAGTTTTGTAATCCCGAATCTGGCATAATTTTGCACAAATCGATGTGAAAAGCTTTGAAGTGCAACGTCTGTGGCTGTGTGAAAGTTAGTGTGGAAATACCAGCGACATGCTAAAACATTTGTTGACGCAGCACGGCATTAAATGTGAAGAGTTGCACGTGTTTGACCCTGTCTCCTAAACAGAGTGCTTCTCAGCGAAGTGAAGATAGCTATGAAAACAAGAACTGCTAACTGCTGTACAAAAAAAAAAGATTTGATGAAAATCTACTGAGCACTTTTTTTATCAAAGTGTGCAGACTTGTTTACAAAAACAAAAACCTATAGGGTTCTACTTTTTATGTAACACAGGATGAAAGATTTAGATCAATTGGAATGGATCAATAAGCAGAATAATGGCATTAATATCAGCAAAATCCCATTCTCAACAAGTACAAACCTAGAAAAACTAACACAGTCTGTCAGAGGGAGTTCTTCCATCCAGGTGAAACTGTGATTTAACTCTACTATATATACAATGTTCTCTGCAGTACTGTTAGAGCCAGGAGCCTCCTCATCTGTATGTTTGTGAACGTGCTAAGTTTGCCTTTTTGAAGCATGCGCAGAAGCTTTTTGCCTTTAAAGTACTTTAGAAATGTAATAACCCACAGGAGGCTGAAAAGAAAGACAGTGGTGGACGAAAGGCCACTGCAACCCAAACTGGTGATTATGGCCATGCACTTTACCAGCAGCCCTGAGTATGTTTAGTATTTTCTGTGTTCTATGTTGAGTTTACTTTGATTCTGCAATAAAAGCCTCATGCATTTACCAACAAATCATCAACACCTCTTAAAACATTTCTACCTTGATCTTTTTTTTTTAACTCAAACTATCAATACGTATATAGGATTGTTCCATGACTCTCAAATCTAAATCATGTTTAACTCGATGATTAATTTGTTGCCCTGCACCTTTAATACTAGAGAAAACAATGGTGGTTTGCTGTGTTTATCCCAGCCTGTCTGCTAAGCTTAAACCAACAGGGCTGCCTCACACTTGCCCTCATAAAAATTGATAACCATCAATTTATTTTGAAATATCAATCACTGAACTTCCGGGCTGTATATAACTAACGCCGCCGCACTTGACACAGTTTAGTACCTGCAGCATCGAAGTTGTCGAGAGCAACCTTCCTTCTCCTAAAAGCCGACTTGCGTGTTCTGTGAAAAGCTCCCAGGGTGAATACTTGTTATCATGGGGCAGTTTTATTCCGAAGGTTTGTATTTGTATCAATAATCTGCAGGATTAGGTGTTCTGAACACCCCGCTTCATGCAGACATTTGGCTTCCCCTCCACAAGATTGGTGCATTAACTGGAGAACATGTGGCTGTCATCCTGTTTATGTCAAGATCACAACTCATCTCAGATCTTGGTGCTCTAATTGAGTTGATGCCACTAACTTCAAAACTAAGAGCCGATACCAGTGTCATAAAATGCTAAACTAGAGATCTGGAGTGTTTTTAGGTTTTGGTTCCTGGGGTTCCTGTTGGGAAAAAATGGGTTTTTAAACTTCTTTGTACTTTTTAATGAAATCAATTACACAATCAATTATGGAGATTTGATTTCCCTTTAAATGTTTTTTTTTTTTTTTTTCTTTTGTCATTTTTTTTCTCCTGTGGAAAATAGGCAGATGATCTGACTCATCATGTATTCTCTGAGGCTTTTCTAATATTTGTGAGACCAAAAATTAGACACTGCATGATTAAGTGCGTTACAAAGGATGTACAAATCTGGGGTTGTTTGGACTCTCAAATCTTTAATAAAAGGTTGATGATAAGATACTTAAGGAGCAAAAGAGAAACATTCAAGTGGCCCAAGTGAGCTGGACGCTATCCTGCAACTCAAGCTAAATGAAATTTGTGTTGAACAGTTTAACAATCTTAAACTGAAGTTAAATGACTGTGCTTATCCCATGTGAGATTAAAAGCAGCTAATTAACAGCTTTTAGTACGAACTTGCCAAATTCCTCTATGGTCCCTGAAAATGTTTCCACTGATAAAACAGCAACTACTCCACAGGGAAGTAAAAGGCCCTTGAATAAGATCATGATCTGTGTTGTTTCTAATTGAGCCACTTAAGTTTTCAGATATTAGATTGCTGTTTACATTTATTCACTCTATAATGTCTCTGTAACATGTGGCCTTGTTTGAACTAAATGCAGTAAAAAGTGACCAATGTAACATCAGTACAACAAAGCAATTTGCCATGAAAATAAAGCAGCATAATCTAAGCTTCAGGCTATGGTTGCTGCCAATCACTTTATTGATTATCTCTTAACAGCTGTTAGAGTCATTGAGACATTGTCAGGTGGCTGCTGGTGCAGCTTCCTGCTGAAATCACTTTTCATTTGTTAGCTGAGTGCTCATAAATTTGGGTAATCGACAATTGATTAAGCATTTAAACCTAATCACCCTTTTTTTAAAGCTGTATCTGGATTCAATGATGTAATCCATCCTAAAAAAAACACTTTGTTACACTTAAGGGACATTTGGAAGCAATTAATGCTGTTTTTATTGTTTTACAGCTACACAGCATAAAGGGGACACAGCAGACCATGTCTGCAGAAGCTTGATAGAATTGTTGTCCATAAGCCCAGTGGCATATGCAGTTTTATGGTTTTCCATTTTAAAGGGGGTGGTATAGGGGTGGTATTATGCTTTTCGACATTTAAAACAACAACTGCATAGTTACAATGCTTGGTGTCTATACTTGATATGTGTGAAGTTTCAAAACACATGTTGTCATTATCCCAGAAAACAGATAAAACAGATATAAACTGCTCAAAACAGGACCTTGCAGGAGACTCACTAAATCAATTGCATCATTGCAATAAGTTCTCCTTACTTGCTCATCTGTGCTTCCAGCAAAGCGGAACGACTCACCTCCAACAGCATGTGAGGTGACAACCACAGCAGAGCGGGGTAATGCTGCTCTTACTCTACTGGGGGTGGGGCCAAAACATCAAGCTCTACCCTTATTTTTTTAACACATCAGAGTGAGAAATACAAAGCTTTCTTTTTTAATCTGAAAATCATGTAAAGCTAAAGGACGTATGGAGTACAGAGTGAAAAAAAATATGCATTATACCCTCTCTCTAAACTTCCTGCCCTACACATGTATGCATTGGAAGCTGCTTAGTCAGCAACAGTCTGTTACAGGCCGTAAACACTGGGCTAATTCAAAACAAGCCCCTTCTTTGGTGACATGTAGTTTAAGGTCTTAACCTAGTTTGAGTTATTGTTAAAAATAGTCAGGTTAGGTTTACAGAGGATCACTTAAGGTTGTACTGATTGAATTAGTGAGTGTTGGTCTACAGAAGAGTTCACACTGGTGATCATTGGTGAAGTTTTACATTTTTATTCCCACTTAGAAGAGTTGAATACAGTAGACATGAAAAATAAGCCTTCTTCTAGAAAAGCAATGACTGGCTAATGAGTGATGTAGGTTAATATCAGGAAAAAATAATACTGTCATCATCAAAACAAGGTGTTTTTTTTTTTAAAGCACATTATTAAAGCAGATTTTGTTTCATATTTCTCATACGGAAAAAAAGTTGCAATACATGTTTAAAACATATTTTACTGTCTTGTAGCAAAAAAAGTATGTTTCACTAAAAGACAGAATAAGTGCAGATGTTCCTTTTTTGCATTTGCGGTTTTGTCAGAAAACAGTTCAAATGAAATATAAAAAACATAAAAAACTGTTCTGGTTTAGATATCAGATGGATGACAAACAAACATATGGTTCTAGGCATTCTTACATTTTTGATAAGTCACTTAATGATAAACACAAAAAAAGCCAAGGCTTTTTGCAACTTGATGTTTCTATGGTGGCAAATAGTTGTGTGGAAACAGTCTATTCCTTCAGCTAAAGGATCATGTATGGTGAGTGGGTCCTGACAGGGTGAGACAAAACACATAGTGGTATTTTCACACTTGAAGGTCCTGTGAAGACTGAAACCAGTGCGTGAAGGGAAGGTGAGAGCAGATCAGCTGAAGAAACAACCCGGTTTTTACAATGTTTCGGGAAAAATACTCACAATGAATGATACAGTTGGCAGTCAAAGGTCTTCAGGATGAGATTTTTGTCATGAATCACCTCTGAACATGTCAAGGATGATGAGCAAAGACTTCTTCATCCACAAGGGGTGCCAAAATTAACACAAACTGTTCCTTATAGGTGCTTTCATGCCTGGCTCTTAAGTAAAGAAACAAAAAAGTTAAAACCAAGTATAGCTTTAGACTTTTTGTGTTCCCTTTTATTTAACCAGTCTTGCCATCCTGCTAAAGCCCATACAAAGTAACTCCAAGCCTCTAAAGATGCACTCAGTGGAGGTGCACTCCCCTTTAACTTGAACCAAAGTTGCCAACACATCGTGAGAGCAAGATCAGATTGTATTGGGGACTTTTTCTTTAAGATCGACTCATAAAAGATTGATTTTTAACAGCAACATTGTTCCAAAATTGGCATTAGTACTGTGGTATGTGTCTGTTTCACAGACGTATATAATCCAGAAACAGTGACATCCTGTTATGTTATTGTTATAAATGAGCAGGACTTTTTTTTCTGCAGATTGATTATTGTGTGATATCGTTGTCCCTTGTATTAATCTTTCTAAAAAATAATGTATGACTTCAGATAATATCATTTTTATTCACTCTTTCAGCTAAAAAAACGAGTATTAAAACTCAAAATTTGATGTTAAAAAATATATTAATTCAGCTTTAGTATTTGTTTCAGTGCACTTTACCACAAGTTTGCCTCTAAACGGTGTGTTTACCTATAGATATAAGAGAGAATTGATCAGATTGGTGGTGGTTCACAAGCTTTCTCTGCAGATAGTGATTAAATCTAAGGTACACTTAAATCAAACCTATTTTTCTTCCTGAAATCTGCCCACCTCTGTGGTCAATGCAATGTTCTCTTGGCGCCAGAGTCACCATTTATCACTGAAGATCTGTCCGGCAAATTGTTCTCTCATGAACCTAAAATCATTCACATCAAAAATGTATAAATGTATGATCGAGGTGATTGCCCTTAACAAGCCACGTGTCTAAGCTGGTCACTGACCAATGGGCTTGACACCCTGAGCTACTAAAGCTGTGGGCCTCCAGTGAAGCTGATAAGGGAATCGATTATCTGATCATGTGGGGACCTTGTTGGAAACGGTATTAAAACTGAAATAATTGGATGGCCGTGTCGAAATCCAGCCGGTGAGCATGGATCAGTGATCAGCAAGGTAGACTACCAGAGCCAATTGAAGATAAGGTCTGGTGGAATGGAAGGTTGAGCAAGGTGACGATAACATGCTGATATTGATTTCAAAGAGCATTCCCTTTAAAAAGGATGTATAGTCTTAAATGGACAGACCTGTTATAACGTTTCATAACATAATCTTTGAACTCATACAGCTTAACCAATACTGACTATACAATACCCTGCAATCTCATGAGCTATAGTTCACTGTCTGGACTTTTTAGAGCTAATCTTTTAAATTCTCTTTACTTGACAGCATATGATTGGGGCAGACATAAAGATGGCTGCCACAAAGCTTTAAAATCCCTAACCCTGGCGGTGTTTGTGTCATAACTCTATCCACTGAGGGAAAAAGCAGAGGATGGGAGCACAAAGGCACTGTCAGTATCACCATAAGCTGCTGAAGCTTTAACCTTCTGTCACTGTGGATCCAGCTATTGATTAGCTGTTATGGCTATTGCAGACGGCAGCAGGTCATATTGGCTGAAATCCTCTGGCACACAGATGAGTGGTCAGGAAAGCACACACTCAGCAATGACTTAGAGCCTCAATCCAGGACTTTTTTTTCCATTGCATCCATTAGGCACACATTCATTTTCCCTTAGTGGGCTGCAACGGCCTCAGAGATAACATTAAGAGCTTGTAATTGTTCTGAAATGTTCACAAGGCAATACTGGCCTCAGTAGAGGTCCCTATCCAGCTATCTAAATAGAGCTATTCTCATCACTTGACCCTATAAACACCAGAGAACTTGTTTGAGTACATTGCTTTCATTTTAACACAGAGATGTAAAACAATAACACATTTAAACACCAAAAGAGAATAGCTTAGATTTTGACTTAATATTTTTATTTAACATAACTGTGTACTCATAAAAAAAAAGTCACAAAGACAATGTAAAGAACATAACAGCTCTCATTATATAATATTTGGCATATTGTGTAATCATGGAATAACTGTCATTGTGCAAAATTCAAGCAAAGTGAATTTGAACTGACTGTCATTTTTATATTTATCTACTGCATGTTGTAAAATCAATACTGGCGCCTTCATTTCAAGGTCTTTGCTCTAAAGTAGAATTCATTGTTCTTTAAAGGCAAAGCACTTTTCACATGATGATGTGTTTTGGTATGCTCCACAATCCCATTTCGATTGCACGATGGGTAAAACAAAAAGACCATTTTATTAATGCCCATTAGTATAGCGATAGTTTGAAATTAATACATGGCTATGACAGTAATCTTTAAAGAAAATAAATTTACCAAAATCAATTTATCTAAGACTATTTATTATTATAAGGGGAGGTTTTTTTTTCAGCACAACTGTGGAGAAACACAAACTGTGTCATTAGCTTGTAAGGATTTCATGACAAAATTATTGTGTGTAAAATAAAAAAAAATAAAAGCACAATTAGAGCTTGTAAAAAAACAATTAAATTTAATTAAAGGTTAATTACCTTAACCTTCCATTCAGAAATTAATGGTATACGAAAAACAATCATCTAAAGACTTGGTTTCTAGAGATTAAGGAGTCATTGTTTGTGGCCAATGTGGCTAATACACACACACACACACACACACACACACACACACACACACACACACACACACACACACACACACACACACACACACAGCTTTTCTATTTCACCAGTTTTTCATTGATTATTCAGATCTGTAGCCATGATGCTATTGTTGACTTGGTAAGTCTTTCAGAGTAATGCAATTAGCTGTGCTACCATTAGATTTTACAAAATTGACAACAACCTGCATAACAAATAAACGCTGACATTGTTAGGAATAACAACACATTATTTACACAGAAGCCACACTAATGAGTAATCCCCCACTGGCCCCCTTTTTGATCCTGTTCAGGAACTCAAGTTAATGAGAGTTCACCCTCATTAAATTCAGCAAAGCTGTTAAAAGTGAAAGTCATTTAAACAACTTGGACAATATGCTAGGGCAGAAAGAGAAGGAGAGTCCTGCTGTGCAGAAAAGAAGCAGGGCCTTAAATTTACAAGCTGTCCAGCAGATTAACTTCATTTTAAACAGACAGACAAGAGCTGTTCAGCACCACAGACAGCGCCAGAGGGAGTTCAGGGCTGCACTAGTGCTTCCAAGAAAGAAAAAAAAAAGACTTAAACCAGACATGAAATTGCCTGTGAGATTAAATAAAAAATAGCTACATCTAAAGAGTTCTGTGTCCTCTTGATCACATCTTTGTCCAAGTATCTTTGAACGTATGAATCAGAATGTCGTTACAAAGAACTGAACTCTACAATTAATGTGCTCTATGGAGGTGTGTATTCAGTAACAGATCATTTGCTCTGTTGTGAGCTCACAATTTAATGAATCTGAACTTTTTTTTTTTTAATCAATTATCTGTCAAATTATTTATTTATTTTATGAAAACTATAACTCTAGGTTAATCTGAATCTTAATGATTTCAAAGGCCATTAACCACATAGCGATACACAGACTGATCTATATCCACGTGGAGTGTTTGGGATCTCTTTAGAAACACACAAGAAGGCAGCCCTCTTGTATTTACTCTCCTGTGGACCGCCCTCAGAATTTTATTTTACTATATATTAGTGTGCAACATCAAGATCCTTGGGTGTGTTGTCTCAGCAGAGGGAGACGTGAACTCAAAATCAATTCTTACTCTACTCATAGTAGCAGCTTGATCATTACCACAGAAAGGCTGCCAGACTGGACAAATATAAACACTGAGTCTCCAGCATTGATTCTCAGTGATTTATTTGGATTTTTTTCCCTCTCTTTTTTTAGAGTGATGAAAAACAGTCATTTTAACTGAAGCATCTAGAGATTTTGAAACACACAGTTACCATCACTGTTTGAATGATAAAAGACTAGTCCGAGGATATTTCAATGTCCAGTTATCTTTTCTGCTCTGGCTTCATGTAGTGTGTTCAGTTGTTCTTCATCAATAATACACATAGATATACACTCACCGGCCACTTTATTAGGTACACCATGCTAGTAACGGGTTGGACCCCCTTTTGCCTTCAGAATTGCCTCAATTCTTCGTGGCATAGATTCAACAAGGTGCTGGAAGCATTCCTCAGAGAGCTTGGTCCATATTGACATGATGGCATCACACAGTTGCCGCAGATTTGTCGGCTGCACATCCATGATGCGAATCTCCCGTTCCACCACATCCCAAAGATGCTCTATTGGATTGAGATCTGGTGACTGTGGAGGCCATTTGAGTACAGTGAACTCATTGTCATGTTCAAGAAACCAGTCTGAGATGATTCCAGCTTTATGACATGGCGCATTATCCTGCTGAAAGTAGCCATCAGAAGTTGGGTACATTGTGGTCATAAAGGGATGGACATGGTCAGCAACAATACTCAGGTAGGCTGTGGCGTTGCAACGATTCTCAATTGGTACCAAGGGGCCCAAAGAGTGCCAAGAAAATATTCCCCACACCATGACACCACCACCACCAGCCTGAACCGTTGATACAAGGCAGGATGGATCCATGCTTTCATGTTGTTGACGCCAAATTCTGACCCTACCATCCGAATGTCGCAGCAGAAATCGAGACTCATCAGACCAGGCAACGTTTTTCCAATCTTCTATTGTCCAATTTCAATGAGCTTGTGCAAATTGTAGCCTCAGTTTCCTGTTCTTAGCTGAAAGGAGTGGCACCCGGCATGGTCTTCTGCTGCTGTAGCCCATCTGCCTCAAAGTTCGACGTACTGTGCGTTCAGAGATGCTCTTCTGCCTACCTTGGTTGTAACGGGTGGTTATTTGAGTCACTGTTGCCTTTCTATCAGCTCGAACCAGTCTGGCCATTCTCCTCTGACCTCTGGCATCAACAAGGCATTTCCGCCCACAGAACTGCCGCTCACTGGATATTTTTTCTTTTTCGGACCATTCTCTGTAAACCCTAGAGATGGTTGTGCGTGAAAATCCCAGTAGATCAGCAGTTTCTGAAATACTCAGACCAGCCCTTCTGGCACCAACAACCATGCCACGTTCAAAGTCACTCAAATCACCTTTCTTCCCCATACTGATGCTCGGTTTGAACTGCAGGATATTGTCTTGACCATGTCTACATGCCTAAATGCACTAAGTTGCCGCCATGTGATTGGCTGATTAGAAATTAAGTGTTAACGAGCAGTTGGACAGGTGTACCTAATAAAGTGGCCGGTGAGTGTAGGTCCCCAGTGATCCTCCCACTGAGTTTCAAGTTGTATTTCTTAAAATACATCCTGGTTACATCAGAGGGCTCTTCCTCATTTGACCCCTTTATATAAGATAAGAAGAACTTAATTTATCCCTGAGGGAAAATTTGATAATCACAGGCATTATAGTTCTCACTGCGATGGATTTCCGTCATGATGAGAGGAGGAAAAAACTACATATATTTTGTTGTAGTGGCATTAAGGCATCCAATCTAACAATTGTACAGGGATTAAGTGATACTGCTTTCAATGAATAAAGCCAGTCTGAGACATAGTTTTAGCCAATCAGAGGCAGAGAAGGACACATACTTGTATTTACAAGTATGTGTAAGATCATCTTGGTTTTATCCGATATTTTTGAACATAAACAGAAAGTCTAGTTGCTCCTTTCCACAAGAACTGATTTGTGACTATTCCTCTATCCATACTCTGTATCTTTAATCCTCAAATTCAAAATGAAGGTTAAGATATCATGCTGTACCTTTGAGTAGTATTGCACATACTTTACCTTAAACTCAAACTTATTCCTAGAATCCACATATCACACACAAAAGAAATGTAACAGAGTTCTTTTTGACATTGAAAAATCAATGCTTTCTAGTTGCCATATACAGGGTTACACCAGGGAAACAGTATTTTTAATTGTGTTGCAAAACAGCAAGGCTTGAGCATGTGATATTTGTACAGGTGTGACTCCTCAGGGGGAAAAGAAAGGACAGTTTTACAGCTAGGTTCACACTGCATGATCTGTGATTCTAACTGTAGAGCAATGGGTTTGTTGCAGGATAATTGTGCACATTAGGTTCTGAAGCCGTATGTGTCAAGGAGCAATTCAAATGGATTTGAACAAAGTTGCAGCCTTTAACTTCAAAGAATTACTTCCTTTAAACCAGTCATAATGAATTTAGTGAAGCTATCACTGCATTTAATTTAGTATAGTCGGAAAAATATGAAAGAAATCTATAATCTGACAAACTGTAACACCAAAAAGGAATAATACATCCACTGGTAAAGATCTGAAACATAGCAGTTAGCTTTTGTTGGTTTCAAGCCATCGACAGTGTAGGATGATACAGCCAGAGGTTCATTAGCAGCTGAAGATTTGAGTGCTCTGACATTTTCTGCTTTGTTCTGGAATAACAAGGCTGAGAAACATTTTCTCTCCATACCAAAGCTGATACCCATGAATGCTCACACATGGCAACACACACACGCAATACGGCAGAACTTAGCAGTAATCTTTGCGAATAGATTCTCCCAACCTTCTAAGAAAATATGTATGTATGTAAGGAGGAGAAGAGGAGCTGTTTAGAGGGTAGTTGGTGACGCTATCATGTAGGGAAATGTTTGGCGTGTGTGTGTGTGGCTCCGTGCACTATCGCCGTCAGTGAGGATGCTGCTCCGTCACAAGGCATCTGGGGCTAAGCGTCAGGGTATGTCATCTCTAGGGTTGCAAAATTCCGGGAATTTTCAAAGTTGGAAACTTTCCATGGGAATCAACAGGAATTTATGGGAATTAACAGGAATTAATCTCCTCAATCACATGCACACAGCACACAGCGTACTGCAGCGCTATTGAGCCCCCCCCCCCCCCCCCCATCACATACACAGATGATTTCTTGAACCCTGGAGGCCACACTTTTGAGCCCAGAGCACAACTCATTTAAGCCCATGGACTATATAAAGTCAAGTAAGTTTTGATAATATTATGAGGTAAATATATTGATCTATAATAATATCAATATTTAACTTGCGATAATTGAATAAAAATAGGTGCTAAATGAAAGCTTTTGACTATTTAAGGGGCTAGCTTATTGTGGTGGTGGTAACTACCTCAAATGTGAAGCTGTTTCTTCTGACTCCTGCAAGAAGGTTTTAGGTAACAATAATACAATAATATACAATAATTGATACATCAATTGTCAAATATTTTGAATACCATTCCAGTTTTTTAGCAAACTATATTTCTGTTCATGCCATTGCATTAGTGTTTTTACAAGCTTTTTTGTTATTTTATTCTATAGAAAAATGCCACGTTCGCCATCGCCACTCAAATCTGTTGAAATGTTTTTTAATTGTATTAATTTTGCATTGATGTCTGCATATGACAAAACAAAAATGTTTACATTTATGTTTGGATATGATACAGTTTGTATAAATTACCCCCAATTTCCAGTTAATTCCCATAAATTCCCATAATTCCCATGGAAAGTTTCCAATTTGGAATATTTCCAAAATTCCCTAGCTCAACCAGAGCCGGTTCAGACCTCCATGGGGCCCTAGGCAAAAATATGCCAAGGGGCCCTCCAAACTAAAATCAAGTCTCAAGTCTAAAATCAATCCCTCCGACCCCAAGACCTCAGGGTGTGGTGCAGCATATGAGCTTATGACTGTTTTGACAACAAAGGCGCAAATGTCTTATCTTGGTGACATTTCGGGATATTGAGATGGATTGGCATGACAACAGAATGCAGTGAGGAACATTTTACTATCTTTCAATGAAGCATGAATGAACTAGAAAAGCACTCGGAGAGCGCAGACCTCTGCCAAGCAGCTCATGTCCCCCCTTATTTTGTGATTCACACCAACACTTTTACTGTTACGTGTCTTTTATTTACATTTATTTGTGTTTAAACTGGTATGTTCACTGTTCACAGTGTTCCTAAAACAAGAAAAGCCCTGACCAGGATTCCAACCCAGAACCTTCTGGCTGTGAGGCGAGAGTGCTAACCACTACACCACTGTGCCGCCCGTCTGTCCTGTCCGCACGGCTGCTGCTCTGCTCTCTGCGTCAGCGCCAGTGGTGTCAGTGGAGCGGCTCCGAGCAGCTTGAGCAGCATAAAGTGAAGTCCACCACAGAGTCCGTGGTGGCACTAATACTCCGTCGTGCAATGGGTAACCCAAAAGCAGAAAGGGGGTTACGTTGCCTTGCCTACCTGACTGCTGTTCACTTAATTCCTTATCATGAGCTCTCTTCCTTATTTTCTCATGCCCTGATGGATAATTCCGCTTCATCTTGCGATGCTCTGCTGCTGCAAGCCATGCAGGGAACGAGTGCGCGTGACGGAATCATTAAGCGCTTCTTCGTTTTTTTTTTTGTTTTTTTTTTACCCTTAATGTCGGTGACGTAATAGGCCGTGTGGGGCCCTACGCTCTGAGCGTACCAAGCGTTAAAGGTGCGCCAGTACTGAGCTCAACTTCTAATGGAAAGTTTCTGGAATTTTTCCCAACATTTACTGGAAATTTTCCACCCCTTTGCAACCCTTGTCATCTCTCAACCGGGGACTCTATTACAGGTTTCAATGTACGCATGCAGAAGTGTCTTTTTTTTCAAGATACTTAACCCCAAACTGCTGCCAGATGCTTTGCCAGCAGCTGTCAAACACTGGTGTGGTCATGAGACTAGAAAAGTGCTGCCCATTTACCATTGAATCAAGACACAAGGATATGGATAATTATTTGGTTGACAGGCTCTTTTGTTGTAGCTGTTCACAAGTAGGTTGAAGGCCCACCTCAATCCCATCTCTCTCTCAGTTCTTAGAGTAGAAGTGACTTGGAGATGGCATATCAAGTATGTTGACTACCTTTAAATCGGGGTAATATGCTTCTTCCTTAACAGCAGGTGATGTTTTAAATGGTCTACATGTAAATCCAGTGACATGAGCATACAGACTACTATTCTAAGTGACAGTTAAAAGATGGATACTTTCACAGAGATCACATTTTTAGGCAGCATTTTTAAATAAAGTTTCTGGAGGTAACTTTGGTTATGATATGGCAATAAACTGAGAAGGAGGAAAAAATGTCTTCATGGGTTAAAAACCCAAGGAATAGTTCATCAAAAATGCTAAACTGTCTCACTGGGTAGCAGCATCATCTATAAAATTGCCACCTCTTTTGTTGGGCTGATGATGATTCTCACTCTTTGAAGTCATGCAGCAGAACTTGAGAGTCAGTAAGCAAATGCCACAAGTCAAAGATTGGGTAAATTAAAAATGAAAAGTTTTGTGTTTAGAGAACAGGCCATTAATCTCTGCTGGGAGGGCCACTTTGAAAAATAAAGAGGAAAGGAAAACACTTTTGACATAAATTTGAGGTATAGTCACCTCTAACTTGTCTCTCTAAATGAGATGCATGTATAAAGTAAATGATCTTTTAGTTCATCTGCACCATCAACTTTTTTTTTCTTCCTCCCACTCTTTTTTGACATTTTATCACTTGGTTCAATGAAAAGTTTATATAACATGGACTTAGTATCAGAGATGCCACTCATTTGTTTGTGAAGCAGAGATTTGAAGCCTATCAACTACTCAACCTAAGTTTTTTTAGTCCTAACAGAGGTCTGTCTTTAGCCTCCTTGCAGACAGCAAAAGTGTGTCAGCAATGATTCGAAGTCTTTAAAATAAACATGTTATAAAACCCCCCCAAAGTTTGTGCTGTGAGAACTTTGAGCTTTTCAAACCAAAACCATTTATGGAACTGGGATAAAACCGTATCTATTTATGCTCTAAAATGTGCCCCTTTGAGTAAGTGGTTTCTGGAGCTTCTGCAGCCAGCCTCAAGTGGGCACTTAGGGAACTGCAGTTTTTAGCACTTGTGCTTCAGCTTCATTTCCTGATACTGGGGGTCGCCTCTTGGTTAACCGTGTGATTGGGTTGGTGTAGGGGGTTGAACATCAGTCCTATTGCTCTACTAGTTGGATTATTTCTGTAGGTGCTTTATCTCCTCCAGTGCAATATCAGTGCAATAAAAGCACTATGGTGGCTTAACCTTTTACCTCCATTAAATCCCTCAGAAACTGTGCAATTTCTTCTTTAGTTTTCCTTTTTTTGCACTGACAACTTAGCTGAAAAAGTTCCATGCTGATCCAAGCCCTATAGGTGCTCCAAATGCAGGCTAGCTCACTGTATCTAAAAGGAATTGTGCAAGAAACAACTCATTCCAATACAATACTGTTGTTGTCATTGTGTTTGTTTGAAAACACAATTTATAATTAACAACTGTTTGTTTGGAAAACTGTTTAGTAATAGTTAAAATGTAAAACAGAATTGATTTACAAGCTAATATTTCTGATGTCATCATTTAATCACATGATTATAGACGCACATCTTGGATGGTAGTGTTAGTTGGCCAATGTCAGACAGGTGAAAGCAGTGGTTTTATACAGTTTTGACCACATTTATACTTCTTTTATTCTTATTCAAAAGAGTGGAACTTTAATATTTTGTAATTTAATATTAATTTCCAATCAGGTTTTGTGAACATTTTTTGGAAATTAAGTCTTCAATCTCTTAAAGCTGCTGTTTTTGGAATTTCTCCTACAATGCTGTGACACAGTACAATACAAGAACTTATTGATCCCCAAAGGGGAAACTGTTTCACCACCCTGATAAATGGATAAATAAATGGCCCATCCAGTTAGAGATTGTAGTCTTCAGTAAAACACTAATGCCACTGTCAGTATCACACTGAAACTCATCTTCTGTTACAGTTTGAAAAAATAAGCGCACAGTTAAAAAGAGATGATTGGTAAAACGTATTAATGTAGATTTATTTGAACACATTTTGAAATATTGCAATAGCATCTTAGATCATAAACTCCTCCTGCTTTTGAGATATGTTTACTTTTTTTAACCTTAACCAACACTACCTGGTTGTCCTCAGATAGCTGCTAAAGGAAATTGATTTTTTCTCTCTCCTTCTCCCCATATGTTCTGCTCTTTATCTGAGAGCGCTGCCACATCTTTTTTTATTAGCATACATATCACCTAGCCTTGTTTGTCATGTTTTACTTTGTCTAGTGACTCCGTGCATGTGTGTGCATTTGATACCGCAAATACTTACCTAAGCCAGGTGCGTGTTCCTTTTATGGCAAGATCTGCTCCTTACTCTCTGCCATGCAATGTTATCTACTCTGACACAGATAAGTCTTCTTAAAAGTGTGTAGTTGTATGTGTGTGAGAGTGAGAGTGTGTGAGCAGTCTGCCAAACAGATAAGCCTTCCTGGGAAGCCTCTTATTCATGCAGCACCTAACAAGACAAGGCCATAATCACTCCAAAACCGTATTTTACTTGTTTACAATTCAGCATGACCAAAGAGCACTTGTGTGTACATATGTTTATGAGTGTGCCTGCATCAGTGTTTATGGTGAATGCATCAGGAAGGTGTGTTACTAAGCTATCTGTGCTCACACATGCTTCTTGGGTTTGTGTAGAAATATTTGCCTTTTTTGTATGGATGGCGGTGCCTCTGCATTGTGCTGTGTGTCTGTTCTTGTGTGTCTGTGTGTGTGCACTCTGACAGATAAGCCTCCCCTGCAAGCCTCTTACTCGTTCAGCGGCGAACAACAACAAGGCTGGCATTACTAATAAACTCAGCTTCTATGCTCTGATATGAGCAACGAATTTAGAGTTTCTCAAAGAGGTTCATGCAGGCAAGGCCGACGAATCCTAAGCCCCAAAACATTCATATTTCTGGAGAGGAACTAGGAGGAGAGAGACAAGGTAAACTAAAGAGAGTATTTACATGCAGAGTGTTTGATAGATCCACTATTATTGTGTAAAGCAGAGCTTAGACTCCCCCAAAACAAAACAAACATAGTATACCCCCTGACTAATAGAGGTGTCCTTTAGTTCAAGGTGGCTCACCACTTTCTCTTCATCACAAATTTATGATAATATATTTTTTGACTTGTCATTATTGCATTCTTATTATGCTAATGAAAGCCATTTAGATCTCGCAAAAAGGATCAAAATGAGTCACATTTTGTGTTTGTTCAAATGAGCAGGGTGATTATGGATGGTAATAACGAGCTGGTTTCCATTTGAGAATCAATTCCAACCTATATGATTCATTTAGTCGAGCGTTAACAGTTCCAGTTATTGATGCCTGTGCATTACAAACAATGACTCAATGCCAGAATCTGTACTCTGGGGGAAAAACACTGTCTGAATGGTTAAGTGCTCTTTGCTTTTGAAAAATTGATTCTAAGGAAGACTGACCTGGCTTTACCTCACAGCACATTTAAAGGATAAAAGTGGAGATTTTTATTTTATTATTATTTTTAATAATGCATTAATTAACAGCAATCCACTAAAAGACCATGACAACAATGAATGAATCATACTAACAAGTGTGGCTCAAGTGAAAGCCTGTTAAATCTAACTCCTCATTACCATTACCGCAGCTTTATTGCTGCCCAAAATCTATTAAAACATCAGTGAGCCAAAGTGGTGCACTGAGTGATAGTTTGTTCAACACAGAGACACAGAGCACACATAGAACACACAAACACATATTATTGTTACATTAAAACACAGTAAAAGGATCGTTTGGTTTTTGAAGTGGGCTTGTATGGGGTACTGGAAAACAGTGCTGTTGATAGCTTTTGAATGAAGTGAGTCCTTGGGAAATGTTATGGCTTGCATCAGTAAAAGGATACGTGCAGAGGTCTTTAAATGAATAGCATGCACAGATGTGTATGCTAATTTTAAAGTCAGTTGAGGTATAAATATAAAAAAGTTAAAATATAGCATAATATAGAAAAATAAGTTATTATATTGTCTGAGAGAGTACCAGGAAAACTGGGGGAGAAAATTAGTTTTATCATCTAAATATTTTGTTAAATTTAAATCCACAATCACTTCACTATCTTGCTGCTACAAGTGCATTGACTAAAACAAGTGACTGGTAGGGGTGGCATAGAGGCACACCTTGGTTGACAACATTGTTGCTAATAGTCGCCATTAATAGTCCCCCTTCTGCAAATGGTTCACAGTGCATCGTTCTGCATAGGAAAGCTATGGTGGATTCATGGGACACACAACTGGGGGGTGTATCCATCCTCTCAAAATTGTAAGCGTCAAAGATGCAGGATGCCTAGCTAGCATTACCACTGGGTTAATAGGTTTATCACTCACAGGGGTCCCGCTCATTTGTTTGGAAACCAGACAGATAGGCTGTCAACACCTGCAGACAGTGACAGTGTAAACTGATGAAACTGATGAAAAACAATGTACAGTACAATGCTCAGTTCACTTGGCAAAATTCAAGATGACCTGTTCATTATAAAACAGCTGATCAGTGCACTGCAGGCAGGGGGAAACTCTAAAACTAATGTCTGAAGAAAGTAGCTTCATGGTAGATGAGTAAAGCACAGTAATCTCTTTTGATGATTTTGTAATTTTCTCTTGCAAATTACACTAGTCCCCAAAAAGCTTTGTGACACGTGGTTGACCACAGTGTACATATTTTTATTTTATTTTTTCTTGTATATTTGTACCTAAAACCTCAGAGGGTACATATGGCACATATGATTGAGCACAGTTTGTATCCCACACCATATTTAGTTATTTGTGATTTGTAATGCAAGTCAACAAAGTGAGGTAAAATAAAGAAGTCTTGTTTGCCAGTGGAGTTGTGAAAATAAAAGTTATCATTGGTCTAATATTCAGTGCAATAACTTCACAGTACCATCGAACAACCACGCTTTTCATTATTCAAATATGAATTGAATTGATGATGACTCTCCACTTTCTATTCCTGCAATGCAGCCAAGCAGAAGATCAAACTGTGTAATTTTTTCTGGCATTGTAATGGAAACCACCCACTGTGTTACAAGACCTACTTTTTAGTGGTGGGTAATCCTGACTTTAGCAGGAAGACATTTATTTTCTGACATGGCCTTTGAATTTGACCTTTTTATTTACAGATTTTCTCTTGTAGTTCAGCCCACTTAATCCCACAATAATGCAACAGAAAATACCTCAGATACATACAAGACTCATCTCCTCTAACAACATCTTCATCTGGATATACTTGTAGCCTCACATTATGTTTATATTTTCAATTATTTCAGCCAATAAAACAATTTTAGTTGTGAAGCTCACTTGGATGTTTACAATAAACAGGGGATGTGCCTTATCTGCATTACATCTTGAATAGTTCATCTGAATGTCTGAACTGTACTTGGAAATCTAACGCAGCCATGTCCACATACATATCTGTAGCCAACCCAACCATAGAGCAGCTACTTGCGTTATTTAAATGGTTTAAAAATAATCAAGATATTGGCAGAAGTTGGCTGGTGATCAACGGTTAAAAAAAAGAGTTTCTTTGATCTTTAAAGATGTAGTCATCCAATGGTTGGTGCATCAAAACCATGAAAATAGATATATAATTTAATCCAAACTGACAGCTGTTGTAGTAACTGTCAGTCTAGATTTTTGAAAGTGAACTCATTATTTACAAAAAGGGTTTAACTGAAAATCTGAACAGTCCCCTGCGAGTTAAATTTTACATAATTGAGTTCTGTTATGTGCAGTTCTCTGGTGGCCGATGCAATCTCTGTATGCAAATATAGTTTTAAAAAAAAAGGCGAAGACTCAGCAAGATTCCACAGAAAGCTTCAGTGTTGGCATGCACCACCGGCTGTGTCTTCAGTGGGTATCACAGAAGAGGAAAGTCATATATAGTGGAGGCTGTGAGTGGGAGAAGGAGAACAGGATAGAATGAGTCAGCTCACTATGCTTCAGTTTTCCATGGCGGGCCAAGGTGGAGCAAAACCTAGATATATTGCACAGACACATTGAGACAAATGTTAACGCTGGTCCTGTGTCTATGAACATTTGAAATCAGGCTTGAATAACACCCTTTGGCTCAGGAATCTACTCTGAATCCCTGAAAGCTCTTCCATTTCTTTTAGGATGAAGACATATAGAAAGCCATATGCCATTGAAATGTGATCATTTAGGGATGCTTGGCCATGGTACCTGCACAGTTCATATTACCATGTGTTGATGTCTTAGCACTAAAGTAAGTGTAACAACCTGCTTGACAGGCTGAAGTAATCTTATTATATCCAGCTTTTTCCCAAAGCTTTTTTTCCTTTACTGTAAGCTTGAGGTTATAGAAACACGTTTGAAAGAGGCCATGATAAGGCTGGGAGCAACACAATTTCATTTAGTTGAACAGCTGTTGAGATAATTTGCATTATGCTGCTCTCACCACTATTTCTGTTTGTTAATCCTTTCACTGCACATTATAGAAAATTATCATTTTCATGATTCTGTCACATGCAATAAAAGAGAATGCACAACTGAAATCATATTCATTTAAAAAGCTTAGGCTGCAGCAACACAGGAAAAATGAATAGAAAGAGGGGGGATATACATAAATCAAAAGTAAGGACGTTTGAATTGGAGGAGTATGCTTTCATAGTCAAATATAATACAGATTCATTTTTTTACTATAAGTCTATCCATATGGCTCCCACCAGGAGTGTAATGGTTACGTGGCTAGCTAGAGGCAGTAATTAAGCCACCCGTCTAACAGATATGTTCTACAAATACCAGTTCACATACATTATCATCACAAAAAGCGCCCTATCATATTACAGCACTGTGAGCTCTCCATATTTAAATCTATTTACCAGGGGCGGTGTTATGGGTGGGCCCAATGGTTCCAGACCAACCCACTTTTTAACAAGCCCACCCTGGGTTATCAACCCCAACCCAAATGACAGGTGTCATCTCATGATTTTTTGAAATTTTATGATTTCACATTCATATTGCAATTGTTAGATGGCCTTTCTTGATAAAATAAGCCAAGTTTGGCAATCTTTTCAGCCTGCTGTCTGGTGGAAAACCCCCCAAAACAATAACAGAGTTATGAAACATTTAGCTTCATGTTATACAGGCGGGATTAGAGAATGATTTTGGAAAAGACTAGATTTTTTTTAAATTTTACTTAACTGTTGTTAATGTCACTGCTCTCACAGCCTTTAATAAATGAAAGTAGTATATCAGTCAGAAATTTGTATTAACTTAAATAATTATCTACTAACTTTTGTAAGTTGAGGCCTAGCTAAAATTGGTTTGGCCCATCTAAAACTGAAATTCTGGTGCCATCCCTGCTCTGTACACTGTAAATAATGTAAACACTTTTCTGAATGTTTTTAAAAAATTGACTTTGTTTATATTTCTAACATTTGAAGGCACTATGAACTGCTCCCACACACAGAGCAACCGTAGTGTTCTCATAAGGGATTTTGCTTGAGGTGTGTTGCGCAATTTTTTTTTTCCGATACGAGCTACTTTTTTGTCAGAATAAGCCCAATTGTGAGACCTGCACTAAAGTCAAAAATCGCTGTTTTTCTTGACATTTTGACTGCCTCAGCCTGCGGTGCATCAATCGTCATGTGCAACCACCTCAAGTTGTCGTGGCAACTTGTGAGCCTCAGGCCAGGCCCACAGCTGAGACCAATTCACTAATCAGGGAACTGCATTATTGAATCACTTTTACAGCAATTTGATGAACAATAAAATCCTGTCTCTCAAACATAACCCTTATTAGGCCCACAGGACAAATGCACAGAGGCACTAGCCCCTACACAATAGAGATGCTATAAACTTTACAGCAGGCCGCCAATGCCTCTGGGCAAAGCTGCAGACATGGTAACAATCCAAGCATCAACATCAACTTCATACTGTGAGCCTTTCATGTTTTAACACAGACTGCCATATATATGGTTATCGGTGCCACAGGCAAGTCTACGAACAAGCCCACTACGCTCATCTCTGAAAAACGTGAACAGTCAGGTAATAATCTGTATTTGATTTTGAGGTGGTAGACAGATATTTCTGTAAAACCTCAAACCTTGATGCCAAACTACACAGTTGGTAATGTTGCCATGATCTGTTTTTTCATGTATGCTACAGTCATCCATGTCAACAAAAGTGTTGATATGTTGCTTTCAACCATAGCCATTTCACAATGGGGCAGTCAGGAAAGAAAGCGCTGAAGTTGGTTAATTAGGTTGGTTAATTGCTCGGCTCTGCTCTTATTGAGCAAGAAGGTGCAGTGGGGATAACCAAATTTTGGGACATGCCAGAATTGTGTCAACCAGTCAGGAGCAGCTAAATTGGGACATGATCAGCTCCCATAAGCCTCTTGTACACTGCATGATAAACTTTGCATAATTGGGCTTAAAGTAAGGCCGACTTCCAAGGCAGTCATGTGACTTAACAATAAAAACAAAGATGTCTAAGTTGTAAAAAATCCTTAATTTATAACAAGATTATATTTATTTACAGTTTGATGGGGCTTTTGGTTTTTGAAATCAGGCAGAGCACTCTCTGTATTCATTTTTTTTATTTGCAGCCAGCAGTAACAAGTCATTGTGATTCAGATGCATCTGAGACATTTCTTTTAAAGCAGACATATAGCAGCAAAAATGACAATATCAACAAATACTGTTAAGTGCCAATAAAAATGCTGTGAATAACAATTTCCTCCTTCCCCTCGTTCTCTTTTTGTGCTTGTCATCTTATCTCTGTTTCTTTCTCAACAGCCACTTACACAGGTAATGTGTTCCACTCAAAGTGCCTCCCTGTTGAACTGCCTTACCAGGGGACATTTTGACATTCTGCGTTATATTCGGTTTATTCTTCAAAGTGCCTGTCACTGAGGCAGCCTGAATTTCTGAGTATGTTCTGTACTCTTCATAAAAAGCAGCAGAATTTTCTATTAAAATCAAGAAAATGCACAGAAACATGCTTTAGCTGACGCTTTCTGATGGTTTTGGTGAAACAAATTCTCAAGTTGTTCAGAAAAAAAACTATGAGTAGCCAGTCAAGCACTTTTTTTCTTTTGCTAAGAAAATGTTTTCTTTTTTTCCTGTATCTCAGACATGTAATCTTTTCGAAGTACCTTGACTTGTTTCGGCGGAAACTTCAGCTTTCCTCAGAAGTGTCACTTGATGGTAGATGTGACACGTCATATTGGCTGGTGTTGCGGAGGCGTGACCCTCCTGTCAATTTTTTGGACAGGACAGTCATGCCTCCTGCTGTCTGTTTGCCTCTGCAGGACACTGCTCCTGGTGTGTGAGAGCATGTATGCCCCCTCATCCCTGTTCATTGTCTCTGGGGCCCCAGGGATGTCCTGCAGAGGTAAAAAAAAAAATTGACAGTAATGCATCATAATAATGCATCAGATTTCATATAGCGCTTTATCAAAGACCCTCAATGCGCTTTACATTGGATACGTCATTCATTCGCTCACACAGTCACACTTTGGTGGTGGTAAACTACCTTAGTAGTCACAGCTGCACTGGGGAAGACTGACGGAAACGTGGCTGCCATTTTGCGCCTACGGCCTCTCCGACCACCACCACACAACACTCACAATCGTACACCAGTGGAGGACACACACTGGGAGCAAGGTGGGTTAAGTGTCTTGCCCAAGGACACAACGGACAGACTTGGGATAGGGGGGAATCGAACTGCCAACCTTCCAGTTATTGGACGACCGCACTACCTCCTGAGCTACTGCCGCCCAGTAGGATCACGCCTCCATAACACCAGCTGATATGACGTGTCACAAGTGTCACTACCAAGCGACACTTCTGACGAAGGCGAAAGTTTCCGCCGACACATGTCAAAGTATGTGAAAAGATTACAAGATAAAGGAAAAAAGAAAACTATTAGAAAACTATTTCTAAGAAACTGAAGACAAATGAACATCATTCAATTATTTTTTTTTAGCCTGTTATGGCATCAAAAACTGGAAAGGTGTCAATGTGCTGTTCTGTTTCAACATCCTTTAAGAATTCCTGCAGGCTTGAGGGCTGATATTTTAGAGCTCACCTGAATGTTTCCCTGTTTATTGAGGTTAAGGCTCAGCTCAAAGAGACACAAGACTGTATAAAAAAAGGAAAGCAATCCCTCACTCGTTTGAAGAAAGTACCACCTACGTAATGGCCCCAAGCAAAAACAAGCAAGCTTGTTGAACCTTGCTCTCTTTTGGCAATACAATGCAATATTGTAGTGTTTTGAGTTTAAAAAATCCCAAGAGCAATCGCCAGGTAGACAATCAAACTAAACACGACCCCTGAGGAAGCCAAGGTGATCTGCATCAGGAACATCACTGAACTGGATAAATTCCAATGACTGCCATAGGCTGGGCTACACCTGCTTAAGCAATGATCATCACAATCAGGATGGAATTGGAATTTGCACTGGACTCTGAAGTGACACACAGAACACAACCATGACAAACGCTGACATAGCTCACTCTTCATCTGGGGAATATGGTCCCATATCACAGAGGATGAGGGAATATCAACAACTGGAGCTAAAAGGAGTTGAACAAACTGATTGTAGCAATATGGATTTGGAACAGGTGATTGATCTGGACTGCAACTTTTTCTCTGCCATGAAAAACGATTACTGCTATTATACAGATGATTAATATAATGAGAATATTAAATCTGAAGGTAAGTTATCAATTACTCACTTCAACAGTAGAAGCTTATATGCAAATTTTAACAATATCAGGGATTATTTGCATACATTCGGGGACATTATGGGGTGTGTACAGGATTTTTATTCATTTCAATTTTCCCCACTTTCAAATCATTCTCATTATTAAAGCATTATTCAATTCTTCAAACAAAATCCCACTTCTACCGCTACAGCTACTACCAATATCACTTTAACTCGTACCTTCGCCTCTAGTTCAACAACTATTGCTGCTGTTCATACTTTCTTTACTGCTACGCTTACTTCTACCAATAGCTCTACTACTTTGGATTCTACTTTTTCTATTCTAAAACTGCAACTACTATTAATATCACCACTAATACCACTGCTACAACTGCTTATTGTCGTACTACTAGGGATGGGAATTGAGAACCGGATTCTTGTTGAGAACCGGTTCCAAAAGGTTCAATCCATTGACATCATATACATTTTATCTTTCCAATTCCCTTAACGATTCCTTTCTTCCGGGTTCCTTGAAAAATGGTCTCACTTCTAAGAAAAGGCACTGACGCGACACATGCACGACTGTCTTTGGGAATTCAGAATATGCCGTTAACTGAGTTAGAAGGACATAAAAAACCTTCGACCCAACCCAAAAATCCTCAAATCCTCAAAATTTCGCACACAAGTCTGTTTCACGTAATAGTGTCCTTTTTTGGGGGATTCAGAATATGGTCACCCTAGCGTATGTCCTGTGTTGACATAAGCACAATGCATGCCAGACCTAACAATAAATTATGTATGTGACTTAATACTGACCGAAGTAAATGCTGTACAAATAGTTTGTTGTTTGATTATTTTTAGACTCTCACTGAGGGTGGCGTACATCTTTTTCTGTTAACATAGACTCAATAATATTTTGAGTTGACAGTAAAAACCTATAATCTACTTTTTTTTTTAAACAAAGAAAGGCATTGCTGAGGGAATCGTTTAAGAATTGAATTGATAAGCAGAATCGATAATGGCATCGATACCGATAAAATCTTATCAATACCTATTCCTATGTGACACTGTGGATTTTTTCTTATTCCTCTTCCAGAAAAATGTTGATTCATTACTAGCCATACAGCTTGAAGAGTTGTAGGACAAATTATATACCAAAATACATGGTTTGATCGGGATCGGTGTGCAATGACTTTTCTCTGTTGTATATGAATTTTCTGTGAAACAAGTCCCCAAAAAACTGGAAAAAAAAACAAAAAAAACACAACGAACACTTGAGGTTTAAGCCCTCTTTGAAGGGCAGTGTTAATGCCAGAAATCCTCTGTGTAGTGGGTATATTACTATTGGGTTTAGCCCTGCTCTGCTACTGCTACTGCTATCACCTCACGGACTGAATGAACATTGTCCAGGGTTTAATACATAAGGTAGTGATTAAAAGTCTGTCTATATTCATAGCTGAACTGACAGAACTGGGAGAGGCAGTGAGGTTGAAACAAGATAAGAGAGATGGTAAGTTGAACCAGCTCTTCCAAGCTCTTCCCTTCTCATTTCTTCTGAATACATTCAAATACATTTTGTCCTCTATTCCAGTGACATTTTTGCCTCCTTATATCTTAAACCTCACTCAAACTGTTGCTTAAAGTTCAAAAAAACTGGTTTGATTGTTGACTGGAGTACCTTGCAGGAAAAAGAGGGGTTATGAAACAGTCAGTGTTGTACCTGCAAACATTTATGTGTTTGTCAGGTAGTGGCCTTGTTAAAAGAACAGTGATAAACTAGAAAAATTGCATTTCCTTAAAGAAAATGCATGGAAATGCTGAGTGCTGAATGCTGAAAGCAGAAGAAGCTATGCAAAACTTAAAAAAAGTGGAGGAAGATATACATGTAAAAAGTGACAAAGAGGTGAAGAAGAAGTAGAAGTTGGATAAATGTGAAAAGTGTTGAATTACAAGTAGTTTGAATCTGCTACATACATTGAAACTCCATTCATGTGGAAAGATGCTGAAAAAATGTCTGAAATTGCACAAAAATTGTATGAAGAAGAAAATTACCTTAAAACACAGAAAAGTGATGTGGCATAAGTTGTAGTTCTAGTCTTGTTATGATTATATGTAGCTATAGTGGTGATATTAGTGGTCATATTAGTAGTAGTAGTAGTTTTAGAATAGAAGAAGTATAAGTCAGAGTAGTAGAGCTAGTGGTAAAAGTAATAGTAGCAGTAACAGGGGCACAACGCACCTCTTTCGCATGTGCATGCAAAACATTCAGGTTTTCTTTTTTCTCTCCATGTCCCTTTAGGGGCTCCTTAATAAACATACTTATGAATTAAAAAGAAAAACACAAGATATGAAAAAGAAATCTCCAAAATAGTCACCATCTTGAAATTTCAAGCAGCTATGTGCATTTTCTTATTAAGTTACTCATGGGGAATGGTCTTACCAATTTTTATGTTTACATCACAAACTTTACATCATTAAACTGCTCAAATGAGATGGCGGCCATCTTTAAAATGGCCGCAATCTTGAAATTTCAAGCAGCAAAAAGGTACAAAAAAACAAAAATGTTTTTAAAAAGTAAAAAAAATAAAGAAAATAAAGAAAAAAATCTCTCGTGACTGTTACCCTGTTGTGGTAAGGGGGCTTGCATATTTCCGTGAATCCTAAGAGATATGCCATTGGGAGGTGAATGTTCATGTCATTTTTCATGCTTGTATCACCAACTGAATGATAATGTCACTTATCTGCTCCACTAAGAGTGGGAAGAAGTTATAGTGCAGCAAAAAAAGGTACGGAAGAAGAAGAAGAAGAAAGCAACAGGAGAATAACAATAAGTGGAAATGCTGTGTCAGCATTTCCACTTAAATATACACAGAACTCTGCTAGCAGGGTCATAGCCTTGGAAAGTTGCTTCTTTGTATTAAGGTCTGCTTTTTAATTACTATTTGTTACTTGTAAAGCTGCCTCTAGAGCTGCCAGCTTTAAGTGCAAGACTTGCACAACTGAGGAACAACAGGAAGAAAGCTATTGGTTCTGGCAGTACCACCAGAAATGTGCTGGTTAAACCAAAGATACATGACTCATTGAGGATGATTACTTTGGAGAGTCACAATAACTCTTGGAGGACAGAGTTGGAAATAAATTACAAACTTTCATATGATGCTTCCTCGACCAGTCACTTCTACAGAACAGCTCAGCGGAGATTGGATGCAGGGGGTAAACAGTCTCACTTTCTGTTGATTTTAGGTTATTTGAAATTGAATACCACAGCAATCCTAATACACAAAAACATGCACAATTACAATCTGCTGGAAAAAAAGGAGGAAGAAAGAAACAGAGCAGTTTCAACAGTGAGAATAAACACTCAAACACACTCACAGCCTTGATTTGGGAATCACTGTGCAAGTAAATATTGGGGGTTAAGTTTGATGTTTGGCGGTATCTTGGGTTTGACCACAGAAAAAGTCCATTTGAATCAGTTCTCTTGGGCAGATGATGAAAAACAGCAGCAGGTGTCAACTCCATGACAGTTGCAGTGCTTCACTGTCATCCATACAGAGGAGATTTTATTCAATGTCCCTCTTTGCAACGGCTGTGGCAGCTCTCTTGTCTAGTGCATTCAAGGCCTTTAAATCAAGATAGGAAAGAGAAAACTCTATTTGCTGACCAGCAGGTTACAGGCCAAAATGCTTAAAGGGAACACTGAAAATAGAGGAAAGAGAAAAACACCTCTAAAGCACAGTTATTCCAACAGTAGAAAAGCAAGGACGAGCTCTTTGCAGGTGTATTTATCTTCTGTCTGCACCTGCAATTTTTTCCCTGGTCCTCCCCAATAAATGGAAAGAATCTGGCTTTTTAATCTTAATATTAGTGATGGATGAACAAAAGGTTGTTAGTATCCAAGAAGTTATAGAGGAAAACCTCAGGCGAGCTCCTCAAAGAAGCCTTAAAGATATAGAATAATAAACAGAAATGGTTTTAGTTTACACAGACCGATATTGAACTTAAGTTAGATAAATTATTTTTTAAGTATACAGTGCTTTTTTGGTTTGTTATTTAGTATTTGTAAAGCCTTGTTTTAGTTTTATTTTAGCCAACAAAATGTTTTTGATATTTTTGATTTTGTGATTTTATTTGTTTCGTTTCTGATAATGACCTTTTTCCTGAGTTAACACATCTCAAGGACATCACTGCCAGGGGAAAAAGATCTTTGCCTACTTTTTTTTTCTTTGTCTTTTTAAAATCTATTTATTTATATTTATGGTAAGATGTACTTTTTATGAAAGGATAATCCCAGACTTTTCCACCCATACTACAACTTGCCTTTGATATTCTTACATTGTGACATAGTTTCACTGATGTGAGGTAAAACTCTTTAAGTATAGCAGATGTATCAGACAAGCCTGGCTCCTTTGAAAAGGAACACGTCTTTAATCATCTTAACAGCTCATGTTTGAACACGTTGGATCTTGTATGATTTCAGCATCCAAAGAACAAGCATGTAAAACTGGCAGTTTTATGTGCTAGAATATTACCACAATATTTTTATAGTGCTTCAATATTCTATTCATGAACTCTGCTGTCCTCTCAAAAAGTCCTCTCAGGGTGAACAATGCAACAGGAGGGACTTACTGAGATTAATGGCAACAGCTGAGGTTGCAATTTGGGCTGAGTAAACTTATTGGAACGCAGCCCATAGATCACTGTATATGAGAGGGTATTTTGGCAAGGACAGTGATGGTGACAACACAGAGATCCTAAGAATAATTAGCAGATGGTCTGGAAATGATAAAGGTACAGCTTGACAACAAGGTGAAACCAGCCACTCATAAATTGGAGAGAACAGGCTCTGATAATGGAGCTGTCAGCCCTGGGTGTGACCATGAGCAAATTTCAGAGTAGAGGACATGATGAACCTGAAGTGATTGTTACAGGAACACTTCTGAACAGCTTACCTCCCAGCATTATCACAAACCCCTATCATGTAGTACCTCTGCCCAGCAAGAGGAGCACACTTATGGTTTAAAGCCCACAAGTGGCTTTCATGTGAGAGCAGGATGGGAGACACATTTATCATCATCACCAGCAAACTGTGGACTCTTGTGCCCTGAGCGTTTTTGATGACTGTGTGCATGTGCACATGAATATATGGATCTATGCTCCTTTTTAAATGGAAGCTGAAGAGATTAAACTGCTCTTCTGCATTATTGAAAGTTTTCACAGTTATTCAATGTGACTATCAAAGTGATAAAACAAAATGCAAGCTTCAAACCGTCAACTCAGCCAGTCAGAAATATTACTATACAAATGATGTCAGTATGGTAAAATGAAAGAGCCTTCCACTATGAATACCTCTGCACATACAGGGCCAAGTAAGAAAACCCAACAGGCGCAGCCATTCTCTAACACTCACCTAAGAGCACTTTTCAATGACCACCTAAGGCTGAAAATTATGCACCAATTTATCACGAATATTATTACAAGGCACTTGCTCTTAAAGCACACTCTTTGTCCTACTATTCAACTGAACGGTGGCAAGAAAAAAAAAAAAATCTTGTGGGCAGAAACCTCGAGTAGAATCGACTTATGATAGACAGCCATCTACCAAGACTGTGTTAGGTTTTGTAGTAGGATCAAGAGGTGCAAAAACAAAAAGATGGGCAGAAATGAGCAGAGAACAATATGTTGAACAAAATAATTAAAAAAAAGCTCATTAAGACTTAAAACAATAGAGCTTATCATAAAAGTAAAGATATTTGTACTTTTTATAGGAATAACAGCGTAATGATAATAGATGAAGCTTGCATTAATATGGGGCTGGGCGATATAGCCTCAAACAATATCACGATATATTGAGCAGTTCACCTTGATAACGATAAATGGACAATAACTACTCCACAAGCTGCTCACCCTCTCTCACGTTAACTTCGTCTTCTTCAGCTGCCGCTCCAGCTGCTACAACTTTTGAACCGTCCTCCATTTCCTCACCTGTCTTTCCCTCTTTGTTACGGACTGGATGGGGTGGAGTCACGTCTCCGGCGTAGGACAGCGTCTTAAAGGGACATGAGACCATAGCCTACCTACACACATCCAAAACAAACTTTTACTTATTTATTTTTAGACACCGAATATACTGATATAGGCAAAATGACGTCAGTTGTTAGTAAATTTTGGGACAGTAAATTTTCGGTTTATTGCCCAGCCCTACATTAATATGTCTTAATATAGACCAATGTGTTTCCTTTTATATGGAAACACATGCTCTAAATAGAAGAAATATGAATGCATTGCATTGTCAGACAAAATGAACCTTTTTAGACTACCTTCATACTTAAAATAGTTTAAGTTGACGGATCAAATATTAGCATCAACAAATATGACTGGGTAGGACCTTTAGCATCAATTAAAGTAGATGAAATGTGGATAAATGTTAGTCTTGTAACAGTCATGACAAAGGTAAGATTGGTGTTCAAGTTGAAGTCAGGCAGGTGTAAAAGGAAAATTACAATCAACAAACTTAAGAAGGTATGGAGTAGTAATTCTGCCATTTTGACACACCACATGCATGACCTTTGCATGATACTGCAAAGGTGGGAAAAGTCTATACTTTAAATTGTTCTATGTGGGAGCTAAAGGACCTGATCAAATACAACTCCCACATTCCTGTGACAAAGGCAGCCTTTAGTTGTCTCTGTCAGTGACTGATTGATAGTGAGTATTACTAATGGTCACGAGTAATGACAGTGAAGGCTTCAAACTGCAGGTGCTGTACAGCATTACTGACAGCTGTCAATCATGTAATCATCAGAGAGAAATTATCCCTTGATGCTGTCATTTATCTTTCATTTACACCCTATGTTGAGGAATGATTCAGAACCCTGCAGCTGACCCTGGTAAATTATGTAGATGTTATATGGAAGCTTACAGTTTGTGCAAAACGAAACTTATTTTAGTATCTCCAATCTTTTTTATGTACCAACAACCTCTACATCTGCTTATGACTCCCCATAGCAGTTGAGTACATAAATAATACACATGAATATCGCTTCTTACTTTCAGAAATTACAATTTTAATTCATATTGTGTTCTGTTATGTTCACATTGGCAGAGGTTTTGAAGCATGTAATTTGAACATGACAAAAATAAAAATACAACACATTTAGCAAAATTAGTCGACATTTAGCAGGACTGAGCTCCAAAATAGGTTTTTGAAATGCAAATAACTTAAGATTATATTTTTCTACATGTTCAAATACAAAGAATCACACACAAAAAAAGTGTAAACAAGTATGATGAGAATGTGTGTTTGCACTTCATAGTGGCTTGCTGGCCTGCGGGGAAGTGTAGTAGCTTGATCCAGTTGGTGTTCATTCAGATATAAGAGCAATGAGAAATTGCTAGCTTATCAGACAGTAAGAATATAGCCTGTCAATATAGACTGCAGCTTTAACTCCAAATTTATTTGTGTATATCTGGCTTCCTTGTAAATACAGAGTTTAAGTCCCACATCATGTGATTGTTGACAAGAAATACAATGAGTTTGGACCTTGTCAGGAACTAGAACTCAGCCTCTTTCTCTTCTCAATATTTTACATCTATTTAATTCAGTCAGCACGTAGACCTAAAAAAACATGCATTGCTTGGATTTAAACTATAAACTGTAAAGTTCCCCAGTGACGGGTTTTGACTCTTTCTGCTCATGCATTGTCATATCGTCAGAATTTACATCCGTCTTCTTATTAGTTCAGCCATTATTCTGACTTATAAACCCATCTCTTGCCTTTTTTTTCATAGGCTATCCTGGTTATGTACAGTGATTTGGAAGAAGTTGAATGATATTGGCAGAAACCCTCACAAAATACTAAATCAATGCAGCCATTTTGTTTGTCACGCCATTGTTAGATTTGATTTGTCTAATGTATCTGTGGATTCGTTCGTGTTTTAATGAGATTCAACTTTTCAATGGTAGGTGGAACAGGACTTTTCAAACTCAAGTGATTGACTTTGCGGAGGTCATATTACAAAACAAATGTCTTCAACACAGGGAAAAAAAACTCAGCAAGGTGTCTCCTGCTATGAAGGATACACCATGAAAGAAATTTCATCAGCTTCCTTGTCTTTCATCCAAAATTTATTACTGAGCTCAGATGTGGATCAAAAGTTTGGAGTGGGCTTGAGAACATGTGTGCCTGTGATTTCACCTGATGAAATCTAAGAGAACAAAGCATATTGAGTTGTCCAAGCCTTTGTCCAGCTTATATTTCATCGGGCGGATCAATGTTCAGACAGATAAAGAATTGAGTGGAAAGGATATTCTTGTCTTTTTGTGCTTCATTCTTATTCTGAGATTTGTGATTACACTGCCATTAATTAACACGTCTTTCCATGTTTTTAAATCATGATTCTCAAAATGCGATTTCTGTTCATGGTCATTTCTTCTAGGAACGTACATGTCACGGTGTTGCCATTTTGCTCAATGACTCACAAAGTTCCAGGTGGCCTCAGTTCTCTCTGTTATACTGTTGTTAAAGGTCAGATCTGAAATGTTTTTAAAGGGCATACCTTGTACAAACTCACTCACTGGCACCAAGTAACCGGGGAACTTTTCTACCTTAACAATGCTTTCAAACTTTGAAGTGGAGGAAAGTAACAAGAAGTTTTTATAGGTCTGTAATCTTAAAGATTTGATGTGAACTCTGTAAGATTATGGAAGATACATTTAAGATGAAGCAGCTTTAAAGCCTTTCTCCGTCTTTGTGTCTGTCATTTCTCTCTGACGATTAATGGTCTCTGAGGTGTAATTAGTGTCAATCTGCCATACAGCTCAAATTAATGGATCTTAACAGACTGCTCACAAAGATGCTTACAGCAGACAGTACAATGAGATACACAGATAGAGACAGCAACCATACAATCAAATCATGTTCAGATTTGAGGTGTCTTTCATACAAACAGCATGCAGTTACATAACTCACATCTCCCATTAAACTCAGACACCATTATTTCAGAACTTTGACAAAGAGGAAAAACTGGGACATTATGAAACAGCACCGTCATTGTTTTTTCTATCTTTCAAATGTTAATATGTCACGAATAATGACTGTGTCTGTCTGTCAGGAGTTGCTTTGGTTTGGTGTCATTTTCTCTCGTGTTCCTGTTCTCCTCGTGTTTGATTACCGTAATGTTCCTAATTTAACTGAAGTAGTTTTCATATTTGGTCCTCTATTTGATTTTCCTCTTAATGGAACACTGTCAAATATTAAATGTCAGGTGATGACCTACGATCACCAAAGCTTAAGTTCAACCATTTTATTCCTGTTACTCTGACCCAGATGAGTGTGAAGTCTCCCTTTCTCTGTCTGAGCCCCCTCCACTGGTGGCTGCAGCCCTTCCCGCTCCTTCCTCATCTATACATCCGCTCTCCCTTCCCCATCTTTTATCCCCCCAGCAACAAGCCTCAGCTGTGTCGCCTGCTCTGCTGTCATCTACTGTCATGGATGTGTGTTTCTTCTACAAGCTAGCAGACTTGAACATTAAGATAAGGTTAGGAAAGGTTGTCGGTGGCTGTCTTTCATCACTTTTTCTTTGTTAGCCACTAAATATCTTTATAAATTATACCTCTCTCTAACTATACATCTGATTAGTGGCTGCTGGCCAGTAAAAGGACAGCAGGGAGCTAACAATTAGTACACTTAGGGCTCTATTTTCGTTCGCGCCGGTGAGGCGGCGGAGGGCGGCGAGCCCCGCGCAGTTGTATTTTCGTCTGGCGGAGCCCGGCATAAGGCGAGTTTGGTATTTTCGTGGACTGAGTCGCACGGAGGCGAGCCGAGATCCGCCAAGCTGGGCGTGGTGGCGTGGCAGGGGGAGGTGTTGACAGAATCAGCTGGTGCAGTGACATTTTCGTGCTCGCCACTGGCGTGTAACGTGCGCTGAAAGCTCGCCGATTCAAACCTGGTCAGCTTTCAGCGCAAGGCGGAACGCAGCTGGTCTAGTAGTATTTTGGTAGACCGGCGGCGTATCGACATACGTCACCGATGCCTCACCGGCAGGTTTCCATAGTGTCAGGCACATTTCAGTGCAATAAATAATCATCCTCAACTATTAATCTGAGTCAGCACATACATTTAGATCTATATCGATATATTCTGATCTATATCTGATCTGATGAGCGCGTTTGGCACGCGTTTGGCACGCGTTTGGGCACACAAGCTGACCGAATCAATACAGCTAAAACTGCATCAAATTAAATTAAATATCTAGTAAATAAACACACATGATGAAGTTAACAAGATATGTAATGTGTCTCCTTCCTTTTCTTTCTTCCTCTTATTTCTCGCACAGCTAGACCTGGACACGTCTCCGTGTCCTCTGTCCGTCTTCCTGCTGCTGCTGCAGCTGAACAGATGATTTGTTTCAGTGCTCAGATGCGTGATCTACTTTAAGCCTATATACGGATATTATAATATTCGGTTTTGTGGGCCAAATTTATTTTATATGCCAACATCTATGAAAGAAAGAGCCAGGCCACGGAGCGCGATGCGTCATTTACGCACAGATGGTTCCGATTTTAATGCCATTTTTGGAGTTTATGTTGTGATCTGTGCGCTAAACCCACCTTTGTCACGTGAGGTTTGAATATATGCAACTTTATGTGAGTGTCTTTATTTGTGGAAAAGGGTGTTTGTCTTACCAGTGGGTCCAACATTACGCACACCAAATCCATCTGTGCTCAGATGAGAGAGTGTGGAGGACACTTGTTGAGCAGCTGCCCTCTGTCGCCATCGTGTGGCATAACTGTTTTCAGACATCTCTTGATCTCTTTGACTACTTCATGAAAATAGTAATACGCCTCGCCGGTGGCGGATTTAAAGGCAAGGAGAGGAGCTTATGTGATTGGTGAAAACAGGTCTCGGCTGTGTTAAACACACTATACGCCCTCTCTCCTCCCCGTCTACGACTTATGCTGCCGGGAGGAGCAGAGTTAGGGAGGGGGGATACTTACGCCGGGCTGCGCGGCTCACCAAAATACCAAAATGTGCTTGGGAATGCCTTGTCAGCGCAGCGGATCTGATTGACGCTGCGCTTGCGGCAGATCTCCGGCGAGGCACCAAAATAGAGCCCTTAAAGTCACACAGTGTAATGGCCCAAAGTAATTCTTACATAAAAGTGAAGTGAAAATGCTTTTTTTCAGGACGGTTTAAGAGCATTAGGAGAATAGAAGCCTATTTGTAAGGACACAGGTGTACCTGGTAGTTTGCTTTAGGAGGGTCAGTGTTAAAAAGTGAAAAAAAAAACAACTGATAACCATCAAAGTATTATTTGTTTTAAGACCCACTTTGTTGAAAATCATGTTTTTCTTGTTGTCTACATTTTCATTCAGCATTGTTTCTGATGCTACTGTGAATCTCTGGCAGACCCAAACGGCGGGTTCAGAAACTGTGAGATTCCCTACGTCACGACTGCAAGCCCCGCCCCCGGAGACCCGCTATGCAAATCAGACTCACAGAAGTAGAGAGGACAATAGCAGAATAAGCGTGTGCGCTAATTTTATCAACTTTCATCATGCCCCCAAAGACATAAGTGTCTGAGAGCTGAATAGCTCCTATGTTACCTGCTACTTCTACTAGAGCTTGTCGCTACTGGAGCTCTGCAGAAGAAAAGTCCTTGAAAGTGACACAGGTAATATGATTGTGGCTAAAAACTTCATAATCACAACTTAAAGACCACTGAGAGCACTTTAAGTAGTAAAAAAAAAAAAAAAAGATCGGAGAGAGAATTCAAAAACTACATCTCAAAAATGGCGGTGAAAAAAAGGGCCAATTTATTTCTCCTTATTCTTCACCGAGACAACTTTTATTTAGAGAAAACTCAGAAGAAGTTTATATATTGTAGGTCTGAAAAGGATCAAAGTGAATTTCTTTTATTAAAAATATGGTGGAGGTGATGTATATGTGTCTCACTCAGGTAAAACATGGAAGTATGAAAAATGCAATCCTTGAAAGAGGTACATGCTTGATGAAAGGAAAGGGTCAGAGCTCTTTCTTACCTTTCGGCTATTGAGTGTAGCAGATATGAAAGAATGGAGCCCTTTTTATTTATTTTTTTACACAAGAATATATATATACACTCACCGGCCACTTTATTAGGTACACCATGCTAGTAACGGGTTGGACCCCCTTTTGCCTTCAGAACTGCCTCAATTCTTCGTGGCATAGATTCAACAAGGTGCTGGAAGCATTCCTCAGAGAGCTTGGTCCATATTGACATGATGGCATCACACAGTTGCCGCAGATTTGTCGGCTGCACATCCATGATGCGAATCTCCCGTTCCACCACATCCCAAAGATGCTCTATTGGATTGAGATCTGGTGACTGTGGAGGCCATTTGAGTACAGTGAACTCATTGTCATGTTCAAGAAACCAGTCTGAGATGATTCCAGCTTTATGACATGGCGCATTATCCTGCTGAAAGTAGCCATCAGAAGTTGGGTACATTGTGGTCATAAAGGGATGGACATGGTCAGCACCAATACTCAGGTAGGCTGTGGCGTTGCAACGATGCTCAATTGGTACCAAGGGGCCCAAAGAGTGCCAAGAAAATATTCCCCACACCATGACACCACCACCACCAGCCTGAACCGTTGATACAAGGCAGGATGGATCCATGCTTTCATGTTGTTGACGCCAAATTCTGACCCTACCATCCGAATGTCGCAGCAGAAATCGAGACTCATCAGACCAGGCAACGTTTTTCCAATCTTCTATTGTCCAATTTCGATGAGCTTGTGCAAATTGTAGCCTCAGTTTCCTGTTCTTAGCTGATAGGAGTGGCACCCGGTGTGGTCTTCTGCTGCTGTAGCCCATCTGCCTCAAAGTTCGACGTACTGTGCGTTCAGAGATGTTCTTCTGCCTACCTTGGTTGTAACGGGTGGTTATTTGAGTCACTGTTGCCTTTCTATCAGCTCGAACCAGTCTGGCCATTCTCCTCTGACCTCTGGCATCAACAAGGCATTTCCGCCCACAGAACTGCCGCTCACTGGATATTTTTTCTTTTTCGGACCATTCTCTGTAAACCCTAGAGATGGTTGTGCGTGAAAATCCCAGTAGATCAGCAGTTTCTGAAATACTCAGACCAGCCCTTCTGGCACCAACAACCATGCCACGTTCAAAGTCACTCAAATCACCTTTCTTCCCCATACTGATGCTCGGTTTGAACTGCAGGAGATTGTCTTGACCATGTCTACATGCCTAAATGCACTAAGTTGCCGCCATGTGATTGGCTGATTAGAAATTAAGTGTTAACGAGCAGTTGGACAGGTGTACCTAATAAAGTGGCCGGTGAGTGTATATAAAGAAGATGTAGTTTTTAAATCAGTTTCTCAATCCTGAAACATAACCCACAGAGTTTCTTTCACTTTTAGCTCTTGATCTCATATGACTTCATAAATATGAAACATCATGTTATCCCTGTAATATCAAACAGCTATTGGGAAGGCAGTGACTGTTTTCTTTAACTTTGTGTATGTCTACTCCCTTAAACATATATACAGCATTTATATTTATACTTTTTTAAGAATTAAGATTTTCAATATTCTGTCCAAATAATATGAAAATGAAATGAAACTCTGTCCCAATATTACCACACACAGTGACACAAAGACACACTCAGTGACTTTCAGCTGCTAAAACCATGATATCAGGGCAGTGTGACTTTGCTGCAAGCCCTCTTAGCTTCCATCACCAAGGTTATTAAAAGCAGCTTACTGATCTTTGCGGTTCAGCACAGCAGGGGGTAGAGTGAGAAACACTGAGGAAGTTTTTGGCTTAACTTCGTCTTTGTAGTGTGTAAAGTTTCACATCAAAGTTACACACATGTTGGTAAAACGAGGATTCTTTGCTTTTTGCTCTATGTCCTTTCTCACTATGTGTCCATTTTTTTGATAGCACTTAAACTCTCGTCTGGAAAAGAATTTATATAAAAGGCAAAGTAACACACCAAGGCACACTGACAAAAACTAATATATGCATACACAGGAGGATCTCTGCAGACTTAAAACAGTGAGTACAAAATTAATTATCTAACTTAGAAGTTAACCATCTGCCTTTTACTGCTGTAGCATTTAAGCCACAGAAGATTATTTATTCATGACTTAATTAAAAAAAATGCACCAGCATCAAACAAAGAAAAGACAGTCAGTGAGAAGCTGGTGAGTAATCTCCTTATACAATGTCATACAGACTTACATCAGCAATATAAGACAATGTAGCTCCAGCAAAGTTAAGTCAGGAAGACTATAGTTGCATTTATGGTTGTCTTATTCTTTTCCCCCTCTCATGCTAACTTAGTTTTCCTGCCATCATTGATGGAGCAGTCATTGGTTTATCAATTGTTTCGTCTTCAGCCACTTTATCCAATAGCACAGTGACACATGCTCACTGTCAGGCTATCACTGTTTTTAAATTTGATTTCTTTTCTCTGCCTTTAGCTCTTTCATGCTGATGGTTTGCATATACCTTCCCCATCGCCACCTGGTTTTTGCAGAATCATCAGTTCCCTTCATCATCTATGTTGTCCAAGAAAGTCATCAGCCATCATCACCACCAGTAAGTATGTTTACATGGACTTAAAACAGTGATTTTCTCTGTCATGTATCCAGCTCAGTTGAACTGAAAATGATCTAAGAAGTTCTGTGCATGCTCCAGTATTTGCACACCAAGCTCTAAACTGGTGGTTAAACAGCACAGACGTGTTACTATGAAGCCAGGTTGTCAACAAAACCTTGACGGATGAATAAAGGATGTAAAAAAGACTAAACTTTCCTAACAAACAGCACTGAGCTCCAAAAGTGGCATCCTGTTCGCCTGTTACTTATGTGTTCTGTCGGCTGACTTGATACTTGACAAATCAAATAGGAGACGACCTGATAGTAACAAGCTGAAAGAGGGATTCACGACCTACTGTAGAGGAGACGGACATGCTTCTGTCAATTAATTGATTCTTGCCTAACTGGGATGAAGACAGTAGTCCAGTTAAACTGCCTAATCAAGCTAGGACTGTAGCTTAATTAGTACTAATGGACACTTACACCATGGAGTACTAAGTGTCAGGACTCCATGGGGGGTTTTCCTGCTGCCCCCCAGATAAGTCATCCTTCAATATGAATGCTAGAGACTTTAAGCCGAGCAACATTACTTCGATGATGGTCATAACCTTTCATTCATTAACTTGTCTTTCCTTATAAAAAATATATATTCACCTCTATAGTGAGTTCATTCTGCTGCTACATCACAAAAGCAGATTTAGTAACAGTACTGTGGTTTAGACATGGCTTCTAAAGCTTTAAGAAGGCCGTGGGTGAGATCTTGGTTCTGAAAATGAGGTTGGAGCTGAAGAGGAGCTGAGGGAAGCAAAAGCTGAGCTATCACGGTTAAACCTTTACCAATAAGCCAGTTAAGTAGCTTATCAAATTGTTCAGCTTACATTGAAAGTATAGCTAGCACTGACATGACATCTGCTTAAGTGGTGCCTGTAAATAAAACATTCCCAGTGCAGGTAAACAAACTTTTAGACTGTCTGTTAGTAGCCACAGTGAACAGCTTATTAATGCAAAATCTGTTGTTTCAGACACAGCTGTGCAACCAGTGCACTAATATAAAATGCATTAAGGTATTTTATTGTCTCATTCTGAAGATGGCTCTCAGAGAAGACAGTGACTACCTCTGCTGTGCTGGATATACATTATAAACTGGACTAGTCTTCCAGCACTTTTAAACACTTTTCTCTTCCATACATTCATTAACATGCATGTGAAGTCCCACTCCAATTAAATGTATATATTTCTTTACCATCTAAAGTGTTATCAGTGGTCTTTAAACTATGATTATGAAGGTTTTAGTCAAAATCACATTACCTGTGTCATTTTCAAGCGCTTTTCTTCTGCAGAGCTCCAGTAGCTCATTAGCAATTTGCCTCTGAGTCGTGGGCGGAGACAGCGCTGCTCTGCACACTCGTCTTCACGCTAGCTTGCAGCCTAACATTGCTGGTGTAGTAGAAGTAACAGGTAACATAGGAGCTATTCAGCTCTCAGACACTAATGTCTTTGGGGACATGTTGAAAATTAGTACCATAATTGGCTTTCTTACAAGCGTTGCAATCTGCTAACACATAGGCTTGTCCTCTCTACTTCTGCGATTATGGCCTGCATAGTGGGGCTCCAGGGGGGCAGAGCTTGCAGTTGTGAAGTAGGAAGTCTCACTGTGTCTGAGCCTGCAGTTTGGGTCTTCTAGAGATTTACAGCGATTTGAATGCGGAAATACTCAGAACTTTTTTCATGATATGCCCTGTAGCATCAGCAAAATTGCCATATAAACATGTGGACAACAAGAAAAACATGATTTTCATCAGAGTGGGTCTTAAATGAAACATTTTAAAGGAAACAGTGATATATTACTTAGTGTGAGTATAAGGAAACCTTGCGGAAAACTGGTTTCCCTGTAAGAACTCCCTGTTTTGAGGCAATAAGTGATAGAGATGGGGGTTCTTGTCTTAGTGATTCGTTTGACAGTGAGTCCAACCTTATCTCACAGCTATCTACACCACTATTGCTGTGCTTAACATAGTATTACATCTTGATAGCTGGATAAGGGCAATTTTAGAAGGGATTGTGACAGAAATCAAGTTTATTCTTCAAAAGCTCATAAGTTTAAAGTGATTGCATATTTCAAGTGATAGTTTTGTTTCTTCTCTTCCTGAATAGTGGCTATTTTTTGGGGTCAAGTTTTTTTTCAACTTTCATGCACTAAATTGCAGTTACTGACTATAAACTTGGAAACCAGCAATGATAAAAGGATAATAAATTTGAGGGTTAATGTATACTGCCATTAAAATGATCACCCAGCCTTTCACTATAAGCTGACTGAAAACCTCAATGAGTTGATAAAGACAGAATCAGCTGTGTGGAAGTCACTTTGGTAACATGGACACTAGGATTCGATTCAGTGCCTGCCTGCCTGCCTGCTTGCCTGCAGCATAAGCTGTGCTCGAAGCAGTAATAGTCCATCAAAAACTCTGCATGGGGCACATTTCAAACCACTCACTCCATCTCTCTGCTTGTCCTCCATGTTTCTGATTTTCTCTCTCTCCTGTACCCTCTCTTTCCTCTTTTCATCTCCTTTACGGTGACCCTTCTTAGATCACACCCTACCAATTTACTTTCTCCACAGCAGTTGTAGATTGGAACTTCCATGGAAGTCAAAGTCTTTAGATAGAAAGAAAGAAAGACAGAGCGATAAGAAAGAAAGAAAAAAGAAAGAAAGAAGGAAAGAGAGAAAGAGTCAAATATAAAAAGAAAGAAAGAAAGAAAAAGAAAGAGAGAGAGAGAAAGAGTCAAAGATACAAAGAAAGAAGAAAGAAAGAAAGAAAAAGAAAGAGAGAGAGAAAGAGAGACAGAATGACAGAAAGAAAGAAAGAAAGAAAGCATGCTGATACTTAACATCAATTCAGACATGTGGTTCCTCAAATAGATGGAAGAAGGGACACCCTCATCAGCTCTTTTCTCACTGCTAGTAGGGCTCTCAAGTGCAGTTAACCGAGGATATGCACAGCAGAGGTTATCACGCCTCTTTGTTCCATTTATCACACTAGGGTAAAGACACGGGACATATGTGGTGCTGATAATCTCACTTTCACCTTACAGAGGTGAAGAACTAAAAGCACCTATGTGTACTACATTGGATTTTAAAATTCTCTAAATGCTCCTTAGTATGGTACATGGGTTCTTAGTATGACGTTTGTGTCTGTCTGGGATAAGCATATGGGCATATGGGCAGCACAAGAGCACAACACTTGGCAGATTAAGTTGTTCCAACAGACAATAATCTGAAATGCATTCATCTCCCGAGTTAAAGAGCACCTTGTAAGTCATCAAAAAAAAAGATGAAAAATATTGTGTGCAACCAGACAGTAGTCAAAATCATGCATCCATTAAGGCATACTAGTCAAGATTCATGGGAAAATACTCTTTGCTCTGCAGAAGCTGTGTAGCATCTTCTTTTTATTGTCTAAGCAGTGTTTGTTAACAAGTTAACTGAGGAGTTGACAGATTAGTGAATAAAATAAAATGTTCATTTCACTCAGATGATGTGACACTGAATTATTGTTAGAGTGCCTTCAGGACTTGAACTCTGCAGGAAGATGATCAAAGGGTGTCTGCCATGAGCTGCAGCCAAATCTGCCCCCTCCACAGAGTTGTGACGTTGGTGGGGGAGGTGATGCTGGGGATGTCAAATGAGGCTGATGAGATGATGACAGAGCTGCAAAGACCAAGAAAATGCCTGATTATGTCACCCAAGGCTAATTGGAGCTGATGAAATTGCCTAGTAGATGGCAGAGAAGATAAGTGACTGTAAGTGAGCATGCATGTGTGAATGAAAACAACAGTGAAAGTAAGCCAGCACACAGTGTACAGTCTCTCTGACTCAAAGAAACACTACACTGAAGCCATCAAAAAGATGGGAGTTCGTTAAAGTCCTAAAAAAAAGAACCTGTTAAATAACAGTGGGGCGTTTGATTGTTCCATCAGTAAGCATTTGAGTGGAATCATGCCAAACTGTAATGGATGCCAAAACAACCACATCAAAAACGGTGATCAGTGGTAGCTTGAACATCTGTGAGAACTTTGGAATGAGCTTCCACTAACTGGCCTACATTACAGCCATCTTTACTCCTACTTCAGATCATGATCACTTATCACAAATACAAACGGTTGTTCAGTTAAGCAAATACAGATCAAGTTGGAGCAGTCTAACAAAGCCTTTATTGCTGAATTTTATTTCTGTAGAACCAATTCCAAATGAGTAAAAATAAAATCAAGTGGAAAAACTCAACTTAAACATGAGCTGATGGTGATCTCTGTGAACTTTTCATGCAGGTTTAAAAAAGCAAAGAAGGCAAACCTCAAGACAAACAAGCCCAAGATACATTAAAGTAACATTTGGTAAACAAGAACTTTGGCCGTTGCTTTATGGCACTATTTTTTTATTGCTATTATCATACACTGGATAGCTTCCTAATATCCTACCCTAGGCAGAAAGCCTTGTTTTGAAGATGACCCTCTAAACCACAAAGTGACGTAAAGATAACTCAGGTCCTAACTTAGGTGCCTCTTTGTTATTGGAAGCGAAGGAGCGACCTTTTGTTACCAATTAATTGGCCACGTGGAACAGCCACCTCCTGGTTCATCTTTAATAACTCTCCAGGGGCCAGTCCTACATTCAGCTTTAGTGACCCTCTTAGGCTCTAGCCATCAAGTATCGCCCCCTACATGCAGCATATAAGTTATCTATAATGTCTGAGGTGATTAAGATGACTAAAAGCTTCCTACTCTTTCACAACAGTGGATTAATTCAGAATGGGGAAAAATCACATCATAGAATAATTATATTCACACCTGTAGGACATTTGGAGAAAGCTCATTAGTTACATTTAATTATGTCAAAAGGTCTTGAAATGTTAAGGTCATCTAACTAATGAGCAGTGCCTGTCACATATAGTCATAACAATGTTCTGTTTCACCTTTCTTTCCAGTATTAACCATCAATTCCCCGGGAAGACAGAAGTTTTTGTGTAAGAGCAATAAAAATAGAAATCCTATTTCAGTGAACGTCTGTCCTACTTTGCTAATACTTAATGACTGCAGACATAATCTTCACTCAAATGATTGAGAACAGTTAAAGGTATTTTTTTCTCTCAGTGTGAAACAAGTACAAGCTAACCAAAGTTTTCCATACAAATAATTTAAAAAGTATTATCCCCCAAACCCATAAAGGAAAACAGGTTTGACACACTTCTGTTATGTTTAAGCTGCAATCATGCTTTCACATAATAAAGGTTCTGCATTACCTTGATATTTGTTTTGCTAGCTAATTTTGAAGTAGGGTGAGATATCGGAGCATACAGAGTGAATAGAACTCCACCAAGTTCAAAAAGTTCGCCAAGGTTTGATTTCATGATGCTGGCTGTGCTGAGTAAAATGTTTTGATGCTTATATTGTAGTTCCAGAAGTGTTGCAGTGCTATTAAAGACCAACTCCGATGAAAATCAAATTTTTACTTGTTGTCTACATGTTCATATGGCATTTTTCTGATGGTACAGGACACATCATGAGAAAAACAAGTGTGAAATTGCATTTCTGAGTATTTCTGCATTCAAATTGCTGTGAAATAGAGAGGACAATCATGGAACAAGTGTGTGCAGTAGCAGATTGCAACACTCGTAAGAAAGCTAATGATGATATTAACTTTCATCATGTCCTCTAAAGACATGAAGTGTCTGAGAGCTGAATATCTCCTTGTATGTTGTTTTTATTTATTTTAATTATGTTTCTAACTGTGTTTTTATGCCCTGTACAGTGTCCTTGAGTGTTCAGAAAGGTGCTTTTAAATAAAATGTATTATTATTATTATTATTATTATTATGTTACCTTCTACTGCAGGCTAACATGAAGAGGAGTGTACAGAGCAGCGCTGTCTCCGCCCACAACTGAGAGGAGAATTGCTAATGAGCTACTGGAGCTCTGTAAAAGAAAAGCCCTTGAAAATGACACAGGTAAAAGGATTTTGGCTAAAAACTTCATTATCACAACCTAAAGACCACTGAGAAAACTTCTAGTAAAAAAAAAAAAAATGATCGTAGCGAGACTTTGAAGTGGTGCAAAGAGTGTAATTTATTAAGTGGTCCTCCTAATGACGACATGCAGCTTTATAAGTCTTGAATGATGCACTGCTGGAAAAAAAAAATCAAAAAGCAGGAGCCAATGTGATGCATAGAATATGTTGTAACCTATGACAATTAAAAGAAGATAGTACAACAAAGAGATAATAAATTGAAATGACTCATTGCATGACACTCATGACAACCACCAGGCTGAGAGAAATGTTGATCCATGGATACAATCCTTCTAAATCCAAAAGATTTACTGAACAGGTGAGTTAACATGCCACAGAGTGCAGCACTTATCATCATAAAGGTCAGAAGACTGTATTTAGTAGAGCTCTTGTCACTTTTCCACACTCAAAAAAGAAAAAAAAAAGGAGAAGAAAAAAGGATGAGGATGTTCAAAAGCAGCAGCTGTATTTGGAGCTGTGCCTGCACCTGCCTCTGTGGAGATTTGCTCCCTGTTTGATTTGTTGAGCACAATTCTGTTGACACACAGTTTGAAGGTCAATAAGAAGAAGCTGTTTGCTCAAAGAAGTTTTTCAGTACTGTGGATTCACATAGTCAAACAGTCATGTTTATATGTTTGTCTCTTTAAGATAAGGACAACATACAACCTGTTTAGAGTGTCAATACACTGAATAAAAAAGGGGGAAATTGCAGTTTTAACACCTTGTTGATAAAATTTTAATATATTCAATTATCACAGTTTGGTGAAATAAAATCTGAACATAATGGGTTTGACAATGGACTATGGCTTTTTCAGGGACATGCTCTTACACACTTTTTCTCTCACATGCCATGATACACCTTCAAGTTGTTATTTTCTCGCTACTTCTTGGTTTACTCACATGACATCACTATCTGTGGCCACCACCTTGGATGGATTCATCATGTGCCTCAAGTGTATTTATTTCTAATAAAGATTGTTGGTATGCCTGGTTACATTAATCATAACTCCCAGAGTTTTTATCTGATTTTCCCATGGTTTGGTTTGTCAAAAAAGGCAGAGATGTAGCTAGGAGACAGGACACTGTGACACATTAAAAATGACCAAAATTATTTTTCCATCTTACTATTAAAAGGTTATCCCCCGGAATCTGGTTTTAATACTGAATTGGTTATTGCAGCTGTGGGCTACATAAAATATGTGCATAGTTGCTTGTTCTCCAATTTGCTTTGGTGCAAGCTTAGAGTAAGAAGAAACATCTAATTTGGCAGCGACACTGGATTACGCTCTAGCATGCGCTCTAGACATCTATGTATTTCATGTCTATGATCTGTGGGTGAGTCCCTGAGCTTATTAAAAGAACAGCACAAAACAGAAACTTAACTATAAAGGGTCTAAATAAGAGTATTTAAATGCATGGTTGATGATCTGAGAAGCAGTTGAAAAAAACTGAGCCGTTGAGGCAGATTTGAAAAAAGCTTCCCACCGCCCACACACAAAGACCTCTCCCCTATGTGCTCCACAAAACTCCCCCCTAACCTGTGTCGCCCTCCCCACAACACACCCCCTCTGGCAGAGCAAGAAGCCGGCCAGCAGAAGATCCTACTCTAGCTTCAAATAGGATTCACCATGTTGGATTGCTAGTGACCAGCGGCAGTAAAAGCCAGCTCTGCGAGCACTGTCTGCAGCTGCCTGGACAGCTACCGTGTTAACATTGCAGAGACTAATAAGAGTTTTTTATGTAACATGTGCCACGATAAAAGACAAAAATTACCTGTTCAATAAAAACTCTGCTGTCTTGGCATCTGTTTTCAGGCCCAAATCCTGGCGGAGCTTTCTCCACTGCTCAAAGGATGACCCAATGTTTATTTGAGTTAGATTCCTCGCTTGTTCACATTACCTCTTCGACTCTGTCCTTTCCTCTGTCAGCTTGCGTTTTCTTAGCACTTTTGGTGGTGGGGCAAGCAGAAGTTTGTTTTTTTCCATCCTTCTCCATCACTGCTCCTGAAGGTAAGCTGCTACGCTACTTTTAGCCGCTCAGAGCTCCAAGGAGGGCCGCGGGAGTGGGAGGGGAGGAGTAGGAAATGCGGGAGAGGGGTGTGTCAATGTTTTTGCAGCCCCGCACCTGCTAGGGTGAATGTTTTTTTTTTTCTTCATTCTTTTTTCTCTGCAGTTTGTGGAGATCACACTATAGGACCATGATCGCCATATAAACCAGGTTCATGATAATTACCAATCTCTCCAATCGTCAACCATGCCTTTGATATAGATAAATGGTGTAACAGCACAGCCAGTAGGCTATGGTAATTAAAGCTAAGCTATACACAAACGAACACTTGAGCATTCATCTGCATTATATTATCCATCCAAAGTGGTTGAAACCATATTTGTGATGACATTAAATCTGGAAATGTTCATATTTAAATTCTGTCCAATGTCTAACATGTGTATGGAGGAGCAGGGTTTGTAACCCATAGTGCAGTCAGCCTCTACAGAGCGGCTCTCAGTTGAGTCGATGGTTTCATTTAGCTTTACATCTCAAGTCTTTTATTTATTCATTTATTTTCCCTCTGGTGTTTATGTTTCATGGTATGTGAATTTTTCATGGTGTCCTAATCTTTTGAAGCATGCTGTTTTGTGTTTGGCACCAAATGTAAATTAAACAGAAAACCAGATAAAAAAAAAAAAAAAGATAAATAAACTGAGCTTTAATGTAAGGATTCTTCTAAGCCTTTTTCTTTAGTGCTGTGATATGAAATATAGTTTGATGAGGACATGCACAAGTAGAAGCAGAAGCGTGCCAACTATAAGTAAATGAATTCAGCCCTGCAATTAGCCTCCATGTGCCAAACAGCTCAAATTAATGAATCATAATGGACTCCACTGCAAGATGTTGCAGCAGACTGCACTGAGAGTCAGGATGAGGGAACTTCACTCTTTATCTCAGTCCTTCTCTCACTTGGTTTCTCTTGTCTCCCTTCTTATCACCTTCTCAGGTCCCCCTTCCTGCCTCTACCTCCTCTCGCCTCTCTCCTATCTCTCTTCTAGCCTCAAGTCAACCCAAAGCCAGCTGTCTGTTTCTGGAGAAATAACCTGCACAAGAGAAATACAAAGCAAAGAGAAAGCAAGGATGTAAAGAGAAGGATGTGCCCTTGTCAAGTAAAGCTGCTTATAAGTCTCCTTTAAACTTTTTGTCAATTTTCTCTGCGTAATTAAATGCAATGGCTCCAGGGTGCGCTAAGGTGTCTGTGCATGCATGTGTGCTTGTGTGCAGTTTAAAAAGCACGTGTCTGAACTTCGAAAAAACACCATTCTACATGATTATTCACGCCTGCATTACTCCCCATGCTTCAGTTATCTGCAACACCGAACAGATGGAAAAAATGGAGGTGAAAGACAAAGAAAGAGAGGTATGAAAAAGGAAATGAAAAGAAGCATCAGGGGTGTGGATGACTGACTTTGGGGCTTCTTGGATTGGTCTGTTGAAATGGATTTGAGCAACTGTTGTCTGGTATTTCTTTGAAGAGTTTTATAAACATGCAGGGAGTGATGCATTTAGTGTTCATACTTATTTAGACAGAGAACAGGAATGTGCAACCATGCCAGTGGCTCTGTGTGGCAGTGCTTAGTCACAGCAGTGCTGCAAGCTAAATGCTTTAATCAGTGAGCTAATGTGATGCTAATTTGCTAATAAATGTAAAACAATCAATCCAACAGTTGTTTGGATTTTATTCTGATGTATTATTTTGGTTGCCAACATTTAGTTAGTTATAAGTGGACTATTTTTGCCTTTGCGTCCTCCATCTCCCTCCAGTGTTCTGCTGCCAGGCCACAGTCGCTCTCCACTCCACTATCCTGGGGTGGTTTGAAACTAAATCCTTCTTATTGTTGTCAGTTGTGGCACCTTAAATGAGAATTTAATTGAGTTAAATGATTCGTTACTTTTTTTTGTTTGCTGGCCATTAAAGCTTCATAATGCTAGAATAAATGATACTGGAATTATTTTCCTTTCTGGGATATGCACTGAGACATAATTAAAATTAAAAAAGCACAGGAATTTACACCAGGTTTTATGTACCTACAAATTATTTAACAGGCACAATACAATTTAACTTTTATAGTTTGGATCTTTAACTTTATTTTCTGCTGTCAAATTAAAACTTCTGTCTACTTAAACAGCACAATGCCCGGCTGTCTAACATGGTGGACAGAGAGACTAGAGGAGGAGAGAGTACACGCTGCAGCACATATTATTAAATGCAATACACCTAATTGGATGTCATCCTACGTATTGGAGGATGTTTATAGTACTGTTTGGCCAGCGATACCCACCCAGAGAGAGAGTAACTTTTAATTAGATGGAAACTCGCCATCTATCCATGCATGTAATTTTCATGACACTACACTCTATGGTCCTGTTGGCAGTCTGTATGTGTACCAATAACATTAAAGAGATAGCTCAGTATGGTTGAAGGGGTATGTTTTACTTACAAGTCACAAGTAAGTTAGACTGCCCGCATAACTAGTATGCAAGGCAACTGTTTTCTAAGAACTTTGAGAGACTCCAACCTTTGCTCATTCATTTTTGAATTTTGCACTATTAGCAGATAGAAGACATTGAAATGCTTTTCTCCCTTAAATACTGAACAGCCAAAATTGATCTGTGGTGTGTTAGTGAAGTATTGTAATTGTTATTTGAAAAATAATTTGGCATATACAGTGACGGTAACCATGTTTTTTTCTTTTCTTTTCTTTTCTATTTATTTTATTTTATTTTATTTTATTCAGTTTTCTTTAACAGCGCACATGGTGTGCTGTTAAAAGGTTAACATATTCCCTCTCTAAAACGATCTAGTAGCGGTAGATGACTGTCTAACATGAGTGTGGTTCTGCTCGAGGTTCCAAAAGCTTTACTCATTTGGAATTGGATCTTATCTTACAAGATGGGGATAGTTTTTGTTTTTAACTTGACTGTAAAGCACTTCGAGTTTCATTCCTTGGAGGAAAAGCACTTTGTAAATAAAGTTTAATTGATTGATTGATTTTTGTTGATTCTTCATAGCACTGTCCTAAAATCTACATTGAGCATTTACTGCGAGAACAGCATTACATGCGTGTTTGAATTTCTACATTGATGTTATACACAGATACAGACCCAGCCTACAAAGACATCAGTACTCTGTGTGTTCAAGTGAGAGGCTTCATTGTACTGAAAGCAGATGGATTTATAATAGTTGCTTTTTGATGGCAAATTACTTCAAACCAGCGACTGCATTACATGCGTCATGAAGTGTGACTGACATTACACAATCTCCACAGGTGCACTGCATTCATGACGGTCACAACAATTTATAATTCATCCAGTTTAATTTCCAGATTTGTTTTTTGAAACATTTTACTGGGTACTCCATATTGAATTCAGAGCTTGTTTAATAAAAATCATTTAACACCACACTTATCCAAACTATAGATCCTGTGTTCCATAGGCACAGTCTAAAAGCATCCACCAAATTATATGTTTGGTAGAGACATTGCTCACTCCTGATCGTTTACTGTGCATAGTATCAGCATAGCAATGAGCAGGTGACTACAGCAGCTTCCTGTCCTCCTGGCATAAAGTAACATTCATGCAAAGCAATCACTACTTATGGAAACTATTTATACTGCAGTGGGAACATTTAAATCTCCCTATGGATAAGAAAGAACAACAACCTGCAGTCCAATGGTAATGCATTTTGCTAAGGTGTTTTTAAATTGTCATCAAATAGGCAGATGCTGTTTTTCGAGCTTGTTTTGCCCTCAGGACATGGTGTGATGTTTACCAGAGACTCAGAAACAAGGTTTACCTGATCTCAATGTGTGATAGCCAATACTATGCTGTATATAAATGAGTGTCAGGGGGAATTGAACATGCATTTTCCCCTCCATCCTTAAACCTTATCCACATATACAGACACTCAATATATGCACTATCTCTCATAACCTGGGGTAGAGGGTAGAATTTTGTTTCAGATTATTGCCATCATTATTTTGAGCACATGAAAGGCGATGTGTGTTGAATAACCCGACTCCAAATTATTCCCTCAGGCTCTTAAGTCAAATTAAACCTGGTCTGGTGCATTTGTATGGGGAGCATTGCCAGAGTGTGTGTTTGCCAGTCTGCTTTTGAGTTCTCAGACCAAATGTAATTAAAATCATTTTATTCATAATCAGGTGATTGGTGCAGAATGATTGTGAACAAATTCCTCTCAGGTACTACTTGCTAAAACAGAAATGACTGGTTGTCACAAAGATGTAATTGCAAGTAGTAAGGGTTGGCCTAGCTGATGTGAATTATCTGTATTTTTGTGCCTAATAATAGTCATCTTACAGCACTGATGCTGTTGATATGAGCCACAGTAGTCATGACGAACTTTGCTTTTATGAATGCTAATCACAGAATTGAGAAAATATAAGTTTTTATGATTTCTTTCACTCTCAAAAAGTGGATTGTAAATGCTCAAAGTAAGAGCTGTGAATTCAAACTTGTGATGATACTGCAGTGCTGCTCGCATCGTTAGAGGTACTTTGAAAACTGTCTGCCTTGTAACTATGTAAAGCTCAGGTGATGCCCAGGGGCAGTTCCAGGAGCAAGGCTAGTTGTGATGAGAACCAGATTGGAGTTTTGTCAGGGGGCTGGTCAGTCTAAGTTCAGCCTGGGGCATGAACCCAGCTCTCTGTCCCAAAGGCCAGCTCTTACACAGCTCTTGATACAGTGGGCGAGTTCACAAAGAAAGTGAACCACCTGATAAAATATAAAAGTCCTCTGGTCTATTTTGCTCTGTTATTTGGACCAAACCCAAATCTTTCCAGTGTAGTACATCTGGGAAACAGTCATGTAACATTATGGTTACATTTGAAGGGCAAGAAGGTTTGGGCTTTTTGGACACAGCTGGTTTTACTTCTATGCCCATGTAGGCTTGCAATAGTCAGGGCTCCTAAAATCCGTACATCTAAAAAACACATCCTTGACAGGAATGCTGGGCAGGAATTCAGTTCACCCCACTCTCAGCTGCATCTTGATCTTTGATGATTGAGAATTGATCATTACTACAAAGTGTTTTCTCTCTAAGGTGTTTCAAAACCTGGATAAAATGAGGTTTTCAGCCAGTGCTGTTAAAATCAGTCTACTTTCAGCAAGATGGCACACATCAATTATCTATTAAACTGGTCATATCTAAACATGAAGCAGGAAAGTTGAAATGAGAAAGTAGATTATTATGCATAAGAAACAACTCAGTCTGTTACTGGGATGCATTGTTTGAAGAATTGGTGCACGGTGGGGAAAAATGTCATTGGTGTTAAACCTAACCTCACACATTTTTGTCTCATCATCGACTGTTAAAAAAGCATACATTTTCAAGTTTCCATTATATTGATGCACTTTTAGTTTGTCATCATCTTGTCTTCATTGTGAGGAAAAGTTGTTCAAACTGACACAATAATCAAGAATGAATACGTGTTCACTTTTTTTTGTATGTAAAGCTTGGGACAGGAACAGGACTTCTTAATGCCTTTCAGGTTATTATTACATGGGAAAACACAGTGATTGTGTGTGTGTGTGTGTGTGTGTGTGTGTGTGTGTGTGTGTGTGTGTGTGTTTGTGTGAAGCTGCTCATGACTAGCGGTAAAAGGCAAGTGAGCGCGTGTGCTGGCGTACAAGGAATATTCCAGTCACACATACACACAACAAAACACACACACACACACACGCACACACACACACACAGGCACGAGCATGAAACGATTAAAAACCCCATGATGTTATAACTGTGTGTTACTGTCTGTATCTCTTGTCTTTGCCTGAATTTGTGAGTGTGCATACAGATTCGTGTGTGAGGGAGTGTGTGTGTGTGTGTGTGTGTGTGTGTGTGTGTGTGTGTGCGTTTGTATTTGTGTAGCCACAGGGGGCCTATAGAGCTCATCTCAATCAGGGCTCTCCATACCGAGAGCTACAACACAACTACAAGTCAATTAGCTGTTGTTTCACTTCACTAAACCCAACTGTGAGGCAGCACAATAAGAAAAATGTGGAATTGCAGAAATGCATTATGAACCAACATTAAAGCAAATCAACTCCTAATCAACTTGCCATTTTCACAAACTAGGTTGGGATTAATATAATCCTCTCAAATACAGTGTCTTTACTGCTGCATATTTCACATGGTGTAAGCCAGAAAATAACTATCTCAGAAATTTTAGTAGGCAGTAAAAACTGTTTCTCCAATACAAATCCATAAACATGTCATAAAAACGCTTCAATTCATAAAATGCTGGAATGATCTTTTACATTATTCACGTCTCTGCATAACTCCTCATCTTGCAAGCCTTTGTGCAACTACACCTGGCTATATGAGAGGGTGTTAAAATATGAGAGTTGGACAAAAACAAGGCCATGTGAAAGATGTGCAACCAAGAGACAAAATGTTGTAGATAAACAATCAATCCCTTGTACTATCTGTCAAAACATCAGCTGGACAGACAAGCTAAAAAAATGTACAACCTGAACCAAACCCCACTGGGCAAGGCATTTGCGTATAAGTTACCATCCTGCTCACCATGTGCACAAAAGCGTATCTTAGACTTTCACAAATTTCATCTGCTATGCGTTTCATCAGTGCAGAGCATTGTGAAAAGAGTAAGCCAAACACCTAGGCGAATGGCTTCAACGTACACTCAGTGCAAGTGTGTGGTGTGAACCCCGAGTATCATTATTTTTCACCTGAATTTGTGTCCATTTGTGTGTTGGTCTTGAAATAAAGAGTAGTGAGATACAAAAGTAGCATTTTACCATCACAAAGACATGGACAGCAACTGCACTTAAGACCAACAAGATAAAGGTCTAAACTCTGTAGTCCACAGCAAAGTACTTTACATCCGATCTACTACAAGCAACAATGATCTTCTCTAGGGTGATTTCCCAATGGACCTGAAAACTGTAGATATCAAGCTCCTCTAGAAACTGATTCATCTTGACACTTGTAAGATTCAGTTCTTTAGTCGACTGCTTAAAGACAACCAGAGAAGTCCTCAGGTCTCAGGTAAACCTTTTATGATAGTCACAGGTAAGGTAATACAGCGCTGGACTCAGAATGAAAGAGCTCCTAGGATCTCCATCACAACAAGTGCGCATCTCCAGATACAATTCACATTTATCTTCTTGGGCAGGGGTTGGACTTAAATGCAACCAAGTCACATTAGCCAGTTTTCGTTTACGTGAACAGGCCAACCTCTGTTCATATGGTCTTACTGAAATGTGCTATGAAATATATGTATATGTGTGTGTGTGTTCACTAAACACGCATTGCTAATGCTTCACTAAAGCATTAGCAATTCGCCTCTGCGTCATGAGCAGAGACAGTGCTATTCTGCACCTTCTTCTTCACATCACTTTGAAGCCTAACATTGCCGGTGTAGTAGAAGTAGCAGGTAACATATGAGCTATTTAGCTTTCGGATACTAATGTCTTTGGGGACATGATGAAAGTTAATATCATAATTAGCTTTCTTATGAGCATCGCAATCCACTAACGCACACTCTTGTTCCGTGATTGTCTTCTCTATTTCTTTGAGTCTGGCCTGCATAGCGGGGCTCCGGGGGCGGGGCTCGCAGTCGTGACGTAGGAAATCTCACAGTTTCTGAACCCGCAGTTTAGGTCTGCCAGAGATTCACAGCGATTTGAATGCAGAAATACTCAGAAATAAAATTTAGCACTTATTTTTCTCATGATATGTCCAGTAACATCAGAAAAATGCCATATGAACATGTAGACGAGAAAACCATGATTTTCATTGGAGTGGCTCTTTAAAGAGAGCCTTGTGGTTCATCAAGCTCCAGCTTATCAAATGTAAATGTTACACTGTTCTGATTATATAAAAATGAGTTAAATGAAAAATATCAGTTATTTACATGGGTTCAGTGGAAAAGTACTAATCTGAATTGAACAAAGTAAAACACAATTATAACATACTTCATCTTAATTTAACTAATTAATCAATACTAAGTTCATCAAATCTCCGATATCAATCAAAGAGAATGTGTAAATAGCATTGCTGACAACAGACATGTCAGAGTTTTAAAAGTCATTTGTTCTTTTTACTTAAGTAATGACTGTCTAACCCCCTGGATATTGCTCTGTAAGTTTAAAATTTGCTTTTATTCAAGGGAATTTGTATAATAAACTTGTCCAGGAAATCAAAGATAAAACTTCCACCCTTGATTTTGTTAGGAAAGCAGTGACATTAACAAGTGGTGTCCTAAGAGTTGAATTTTCAACTGAGAACAGTGAGTGCGAGGACAAAACACAAAAGAATGCAGTAAATGTGCACAGACCCTTAAGCTCAGTGGGCACACTTTGTAAAATCAGACCTCAGATCTGTAATTAAGAGTCAACTTGAAGACTGTGGTACATTGAGAAATGGTGAGGACTCTCTGTGACAATAGTTAAGTGATTTGCTGAATGTAAGTTGTATTTGAATGTCACTTACTCCTTTGTGTCTTTCCATAGTAAAACACTTGAGCATACAAAAATGACAAGGACAACTTCTGAGGAGGAATGTCAGAAATTCTAGCTAACAAATTGAGTAGACCTGAAATAGTCTCACTTTTAGGAGTCACTTTTAAGCATAAGGCAAAATATACTTCTGATCTGAGCTCCTTAGAGCCCTGACTAAATTAAATTCAATCTTTTTTTATTTATTATCTATTACTGACACTTCTTGGAAGTTTAATGGGAGTGTGAAACCATTCAGGCTGACACAGTGCATAAAGCTAGGTACACCCAGCAATGTCCCCAGTCAATCACAGGACTGGCACATTGGAACAACCATTCATACCCATGTTTACAACCATTTATCAAACTTGGACTGGAAAAGGTAGCCAAAGACTCAAAAAAATTGACATATGTACGCTCTATGCAGAAAGACCCCCAGCCAACTCAATGTCAAAAGTACCAGAACACTGGTGCTGGGGAGGGGAGGGGGCAACCATAGCATTACAAAACCCATTATGATACCAGTCTGACTCATATTAAGCTCTCCCCAAAGGAAACAAATAACTATAAAATGATGGCTCAGAGCTTTGCTTTGCACAGATGCCTTTTCTGAATCAGTATGTTGACTAGTTCATATCTTTTTCTCCTTATGTTCATGTAACCTTGTCTTATTTCTCTCTAACATGTCTCAAGTAGAAGCTACTGAATTGCCCTTTTGTTTAGATCTGCTAGATTAGTAAACAAATCAGTCTTGCTTTTGAAAGCAATGTGCTCTCTACAAGAGCAGAACAAGAGTTAAGTGTTAATAATATACCAACTGTTATTGCCAACAAGTCAAGGTAGTAATAGGTATAATAGAAATATCAATGTTAATGTCCTTTGGGTTGTTCAGTGTAGTTGCAGAAGTGAACAGCAACTCATATTAAGACATTCACTGCAGTAATAGCACAGCACAGTGTACAAGGAGGGCCAGTCTTGAAGCTTTGAAAAATAGCAACCATTTGTTTCTCTATATTCTTACCATGTTACTTGATTTTCGATGTGGAATCAGACTTCAACATTTTTTATTTTATTTTATTGGAATATGTAGTAGTAAGAGAAAAGTAGAGGTTGTATTCAACAAATGCCATCAAAGCAGTTGATACCATTCTTATGGTGACTTGAGATTGAAACACACTGCAAATCTGATAATTAAATTTACATGAAGGCAGTGCAGCAGAAAGATATGTGGATTAAGCCCTGACTTTTTTTGTTCAAATTCAAAGTGCCTTTTAGATGATAAAAGTCACCCAGCGGTGAGTTAGCCACTCTTCTTTCACTATAGAAAAAAAGGGGCCCAGAAAAAAAAAGAGAGAAGTGAATAGCACAGAAAGCATACAGAAGACACTTCGGTGTAAAAAAAAAGTTGTGGAAAAGAAGGCTTCAAGGTTTTTCATCTGAAGGCCTCTTTCCTTTATCCTGACAGCTTGAATGTGTTGACTGATACCTGTGGTTCAGCTTGAGTGTGAGGATATCACAAATGAAAACTGAATGACAACAAGGGCATGTGACACGTAGGCCAGAATTCCAATATTTTTTGACTCTTTAAAGTAGAGGAAACCAAATCTAAACTTTTTGTTTGTATTCTGATTATGGAACCAATTATCACCGGTAGTGTTGCTCATTGAAAACCTTTTGCCCCAACTCAAATAGATCATCAACAATTAGGTGGATTGATTATTTGGCAATTTCCTAAAGGGGAACTTTGATATTTTTTAACCTGGGCCTTATTTTCCCATGTATTTGCATGTGCTTGGCTGATGGGGAAAACAATGGGAATTAGCCCAGTATTGAAGGAGAGCAGAGCAGCCAGCAGCTACCAAACAAGATAAAACTTTGACTGGCTATGTGTGCATCATCAAAACGTGTCCACTACAAGTGCTTTATTTTACCAATGCCAGAACTGTGTTCACATACACCTCACTAAAGAGAGTCAGAACTTAATAATAGAGCTTTGAAAGAGAAAATAGATGCCAACCTGTGGCGCTGTTTGGTTCCAGTTACATGACAACCGCAGGACTTTAAGTGCAGGCTGAGAGTCATATCACAGACATACAGACTGTACACTTCAGAACACAAAGTATTCATAAAAAAGTGATTATAAAAAACAATTGTGATTTTATGTTTGGGTATTAATTTTGACAGCCCTAGTAAAAACGTTTTTATTTTTTTATTTTTTATACCCCTGTGTTAGAATATCAAAGCTACTGTGTGGAGTTCTTAACTGGTGCTGAAAAAGGATGTTGATGCCTCTTAACTACCTTACAACAAAAAGACCCCAAGGTAGATAATTCTAAAACTTTAGTTTTTAGTTTCTAAAAAATCCCATTGAGTAAATGTCAGACCAAATGACAGCAAACTGAAGAAACAGCTTCCTTTTTAACTTTTTCAACCACAATGAATGATAAAATCATCTGTCAAAAAAAAGGGTGATTCTTTATTTGTAGCAAAAGGCAACCTCAGCATCTGCAGAACAAAATCAGCCATGAGATGAGATGTACATCTTTGCCCACAGGGAGATCCAAAACTGACCCAACAGCAGCTGTGAAACAACAAACAATATTCTCATCAGCACCAGCTGTACTTACTGTAATGTGCTGAATAACTAATGTCGATATTTTAACACACTCAAATGCATAGTAACTTCTTAATTTGTCCCAGCACTTAGGATTTGATGGTGTTATATGGGCAGATAAAAATACAACCAGAGGAGGATGATATGGGCTTCTATTTTGTGAACTCTTTTGTAGTTTTATTGTAAAAACAACAAAAAATACTGGGCTCAGCAGACCCAGGTAAATGACAATCTACAACAGAGAAAACTCTATAGCAACAGCAGTCCTGTTAACACAGGAGTACACCATGGTAGAACTTCAACAATGTGATTTATTCACAGTATGGGTTTCACAGGCTGTTATCAAGTTACGAAGAGGTTTTGATTGCTAGCTTCTCTATGGTAGTGTACAGTTATACAGTTACAGTTACGGTTAACACCTATAGTGTTAACCCTTAGTGGTATGTGGAAAAAAAAAACATGCAAAAAAGACGCAAGGTTATGTCTCATATGATGTCCTAATGTTGCATCAATTTTTATCTGGCTGCATTTTTTATTTGCAATTTATTTATTTAAAAATAAATAAATCATAAATAAAATTGGATAAAGGCGTTCCAGGCAGATTAATCTTACTGACTTCCTGCTTGCACAACAAAGGTACTCGACATTTCGCAGTTGGTGACAATAAAACCTGTCTATGATTTTATAAAGACATGGCATTTCCTCTCCTTTCTGGTATTGGTGAAACATATGATAGAATAATTGAGATAAATAAACCGTGAAAGATATTTAACTTGAAATTGCAGCCTCTTAAAAATGCTCCTCTGATTTTTCTGTTTGTTTGTAAGGACTAAAACAAAACGAAAATCATTCAACCCTTTGTTCACAATGACTTCAAAGAATATCATACGAGTTTGTTGGTTCATTTATAATTTATCATTCATGCAGGATCTTTCTCAAACAGAATGTGTCAAACATGTAAAATCTTACTTCCTGTCATCTGCCGTCTTCACACTTTGACTGTGCTCCGTCTTTCTTGAATCCTTTTCGGTAGATGTCATTCATCGTTTCTTGGCCCGCCCTCTTCACACGCTTTTCTTTTCCTTCATTTTCTTTCCTATACATCTTTTATCTCCTTAAAAAGGCCACTTTCAGAATTTGATTGGCATATATTGTAGATCCATGGAGATGAAACAGACAGAAATGCCCTAGTCAACATGGCATGAGCTCCCATAATTCGTGCATGGTGAAAGATATTTGATTAGTTAACTCTTTATGTTCAAATCAACATGCTGGAAAGGCTCACATTACCTTTTTAAACAGTGAAAATAATTCCTAAAAAGGAGTCTACTGTTGTTTTGGTTGACAGAAAAAAAACTAAGTTATTGTAATTTACCCAAATACCAATCTGATACATTAAAATATAACGAAGGCTGTCTTTACTATAAGCTGGTTAATCACAAGCACTCTGAATACAAACAATATGAGACAATTGTGAGAGCAGAGCAGTTTGAATAAACTTGTTGTGATTATTTTAGTAGCTTAAATAAATTGATGGATTATGGTATGAACTCATGCTTGAAATCATATTTCCAAGGAGAAAGAAACCATAGCAACATCTTCATAAGCATCTCTTATACTACAGTCCAACAATGTTCTTGTTATTGTTGAACAGGTAGCAAAGAAAGCTCTGGCTACTCTCAAGACAGTTAACTATTATATTTAGCTTGCTGAGTAATGCTAGGGTATAAGGCTACATATGATCTATATGTCTGGTCTGACTGTTGCTGTGTCAGATTAGGTAGTCACAGAGTAGCTTTGACTAGATTTACAGCCATGACAAATACAGGATGGTGCACGACTAATCACGACCAACTTGATGACCTTCAAATAAGGATGTTTAGAGATTTTGACATAAGGTGACCAGACTTCTAAAATGAAGGGGGGGATGGGTTCATCAGCCATGTGATAACAGAAAAACTTGCAACCCCCCTGTTATAATAACTGTTGTATAGGACTGCGTGCTACATGCTAACTCGCGCTTCCTACCTGACCAGCACCCGTAATAACTGTTTTTCTAGTCTACACGCAACCTTTTTTTTCATTCATGATACGCTGAAATCTGGGACATTTCTGGGGACAGCTTTAGCCAGGGACAAGTTATTCAAAACAGGGACTGTCCCCAGAAATTGGGGACGTCTGGTCACCCTACTGTAACAGACTGATTTAATCAAACCTTACGAACCTGGGAGTGATTTTAGATTCTGATCCTCATTTAGCAAAGTCATAGGTGATTCATTTTATCATCTCAGAAACATTTTTAATAAGAAAATCTTATTAACCATATGACTTTATCAAGTCTTACCCATCGGCTTAACAGCTTACAGTATAACAAGTTGGTACACAGTTATTTGCTTCAGACTCTACGGCTCTCATTCCTCTCAAAGGTTGACAGTTTATTGACTTGAATTTACATGTAGGAGTTCAACAAATGTACATTGTATCTGTAGATCCCTCATTGTCTCATTAACTTTAAATGTGTGTACTGTTTGTGCTTCTTGCCTTAACTACAGAAAGCCAATATTATCTTTCTGGCAACCTCCTCTTCAAAAATGTGAATGTAATTGTTATGCTCCCCAAACTCACAGAATTGACTCAAGGTTAGTGTTTAACAAAAAGTAGCAGGTTTAACTCTTGTGTGCTTTTCCAGAGAAAAGATGTGTATGATTCCTGAGCCCTGGGACACTGGTTAAAAGCCAGCATGTGTCAAGATTACAAAAGCTTTAACTGCTAATAAGCTTATAGTGTCATTACAGGATTGACTTGGATGTGACCAGTAAGTATTACACCTCCAGCAATGGATTTAACTGGTCTCTGCACCTGCTCCTGTGGTCTACCATTATACTCCTCTAATCTTAGCTCGACAATAATGTGTGAACGTCACACTTACAAGTGGTAGATATGCCATGCTCTATTTATACGAAACAATGAATATCTGAATGAGTTGATCACAGCAGTTTTTTGGAGAATCTAAAAATGACTCCCAGACATTGACATTTCATCGGAGAGATCAGAGTAAGAGGACTCAGCAGAGAGCAGTAGGGATGACTCAGCTTCAGTGCTGGATAAAAATTACAAAAGATGTTCGAGAGAGAGAGAGCACTTTGGTCAACTAAGCCAAGTAGGTGTTCCCCCAGAGGCATTTATCCCTGCTGCTGCTGTCAGTCAATGCTCTCCACATGCAAAGACTGACAGCAGGTCTTTTTTAATCTCTCTTTTTTTATTTAAGTGGGGATTCACTGGTCTTTGAGAAGGGATTTATTTCATGATAAAGTGGAGTGGGATCCTGTAAGGCCACAGTCATATATGGTGACTGAGTTCATATATGAGTGTACAACAAAAATGGTTCAACAAAGACCTCATGTATTAGGCTGTCTTAGGTTTGAGTTCTTATGAATGGTCCCTGTTTTATTGAGACTTCTGTGATGACAGCTGGTGTCACATGACAAAAACAATTAATATTCATAAGCTACACAAACAAGAGCCTGGGAAAAAATGGAATTTGATGTATTTTGGTACAATTGGACTCTTTTTCGTGATTCTGATTCCAAGCATCCTTCTGTCTGTCAAATAATATAGACGGAGCAGAAATCTTTCAGTTTAGGGAATTATCATTTTAGTAGATTAATGAGAGAGTCAGATCATGCAATAATCTTTATGTGCCATGGTGTAGCAATACATAGCACTAAATTGACTCAAAGAAATTTGCTAATAGCCTTCTGTAATACATGGCCAGGGACCAATAATAGACCAAAAGAGTTGCCTAAGGAGTTGGCAATGACTTTCTTATATGTTAAAAAAAAAAAAATGTTGTCAGAGAAATCACTCTTTTTTGCCTGTGTTGGAGCTGTGGGGATTTTCATACAGCTCCACCTTCCATATCACATATAAACCTAGTAGGGGTTCCCACACTAGGTTTAGAGGTATCTAATCTAGGAATTTGACTTATCTGCATTTTTAAAGTTTCCAGATATACTTTAGGCAAATATCTCAGTAGAATAAATGCTGAAGAAGGAGTTTACAAAAATAGATCGCAGCTGCCAAGAGAATGGGTATCATTTGTTATCAACATCTATCTCAATGTCGAACTCACAATGTAGGTAGCGGGGTTGATGTTCAAGTGCAAACATTGTTGAAGTCTCATAAATCTGTGTGGTTTACTCCTGTGTTGCCTCTGATGATGAAGATAAGCTGTCAGCATCCCCACTCTCTGCTGCACAGAGTTGTGCCATGAGCTCTAGTCCTGACATCACTCAGTCCTTTTGATAAGCAAATGAGGAGCTAAAAGAGACCAGGACACTTTGACCAGTTGTTTATCACGCAGTAGATTTCACGAGACACAAATGTCACAGTTTATATCTTGAATACCTCCTGGAAGAAGCCAGGAAAAAGAAGCTTGTTTCACCAACAACTTATATAAGTGGGGGGCTGAGCAATAGACAGCCTCAGACTGAGTTGACCTTTGTTAATGGTCGTAATATAGGTGTCAAATTAATATGAACATCCTTTGTGTAAAGATATGCCATGAATACAGGTCATCCAATTGGGTGTGACATCCTGTAAATACTGCCTGGTAGCATTGTGATATAGACAGTGATTTTTTTGGCTCTACACAGGTTTAGTTAGTGCAAAAGCCAACATGGCAGAAAAAGCAAAAGAAACATTACGAAGGAGCACAGATCAGATACTTGGAAAAAAGGTGGAGTTTTGCTTTACTATGCTTCTCCATCTTCTCTCAGTCAGATTTCTCACACTATTATTTCAAGGCTCACTCGACCAGGTCTGTCATAAATGAGCAGCCTTGACCCCAACTATGGAGTTTGCAGCACACCTTTAGAAGTAAACTTTCAAGTGTTTCAGTTCAAGTATTGCACTTCAGAAAGTGTCACTTATCCTGTAATACCAAGAAGCTGCTGGGGTGCAAAATGAAAAAAATAAAATAAAATAAATGAAGGAGGTTCAGTCTGCCTTTATACACTGACTCTAAAAACTTAGCCTTTTTTAATTCAAATGTTAAAAAGAGGTTTCAAGTCCTTTGTGTGAACGCTGACCTCTCATGGGTATAATTTTCATTTAGTAGTAGACTCAGTCATTCCTGTCCTGTACTGTCATTATGTGCAGCATTTTTCTTATTTGGTGATACTCACAAAAGGCTCTTGCTGTTTGAATAAACAGTTGCTGGGCTGAGTCAAGTTTAAATAGAAAAGTCCCAGTGTGTGTATTTGTGTATGTGTAATTTTGTGTACTTCTCCTAGCTTTAATATCAAGCACAACCATTGTATACATATGGAACTGCTTTGGGGGGCCTGTCTATGGATGTGAAACTTCCCTCATAGCAGAAAGCCTGTATGTCTATGCTGCTTTGATACCATCAGATCAAAATAAATTATGCATCTTAAACAGGCATGGGACTTGGAGCAACTCTGATGACCTTCTGAACTCTTTAATAATGTATCACTTGCTTTTTTGTACGGTGTATGAGCATTATGTCCATCCAGCTTACAATCATGTAACCCAGGATACATTACAATAGGCTGGAACTTCAAAAGGATTACAACCTTTTTAGAAATAGAGAAAATGAAGAATGGGGAAAAGTATGAGAAATGAGGCATGGTTATATAATGAAGCAATGCTTTCTGAAGCGACAACTTTGTGGACACCGCACTAGAGTTATTTTCTGGGGATATGAGCACATTTTCGAAACCATAACCGTTAGCGCTCCTATGATCTAAAGCTCCTTCGGGTGTAAAACCTCAAGCAAACATTTTATGAGTTCATAAATTCAGCCTCTTGTACATTGTCAATGGAGCAGAAAAAGTGCTATTTGAGGATAGAGCAGGTTAAGGGTTTTCTAGCTTTGGGAGAGGCTTGTTCATATTTTTAAGTATTGATTGAACTGTCAAAGATTATAACCGGGCTGGTGGTCAGAAAGCTCCTCTGTTAAGGCACTCCAAAAACTTAGACTGTCTGACTGTGGACAGATAAGGGGCCATCTGTTTCAGATGCCTGGAGGACAGATTTCTAAAATATTTGTAATGTTTATGTATAAATCACCAGGATGAAACCAAAGGATACAATGGAAAGACAAAATTCAGACTCATACTCATACTCTCCAAAGTATAAAATAGGACAGGACACCATCAAGCAGGATTCACACTACAAGATAATTAAGAAACCCTCAGAGTAGCTGAGCATGTAATCTGTGGATTGTGATGTGGATTAAAATGTTTGTTTATAATGGACCAAATAACTGAAGAAGGAAGTAAACCTGATGTAAATCTGTGGCAACGGCACAGGTTTACCATGTGGACCCTTCTAACAGTAGTCCAGGTTGTATTTATTTCTGCTATATTTTTCAAATGGTAACATGATATTAGTAAAGGATTGCAACAAGGTGTGCAATAATTTGCTCAGGCCCAGCAGTCTATGTGGTGAAAAAGATTCACAAACTCTGAACACAGAACTTTTAAATCTTTCAGTGTTTGTCATCATACGTATACGGGGTCTCTCACATTTTCTTCATTTTTCTTCTTCACATTTTCTGCTTGCGGCAGCAGATCAGATCCGGTGGGCGCTGTATGCTTGCGTTTTTGATCTGCCTGCCATTCCAGGGCAAGGCGTAGAGGATCTGCATGCGGTGGAATCCCGGTGTCAGATAAGAACATTTGGTCGTAAACTCTCTGGGGATTGGACAATATTCTGGTTCCAGACAAACAGCGTTATGAGGCTGAATGTCATTTAAATTCCAGGTCAAAGCTTTACATATTGTCTTGAAATAATGTTTTTGAGGAAACACAACCATTTAAGTTAGGCCTACAGCCTTTCTGAAGTTCCTAACTGACAACCGAATCATGAACTGCATTACTGTGCAATTCTACCTCAATCAATGAGCCCATTTGTGTGCAGCTTTACATTAAATCTGTTAGCACAACCATTGTCAGCATTAGTGTGGCACTGTCAATGTGAAATTACATCCTGCTGCCTGGGAGGAGAACATCTCGGTGTGAGGTGAAGCAAAGAGTTGGGCGGGAGAAAGGTGGCGGTTCGGGAAGTGTGGTGCCGACAAGGCAATTAAACGCACCTTGGGCTTGATGGATTTCTAATTGGAGGCTGATCACATCGGAGTTGTGCTGGATTGTAGTGCTGGTAATGAATGGGAGAGATGGAGCGTGACAGATTAGTACTGTTACACCTCACAGTGAACTGTGGTGTGTGCGTGTTTGTGTGTGAGCCAGTGTGCATGTGAGTGAGTGCCAATCTGTATCTGCTCTACTGTATTTGAAAGACAGATGTGTATTTAATCCAGTGTGTATACAGTACATGCAATTAAATGCTCATGTAATAAGACCATAGGTTAATGTAAAAAATTATTAACATGTATGTATTTGCGGGTGATCATGTGGGGTACAGTATACAGTGATATGTGACTGCAGACTCAATGTGGAAGAAATCTACATGCTTAACAACCATTCAGTGTGACTGTACAGTGTTGGTCTGAATAGCAATTTTATGCATATGAAATTGGTGTGAATTATGCTTTATCTCACAGAGTGCTCAAGCTTAATTGCAACTGCACAGCACTGTCTCAGCATGGACAACCAAGACTAGCTAATGCACTACAGGAGTTTAACCTTGCTACTTGGGAATTTGCTGTGTCACAAACTCTTAATGCACCCAGAGTCTATCCAGGAGAACGTGATGTAAGACAATTTAACACAACAAAACAAGGGAGAGGAGGATAGGTAAGAGTGAGAACATAAAAGAAAATAATACTCATCTTAGCAGAAGAAGAAAAAAGCAATAAGGTGGAAAGGACCAAGTGAGAAAACTGAGATGGAGAGAGACGAGACAGTATATATGTGTGTGTATGTGTGTACATCAGTTAAGTGAAGGGAAGAAAAAAAGAAAACAGGAAGAAAGAACAGGCAAGGAACTTTTAATGGCCCTGCTGTTGTCTTTGTCAGCACACTGTGACAGCCAGAATCAATTATTAACCAAGACCACAAGCCTTTGGAGGAGAAGAAGAAGAAAGTGCAGCAGGGAGGTGATGAGCGAGGGAGAATGGGGCAGAGGGATAGAGAGATGATGAGAGCAGGGGTGTTGATGTAAATAAAGGAGAATAAAGATAGAGAGTAGGAGGGGGATAAATTAACAGACAGAGAGGGCAGAAGAAGAGGATGAAGAAGAAAAACAAAGCAAATAAGAGAAGAAAGGAGCTGAGGACAAGCAGATGACACATCTTTTTTTTTTTTTTCTCATTTTGCAGAGGAGCAGCTATTAAAGAATGATAGAGCATTGGATTTAATGAGATGCAAGAAACAGATTTTGTCCCCCTTCATGTTTTAGTCCTCCAGGTCATGCTTTGTGTGCGTCTCAGTGTCTTATATGCAAGTCAATTAGAACTCAAGCTTCTGGTGATGTTGGTACAGATGGTCTTGGTTGTTGCCGTGCCATGATACAGATGAGGACAGTCTCTTGGCTCTGTATACACTGCTAATGCAACAAAAGGTCAGTTTCTTCAGGGGATAGAGAGGAGAAAGAAAAATGGAAGGCCCAGATGGTCATTTTACTGAATGAGGCTGTATTATGAGAAAGCTGAGCATGATACCCAATCACCTTGATATGCATGAAACCCAAAAATCGCCTAAAGCTAAAGTTACATACTCTGCTAAGTTCAAAACCAAAACCGTTCACAGTGATTTTTGTAAAGTTCAATTTGCTTTTAACAAAGATGGGCCATTTTTACACACAGAGCAGCTGAAGGGACAGCTCTGTCTTTATATCTTTTATAGTAAACATAATAAGAATAAATGATGCATTTGAATGGAAAAAGTCTGCAGGATGAGATTACTCCATCCAAAGAAACTAATTAGGAGACAAGTACAGCAAAGACTTCTTTGGGGCATGCCAAAATAGACAAAAAGTTCCTCACAGGAGCTTATACAGACCCTACACTCTTGTGTGTACGTTTACATATAAAATTTACTCAACAAACTGGCAACATGTGATATTCATTGAACGTTAAAGCACTTTTACAGAAAATGCAAAGCAAAGAAGCTTCTAGCTGCCAAAAGCTGAACAGCCTAGAGATAAAGTCATTTGTTTTAACATAAGTCTGATTTGTGATAAAGCAAATAAAATTTAATGCTGTGGGCATCAGATCCAACCATGACACTCCTCCCCTCTGTCACCACACCTTCCGCTCCTTTCCTATCATGACTGGTGATCCATGAGTGAGATTAAGAAATCCAAAATAAGAGACAGCAACACCAAAATTCACAAAACTTTTAGAAAAGGAGTATGAGCAGGTTAATAGCTAACATTGAAGATGTGTCTCTGTGGTTACCTGCAGAGGATGTAACTAATGTTGTTTTGACATAGAGTGGTACAGAATCAGGGGAGACTGTTGTGATTGTGATTTTCAATAGTTGAATGATGTTCGTTATGTCTTCAGTTTCTTAGAAATATATATATTTTTCCTTTATCTCAGACAAATCTTTTTCACACACACTACAGGCCAAAAGTTTGGAAGCAAGGCCATTACAGGCTAAACAGTTAGGAGTAACTTCAAGTTTTTGTTCACAATGCTTTTTTTTTTTTTTTTTAAATCCAGCATGACTTTTATGTACTTTGGGATGTATTTACTCCATGATCAGATGTTGCTTTTATGGAAATGCACCATTTTACTCCATTTACCTTTAGATATACATTGATGTTAACAGACAATTGCTAAATATATGTCAGCAAAAGATAAGGGCTTCGTTTAGGGTTGAAAACATTTGCAAGAGTCACAACTTCAGTGCAAAAGCAAAAAAAAAAAAAAATCACAGTTGGATTATTCACTTCAACTTTTTGGCTTTTTAGAGACTGCAGACAAAATCCTAATAAATCTCAACTGCATCAAACTACTGCAGAAATGGCTAGAAAGAAGCAACTTAGTAAAGAAACAAAAGTACAGATTTGTACATTGAGGAAAGAAGGATACACAGAAAGAGAAATTGAAAAACGCCTAATGGTGTCTAACAAAGGACTCCACTACATTCTGAAGAGACTAGAGGAAACTGGAAGTTATGATGATAGAAAAAGGCCTGGACAAAAGAGAGTTACCACAAAAGCAGAGGATAAACATATCATTGTCACCAGTAAGAGAGATCGGCAAAAGACAGCACCACAAATAAGGGAGGAAATCAACATGACAAGGTCGAAACCCATATCTCTGACAACTGGGAAAAGACGTTTGAGAAAGGCTATGGGGTATGGGGATGTTTTGCAGGTGATGGAGTAGGAGATTTCTTTGAAGTAAAGGGTATCATGAAGAAGGAACAGTACCACTCCATCCTCCAGCACCATGCTGTTCCATCTGGGCTCAGCCTTGTGGCTCACAAGTTTGTTTTGCAGCAAGACAATGACCCTAAGCACTCTGCCAAGCTCTGTCAGGGTTACCTAGACAAAAAAGAAGAGGAAGGTGTTCTTCAAAAGATGGTTTGGCCCCCTCAGTCTCCAGACCTTTCTCCAATAGAGCTTGTGTGGGATGAATTGGATCTATCAGTCAGAAAAGCGCGTCTCGCAAATCAGCAGTCTCCTTTTAATGAACTTAAGAAAGCTTGGAATGCAATCCCTGGAACATACCTTAAAAAACTTGTGGAACAAATGCCTCGTATATGCCAAGCTGTTGTTAAAGCCAGATGAGGTTACTTTAAAGAAAGCGAAGTCTAAGCAACAATAACTCAAAAACCTAATAATTATAGTCAAAATGTCTTCTGATAAGTTACTCTACACAATAGTCATGTTTATTGTGTTGCAAACTATATTAATGAAACTATGGTCTTTTTTTGTACAAATCTGATCTTGCTTTCAAACTTTTGGCCTGTAGTGTACCTTGACATCTTTTGGCAGAAACTTCTGTCTTCCTTAGAAGTGTCACTTGGTGGTAGGTGTGACATGTCATATCAGCTGGTGTTACGGAGGCATGACCTTGTTGTCAATTGTTTTGACAGGATGGTCACGCCTCCCGCTGTCTTTGTGCCTCTGCAGGACACTGCCCTTTTTCCTGACACCAATGCTGATATGACGTGTCACATCTATCACCAGGTGACACATCTGAGGAAGGCAGAAGTTTCCGCCGGAACATGTCAAGGTACATGAAAAAGATTACATGTCTGTTATTTGCAATGTTATACAGATAAGAGGTGAGTATGAGTGGTCTGCACAGGTATGGTCTGTAGGGAACACCGTACTGTGGCAGCTTCAGGTAAGGTGCTTAACATGGTGTCATCTATGGAGTCTGGCAGCTTGTGCGCTAGATCCAGAATGTTACACATGATGAGAGGGAATGTTTACACTTCATAATGTTAACAGACCAAAATCACCAGATGAAAAGAAGTCCAAAATATTAGGTAAGTTAAGGTTGAAGTCATATCTGTGTTGGATTTATATGCATCTTTAATTCCTGATCTTAAACCCAAGTCCCTATCCCTGGTATCAGATTATTTATCTAAATAGTTTTATTATGGGTCAGAAGCCTAGCTTGTAATCGTGAACCCCATATAAGATAAAATGTTTCATCATTAGCAGCTGTAAAGAAAACAATGTTGTAAAGCTTTATATTTTAAAGGTCTGCTGACTGTGTCAGAGGAACATTGCTCATTACAATCACTTAGTTATTCATCCATGATTCATTTTCTGAAGATAGCTAGGACATTACTCATCATTGACTTTACACATTTACCAAGAGACAAGCTCAGGAGCTGATGACTAATTTCTTTGACTATTTATGTATCAGAACTATTAAACAAGCATTCACAGAGCAAGAATGGGCATCTTTGATTTACAAAGCTATTCCTTGTTTATAATGGCAGAAAAGCAGAAACAAAAAAACAGAGGCCTGTAGAGAAGCCATGCAGGAAGAAGGTACGACTAAAATGAAGAACAATTATAACAACTGAATCACCAGACTCTGAAGACAAACACTGAAAGCCAGCTCACAGAGAGCCCATGGCCTGAAGATGACCCAGCGTTAAGACGTGGGTAATAATCAGAACTGCCTTAGTTCATTTGGCATTCAGTCAAAGCTGTATGCCTCTTTTTCAACAAGTCTGAGCAAAGTTACAGGTGTCCACCTCTTGATTGTTAACTATGGTCAATGGGGGACACTGCAGAAATCAGAAGAAGTTCTTTGCTGCCAAAGCTGGTGTATATTAAGATCTTCACACATGGAAATAATAAAATGGATAGATGGTCAATGAGGTCACAGTCATTGTGCAGAGTTGCAGAGATCTTAACCAACAATCTACAGAATAAGACTAAGCACTCAAAGTACTCTTCTTGATGACACTTGGAGTTGACTTATGTAGAGAAAATAGTTATTGGCCCAATCAGAAGAATTGATGCCATCAAGGATTACTATTTCTAATAGGTGCACCATTTAATAAAAGAAAAAGAAATACATGATGCTTTTTGCAATGTCTGTGTATAAAGTGAATAAACTACTGGACTGGTTTAGCCCCACCACCACTTCACATGAGTATAATGTTTTAATCCACAAAAATGTTCCTTCTTTCTCAACTAAACATTAATTTTCTCATTACACTGTCCTCATTCTTATCAAAGCTACTGCCTCCATTAGGGGTAATTGCATGTGCAAATTGACAATTCTGATAAAAGCAGTTGAGTGGAAGCATTAGCTGATAGTTCAGTTACTTTTTCAACAGTAATTGACATTAAAAACTTAGGCAGTTAAACTTAGTAGAAAATGCTCAACTAGGCGAGGTAGCTCTGAAAAAAGAAACAAATGAAACAAAACAGCTACATTCTGATGAGAGCTAAAGAGGCCTTCAAAAACATAATCATGAACATTTAATTTTAGTTAAACTGATCAGACACAGATTAAATACTCATGGACTTGTCAATTATTGGGATGGGAGATGAGGGAGTCTGCAGTATGCTTCGTGATCTACGGATAAATTATCATTGAAGGGAAATAAATATAGCACATAAAACAATAGTAAGATGTTTTAAACACAAGACATATGGCATTGTTGCAGCCCTTGACTAATAAATGTACACATACAGAAAGAAATGTCAAAATAAAAAACAGAAGTGTATTGACAGGTGGGTTATGTTTTAACATTAGTTTACAGCTTTGATGGGTATTTTATTTTTTCTCGAAGGTTAGCATTATGGTTGTTTATTATCAGTGCCTGCTCTGCGTTTGATTCAATTTCAATTACAATTACCTTCAGAAGTTTATTGTTGGCAGGTTCTTGCCAAGCAAATGAGTTTTCTGTTTACTTTTTATACGGCTTGTTGTAAAATTATACCATGACAGCTGGATATAAATCCATCTCCCAACAGTCTCCTACAGCTAACAAAGATTTTATATTGTCTGTGGATACTATAATGTGTCAGCTGTACTGGCATACAGATGGTCAAGGCAAACTTGGTGATGACATATCTCTTAGTGTTGATTTTCTTTCTACTTTAACTCACCAGACACTTTTTAACTGGTCCTGTGTGCTGGTAACAAATGATGACACAAAACTTAATACATCATATTAGCTGTCTTCAGTCTCTTGTTTGATGCCAAGTATAGTCATGAAACATAAAGATTGTTGAAATGATAGCATTGGCTTAATATAAGCATATAAGCATTTCCATATGCAGTCACTGAAGGCTGAATAGTCTGCAAACTAAATAATTAAGCAAGACTTTATAGATGTGTTTGTGCATGACACAAATCTGTGGCAAGACTAATTAAAAACAGTTCTGGATGTGTGCCATTCTAATTTTAGTAAACACCCAACATCTTAGACATTCTGACCTGGCTAAAAGCTCATTATGATCGTCATAAGTACGAAAATGTATGCATCCATTTCAAACGATGGTTCCGTCACTGCCCACATACTTTCATGCAGGTGGCAGCTGCTGGTCTTTCAAGGAGAGGAAGCTCTTTTTTTTTTTCCCCGGCCTTCATCACAAATGTGTTTGTTTATGTAGATATAAATTCTACCCTCTGTTCCTTTTCATGAAAAAAGGAGAGTCGCTAGTTGTTTTTAACTAAGACAAGATCGCTGGGGATCGTAAAAGTCTCTGGATCAGTCCAGAACAATGGAATGAAAAACTCGGAAAATGCTCCGGTGGGTGTTTATACTTTAAAGTTGCTGATTTGCCCATTTGGCTGTCAATCAAAAAGGGATTCCACCTCAGACAGATCATCCATTCATCATGCAGAAGCCAAGCGTCCGGGCCAGCTGCCCCATAGACCCCAGAGGCGCTGAGTGTCCGATGGGCGGGACAAAGCCCAGCATTTATCCAATGACTGTCCAGTTTCGCGTAGTGGAACAATCCACTCTGCGCTTCCCCATTGAAGTCAGTGGACGCTCAGCGTCCGACCTTGCAAAGCACTGTGTCGCTGCAGGGATGAATGAGAAGGAAGTCGTGTCGGCTACCTGTGATAAGTTGCTGATTCTGAACAAAAGATGTACGTGTTCTAGCGCATATTTGGTCAATAAAATGTACACACAGCTGTACATATTTCACCACTTTTTTTTTTTTTTTTTTTTTTTACATTTTAGGGGAAGCTGAGCTACCCTTGCAGTCTTAGAGCAATCGCCATTGTTCTATGCATCCTTAACGTTGGCATGGATGTTAACCATTACATCCACCAGGTTCAGGCCAGAATCAAAAGATTCTGACAGCAGCAAACAAAAAGAAACATGGCGACTGTGAAGTAGCTAGTGGTACTGTATATTTTGCATAAGAGACAGAAACAGAGGCAGTGTTGGAGAAGGCAGTGGTCTGTCAGGCTACTAAATGCTCACGGTTGGAGGATGGAGAATTCTCAATCGAGCAATTGACGACGATCCTGGCCTGTATCCGTAAGCTTCAAGGATATGTGCAGAAATACAGACAAAAAAAACACAAAGCACGGACGGAGAGCTCCATCCATGTCCGTATCTGTATGTAACATTGAGCATAAATGAGCCTTAAGCCTCAAATATCAGTCCAAAGTACATAAATGGTATGTCACAATGCTGGCCTTACAGTGCTTTTTCAACCACATACATGACAATATTTCCTCATCACATAAAAAATGAGTTAACGGATGTGATATTCATATAAAAAGAGACACATTTTATTATTAGACATGTTCATTCATGTGTTTTCAATCATCATTGAGGCTCTGATAAAAGATCCATCTGTCAGTGCATGTGTTGTTAGCTCAGAGGCATTCCTCAGCCATTGATAAAGCTATAAGATACATGGTTAACAGTCACACAATGATGATACACACAGCACAGCCAAATATAACACAAAGAGGTTGATGTTTTCACAACAGAATTAAAGTAGTTACTCTTTGTGTGGTGGGTCGATAAGAGCAAGCGGGCGAGCAGGCTGATCACTAATGATCTCAGTGAAGCATGTTATTGTTGAATTGGTACACAAAAGAACTACTTCTTGTAATAACCTTCATTAAACTGAGTGGGGTGATTTACAGCAGTGGTAAATATTGCTGCAGTTGCTTGTTCAATACTGCAGATACTGAGTTAAAATGTGTAAGCCATGGAGAGTTTAACTTTCAGACAGCAGGAATAATTTAAGGGGGGTGTTCATGTGGTGGATTTGCCATTTGGGAGTGAGGCTCTTCAAGCTTGCACTTTTATGAAACCTTAAGGAGAACAGCTCTGCATTTCCAGGGGTCGGACTGACCAGCAGAGCAGCTGTTCACCGCCCACTGCTGTGATATGTGCAGTCAAGAGAGCAGAATGGTAGCATCAGCACAGCTTGCTCCATTTTGTTTTGTGGAGTCACTTCACATAAAAAAAAAAGAGCTTTGAAAAAAACTTCTTTGACAAAGGTCTTAAAGGAGGGGTATCATGCATTTATTTCAGACTCTATACTTCCTTTCTGATACCTCTTTAATAGCTTTGCATGACTTCCAGATCAAAAAAGCCTCAGATTTTTCAGGAAGCCGGTCACTGCCACACAGTGCCTATTGGAGCTCTCGTGTCAGCGCGGCCGCCATCTTGGATGGGTCCCCCGTGTGACTCCAATACATTAAGGTAGGTAGGAATGCCCAACCATATTGAAAATAACTATGAATCTCTGCCCGATTTTCACAGTTTGGTTTGTTACAACGGCAGGGATGTAGCAATAATACAGGATCCTATGTGATCTGGTTTCAATACTGCGTTGGGTTTTTCAACCATAGAGAGCAATAAAACGAGCATAGTTGCTCATTCTCCATTGACCCCGTTTGGCTCTTGAGTGAGCCTGGAGTAAGGAGACCCATCCCTGTACGGCGGCAATGCTGGATTACACTCCAGAACATGATAAGGCATTTATGTGTATAATGCCTATGGAGGTCTGGCTGCAGACCTCCACTGAGAGGACTGGAAGTTGTTTGAAGCCTTTCAAAATAAAAGTAAATAAACCAGGAGTTCTTTTTTTTTTTTACATCCGAAGTTGATTGGAAGCCTTTCAACAGAAAAGTGATTAAACCGGGAAGTATGTAACTTTTTTTATGTCTAGGGTGGTCACCCGGCTCTGATGTGGGTGTCACCTCACACGCTGTCAGAGTCAGGCCGCTAAGTTTTGCTGAAAGCACTGATAAACCAGTAAGGAGAGCCAACAACTCATACACCAGAAGTTTGTAAATCTTACACATAAACTGCGGTCTCGCATTTTTCCTGGTGCACGTGGCACCATCTAAGGGACTTCTAATCTACTTCACTACTTCCGCAGTTCTCAAAGATTTTAGAAAAATTATTTGATCATAGACTTGAAACATTTATTGAGAAACATAATCTTTTAAGTGACAATCAATATGGCTTCAGGGCAAAAAGGTCCACCTCGATGGCAGTGATGGAACTTGTGGAAGGGATATCTACTGCAATAGACAACAAGGAATATACAGTTGGTGTTTTTATAGACTTAAAAAAGGCATTTGACACTATTGATCATAGTATATTAATGAATAAACTAGAGAGATGTGGTATTAGAGGATTAGCATACATGTGGATGGAAAGTTACCTGGATGACAGATATCAGTATGTGCAATTAAATAATGTAAAATCAAATCAATTGAGGGTCACTTGTGGGGTCCCTCAAGGGTCTGTGTTAGGCCCGAAATTATTCATATTATATATCAATGATATCTGCTATGTTTCCAAACTGTTAAAATGTGTTTTGTTTGCTGATGACACCACTCTCTATTGCTCTGGTAAAAACCTAGAACAGCTTCTGACTACAGTTGAAAAGGAATTAAATATTCTGAAATATTGGTTTGACATTAATAAGTTATCTCTGAATTTAAATAAAACAAAGTTTATCATTTTTGGCACCAGAAAAATAAAAACTCAAGTTAAAATCAGGGTCAATTGCATCGAAATAGAAAGAGTGAATGAAAACAAATTTCTTGGTGTGATAATTGATGATAAGCTTTGTTGGAAGCCACATATAAATAATGTGAAAACCAAAATGTCAAAAACCATTGCTATACTTTATAAAACAAAGGATATCCTCAACAAGAAATCACTATACACGCTATATTGTTCTCTGTTACTTCCATATATGACCTATTGTGTGGAGATATGGGGTAGCACATATAAAACCAATACTGATCCTATCTTTAGGTTACAAAAAAGAGCTATAAGAATTATAAATCGATCCCACTTTCTTGAATCAACTAATGCACTGTTTCTTCAATTCAAATACCCTTAAATTTTATGATTTAGTTGAATTTAAAATGGCTCAGATAATGTACAAAGCACATAATAATTTACTTTGCCGTAGTACTCTGAGGCTGTTTGAAACCAGAGGGAGTCAATATGATTTGAGGGGAACAGGTTTCTTCAAAAAAACTAAGACAAGAACGAATATTAAGCAGAGGTGTGTTTCTGTTAGAGGTGTTAACCTGTGGAATAGCTGTGATGATGAATTAAGAATGTGTAGTTCACTTTCCTTATTTAAGAACATGTATAAAACTAAAGCAATAAGAAAATATTTAAATCCGGTATGAAGAAGAGCAATAACAAAATATTGAAATTTTTGGTTGTGTCTGTATACTTGTTATGGAATATTGTTGGTTTATTTATTTTCTAACATGTTTTTGAGAATTTATCTTTTCTTTCTCTCTTTTTCCCTTTTCTTTAGAAGACTTGTGGTGTAACTCAGACCATGTTGTTAAAGAGTCGCCTTGTTAAAGTTTTTGTTTTTTTTTGTAAAAAGGGTAGGCAAAATAAGCATGAGCTTCAGCCTACACCTTTTCGATTAGCTTTATGATGCTTTTGAAATTTACTATGTATCTGTTGTGGGTGGATTTTAAATGCTAATCGAATAAAATAATTGAATTGAATTGAATTGAAAACGCTAGTCTAAAATGCAAAGTATCTCAGGTATTTAAGTTACACAACGCATTCACCCTAAACGGTTTAAGTTCATCCTAACTACAGGTTTGTTTAAAGGTCAAGACTTGAGGCGTTGGCGGAGAGAGTGGGGAAAGTTTAAACATGTAACGTTAACGTTCCTCAAGTATCTCCACGTTAAGTTAGCTAATAGGGGACCCAAAATACAAAAATATATTGAGTAGTCCAACCTGCAGCCAAGAGATTCACATTTAGTAAGTTTTAGACTTTTGCACTAAGGGATGAAGAAGGTATGGCAGATGAGCAGGAGGGCTTCCAGTCTTAATTCTCTCCCTCTAACCATAAGACTGATTGCTTGTTATGCAGCAGCTCTGGGATAACTGGAGTAAGGCTCTGCAAAAGTTTCCATGAGCTGCTCGGAGCAGATGCTTCCTGCCATGGACCCAAGTTAGCCATGCAGCTAGCAGTATAATTAGCTGACTCTGCCTGAGTCTGTATGTGTCAGAAATCAGTTTTGAACCTCCTGGCTGCAGTGATTTTGATTTTACTCCCTGATATCAAACTATGCTACTCTTCTTTGTAAAGAAGTTTGATGTGCAGTCTTCTTCTCTGCCTCGTGAATAATAAAGCTGCTTAAATCAGCAACCCTGCAGACCTAAAGCAATTTCTGTTCAAAAGTCTTACCTATTCACTGCTTTTATATTTGTATATATCTAGTTCCTGTCTGCATTTTTGCTCAGTATCAATTGTGTATTTGCATGTCCTTTGCTGTTCATTTTGTTTCTACAGAAATAGCACGTCTCTCACATTGCATATGTTTTGGACTGTTGCATATGTTCCTGAATTCATGTTGTTTCTGCATTTGATTTCATGGGCAGTTGCAGATCATTGGCCCTTGTCAGCCACCGTAGGTTAGTTTCTCAGGGGGACTGCATTTAAGTAACATCACAGTTGTACAGGGATCAGGTCGGACTAAAAGGCAGAGCAGTTGCCTTTTGTAGGATAGTCACATCACCCCCTGATTTCACAGGGGTGAACAATTTCAGTCATATTTTTGATAAAATGCAATCAATTTCCTTACAGTTTTCTTTAAATTTTTGTAAATATAAGAATACGGAACACTTGCCAGTAAGGTTGCTGAAAATGTACAACTTGCACTCGAGAAACATTATCCAAAATGATCCGTATTTCTACCATCATTATTATTTTTATCAGCCTTAAAGGTATAATCGCACATAAAATTACGTTATGTTCAAACACACCATAACACCGAGTTAGATACCCTGTCGAGAGATGAATGTTGCTGACCGCTTCCTTCTCTGGTAATATCAACTTTAGTTACGACCACAGATAGCAATACAGAGAGCCATGCACTCAACCAGAAAGCCACTCTATAGCCACAAATAATGCTCAGAACAACACCTAACTTCATCAACAGGACATATAGGGTCCCAGCCGTAGAACTAGCCATCAAACATCTTTTTAACTTTGCCTGATTTCTTTAGCAAAGAGACTAAACACAACTCAACGTCTCTCTTTCAGCAGCCGCTTGTTTATACAGAGACCTCCGGTTAGGCCATCGACTGCAGTGGGGGGACGCAGCTCAAGGAAGAACATTTATAATTATAAATTCATGGAAATGAAATCAGACAGAGATGCTAAGCCAAAATAACAACCAAGCTGCAGTGCAAAATTATTAGTATGATGATTATTACTTCAAGGAAATGATAAATAAATGATCATAAATGTTCTTCCTTGTACTGCGTCACCCCCGCTTCAGTCGATGGACTCGCCCAGAGCTCTCCGTAAAAACAAGTGGCTGCTGGAAGAGAGTGGGTGAGTTGTGTTTAGTCTCTTTACTAAAGAAATTAGGCAAAGCTAAAAAGATGTTTCGCGGCTAGTACTATGGCTGGGACCCTATATGTCCTGTTGATGAAGTTAGGTACTGTTCTGAGCATTATTTGTGGCTATAGAGTGGCTTTCTGGTTGAGTGCGTGGCTCTCTGTATTGCTATCTGCGGTCGTTACTAAAGTTGGTATAACCAGAGAAGTGAGCAGTCGGCAAAATGTATCTCTCGATGGGGTGTTTAACTCAGTGTTACTGTGTGTTTGACCCTAAATTAATTTTACGCTGGAATATCCCTTTAAAACCCACTCCAATTAAATCATGTTTGTCCTAGCAATCACATGTTCCTATGGCATTTTCTGACGCTAGTGGACATATTACGAGAAAACTAAGTGCAAAATTGCATTTCTGAGTTTTTCTGCATTCAATCGCTGTGAACCTCTCACAGACCCAAACAGCAGGTTCGGAGCATATAGTATGGTTTAGACACAGTGGTATTATCCATGTGCGTGCTCCGCCCCCAGAACCCTGCTCTGGAGGCCAGACTCTGAGAAGTAGAGAGGACAATCGCAGAACAAGTGTGTGGATTTGCAATGCTCTTAAGAAAGCTAATTATGATGTTAACTTTGTGTGTGCAGAGCAGCGCTGTCTCCGCCCATGACTCTGAGGCAAATTACTAATGAGCTACTGGAGCTCTGCAGAAGAAAACCCCTTGAAAATGACACAGGTAATGGGATTTTGGCTAAAAACTTCATAATCACAACTTAAAGACCACTGATAACACTTTAAGTAGCAAAAAAAATCCTTGGAGTGGGATTTTAAAAGAGTGTGGTTAAAAGTTCAGTCGAGGATGAATTTGTCATGAGACATAGACTTCACATCATTCCTCATTGATTTTCCCAGAGTACTTAGGCTTTTCTAGTCTGATTACACCCCTCTCTCTGATGTTTGCTTTGACTACTACCCCCCGCAGTTGCACGGGCTCTCAAGGCAAAACAGAAACAAGCCATGCACTGTTAGGAAATTCACAGCAGGGACAGCACTAAAAGCTCTCCACCGGGTACATTGCTTTTTTAAAGTTGATTTAACCAATACATTTTCCTTTGCTCATTTTTATTTCAATTTTCACCAGCAGAATAGTGAAATAAAAAGTGCCCTTCTCTTCATTTAGCTTTGGAGAACAGTGTATTCCCTCCATTCTAAATATATTTGTGAATTTGTCTCTTGTTCCTAGCCTATCAAAATAATAAACCAGTCAGAATGAGACAGATCAGCAAAGGCAGGAAAAATGTCTGTTTTTCAGCCAGATACAACCACCTCTGTATCTCAACTGAACAGCAAACACATTCTGGAAATGTTTGCAGGTCTACGATCTCATGGTGGTGTGTGTTTGTGTTTTATTTGTACCTCGAAAACCTTCAAAATGTTATGTGACATCAAGGCAAATATTCTAGTCTACCAGTGTAGCCATGGCTCAACACAAACTTTAAAATGGGTTGTGAAGTGTTGGATAAACAGAAGCAATAGTGAGGGTGTTTCAGGGACACATACTACGGACAAAAATCTCCATCTGAAGCCTCGAGAAATGCCAATTGCTAGGCTGTTCCATGAACCCGCAAGAACACAGTGTAGCTTTTGAATGCTTGTTGAGTCTTACATAAACGCCACACTTAGACTTTCATATGAGCATTTTACATCGAAGTTGTTGAATTGAAAATGAAGCATGGGACCAGGCTTCGCTGCTTGTCCTGGAAGTGAGCATTCAGGCGAGCACACACATGCATGCACATATTTGGATGCAAAATAGCACAAATAAAGTACAATTACAAGTGGGCAACCCAACCAAGTTCACATTTAAAAAGGTTCAGATTGAGATAAATGCACACGCACACACCACTCAAGCAGAATATCTTTTGGAAACACGAATCACTGGGCCTGTATCGCAAGCCATGTGGAATACAAATAATGCATGACGCAGGGAAAGTTATTTCTGGACAAACTTTTGTGTTATTGAAGTTGTTTACTCAATCCTGAGGCAATAATCCTTCATGATCTCAGCATGGAGGATTATGCTTTCCTCATCCATACATGTGTCATGAAATAGTTTATTATTCATGCTGGGGTCCTCAAGTAAGTCACAAAGCCAAGGTAGGGATCTGTGACACTGTCTGTGTGTGTTTGTATGCGCATTAGAAACATTAAAACAGCTTGTATTAACTTACAATGACAGGGGTCTCTGTGTGTGCTTCATATTTCTCTTTACACACATAGGAACACAGTGTTCTAGTATAGGCATAAGTGAAGAAGCTGGATTTATATCTTCTTAATCTTCTGCTTCAGGGACCTGAACATCCATGCATGCACAAAAACAGAGGCACAATAAAAAGCTGGGACACTTTCTTTCTCTCTTTTTTCAAATAAAAAGCAGGGAGTTGTGTTTTGTTGGGGACTAAAGTGTCATTTCACATTTACTGAATGGATGTGTGAAGCGTGACAATGCCACTGTGTTTGATGTTCTAAATGTCATCCTAGTTTTTTGCATCATCAAAACATTTTTTTTATTCCTTCCCATAGGTGTAGGGTTTATGCAATGCAGCAAACAAAATATACTTTAAAAACTAATGTATTCAGGTAAGATGCTTTCAGGACTTCTGCCTATGTGCACAGAGAAGCTAGACGATGGATGGATGGACTGAGTTAGGAAAAAGGAAAAGACATCATTGTTAAAATCCAAACAGTCATTGCTCACTTTCTCACGACCTTGAGTCAGGTAAAAGCCAGAACCGTTTATCCTCTTTCAATGTCATTTTGAGTTTTACCAGTTTCCTCATCACCTATTTTTTACTGGTTGAAGGTTTGAGTAACTTCAATGTCAACATGCACTTCAAGGATCTTATAATTTTGCCCATGCTTTCTTTACAGTGTCCTCCAGTGTATATTTAGAATATAAGGACGGTGTGAGGAAAAGAGTTATCCTTAAGAATAAGGCTATTGTTTGGCCAACATATGTTCCAGAGTAAAAAGTATTTCTGGGTCCTATTCATGAGTAAAGGTAAAAAGGATTGCAGGATGTAGCACGACAATAGGTGTAGATCTGGGGGTGTTTTATGGGGTTTACTTAGACCTTGGTGACTCATGGGTGTGATGGTCCTAAAACTTAGTGTGGTCAGGTACAAAGGAGATTTCTATTCAGAGGACTCCAAAGGCGAATACACCATAGACCTTCTAATACAAGCTCTCAAGTCAATGAACTTTTAAGATGGTCTCCATCTTCCTCAGTGTGCATCTCTCCACAACATCCCCCAGTGAGTCCAACTTGATTCCAACCACAGAGCTCGCATTTTTCACCGGTTTGTCAACATGTTGAGTCTGTATACTAGCAACTGATTCATGGAGAACATCATACGGAACTTCAGCCTTTGCTTTGGCTGGCATGTACACGAGTGTTGTCATGATACGACTGAACTATCCAGACAACACTTCTTCTTGACAGTTATGTGTGAGGAGTTACACCATCTCTGGTTAACAAATAAAGACAGATCTCCTCCTTTCTTCTTACCACTAGCTTTAGCATCTCTGTCTGACCTTATGAGAGTGACTCCAAGTAGATCCACGATCGAGTTCGGGTTATTTTGATTCAACCAGGTTTTAGTAAAATATGGGAGACTGCACTCACAGTATGTTTTCTCAGTCTTCACTAATACCAGCCTATCGCTTTTGTTGGGCAGAGAGTTGATGTTTCCCATGATAACTAATGGAAGAAAAGAGCTTATATCTCCATTGTCGAGCCTTCAACTTTGCCTCTACCTTTGCACCAGCATGGCAACCACAAAAAACATTTCCCAATGTCTGCTGGAACTGGATGTTGTCAATTGGATTTGCTCCGTCTCAATGACAAAAGTTCCTCTCTTCTCCCAGCAGAAATGTCCATCAGTTGTTGATAAAATCTGATAAAATAGAGTACAAATTGAAGAAAAGTCAGAGAATGAACATAACTATTAATGTTCTCTTTTTCTTTACCATCATCTTAGTAGTTTCCCAGTAATAAGTGTGTGCCTCCCACAGGATTTTAAGAGTATATGAAATCTAACCGACTCAACATAAATGCTTTACGGTATGACAACACATCAGTATTAATAAAGGTAGCTTGGCACAAATGTATGTATGCTTTATTAGAAGAATCATTTAAATACATACGAAGTGAACAACTCACATCAGTCATGTTTTTGAGTGTGCTCTGGGCTGAAGTAAAGTCCACTGTATCCCTGTACAGTAGGCAGTGATGGAGTTAGTTGGGCATGCTGATGATTGCAGTATATGCTTTTCAGGAACACTCCCTCATCGATTTTGTCGTTGTTTTGATTTGTGCTTGAACTGGCGAGAATAGTTACTTGTAAATGACAGGATACCATCAGCAAACCTCTGCAGAAATGTTGTTTCTTTGCAGCAGCTGACATTGCTGTAGAATATGAAGAAATCGAGTTTGACAGGTTTGCAGTGCAAACTTACTATTTCTCAGGTAATATTTGACAGTTAGTGTTCCAGGAAAGGGTTTAGCAAAAGTTTGCTGATAGAAAACAATATGCATGGCTTCAACAACTGTAAATAAATAAATAAATAAATAAATGCACAAACATGCATTTTTGCAGAGAGCTGCAATTCTTCAGGATTCAGAAAAAGAGTCTTTTTGGGAGGAGGAGGGATAGTTGAAAGTCGATAAAACATCATAGAGGCATCAACTTTTCTATTAAATGTAAATAGAGCCTTAGTGGGAGTTTAGGCTATGTTCTGCATGGCGGCGTTGTAAACATAATCCCACTCGCACACTCACCTCCACCTTGTGATATTGTTATGAATTTTAATGGTTGCTCATCCTTAAAGCATCTGGTAAACAACAACAACAACACAGAATCACTTATCTTTGTGCTTTTGCCTGCAGCACTGTTTTAACACTGGAGGTTCACAGCAGAAATCCCCTGAGCCTGCAGGACCACAGCCAAACCCCCCCAATACTATTTTGGGCATTGCAGCTCAACAGCATAACATACTGTCCTTAATGTATTTTCCTTTGCTGCAATCTTTCTTTCTTTCTTTTCTTTCTTTCCTTGTCCCCCTCCTGCTCAGTATTATCATCTCCTCCCATGTCATTTATATATGTATAAATATATATATATATATATATATATATATATATATATATATATGTATGTATGTATGTATGTATGTATGTATATATATATATGTATGTATGTATATTTATTACCTGCACTTCAAGCTCTTTGACTGGAGACCTTATCAATTTTCACAGCCTTTTTGGAGGACAGCAGGTCCCCAGAGGAGCACCGTGATATTTCCTCTTCATTTCCTTTTCTCTCGCTGTGGAAGTCACCAGACTTATCTTTCACCTTGTCGATCTTTACCAATAACAAAGGAAGAGAAAGTGAATTAGCATAACAAATAGTATTTATGGATAAATTCCAGGATTTAGCTCTCATTAGCGCTGCATCAAAGCAGTGCCAATCAGAGTAAGGCTAGGAAAGATGAAATAAGACACACTGGAAAGATATCACAGACAGGTGGCTGACTGCTATAGGCTGTCACCAACACGGTTTTTATTTCTGCCTTGTCTTCTTTCTAGATGTGTATTCCTGCCTTAGATCTGATGAATACTGTCCGCAAATGTTTGAGCAAGAACAGAGTGCTCATGTTATTCATTTTCTTTTTTAAAGAATTAAATAATTCTGTTTATATATTTCCTTATACCCTACAGGAATATTTTAATCTTAATGTAAAAAATCTTAAAATGTCACTTCATCAAAATGACACTGAAGCATGAAAACAACAGAAGACAACCATAAATAATAAATAAAAATCAATGTTGGACAAATTTGTTTGAAAAAAAAAAAAGGTTGAGATAATACAAAACTTTACCTTACCTTAAAATTTATAAAGATGTTTGTCTTTTTAAATCAGGCAGTTGTTAGAAATAATAAATTCTTTGACTTTATCTTTGACTTTTATTCTTTGACAAGTCGATCACGGCGTGCAGCGGAGTTTCACAGCTCAAGAAAAAACATTCATGATCATTACTTCATGGAAATGCAATCAGACCAAGACACAAAGACAGAAGAACCACCACGTCTGCAGTGCAAACTGATTATCATGATGGTTGTTACTTAATGGAAATGATCTGCTGCACTCGGTGATCCTCTCATCTGGGCTCCCCCCACAAACAATCGGCTGCTGGAGGAGATTCGGTGAGTTGTGTTTGATGGTGGTGCTGGTGTTTATGAAATCAACACATTGGGCTCTATTTTGGTGCCTCGCCGGAGACGTGCCGCAAGCACAGCGTCAATCAGATCCGCCGCGCTGACAAGGCGTTCCCAAGCACATTTTGGTATTTTGGTGAGCCGCGCAGCCCGGCGTAAGTATCCCCCCTCCCTAACTCAGCTCCTCCCGGCAGCATAAGTCATAGACGGGGAGGAGAGAGGGCGTGGAGTCGGTTTAACACAGCCGAGACCTGTTTTCACCAATCAAATAAGCTCCTCTCCTTGCCTTTAAATCCGCCACCGGCGAGGCGTATTACTATTTTCATGAAGTAGTCAAAGAGATCAAGAGATGTCTGAAGACAGTTATGCCACACGATGGCGACAGAGGACAGCTCCTCAACAAGTGTCCTCCACACTCTCTCATCTGAGCACAGATGGATTTGGTGTGCGTAATGTTGGACCCACTGGGAGGACAAACACCCTTTTCCACAAATAAAGACACTCACATAAAGTTGCATATATTCAAACCTCACGTGACAAAGGTGGGTTGAGCGCACAGATCACAACATAAACTCCAAAAATGGCATTAAAATCAGAACCATCTGTGCGTAAATGATGCATCTAGCTCCGTGGCCTGGCTCTTTCTTTCATAGATGTTGGCATATAAAATAAATTTGGCCCACAAAACTGAATATTATAATATCCGTATGTCGGCTTAAAGTAGATTACGCATCTGAGCACTGAAACAAATCATCTGGGGCCTCATGTATCAACGCTTGCGGCGCAAGAAAACCTTGCGTACGCCAAAATCGGCGCACACGTCCAGATTTATCATCGCGAAACGAGCGTCGGTTCCAGCGCTAATCAACGCCAAGTCAGGAGGTGGTGTAGAAATTGGCGTTGAGCTGGATATTTGCGTTGACTGTGATTCGCACTTTGGCGACGCTGTGTGGCGGTGTTTGGTGACTCACTATGTGACAAGCGTCCACACATTGCAGTGGATTAATTGTTAATCCGACAGCTGTTCGTGTGTTAATTGTGTTAATTTGTAACACATTAACACAAACACGAACACCTGTCGGTATTACTGGAGGGGCTATAAAAGAGCGCATACAACAACACATACAGAAGACAACATTCAACAATGGCAGCACTTGCGCTGATCGAAGATATTTATAACCGTGCCATCCGACGTGAGCGTCATTTTATGGAGCGGGAGGACCTGCTCCAGAATACCGACGAATGGCTCATGAGCCGGTTCCGGCTACCGCGGGCCATCCTCCTGGAGCTGTGCGAGGAGCTCCGGCCGGTGCTGGAGCGATCAACGGCCAGAAGCCGAGCGGTGCCCGTGCCAACGCTGGTGCTGGGCACACTCGGCTTCTTGGCCACAGGATCCTTCCAGCGGGAGATGGCGGACCGTGCTGGGGTGAGCCAGTCCACCATCAGCCGGGCCACGCCTACGGTGGTGGACCAGCTGATCCGCCTCTCTAACAGGTATATTAAATTCCCCTACGGTGCGGTTGAACAGGCCAATATTAAAACGCAATTTGCAGCAATAGCCGGATTCCCAAACGTAATCGGAGCTATTGACTGCACTCATGTTGCCATAAAAGCGCCGTCCCTTGACGAGTACGCTTAAGTCAACCGAAAAGGCGTTCACTCCATCAATGTGCAGATCATCTGTGATGCACAGATGAATCTGCTCAACATTGTTGCGAGGTGGCCCGGTTCAACGCACGACTCGCACATCATGTACAACAGCACTGTTGGGGAGAGGCTCCAGGCAGGTGCAGTTACAGACGGGTGGCTGCTGGGTGAGTAAATATGTAATGATATAATGTTATTCAAAAACTTGACGTGCATCAGTGACTTGAACTAAATGTGTGCAACGCTGATATATTGTACTCTGCGTTTGATTGCGAGTACTCGATGGATGTTGTGGGTTATTGATTGCTTATTGCTTGCTATTATTACAACGCATCAAGCCCAAGACTTAACACACTGTGCTTTTTCTGAAGGTGACAGTGGCTACCCCCTCAGGACCTGGCTGATGACCCCTCTCCACAACCCCCACACTGACCGAGAGCGGAGGTACAACCATCTCCACTCTCGCTCTCGGTCAGTGGTGGAGAGGGCCATCGGCCAGTTAAAGGGTCGGTGGCGCTGTCTGGACCGGAGTGGCGGCGTGCTTCTTTATCGTCCGGAGAAGGTGTGCCGCATTGTGATGGCGTGTGGCGTCCTTCACAATGTGGCACAACTGCACCACATCCCCATGGCTGAGCAGCACGTCGCCCCAAATGATGATCCAGCAGCAGACGGAGGGATGCGAGCTGATCCCTGCCGGGCCGCCGTCCTCGCGCGGGAGAATCTCATCGCCACAATGTGAATGGGTAAGAAGTGAATACACAGTTTAATGAGCCAAATTATTTTATTTTGTCCACCAGACGCTCGAGGACATTGACGAGGCGGTCCAGCCGCTCGTTGATCCCCGCGATCCCCCTAATTATTTGTTCCTGTGATTGCAGGACCGCCTCCGTGAGGACCCTTCCACTGCGTCCGGGTGGTCCAGCGGAAGCGCCGCGCCTGGTGGACGCTCCATCGCTTGTCGGCGCGCTGGTGCTGGTGCTGGTGCTGGTGCTGGTGCTGGGGCCGGGGGCGGCCCGAATGCCGCTGGTCCTGGCCGACGACTCCGAGCCGGCGGACGGGCTGCGCGGGCCTGGGTTCCACAAGCCGGCGACACGGCCGACACATTGATTTCTGTGACACAATAAAAATATTTGTTCATTTCAATTCCTGCTTCTGTGTATCTGTTGCGTTTACATCTATGGCAAAGCATGTGGACATTTGTGTGACACGCTACTTACCCTCCAGCAGGCTGTCTGAGTCGCCGGGGGTAGCGGCCACAATCCCCCCCACAGAGGCGCCCCCCATAATCGCCACCACCCGCTGCTCAAACGGCGTGAGGGTCTCCTCCCCCGGACCCCCACCTGTCTGGCGGGTACTCCTCCGGAGGGCAACTGTACGCCGCTTGACCTCCACCTTGAGGTCCGACCACTTTTTTTTAATCTCCGCGGGGCAGCGTGTCTCTGAACCCACCGCGTTCACCCTCTGACAAACTTTCTCCCACTCCAAGCGTTTTCGTTTTGCACTGACGCCACTGGACAGGCTGCCAAACAAAACACGCTGTCGCTCCTCCACCTCCGCCACCAGCACCTCCACCTCGCACGCCGTAAATTTAGGTTTTCTTGTCATTTTGTCTGCGTGCGAGGACAGGGAGACCCTATTTAAATAAATCTGCATATTTATAGGAGGGCGTAACGGGGGCTGGCCCAGTCACTCCGACATCTGCGCCCAATTCCACGCTGATTGGGATGTATCAAGGAAACACACGTGGATTTCGGCGCCCGCACACATTGATACATAAGGATTTTTTTCAGCGTTACGGACCTTGCGTGCGCTCGTTTCTGGTATGAGTTCCACGCAAGTGTTGATACATGAGGCCCCTGTTCAGCCGCAGCAGCAGCAGAAAGACGGACAGAGGACACGGAGACGTGTCCAGGTCGAGCTGTGCGAGAAATAAGAGGAAGAAAGAAAAGGAGGGAGACGAATTACATATCTTGTTAACTTCATCATGTGTGTTTATTTACTAGATATTTAATTTAATTTGATGCAGTTTCAGCTGTATTGATTCGGTCAGGTTGTGTGCCCAAACGCGTGCCAAACGCGCTCATCAGATCAGATATAGATCAGAATATATCTATATAGATCTAAATGTATGTGCTGTCTCAGATTAATAGTTGATGATGATTATTTATTGCACTGAAATCTGCCTGACACTGTGGAAACCTGCCGGTGAGGCATCAGTGACGTATGTCGATACGCCGCCGGTCTACCAAAATACTACTAGACCAGCTGCGTTCCGCCTTGCGCTGAAAGCTGACCAGGTTTGAATCGGCGAGCTTTCAGCGCACGTTACACGCCGGTGGCGAGCACGAAAATGTCACTGCGCCAGCTGATTCTGTCAACACCTCCCCCTGCCACGCCACCACGCCCAGCTTGGCGGATCTCGGCTCGCCTCCGTGCGACTCAGTCCACGAAAATACCAAACTCACCTTACGCCGGGCTCCGCCAGACGAAAATACAACTGCGCGGGGCTCGCCGCCCTCCGCCGCCTCACCGGCGCGAACGAAAATAGAGCCCATTGAGAGCAGAAACTAGACTCTGAACTGGAGATGGTTTTATAAAAATTGCTTAAATCTTACTGAGCCAAATTAAACAAAAACAAACTACAGGTGAATCAGGGTCCCATTCACACAAGAGAGCTGGTGTTAGTCAGTGCTGTGCACTGTATGATGGCCAGGTGCTCATCTGTTCATCTGTGATTGGTGGGTAGCTCCGGGCCATACTCCAGTCAAGCCTCTTGAGTCATGGAGCATGTGGACTGATTATCTGGCCTGGAGGGGAACAATGAACTCCCAGGCAGACACAAACTTTTAAACTTACTCCAATAAGTTTATTTAACACACTGGAGAGATGATGTGGTTTTAACACATTTTGTGTCATACTTAGGCTATCTATCTATCTATCTATCTATCTATCTATCTATCTATCTATCTATCTATCTATTATTAAGAACATAATAATGACTTAAGTTGCTCACGTCTGTAATAATTATAACTGGATCAGTAACCTTTTTTTTTTTTCTTTACTCATAATTGTGTCTTGTATGGGTAAAGTGTAGTCCTCTATAATTGTAACTCTATATATTATGATTATTACATTCAATAAAGTGCACATTTGTGACAAAGTGATGTGAGACAGAGTAGGTGGAAGGGATCAAAGGCAGAATGCTAGAGAATGTAAATGTGTTTTCATGCAGGTGATAATTAATATGACATGAACTGGACAGCTTGCAGCATGCTCTGTTCACTAAAGCACTGAGTTAATGGGCATTGGCAGAAGGAAAACATAATTTATTTCACCAAAAGCTCTCATTATGTTCACAGCTCTGGCACATAAGCTGTGGTTTAATTCAGAATAACTGCTTTCTTTATTCATCTGAGCTGTTGGCAGAGCTACTGTCTGAGGAGCTCAGACTGGTGCATTATGCACTCAGGTGATATGATTTTTTTTTCCTCTGTAAGCCTAAATTGACCATAGCTACATGATGTCTGTAGAAAGGAGCATGCTTCACAGAGCCCACCTGTGGTGCACCTGCATGCACTGCGCAGAAGGACTGATAAATAAACTTATATATCACTCAGGGAAGATATTGTCTGAGTTTCTCAATACAGCCCCGATAAAGTATACAGAAGTAAATTTAAAGCAGTAAAAATTTCATACTTGAATGGTTTCAAAAAAGGCTATTAAAATGTTGAATTGCCAATAAACTGCTTTCGAGAGGCTTTTCTACCAAAACAGACAAATTGCTCCACAATATTCCTGTCAATCATCCACTTACACAGCATGCAGGGCTGCCTTGAAAGATGCTGACCTGCACACTGGGGTCCAGAGGAAGGAAGCAAGGAGTGAACAACTAACCCTTTGATTAATAGCAGCTGAGTCTCAGTGGCCATGGGGTTAAGACACAGACCATGAACTGTAACGCCCGCAGTTCATACACACATCTACCTCACATACCTTCATTTCAATCCCTCTCTTCTTTCTACTCTCTAGCAGGTTTGTAACCCTTATGTAATTTATGTAACCCTCTCCTTACTTATGTACTGATGTATAAGATTACTAGTGTATACCTTCATATCTAGTTAACTCCATCAGAGTTGCTGCCACTGAGCTGCTTATTGAAGCAGCTTGAGGTGTAAGAGTCTCTCTCACTCAGGGAAATTTCAGTATTAGGTATTAGAGGGATGAGAAGCTGGTATTTATTCACTTCCAGAAAGAGATTTATCTTTCAAGTTCTTGGCTGAACTCTTGACCCTCAAGTCTACGGCCAACTTGGCTGAGTTAAAGATAACACAGGACCTCTGACTCATGTTCAGCATCAAGTAATGTTAACGCAATATGTGGACAGGCAACCTTTTGAATATATCGTACAGTATGATTTTGACCTTTGTAAACTGGTAATAGATGTGTAAAGTGATAGATGTTTAGATAAAATATCCACATGAAAGCAATCAAAAGTGAATCAAAGCTTCTGACTTGACTATTTTTATCTTCTATTTTCTCAGAGAATAACAGTTTTGTTACAACACTTATCTGATAAAAAAAAAGGCCATTTAATTGGGTTTCATCAAAGACTGTATATAGAATGGATGCCGTCTGCCTCCTTGCTGGGTGAAGCCACCCTGAGAACAGCACCCTCTGGTGACAGGCTGCAGTATGGGTCATAAACCCCGCCTCCTCCAGCAATCCCTATGGAGCTGTGGACAAACTTTAGAAATTTATTACACAGAATTTTTTTTTTTTTCTCCCCCCTGGTTGTAATGTTGACATGTAGTTACTGTAAGACTGGTTTGTGCTCAAGTCCTCTTTTTTCTATACAGCTCCATTTTTAAAAGTATGTAGGGGTTCATGTTTTCTATGATTGACACTTGATACAGCCTATGGGAGTACAAACTCCCATAAACTCCCAACTGAACCCACGTGTAGGCCAAGTAGACCCCTACCCTACGATCACACATATAAAATGATAACACACTTGTCGTCTTCTGCGGTGGCAATGTCACATAAATAAGAAACAACAGGAGACACAGCAACAGTCACATGGAGCTGGGTTTGGTTACATTTGCAAAGGGACCACGTAACACCAACCAGGCACCACAGTCCTCATGCTTAATGTGCAGAGTCTTTTCTTACATCTACACTTTCTTAAACTTACACTCACACCTCTAAATCTTACATCACCTCTACTCTTACATTTTCCCCTGTGTCTCTGTCTTCTGAAAACAGACTCTTCAAAAAGCCACTCAGACAAGTGTCTCTGAGATTCCAACAGCAGACAAGGATGTACAAAAAATATCTTTGGCATGCACGCCACTTACATTTAGATGTTTAAGTTTGTTTAGTTAGTTTGGTGCACTTCTCTGTTCAGAATTAAACTTCTCATAACAGTTAGCTAAACCTCTACAATATTGAATAATTTGTGCACATCATAGCAGCAGTTTCTCATTCCTTGCATCAATAGCTTTCATACAATTCTCAAAATTAACTATACTTTTGAATGCTGAATAGTCATTTCCTATAAAACTAATAGTCTTCATTCCATTGCTTGAGTCATTACATATTAAAATGTTGAACTAGTTCTCAAAATCTGTCTGACAAGTTTTCAACATTTCTTTATCTTTTTTTTTCCTGAAAATGTCTCCTAAAATGAACAATTTCTCTTCGGTGAACTGCAGCTTTCACTGATGAGGAGGGCTGAGTAACGGTCGCCCCAAATACCAGGATGAACAGAGAGTACAGTGAAGTTTTCTTTTTTTGTGTTTAGATTTATGGACTGTAAAAAGCTTTGTTCTGCTCTCATTTATCTCTCTTTTTTTCCTAAAAAAAAAAAAAAAGGAATACGCTGTGCAAGCTTACTGTGATGGGCATATTACTCCTCAAGAATTAGATTTCTACCTGAAATATTATCAGCTTTACTTTCCCAATCATTTTCCATGCATAACTCCTCTCAGACACATGCAGACACACACACAAGAGCATGCACATACCATCTCAACATTATTTGATGCCAATCAACATCCTCTCTGTGCTGTACAATCCTTTATGGAATTGTTTATACTCACGGTTAGTCACATGCAACAGGGTACATATTTTAATACTGGACGTAATCCTGTTCTGTGATAAAACTGGCTTTTTTTGACAGAATTGCTATTTTAGTATGCCCAAAAACCTACAGTTAAAACAACCCAAATAAATTGTATAATTAAATCAGAGAAAGAATCATGGGTAACATTTTTAAGGACACCTGCATAACTGGTGTTCTTAACAAGCTGCATTTAGACCATTGCATGTCAGGTGTACTGCTGTAAATAAATCCATTAGCTGACACAATTAGTGAGGATTTATTAACATAATGATGAAAATTATATTTAATCTTTGTATGTTGCAGTTGTATAGTGACTGCTGTCTCTCATAATCCTCTTAATAATTGATGGAAATGTGATTGTCTGGTATCACCGCGGAGGGAACCTGAGGTTGTTTATGCAAATGGGGGCGTAATGACATACCTTTTAATTTTACTTAAGAGCATATTATTGTGTAAAGGAGCTTCACTGCATACCAATCAGAACGCTTCATATAGAGAACTATTTGTCTTGACAACACATAGGTCCTTTTCAGAGATGCTACATTGAGTGTTTTTGATTGCTTGATTGAGTTCTTATTTACTTTTTATTTCAATGTTTGTTTTACTCATTCCACTTATATTTTATTTTATTTATCTATTAAGCAAAGGATATTAAATTTTTTACCATTATGCAATGTCTCCTATTTGACATAGTCCCACCAGTCTGACCTTGAATGGTGGGGTGTAGCACTTACACCTCACTATTCATTTTTTTATCACAAATATTTTTTTAAACTTTTATTTCATTTAATTTTTTTTTACTTTTTCCTTTTCTTCGGCACTACAGTCTATAATAAAAGTTCTGCAGTTGAGAAAAAGTCATTTAGAAAAATACTTGAAACAATAATGGAGTTAGACCTTAGAGGTAAAGGCTGTCACATTAGTCTTGATGAAAGATGAGTTTAAGTACCACAATGGTTCTTCGTAGTCTTTAACAGGAGCCAGAGGTATAATTTTATAACGTGTAATTATTGTCAGATAAGACGGCGTCATACTTACATACTTAAGCCCTAATGACTTAAGTCCTACAAAAGGACATAAATTACCTCTCGAGTGTTTTTACACAATGACCTTCTCAAAAGAGTAACTTAATGCAACACTTCCTACATTCTCTTCAGAAAATACAAAACCCACTTTGTTCACTAAGAGCAGCTTCACAAATGTCAAATGCTGTATGTGGTTTGATTGGTGACATTTCCAAAAAAGCAGAGGATACATTTCTCTCAGGATCTAAAGCTTTGTCACACCAACGGCTTCAATTCTTTTGTCTATCCCCGTACATATGATTGAGCTACATGTCTGCTGACTGGATGTTTTCAAGGTGGAGTTGATGAAGCACAGTAGTTGCTATACTGACTAAAACTGGCTAGCCAACTGAAGAAATGACATTTCCAGACATGATGGCTGCCAAGTCTAATGTCTTGACTAATGCTGTGTCTGAATTGCCCGCTCGGATACTACATGCTACTGCTACATACTACTGCTAGATCCTACTCCTACATACTAAACACGTTGGCCCAATTCGGACACACTAGATGAGTGGTGGGGAAAGACGGCCCCCGCAGGCAGAGAGTAGGTACTGCGCCCGTGCAGACAGTGGTAACTGAAGCCCCTCATCTGCTGGCCTGGCTGTAGTACTGCAGCTGTGCAGTTTAATGATGGAATAAGTGAGCTTTACTTTCATGATGTCGCCACATATTTGTTCATAAAATGATTACTTGGGCAAATATGACACCATAACATGACAAAGAGATACAACCGCACATTTTTTAGGACAGTGTGTGAAGTTACATGAAACCGCCATGGTGGGCGCTGCTGTGGCCAGCCGGCGTTCGCGACGCATCTATGCTGGTGGCGCTAGCATCACATGCGCTTCTACAAGTTTTAAGAGGACGAAGAAGAAGCCCGCGGTGCATTTTGGGTCAGTAGCATGCCCGTAGGATGCACTGCGACCAACCTACAATGTGGGCATGTCTAGTATCTGAAGTAGTATCAGAAGTAGCATGCTACTCGCTCCGGTGGCCAATTCGGATGCTAGATACTACTTCGACTACTACTTCGACTACTACTTGGCAATTCGGACACAGCTTTAGTTTCAGAAGCAGGCCTGCACACCAACAGTGACTCTTTTTCTCATTCTCGTTTCACCTTTGGCACCCTTCTCCCTCACCCCTTTCTCTCCATTTCTCTCTGTCCTCCTAGAGGATTTGTAGGTTTGTTGTTCCTGAGGGCTACAGTAGACCCCCTAATGAGCTTAAACAGATTGATGACTGCAGGTTGTTCAAAGTCAATCCCTATTCCAACACAATCAACAGATAGTTGCCAGAATGCATTTCACTGTTGGTGGGGTCCTTGCTCGTGAACTCGGACAGATATCCTAGCATAGCTAACTATAACTAAGCCTGTGACTCAGTTTAGCAGCTGACCACACACAAAAAAACGTTTTTCACAAATATGCCTCTGATGTTTGGTAAAACTCACAACATTTAGGCATGGCTACTTTCAGGAGGAACTTTCACACAAACACCTCACAGCAGAATATCAGTGTCAAATGTAATCTCACAAAACAGTGAACAGGTTTAGATGAAGAGAAGGGCTGCCTGGCCAGCTCATGAAGCCACATATTGCAGCTCACTGTAAGACATTTTTGCAGTACAAACAAAATTGCATTAGATAATAAACAATATGAGGCATAAGGCACATTGGGCGCATCTTTATTAAGGCAAGTAAAGAGTATGAAGCAGCAAAACTCCATCATGTGAATGGCATCATTACCTCACCCACTTTTCTAATGAGAAAATGATTAGACTTTTATTTGAATTCACAGATTTGCCCATTTTGGCTTCATCAGGACTTCCTAAGAGGAGGCTAGCAAAAAAAAAGTCCAAATAGTATCTGTATAAACTAATCTGGCAGCTTATGTTCACACATGCAGCAGTCATGGAAAAAGAAGGGAAATGCTCATGAGCACAGTGTTTGTTCAAAGAGCTTTAGCTTGCCTGTAGTTCCTGATTCCCAAAGGAATTGTGCAGCTTTGAAACAAAATAAATCTATGCATATAAACCACTAAGATATTGTCTCATTCATGTATCATGTGCATGGTAATTTATCCTCTAGATGACATGAAGATATCAGCATTTAAAATCAGTGAGTATTGTTTTGATATTAGAGATTTTATAATGATTAAATTAAAAAATATATATTTTCTTTGGCGCGAGTTCTTTCGCGCTACGGAGGAGAGGAGAACGAAGAAATTGAGTCAACAACATCCTCAAGCGATGATGAGCTCGTTGTGATGCTTTTGGCAAAAAAAGAAGACAGAAGAATAAACAAAGGAGTGTTTGGATACATCCCATATTGGCTTTGAGGAAGGAGATGGGCGAGTTCCACACCACCATCCAGTGGTCCTGTACCGCAATTACCAGCCTCTCTCCCATCGTTGCTCTTGGTGCCAGTGGTGGTGTGTGTCGTGTGAACTGCAGCCGCATGGGTCTGTGACGTCATCAACAACATGACTTTTGATTGGCCAGAGGTCTAGCAGGTCCAGATATTCGCCTGTGAATATCCGAAAAATTCAACACAAGCGCGAAAAAATAAAAGACGCTTTTCGCCCCGTGGAAAAATCGCCGCCGGTGTGGAAGCTTGCATTGACTTTATGCTGTTTAAAATAAAAGGCAAATAATTCGCACCTGGTGTGTAAAGACCTTTAGGTTCAGTCAGTCTGAGTCTGTCTTTGGCTCAAACCTCACACACAAAGGCTGTGCCGTTATGTACATAAAAAAAAAAAAAAAAAAAATCTAAATTAGCTTTTCTCCCACTTACACCAGGAAATGTCCTAAAATAAAACTGCAAAATCACATCTGCTATAAATCAACTCCACAATAAACTGTTGAAGACTATTCTCTGCATCCTGTTCATAACATATGCACGTTGGTAGGAATTAGCACTGTCAGGATGAGAGCTCACAGAGCTGCACAGCTCTGTGCAGCTCTGTGCAGCTCCATGCATCAGAAGGTGAAGATGCTGACAGCTCATTTTAGTCATGATCACATACAAAACTGGAGCAAACTGCACAGAGAATAAACCTCTGTTGGCAGTTTTTGGTGTGAATATCATGAGCATCATATGCTTCAAGATTAGATTTAACGGTCAAATGATGTTCAATTCTTGGTGCTTCAATCAGCTGCAAAGCATTTTCAGTGAATCCTTCCCTCAGAGTTTGAAACTGTACTTTAGAAAGCAAAGAGAAAAAAAGATAAATAAAAAATAAGAAAGCATCAGCCATACCTCGTAGCCCAGAAAAAGGTCACCACTGTCAGCGTAGATGCCTGTCAGCAAAGCAAATTGAATGCCAAATGTTAACTTAAGTTTAACTCAGAAGGTTAAATATACAAACTCTAGATTCACCCCTGTAACCAAAACTCATTCGGTCATTGCACTCTATCACTTTTAGCTCAAAGTTCTGCTGTGAAAATTCATGGTATGACTTAAGCCAGGACAGATTTGAACCTATTACCCTTGATTACTTAACATTGATAGCTTTTAAATTTAATTTTAATTCTTTATTAAGTCAGCAGTGTTTTGAGTCATATCAGATGTATAAAACCAAGTGATAATTCACGGTCTAAGCTTCTCAAGACTTCTATTTGTCTTTGTTGATATGCAGTATTTCCATGTTTAATGCAATTGTTGACTGAGTGATGCTGTTTTATCAGTTGTGCCAATGTCAATTACACAGGGTCCAATTGTTCTAAATGATGTTTACAGCAAATATATAAAAAAAGCATGTGACTTTGTTAGTATATGGGTTTGTGATAATCTCATGTTAAGATGACATTAAATCGAAATAGGAGGCAGCTGCATGTAACGTATCACCTACAAAATCAATCTGTTTGTTCCTTTGCTATTTAAATGGCACATGGCACATTTCGAATCTTTTCTCTTTATTTCCCATTCCTTTCTTTGTTCTTTTGTTTTTTTTTAGCTGTTATCGCGCTGTAACCTTTATCTCTCTATTCTTTCTCTTTTTCTCTTTCTCGCACACACACAAACATGTACACGTGGATGTTGAAGCCATTTCTCATTGTTAGGACATGCCAGACTGTGCTGTCGGTGCATGAATGTGTGAGTGTGTATTGGTGCGCAGCCATGTGCATGTCTTTGGGTGCTTCAGCACTCAGCAAGATACCGCTAAAAATAGCCCGAGATCATTCGCATTCGAAGTCCTCTGTATAGCTTCCCGACTGTCTTGGAGATTCTGAACACACGCAGGATGGTCTATGCTTTAAAACAGAAATCCCTCTAAGCAGGATGTGTGATCAATTTACTCTGGTGTCAGATGACATTTACGCGTTTTTGCTTGATAACATGCTGACCTTCAAGAATTAATCAAAACATGACATACATCGGTGGGGGAAGGACAGAGGCTTGTAATGTACAATTTTAGAAATTATTTTTCAGATAAATCAGTTAATGAAATGTCTGGTCTATTAAATGTCAGAAAATACTAAATGATATTAATTTCAACATGCCTGCAAAGCCTTTCACAATGTAATATTGGCCGCCTAGAAGCATGGCCATGCAAAAAAGTAAGTGAATACTCACACTTGAGAAGTCTGATAATTTGAATATTTGGTTAATTTGTCCTATTAATCATGGTCCTTGTAGGCTACAGCACAGTATTGCGATATTTTGTCTGGTTATATGTCGTATTGTTTCATCGAAGAAGTATCGATTTTTCAAATTAATTGCTAATATGAAGTCAAATTCATGATGATGGAAAAATAAAATCAACTGTTTGTCCTGTATGGTTGGCAGAGGGGATATCATAGAGCAGGAGAAAGTTTGTACAACAAACATATGTAGGGTTTGCAAGATGTGCTACATGAAAATACAATACAGCATAAATAAGACAAACATAAAGGAAAGACAAATGTTAAATTAGCTAAACAATAAAAAAAAAAAATTTGAATCTCAATATATTACATTGCAATACTCACTGTATTACAAAATGTTAAAAACCGCAATAATATCGTATCATGGCCTGAGTATCGTGATAATGTTGTATTGTGGGGCCACTAATGATTCCCACCCCTACTAATTAATGTAGATGATGATGGAGTAACAAAAAAATCACGAGTATGACAACTGCCATTGACTCACCAGATTTTATTTGAAGGTCTCCGAATGGATTGTTTTATAACAGCATAATATTGGATGCTCTCCCATCCATCGAAGTGGGTGTAGACTGCCACAATCTAACTTCAATTCCATTCTGCAGTCACATTTTAGCCATTGGACAGTATAGTTGGTTGCATACAAACATATCACAATAGAACATTCAAACTAAAGGATTAGAGTTTATCTCTGAACAAAGAAAAAAATAATTGTTTCTACCACCTTCTTGTCTGGTAAGGACAGGAGTCTGACCTTGTAAAAACTTGAGCTGTGATTGCAAACATGATCAGTTCTGTGAGAATTCAATCTTCAGACCTGCAGAAATCAAGCAGCCTCATTTGATCTATCTTTTTGCATGTGCAAGCAAACTCACACACCGAAATAACATGCAGAGAGCAGCTTTCTTTGCATGTTTCATGGCTTTGGACAGGTTGGTCATGGCCATAGGCATCCAGTGGATTTGAAAATGCATCTGAAGCATCATGAATATTTCAGATCCTCTCAGGGCCCATGATGTTGATGAGTCAGCATATTTTGCAGCAGGATACCTTCATTTTATGGGAAACAAAAATTATGCTGAATGGCTTCATAAGCCAATTTCCCATTGGGATGAGAATGATATCAGGCCAATTTCCTGAAATTGGTTTGGGAGAAGAAAAAACGCAGGTATGTGTCATGCAACAATGCCACGAGCTTACAGTATTTACACTCTGTTATAAAGGACTGACACTCGTGCAGTTAAAACATTACAACTGATTAATTACCTTTTATGCTGGTCAAAATGGTGGCATTTATCTGTAGACAGCCTCCCATGGTAATGGGCTAAAATGTCCACCACACCCAAGTCACACATGCCATCCCTGACCACTCTGGCTGCAGCACTTAGTGGGAGGGAGTTCTTGTGTGTTTTATCAACTAATTGATTAAGCATTACATGCTAATCTTCCCCCATGATACATGTCCCGTAGTTCTGGGCTGCAGTTAGAAATAAGTTCTTGAAAAAAATATTACATCATCATTATGTGGGCCATAAATGTTGGTTCATGTAGAAGGTGCTTATCTCTTTTTTTTTTAAAACATTTTTTTTAATTTTCAGAACACAAATATACAGAAGAAACAGAACACATAGAGAACAGCTAAAATGTTATGAGCTGCACAGTTCTCATGAGAAGTGAGTTTTTCTCAATTGCTAAAACACATTTCGTGACAGCCACCATGCTTTTCTCAACACTATAAGCACAAAATCCTAAATTACATTCACCAAACCTCTGACCCTTGCATCTACCTCACAGGCCACTCTCTGGCCAGGCAATGGGGTAAAAAAACCCTGGCATGCCGGATCCAAGCTTGGCATGCCTCCACACCTATGTCATCACAGGTCAGTTCTATTTTCACTGGTGTAGGGTCGGGGGTCATAAACCCTCCATTGCCATGAAGTACATAACTCCTCTATTGGGTTCAGGAAAGGGTAGTATGGTGGAAGGCAAACGTAGATGAATTCCTGGTTGATGTTGGACCACTCTCCGACCTGTATGGTGCGTTGAAAACTAATATTGTCCCACACAATGACATTGACAGGATGGCCCGCCTGCTTACAATCCTGCTTCTCACTCCCCAACACAACATCTCGTAGATCACTCAGAAATGTCAAGTGATGTTGAGTGTTATATGGCCCCAAGGTGGCGTGATGGTGGAGAACCTCATGATTACTGATGGTAGCACATAATGTAATATTGCCACCATGATGGCCAGGGACTCAACAGTGGCTCGTAGGCCAATCACATTCTGGCCTCTCCTCCTCCTTTGGTCAGATTGAACCCAGCTTTATCTATGAAAATATATTCATGTGGTCTTTACAAGGAACCCAGTTGAAACACTCTCTACATTTAGAAATAGATATAGTTTTGGGAGTTACCTTATTGATATCACAAAACACAGATCTATTAATCCTGAAAGGAAGCATTCGCATGGGGTATAGGATCCTTGGCAGGACATTTATTTTAATTAGGCTGATCCTGCCCAACAAGGAGAGAGGGAGGTCAAACCACCTGAGCAGATCACTTTGTACTAAAGATGAAACTGGGGTAAAATTGAGCTTTTACATTTGGTTTAAATTGGCAGAAATTCTCACACCTAGATACGTATAACTGGATTCAGACCATTTAAAGTGAAAGTTGATCAGGGCACTTTTATCCCCAAAATTACCTGGGACAGCGCTTCAGAATTGTCATAATTAATTCTATAACCTGAGAAATTGCTAAATGTCTTTGTAGTTGAAACTACTACAGGAATAGAAGTTTCAGTAAGAAACAGAATAATATCATCAGCATAAAGTGACAGTTTATGTACGGTCCCACTTCGATTCACACCAGAGAAATCATTCAAGCTCCTAATAACCTCTGCAAGTGGCTTAATAGCCAGTGCAAAGAGCGAAGGGGACAAGGGAAGAAAAACCCTCCCGTAATGTTGATGCAGACATCAGGGGTATCATTGATAGAAAAAAAAAAGAAACATCAATTGTTTCTGTAAGAGATTTAAAAAGGTGGGATTACTGAAGTGAAAAAGTAATTAATTCTTGATAATGAGTTGTGAGGATGGGGAAAAAAGGTGAGGTCTCTCACTTTCAGGTTCAAGACCCTCCAGGTGTCAAATAAAGTCTAAGCATTGCAAAGCTCCTTGGTGGCTACTGCCATTTTTTATGGCCATTTGGTTCTAGTTGGGCTTTGGGTTAAATTCTGGTTCTAAACAGCAACTTACGTCCCTACCCAAAATGACAAGGGGTTAAATATTAAAAGATAAATCTGCCAACAATATGGAGTAGAAAGAGGCCTCAAATATATTGTTGAAGTAAATCCAGGAGTGAGTTGTTCCCTATATAAGAAACCTGAAATTATGACTTATGTCCCTTCAGAATCGTTTATGCATTTTTCTAATGTAAAAGTCAATCTTTTATGTGGTAGGATTGCCACTCCCCTGCTTTTGGAGTTGAGAGAGGAGTGGAAAACTTGACCCAGCCAGTCCTTTCTCAGCTTCAAAAGCTTGAGGTCAGATAAGTGGGTTTCTTGTCAGAAGGCTAAGTGTACTCCCTCCTTGAGCAATGACAGAATTTCATGCCTCTTCACTACATCATTGATTTCCTTCACATTCCACGTAATCAATTTAGTGACACTCATACTGCCTGCTGTATAGTTTCTGTAGGCTGCAAGACAGTCAGGTCTATAAATATTGGTGGGACATCAACACAGTTCTCATCGCTCTGGCTGTATACACCATCACAATGAATTTGAACTGAAACACACAAGATGTGCTTTGACTGCAGACATTCAGCTTTTATTTAAGGGTATTTACATCCATGAAGGAATTACAATCGTTTCTGTATGTGCCTCTCAATTCAAGGCTTGCTGGGAATGGCAACGTGAATCTGATTCATGTAAATGACGAGAGACTCCAGACAATTAAATTTCCCGATGGGGAACAATAAAGTTCTTATTATTTTCTTTTCTTTTATTTCAGCCTTCACGTTAAACAAGACACAGCCCTGGAGTGAAACTCCATGCATACCGCAAACAAGTTAATGTCCACTCAGTAAGAGGGCTCAGATGGGTTTTTTTTTTTAAATTTTATTCGCAAATGAATGCTCAATTTTATCAGACAACTTCAACACATCATGTAGTATGGGAAGAGACATACAATTAAAATAATGTTTTTCAACAGAATATTGTTAAATAAATGGAATTGGTTGGTTAAGGTGGATGTCCTTGTCAAGGTACATACACACGTACATGCACAGTGTTTCGAATGCAGTGGAGCCTCTCAGGCCATGAGAAGGAATAGTGGCCCGAGGAGACAGAGCATTAATCCTGCAAACAAACTATGTGTCAGTATCCCCCAAACACACACACACACACACACACACACCTCAAAATGTGTGTGTTTCAATGTCTTAGGCTTGGATAATTTCACAGAGCCTCAGGCTATGAAAGCAAAGCTGACCAGGGCCAAGGTTGTCACTACTGTATGTATATGCATTTGTTTGTGTGAGTGTGTGTGCATGTGAGTGTTCATGTTTGTGTGTGTGTCCATCCATCCGTGCGTGTGTGTGTGTTTATGTTTCTGTGTTTGTGAAAGAAAGGGGGACGCACAATGAGTGAGTGGTTGCGACAAAATTACCCATTTCTGCACTGGTGTGTGTATACATCAATGTCCCTCTGTACGTATGTGTGTGTCCTGCATCCTGGTGAGCCTGGCTTTTGTGTGTGTGTACATGTACGTGTGTGTGGTTGCTGGCTGGTTATAACTGGGACAGCAGCCTTAATCCCCCTGAAGACTGATGACCCAAGCTTTGCACAAACAGTTTGTGCTACCTATCATCTTACACAGACACATATACCCATTACGATTACTCACATGAGTCAACCAAGGGCTTCTGTGTTTGTGTGTGTTTGTGTGTGTGGTGCAAATTCCAATGCATGGTCTTTGTCAGGGAGAAATATTGTTTCTGCAACAATTGGAGCTCTGGGACAGTGTTTTACTGCTAATTGTCCTCAATAGAATAGAATATCCCAGTGTTTATGCAACAATGTGCCTTCACGCACGGTATATTTCAGCTGTCTCATTGAATAGAGATGTTTTAATAACACAGAATTATCTCAAAACCCATATTCAGTTTTTTGAGAGGTGGCTTGGTGGTAAAGATTAAATGTTGAATAACAGGGTCATGGTGGCCAGAAATGTACGGACAAAAAACAGCCACACTATATTTGGCAAAGATTCAGTTCAGTCAAAATCCAATCAAGAGCCTGTGTTAGTATTAACATCTGTCAGTAAAAGCTGATTCATCCAAATACATCTCACAATACTTCACTTCATTGTGTTACTTATCTGGGGGATACATTGTTTGAGCAGAGCATTATCACAGTGATTCTCCCACCGAATGCATACATTGCTACTGCACAAGTGGTGGTTCTAGGAAGTGGAGAAAATCACAGAAATAACGAGAGCAATTCGGCTTCAAATTCGTATAATGATGGAAGGTGGAGCAAAGTTGTCCATCGTCTATACAGTCTATGGGTGGCACTAAATGCTAAAAAGCGGGGCAAGGATGTACCCTCTTGGCTTTCCTTTGACAACTCCAACCGGTCAAAATTTAACCCTTTAACGGCTGCTAAATTTTTAGTGGTGCTTTCTGCTAGCTCCTGGAATACTTTTTTATGAAGAGTAAAGCATGAAAATGGATATGATATAAGATATATTCACTTTTCTATAAACAGCAATGACACAACAGGCATGAAATCGTTATTTTATATTTTTGTCTTCTTTCTCAACATTTTCATATGACCATCTAATCAGGAGAAATACCAGGACAGGAAGAACTTACTTTATTTCAAATTAAAAGCCCATGGCAGTGGTTGTGGTACAAACTTGCTTTAAATGTAAAATGTGTTGAAAAAGTGTCCATATTTAAGTAAAATGCTCTAAAAAGAGCATCTGGCCGTACATAAGCTGGAAAGGACTTGGATCTAGGGTACCAATGTATGGACCTTCATGTGCACCTGACAAAGCAATAAGGCTTCCCTCTTTCAAATATTGGCCCTGGTCTAATTCTGCTTGGTCATAGCTTAAAAAAAGAACTGAGCAGTTTTTCCCTCAAAAATTCCAAAAGAGGTCTGCACTATCATCAAGAGTCTAGTCATCAAGAGCAGTTGAGGCAGGAGGCATAGGTTTAATTTTACTCAGAATAAGTGTTGTCCACATGTGAAACAAAAACTCGCCTTAATTAGCACCAGAATATTGATGTGGGGAATGATATCAACCTTGCTTCTGCCATTTTCAGCCTTTTGCTCAGGCAATGTTTATGTCTCCATTTTTTTCAGGATCTTTGATTTATCAGCTCTTGCCAGATGAAATCCTATGACATTAAGGCTGGCTGGGGTAAGGCATTTGCAGATGTAATTTTTAAACTCTTGGAGGGTCCAGGAAAGCTGTATAAGACTTCATTGTGACTCCTTCCCTGTCAAACTACGCTGAGGGGAAAAATAATGATTGAAAAAGCTAAAAAAAATAACATCAATACACAAATAACCTATTTTTTTTAACCAGCTATTGACTCTGAGACACATTTTTGACGTGCCTTTAAACATTTTTTGCCTAACTAGTCTTCTCACCAGCATACCAAAATGAAGTATATCGACTCTGAATCTGAGTACGAGTAGAGCTTAACTACGGTTGATATTACTCATATCAAATTTAAGCTCAAACGGCTTTCTATAAAAGTAACCATGTTTTTTATTGGGGTAATTAGAGAGGCTGGCAGGGAGGAAAATATTTGGCATGTGCGGTTGTGTTCATCCATGTCTCCATGCGCTGCCCACAATCAATGACAATAGAGCCTTGTCACGCCTTGGCTGAAAAATTACTAGTAAAAAATGTCTATAGTTTACAAGGAATCCCAAATTTTATGGAAAGATCATCTATAATCTATTCAATCAACTCAACTTTATTTGTTAGGCACTTTAAAACAACCACAGCTTAACAAAGTGCTGTACATAAATAGACAAAACAACTAGAGATAAAAAACAATCAAAAAACAATTAAAATACTGGATAAAATAAAAGCAGAATTAAAAAGTAAAATATTGAGAAGACAAGTGTTTTTTTCAAGGTTTTAACAGAATCAAGTCATTGGACAGAACAAATCAGCTTCAGGCTCAGCACCAAAAACAATGTGGAAAAGCTTCAAAGTACTGTGAGACAGTCTGTCTTTGTTTCTGTCTCAAGTAGATGTACTAATAGTATGAAACAAGATAGAATAACACATGACTACACAAAACAGTTCAAGCCTAGCAAAAAAAAAAAGTTAAAGATAAAAATTCCCCATAACCATCTGACTGATCACACAGCCAGACAGCCATAGCACAGCGAGAGTCTGCCTCGCAGAGAGAGACATAAGAGTCTCAGCCACTGGTCTCTGGCAATTAAAGAATCAACATGATTCCTGGTTTTACAAACTGAGGCTTTGTGATTGATATTAAAGGCAGAGCTTGAAGCAATAACAAACAATTAAGCATATGTCATTAACATCTGCTCAGTTAATCAGTGCTGCAAAATGCAAATAGACAAGCAGCAAAACTGAAATGTATGTTTCAATTTGAGTGAACCAAAAGACCACTAAAAAGATTATTATCTATGTAATTTCTGCAAAGCATTAACAATCACAGCCAATCACTGATACATAATCTGCACTGGCACATCAAAAATACATTGACTGTAAGCCAACTTTGATATCATGCGCCAGGCTTCCCCATGGATGTGTGTTTTGTATTTTGTATGACAATATTGTGTTAAGCAGCACAAAAACTGCCTGAGGTGTGGAAATTATTATTATTATTATTATTATTATTATTATTATTATTATTATTATTATTATTATTGTTATTATTAGTATTATTATTATTATAAGGGCCATGGGGCAAATGTACCGAGGCACTATTGTTATACTGTGGATTTTTCACATTTTGATTCGCTACTAGTTCAAGACAAATTATACATTAAACATGCAGTTTGTTTTGGATCGATGTGCTATTACTTTTCCATAGAATTTTTTTTGCCAAAAAAGCTCCAAAACAAATCATAATTTGTAGCATTTTCCCCAGGATTATTTGAAACTTTAGGAAAGGTTTTTGGAACAAAAAAACATTATCCCAAATTAAAACTTTTATAAATAAATTATAAACATAATTTAGCCTTATCTACTGGTACTGTTTGCAGCCAGGCTGATTCATTTTTCTTGTTTTCTTAAATAAGAGCCCTGAGGCTCAGGTCTGTCTTCGCCTACACAATTAAAAGTGAGGGTTTTCAAATAATATAGAAAAGTGCCTGAGCCTTAGTTGAGCCAGACAAGAAGTTGTTATGTTAAGTTATTATGTTATTTGCAGAGAAGTGTCACATTTCATGAGTACAATTCCACACTATGTATAGACTTTATATTAATATGGATCGGTTCATACAATATAATTTACATTTGCATATCTGAAAGAAAAAGAAAAAAAGAATAGCATTCTTAAGGCATGGGGGCATTTATTTTGGCATGGTGGTGCGCCTCGATCATTTACATGTAGCGGAAACCCTGATTGGGAAATACCTTTTTCAAAAACAGAAGTGAAAAGCGACAGAAGATGAGGTCATTGGCATCTTCACTTTAAGTTCATCAATAAAGGAAACCCCAAATAGCCCCTTTACAGTGTGGGGCCACAATTTACTTTATTTTCATACGGCAACAAATTGATCTTAAGTCAATATTTAAACATTGATGGCCTCTGGGACAAAGCTGTTCTCATATAATTTGATTTTACTTGTTGGAAATGTATACCTTTACATCCAGATTGGAAAAGCTCAAATCCAAAGAGTGGGAGTTGATGTTTTCGAAGGTACCAGCTATAAATGGTGGATAATTCTGGGTTATGCTTTTAAATTGCTAATTTGACCCAAACTGTCCCCCTAACAGTTCCCCAACCCCAGCCGTTCCACCCACCATCCCCTTGAGTGACAGGAAACACTTCATGCTCGGAGGTGTGTTTATGAAAGAGGGTAAGACTAAAGCAGTGTTGTCAGACTGTAGCTACTGAAGATAAAATCAAATCATGCATGACTGGTCAGCTGAGACTTTCTGCCTATATGAGATCAATCAACACAAGACAATGTTCGAAACACAACTAGACAATTTCAAATACTGCTGTCAACTTCCTCACATTGCATCAGCTGACAATTTCTTCAGAAGATCATAAAAAATTTAACACTATACATTTTCTCCAGAGTTCCATATCACCAGCTCAATGTCAATATATGCTATGTATTGGATACTTCCCCCTAATGCTTTGGGGTATTTTCCTGCAGTCACAGAAACATAATACACCCTCGGTGATGCAATTGCCTGAGATAGAATTAATCCTCTAACCTTGGCAGTCTAGGTACCTTTCAGGGAATATATGAGATATAATGTGTATTTATCCTCCAACCCCGACATGTATACCAGGGAAAGCAGTTTAAAGCCTTCATTATGCCAACAAAGCGGTTTAAACCCTGATAGATAAATGGTGATTGTCACCTTTAATGTGTTTCACCGCAGCAGCCAATAATGTGGACTGAATTAATGACACATTCCACCTACCCGTTTTCTAATATCAACTTAGCTTGCATACCCACAGACATCCTTCAGGGGGACTTATAGTGTCTGTGGTATGGTGGGTTTAAGGCAGAAACAGGTCTGTCAGTAGACACTGAGATAGAAGGGGGATTTTCACGGGTTACTCTATCCTCCTTCTATTAGCCACGAGGACGTTCATGTAATCTGATTCAGATGTCTTTTTTTATATATATATGCTCTCAGATTAAAATACCACCGCTCCCTGTGTCTTGAGGAGGGAGTCGGTTGCAGCAGCTGTTCAGGGATTCAAATCCTGCCAATTTTGACAAAATTGGAATTTTATATCATATAGATAAAATAGACAAAATTCTTTAGGAACTGAAAAGATTGTGAGGGATTAGAAGTGGAAGAATAGGTAACTCTTGTGCAGTTAATGGAGATAGGTGGACTATCTTAACTGGCTGGACAAGATCATCAACCTGTTTGAAGGGTATGCTACCTAGTACTAGTATGCTACAAGCAATGTCATCAGCCATCTTTACATAGGCAAAATATTTTGATTCGATTAAAAATTTGAGGGATCGGAAAATCTGATTTTACTGTTTATATGGACGCAAAATCAAATAATCTGATCATATGCACCAAGCTTTATTCAGATTAGAAGTATTTGGACACACACACAGTTGTCGAATTCGCTAAAACAACAGCAGAGGAAGAGTTGTATTTATGCCTGTGCTGTCAACAAACACAGTATTGGTTCACTTCATCCAATTAAGGATTTTTCTCCTGGTAAATGTTGTCAATAGATGGCTCCCTTGCGTACTTATTTTACTGTTCTGTCAAAGGTTCAGCATAGACCACCTCTCCCTATTGGAATACAGTTGTCTCCGATTGAGACGAATTGGATCTTCCAATTGACATGTTGTCATGATGCATTTTCATTCTGATTGGGGCTTTGTTCTGATCATATGTGCCCATGTAAACACAGCTATAGAGGTTTTATACAATGAAGGCTACACTTTTGTTCTTGATTATAGTCCTGGCTCCATAATAACACTTGTGGATCTTTCAGACCTGCACAAAGTTCATGAAAAGTCTCCAAAATTACTTGGTCATTTTAAGTTTTTCACCTTGGCTTCACCCAAACTTTACCTGCTGGGCCTTAGTTTTATTTCAGGGTAAAGTCCTTGTGAGCTCATGTAAGAATGCAGCAGCAGGCCCTCTAAAAAGCAGTGGTAGGAATCGGTGGGGGGTTGCTGATGTTTCTCATGTAGCTGGGATTCTGTCTGGTTTCACTATTTGGTTAAAAAATGCTGCTGTAGCAGCGAGAATCAATATCAAAGATGATCGATTTGCAGGACTCAAATGTATTCAAGTCATAAACAGGTTTACTGTACGAACGATGCTACATGTTTCAGCACCCATGTGTGAAACTTTTAAGTTTTAAGGAAGAGTGATTTTCAGAGATTTACAGAAAAATTTACCTCAATAGACTGATGTCTTCTATTGAATTATTCTCCTATGTGTTACAAGCTCGACAAACTTGCTGCTCAGTGGCATATCTTGATGAAAGACCCTATTTCATATAACACAGTTTTGAACCCAAAAGAGCATAGGTTAACAGGAAAAAAGTCATGTAAAAGGTAGTGAGATTCCATTATACTCACTTCTCCTTTTTAGTATGTTCACTTCACTTTTATATTGATAGTGTGGATACTTCAAATTAATCCTGCAGTTGATGGGATGAGAATAAGCTTTTTTGCAATCATTGACAATAAAAGGGTGGATTTTTCTGCTCCAGAGGCTAAGAGGGGGAAAATATAGAAAGAATAAGATTGAAGTAAATTAAACTGATAGAGGTGTTACATTAAAGGATCAGTGCTTTTAATCTTGGCTAGGGTTGTAAAAATTGTCTATTTGACTTCGTGATTAGTCTCCTGAAAGCTCCCCACACCACACTGTCTGACAGGGCAGACTTCAGGGTGTGAGGATATATGTGTGAACGTTACAGTCAGGTGAGGGCTTCTAAAATTTGACTGAAATTTCTCAGAGTGCATGTCTGATAGGACCTAAGTGAAAATTTCCACATTAATTAAACCAAATGAGTTGAATTCTATAACATTAAACAAAAAGGAATACAGATAGTTGAGGGAGAAAAAAGGTAGGTAACTGTTGTGATGATAGTGTAGACAAGCTTGACTCACTCGCTGAGGTGGTTAACTATCAAACTGAAGAGTAAAAGTCACGTTTTTTTAGGTTTTATATTAAAATAGGAAACAAATTGAGACTTAATTATACTCCTCATTCCAGGAAATCACTCTGCGTTGTTTCCTTCCACAGCAAACATCACGCTGAAAAGTAATCCTCTGAGACAGTTTCAGACACGTTTAAACATCCTTGGTAATTTCATGCTCTATAAAGGGTTTAACAACATAACAAACCATCACGCCTCTTCTGTATAGTATACTATTTAAAAAGGTGTTAGATGATTTACTGTTAGTACTTTTTTAACCTCCTACATGTAGTGTTCAAATAGGTGATGGCTAATTAACACTGCCCTTTAACTAATAACTGGCAACATAATAAACTAGAAAATGCAATTTCTGCAATGGCTGAATTTTGGTCTATGAAAGATAAGAAAGTTTGAATTTTAAGGAAGTTTTGAATTTATTTGAATGATTTGTATGAATTAATTGAATAGTGCATAAATTGTTTTAAAAAAACAATGTGTAGAAAATTTTTAAAAAAGTATGAGAAAAGGTTTTAAGTACTAGAAAGGTTTGAATCAGCTTGAATGAGTTGGAATTTGTTTGAAAAATAGAATGATGTATAAATCGTAAAAAAAATCATTTCATTTCATGTTTATTTATTTCATTTTATTCATGATACATAATTAATACGATACATTGCACTCATCCTTTTTTTTATGTGTAATCATGTGAAATGAAAAGGAGCAGACAGAAGACAAGTGTTATATATGACTGCCCCTTCACTACAACCCTTTGTCTATGGCCACCAGCCAGCAATTGATCAATATATTATGTAACTAAGGTCCACAAACAAACAAACAAGAAAAAAACAAAACAAAAACAATAACAAAAAACAAACTGATACAGCATCAGTCATCCAATTCATCCAGTTCATAATTTTTGATTTTCCCTCCTTTAAACTTTTTCTTAAACTGAAACGTGGTTGTACAGCTCTTCAACTCCTTATTTTGCGAATTCCATAACTTTATACCTGCAACAGAAATACACATCTGCTTTAGTGTCGTCCAAGCAAACTGGTGTTTAAAATTAGGCCTGCACGATATATCTTTTGGAATCGTCATTGCGATGTACGTGTGTGCAATAGTCACATCGCAGAGCCTGCGACGTCGGAGGTGAATAAACTCATCTAATTTCAAGGGTAGCTGACTGAGGTACACTGCATGTGACTCTGCATGTGCTTTGCAGCGATCCACCAATCACATTCGTTCTTCACTCGGTTGTCAATCAGACTACACTACCAGCTGTCAATCAAAATCAGAGAGGAGGAAACCCACCCCTGCACATGTTCTGCACATGGAGTGAGTCGCTGGCGCTACCGGAGTTGAGCCAAGAAACGCGTGTCCGCTGAGAATTACTTTCGGAAAATTCTTCATCACTGTTTGGCCCAACAAATAAGAATTGTATAGGTCTTAAATTGTACATTTCCGTGGACCACTCTACTATAAGCAGTGCGCGTTTTGTGAGGTGCATGCAATTCTCGGAGGACATGCATTTCTCAGCTCAACCCAGTATCAACAACAACGGTCGCAAACTGAGCAACAAACAGAGAAAACCACAGAAGATGAAGACTTGTTGCCAAAAAGAAAAGGAAAGTCAGTTATCTGGAATTATTTCGGTTAAAAGAAGGATGATGTCGTTGACCAAAACACGTGTTCTGTGTTCATCTGTTTCCACAATAACGTCCCAGCACAATAAAAGCTAAAAATATCTCTGAGACAGACAAAAGCAACCCTACTAACATTTACAAAAAGAGGTAAGATCAGAGCAGGTTAACACATTGATATAATTTCTGTGTTTGTGGAGCGAGAAATGTCTTCACACGGACAAGTTAAAAACATTGCTAAGATGAGTTTCCCTTGAAAATCCTCCTCTCAGGTTTAAATCGGAGTCAATGGAGAAAGCTGGAGAAATTTTGGGGATGTCTGTGGCAGTTGGTGTCTGCCCAGGCCACTGTGTGTGTCCTATGGTTTTGATTTTTGAGATGAAGAGTGACAGAAAGTTTTGCCATCACTGTACCAAATATTATCTGTGTAGAGTGAAGTGAGTTGCCACAAAGTTTTGAGGATAAATTTTCAGCTTCTTTCACTCTAGCCATGAGGTCACCCACTCTATGAAGTTTGAAGTTTATTTTGATCTGGTCATATCCATTCTATATATACAATAGATTACAAAGAAAAGAAAGCCCGACTGAAAAGGCATAGGTTGAAGCAAGAGATTATTATCGCCTATCCTTCTTACTAAATCAAAATATTCAAAACATCTTATTCCACACGTTAGATAGTGTAAGGATGCCTAGCCCAGGTTCACATTAGAAAGAATCGAAGGTCCACACGAATGATCATTTTGACAAGCTTTACTGATTACATATCTGGGTTACAGCTTCAGCAGGCCACAAGTGTAACACAAGTGCAACACAAGTGTGACAAAGAGTGGTCCAAGTGTGACCCCCCCCAAGTGTAGCAAAAAGTGGTCCACCCCCAAGTGTGGCCAAGAGTGACCACCCCAAGTGTAACAAAGAGTGGTCCAAGACCATTCAAGTATATATAGCGGTTCACAATCCTAAACATACTGTTGGTATTTAGTTGACCCTAAGAGAAATCCATGTATGGTAAAAACAAAGGACAACATGTTTCAAAAGCCTTAGATGAACATGTGGAAGGTCCCAAGAAGGAAATATCATGACAGAACGTATTTTGGGGACCTACATGGTGTAAATAATGTGTACAGGGTTCCTTGCTCAGGGATGGTTGTAGGAGGCCCCCGGCTCCAGCAATCTAACACCAAAGTGTCTGGGGTATTTGAGTGACACAGCTCCACCACTCTAAAGGCTGATATGACTGGCTAAAGAAACTCATCCTAACAGATAGAAAACAAAACAAAACACAACAACAAAACCAAAAAAAAGAAAATGACTCAGAAAAAAATAGAATTAAATCCTGAATATTGGTTCATCCGTAACATAAATCATTATTTCTATAATTTTCGATCACCTTACTTTTAAACAACGATTTGAATTGTGGATCGTCTGACACATCTTCAATTCATCATCAGAAGCGTTCTATGAATTCACACCTTTAACCGAAGTACACTGTTCTTTGATCTTGGTTCTAGTTTTTATTTTTTCCATCATATGTGTCCCTCGGAGCTCATACCTACATTCCCTTTTTTTAAACATATTGACAATTTTACAAGGCAATGAATTATTATGTACTTTGTATATGGTCTGTGCTTTTTTGTAGTCCACCAGGTCCTTTAAGTTTTAATGCTCTTAATTTAATGAATAATTTGTTTGATGGTTCTCTGTAATCTGAATTGGTGATAATCCGTACTGCTCTTTTTTGCAAGATGAAAACAGGTTGCGTATGGGTAGGGTATGCATTCCCCCATATTTCCAGACCGTAGGTGATATATGATTGTGGGGATTGTGTTATCCAAGGCTTATTTTCTTGTTTGTTTCTCTAACTCCATTTAACATAATAACGGATACTGCTACACCTCACATCACTTCCTGTCGTAGGTGCGAAGGTCTGAACCTTTCAAAATAATGCTTTCACACTGGACAAGAACCAGACCGTGGTTCAGTTAGGTCCAGATCGAGACCACCTCTTTTGGTTGGACCAAGGTAAGGCTGTTTGATCCAGACCAAGGTCCTGGGGAGGTTTCACACCAATCATTTCAGTTCGGACTAAACAGAAAATTCCAAAAGTACGGGCCAAACGACGTAGCTGTGAAATCCCCCTTTAGTGTAAGGGGTCATAAAAGACAATCTGGAATGTTTCTGGGCAGTGATATTTTTATATTTGATGTAACATTAAAATGTTTAATATTCTTACAGGCCTTTTGTCTTGCACTATGCTAAATTCAGCTGTACACCTTGAACAATATTGTTGAAAACCAATGAGCGTTGGAAGAGAATGTGCAGTTTTTGTGAAGTCAGCATGAATGCCTCCTTGATATTTCTACCATGACAGAGTTGGGAAGAAAAACAAAGGACAGAAATTGCTGCAGGGTAATACATCTTGTGACAACCTTATGAAGTTTTCCTTTAATTTGACCTTAAACTATTTTACTGAACTAACAAACAATCCTTGACAGGCAGCCAAACATCTTTCCTGTGCAGCAAACACTACTTATCCCATGACAGCTTAATAATAACTCTTAGCTCAGCAGCAGAGAAGTGCTCACACTTATCCCAACAGCCATTCGATTCAATTTCATTAAAAACATTTATCTGATGCTTCTGTTGATAGAGTGACATTGGAATAAGATTAAGTTCAAAGATAATGTGACAAAACCACTAGAGGTGTACTTGTAAACCAGTATTAATTAAAATGAAGCACTACATGGTGACAACTCCATTTTTAAAAGAGAATATTAACATTTAGTTTGTAATCTACCAGCCGTTTTTAATACAGGTGTGATTGGATAGCTATGGGATAGAAAATCAATTTTGAGTATGTTTGTCATTCATCACATGATCTTTGAATTTATTGGGATCAATAAAGTTCTTCTTTTTCTTCTTCTTCATTTTTGTAGTCCAGCCTGTGGCTTTTAAGCCTTTTCCTCAAAACAGCAAAAGTCAGTGCCCTTGTGACACAAAGGTTACGGGCAATTAAGGGGATATTACAGTGTAAAATTAAGTTAGGGTCAAACACACCAGAACACCGAGTTAGACATCCCCTCGAGAGATGAATGTTGCTGACCGCTTGCTTCTGTAGTTATAAAAAGTTCAGCAATGACCGCATGATAACAATACACAGCAGTCTACGTCTCCATGCGCAGACCTCAACCAAATAGCCACTCTATGGCCACAAATAATGCTCAGAACAGCACCTAACTTCATCAACAGTACATATAGAGTCCCAGCCATAGTACTAGCCAACATCTCCTTAGCTTTGCCTGGTTTCTTTAGCAAAGAGACTAAACATAACTCACCCACTCTCTTCCAGCAGCCACTTGTTTGTGGGGGGAGCCCTGACGAGTTGATCACCAAGTGCAGTCCATAACTTAAATTTACGCCGGAATATCCCTTTAAGCTTCAGAGATATTCAGGGACATCTCGAGTTCACACATATCAGAACAAAATGTCATGAAACTACAATTACTGATTAGGGATTTTAGTCTTACATGGAACTGTGATTTAAAATCTGGTTTGGTAAGGCTCTATAACACTCCTTTTCTTACTCAGTCACACAACTTTATGTTGTTTGAAGTTATCTGATCCTGTTTTGGAACCTCTGGTGGCCAGACATCTTGACTTGTTTTCATGTGTCAGTGAAAGGACTTGTTGCAACAAACACAAAAATATCAGTCATGGCTTAATTTTGCAGAGCATCACACAAAGCTATACTGTTTTCTATATGCAAAGACCTCAAAGTCAGAACATGTTAACACTGTACAGCACAAGATTTTCTTGTCAGCTGACATTTCCATCATATAGACATGATGGCCCCAGGGACAGATGCATAGGAGCAAACATCAGCAGCAAGCTTACACAGCACAGCAGGGTGCCATACATTCATTCATTCATTAACATTCGTTAATCAGAGCATCAGTTTCCTGCCAAATACTACTCCCTCCTACAACATGAGCCTCTATGGTCCATTTGTTTCTCTCACCATCCATCACCTTCAGCAGCTGAAGAGATTTATGGTCACTTCACAGCACCTCTAATCTGAGCTCATAAACTCTGACAGAAATCTGAAGCAACTGCTTACACCTCTGTCACTCGTCTGTTGTCTTTGCTTGCAGGTTTATGTTGGGGTGTTAAATCCTATATCACAATTGTCATGACCATCACTGCCTGTTCATCAGTTTACATTTTAAGGCACTTAACTAGAGTGAGCAAGATTACAACAACAGGGCTTAAGTGCCAGTCAAGCAGAATTTGCAACCAACATAAACTGATCTGTGTCTGAGCAGGTATGCTGAACCGCACCACTTTCTTAAAAAAAGAAAACACACATGCCCACTCAACTGCAGTCTATATCTTGAAAGTATATACTAAATATTTGATAATGCACCTTTAACCCCATTTGATCTCTGCTTCTCTCTTGATCCCTGATTTGCCGTTCCAATTTTTCCCCCTCTTCTCATCACATCTCCTCTTCTTCCTCCTCATACTTTTATTTCAATGTCTCTACCTCCCTTTTTCTCTCAGGCATTTGTGTCTTCCCATTGAAATACGCCAATTGCCCTATAGCCTCAGATTGATTTTATTGGCCAGCATCCCAGCCAGTAAGCTGATGGCTAACAAGATCACCGCTGGTTGCACTAAACGTAACTGACAACAAAGAAACTGGTTTTCTACCTTGAGGGAATGGGCACAAATGCACACATGAATACACAGACTCAAACACACACACATACATACACACCCACTTCATCAACCAAGCAAAACCTCTTTCACAAGTCTTGGGTCTCATCAAGCTAGATCTGACTATAGATTCACCTAATTGAGTGTGTGAGTACTACCTAGGGGTAAGACACATTTTGAAGTGTGAAGAAAATAGGTTGTGTGTGTGTAGTGTGTGTGTGTGTTTGTGGTGTGTGTATTTTGTAATTTGTGTGTCTGCATGACCGCCCCTTCATCTCACTCCCTGCTTGTTCAGCATTAGTGACTGTCAGGTGCCTGGAGGGAGGTCCCACTGCTCGAACCAAACCCACACCAGCTGCTGCTGCAGCAGCTCTTAGCTGTTTATCGCTTCAATCTAGTATATGTGTTTGTGTGTATATACCAGTGTGTTTGGGAGAAAGAATCAAGGCTGGAAACTGTCAATATACTGCAAATTGTATGGCCTTTTGATAAAGAAAGATTCTAAATGTTTTATATTTTGATTTCCAGAGTCATGTTGCTTAAAATTGGCTGTCTTTGTGTGCATACATTAGAAAACTCACCCTTTTATAAACAGTGCACTGTTTCTTTATGCAGTAAAGTTTGTCAGAGGCATATACAGTAGTCCACAGAGGAAACGTGTGTTTGCTTCTCCAGAAGAACATTTCTAGATATTAAACTTAGCTGACTGTAGCCTGGCCTTGTCAGACCCATCAGCCAGCTTATATTCATTTTACTGGCAGATGGATCTGGGACTATCTAATTTCCCCTCTATGTCAAATACACCAACCTAGTCAAAGCCCTTTATTTAAAAATGGAGTGGGTTCTAAAGGATGACAAAACACGGGTGCTGTTTTTACATATTTAAAAAGACAAGATGGCAGCTTCTGCGTCTGGAAGATCTATTAAATCTGCTATTGCAGAAAGTTTATTTTTGCATATGAACTGGATGTTTCTTCTTGTTTTTTCTTCTTTAAAACAAGAAGAAATAACTACACATCCCACAAGTGTTTCTTTCCTCTGCATAATGTCTGTTAACATTTTTGTTGCGTTGTGCTTCATCACACGCCACATAAATCTGATTGGTTGTAAGTCTGTAGAATTGCTTTCAGAAACACTTTTGTGCACTACCGCTGCCAACGCCATTCCCCAAAAGTGGAATGCATTGAACAGTTGCAGACCAATTCACCAAGGTAGGCCAATTTTACTTGTTCCATTTTTGTCTAAAACTGATCCTTTCTTTCCTTTGTTAGTTTTGAGTTGATAAAATGATGCACATTGGATCTCCCCTTGGGTTGTTTGTGTTCACACTGCAATACTTTCAAGCAGGTCAAAATACACATCACTGTAGGACTATCCTGACATCATACTGTCAGGGTGGTCCTCCATTGAGCACCTTTCCCTCCTCCTCTATCCTCTTTATGTCTGTGTCATTAACTTTCAATCATTATTTACCATTAGAGTCACTTATACACAGTCTTTTCCATCATCCTGTAGGTTCCTCTGGATCGCTGCAGCAGACATTTTGCTGCTGTTGACTTTCCTTCTTTCCATCTGCTTCAACTACATGCATCAGTCTCACCTCTGTCTGTCTCTCTCTTTCTGTATCTCCCTCTATCTTCTTTTTAAACCCAATGCAGTGGCAGCAGATGATTTGTATGGATGAGTCTGGCTCTGCTTGATTAACACATTATAGCTGTCAGCCAGGAGGCTAAAGGCCCCTCTTGGCTACACCTTCTTACCTAATGTTAGGTCAACAAAAAGTTTGGTTTAGTCAGCATATCCAATGTGGTGAATACCATTAACTTCAAAACTCTGCTCTAGAAATCAATGGGTGATATCAATGGCACTGCTTCAATGTTTTTTGTTTTTTTTTTCCCTGTAGTCTACGTAACTTAGTCACCCACTTAAACAGTGTGATGAGTCAAGCAGCTGTATGTTCCAGTTGCTGCGTTGATTGCAAACCAACAGCTCTAGAGCTTGACTGAAAGTGAGCCGAGACCACCTCGTCTGAGCAATTTTAACTTGCTTGCACCAAAACGCAATTGCCATGTTCAGAAATATATGAAATGATCACAGCCAAAGTGTAGCCATTTTGACAGCTGCTAATACTTAAGCCTTTAGGCATGGTGAGAAAGTTTGTCAGACTGAGTATGTTACTTGCCTGCCTTGTGACATGGAATATGACATTCTGTTCAGAAGGAAAAGACACCAGTAATAACTGGCTTGTAGTTTCCATCACAGTTTTAGATTTTACATCATATTTGTCTCTCCATATTTCCCTCCAAAGTGTTGTATGTGTTTAAGAGCAAAGGTCCATCCTGGATACAGACACCCACGGGAAAGCAGAGCCTTTTTCTATAAAATGAAAGAGTTCTAACTGGGCTGAGAAATTATTCATGAAATGCACTTTGATGGATTCTTACAGTTCCAAAGATGTATTTTCTTTCTTTTTTTTTTTCTTTTCATATTTACACAATACACCCTTGGCTGCAGCTGTAAACAAAGTTGAGAGTGTTCTGAGTGTATAAATGTGTAGAAGAGCATTGTGAGGAAATACAAAGCGCAAAAGACTTGATTGCAGAGGCCCTCTGAGGCGCTTCAGATAGGGATCCTCATATCAGATTTAAGGTGTCCCCTATCTTTTTTAAGCCCCTGTCAATAACAGACCTTTTGAATCGTCCTTTTATTTTCTCTACACAGCACTCCTGCTTGATAGCGTTATTATTTACCAAAGTGTTTAACTCTAGTCTTTTGCCCCTGCTTCCCTTCGAGCATACCTCCTCTCTTCTCCGGTTGCCATGGTAACCACTCTTTCTCGCCAGCTCAGTCTCCTTCTCTCTCATTTGCTCGCTCTGTATTGGCTCTCCCTCTGTTCATTTGTCTGTGTAACTGGTTTACTCAAACATGCATGTTGTGCTGTAAGGTTTGCATTTCAAGTCTGGCATGTGTTAGAAAGGTTAGAAAAGTCTCTGCTGGTATTCGATAGGTCAAACTGTGCCAAACTAAAAAGGTAAAAGACATAAAGGAGGGATTCGATTTTTAACCTCGGTGTATGCCGTGTTAATTCAATATGGTTAGAACCTTGCAATTTATTTACCTTGAAAATAGGACAAGCGTAATGTCCTCATCAAAAACCAGTAAATTGTGATGGACAGAATTGCTGTTTCACATGTATTTTAGCATTATTGTATTCTGGGGCTTGATGCTCTACTTTTTACGTTACATTGTTTAGTTTCAGGGAGGCTTGGATAGTTTTCTTCATGTTAAATCACAGTTCTCCAAGCCACTCCTGACCAGGCGACTCTCTTGCCATTATAAAAGCTTGTCCCTGAGCTTTTGACTTTCTCTTTTTAAAAACTTTACCTGACCTGGCTTTGAGGAGCAAATTTCATTAGGGCAAATGAATCTTCCAATTTCCCCTCTTTTTTCCCTAGTTTGGACTGCATATCATGCATTATTTCATATTTAACCTGTCTTTTGTATTTACTTAGCTGAATTCCCTTTGTGTTGACCTAGTTGCTCAAGACAAAATAATAATAATAATAATAATAATAATTTTAAAAAAAGATAAATGAATAAATAAACAAACCAGAAAAATATCAGTTTTAATCAGGTTACTTCAGCATTACCTTTTTTTAACTTAAAAAATCAAGATCTGTGGTATTTTTTATTTTATTTTTATTTTCTTATTGCGCTGAATCTTGTTTTCCATGTGCATGCATCATCACTTATTCTATGAACTAAGGACAACAAACAGCAAGAAAATAGCTTTTAATGTTTGTGTTATAGACAAATGAAACAAACAAACAAAAAAAAGAATAAATGCATACATTCAATATATAAAAGATTGGCTATATATTAATTGCATCAGTAGTGCGATGTTTTTTTTCCTCTTCACACGATTATTATTAGTATTGATTATTCACACTGATGTGCACCTGTATGAAATCCTGCAAACATACAGTTTTGACAAGAGAAAGAATAAGAAAGTTAAAACATCTGTTTGTTCACAGCCCATGTTTCACATGACATTTTGAGCTCATACTGTTTCTTAGACGTTAGCAGAACAAGACTGACGGAATCAATACAAGGTCGATGTTGTTACCTAAATTCTTTTGGTCAGTTTGTTACAGGGAGAACAAAGGCTATTAGTGTAAGAGTGGTATAATCATGGCTGCTCGGTCCATGTTGGCTGTGTGGAGTACAATACAAAGCCTCTTTAATAGCCTTCCAACCTCTCTGATGTGATTCTGAAATGTCAGCGTGCTCTTGCAGCCATCTCTTTCCACAATGCTAAACCTGACACATTCATTACTCCAAACACACTGAAGGTGACATTCAAATCTGCTCCAAGATTAAAATCTGAAGATTGACTCCAAATACAAAGAAAAAATCAGGTAACAGTTTGACCGAAGAGAAACAACACTCATCAGACCCTGCAGAGATTTTTATGCACTAACATTTACTGAAACGACAGTGGTGTCAACATGATTGTTTTCTACCTTATTCATTTATAAGTGGATTTCACAGTTGCCTAAAAGTGTCAATCTGTAAAGACGTCAAACAGACTCACATTTCAGACACATAATGCAACACAACAGACTCCCAACTCAACATGAACAGAGACTCGGATTGTATTGACGAATTGAAAAGTATGACTTTTAAAGATCAGCTCCAAAACTTTATCTGATAGTACTTGTGCTTGGTCTTTAACCATCAGCTATTTTGATCATCTAAATTAATTCACTAACCAGATGATGAATTGCACATAACTTCATGGTTATTATTGAGCAATCAGCTTTTAATTCTAACCATACACTCTCCAACTCTGGATATGCTGTTATAAAACCTGATTCATGAAGGCTGAATGGTTTAGACTTAATATTTTGCGTGATTTTTTATTGTAACACAGTTTGCTAGACTGAAAAGGGACAGGCCAGGATTCCTCTGAGAGGAGGAAGAAAAGAGATTAGGAGAAAAAAGGATGAAGTCTTACAAAGTTAAGATTTTAAGGTCAAGGACCGAGAATGTTAAAGCCACATAGTGTGGCAGTGGCTTTGCACTGGTAAGTTAAATGTCATAGCTGATGTTTAAAAGAGAGATGTCCAACATGTCTTCTCTTCAAACCCTCACATATTCCTGAAATGCTCTCATGTCAAGTAGTTTGCAATCTATACATCACGATGGCAACTCATTTTTTCATAACTCAAGATAATAATACCATGAAGATCATTTCACTATAAAGTTTAATTATGGTGTGTAGTTTTGCTACTGCAATAGATGAACCACCTTTCTGGACATTTTTAAAATCTTGAAGCGTGTACAAGGCTTGGAATACTGTTACGTTTAAACTTGGGGTAGACAGGATTCTGTTTAAGAAGCATCTTTTTTTTAGCCTGGCTGGGCCATCCTGTTGCGTGAATCACTTGACGTTCCTTCCCACAACAGTCTGGACTTCGGCCCATTGGAAGCCCTGAAAGTGGGCGGGAGTACTTTCCTTGATAGACAGACTACTGTAACCAATCACCGTAACCAAGCATCTGACATCATCACAGATGCTTGGTTACGGTGATTGGTTACAGTAGTACATGGATCAATCAGGGGCTGCCTTTCCCTGTTGTCCGGGTAACAGTGAAAACACGGTCTCTGATTGGCCCGGTTATTTTCTGATCGGGAATACACGCTCCCAATGGGCCGAAGTCCAGACTGTTGTGGGAAGGAACGTCAAGTGATTCACGCAACAGAATGGCTCAGCCAGGCTATCTTTTTTTATGGTGTATATACAAAAAAGCTTTTAATATCAGTCAATAGCTATTAGTTATTCATGACATTTGGGAATATTACTATATTTCCGTGTTCTCTTATGCCTTTGTAGTCAACATTTCAAAAGGTTTGAGTGGTCTACTCATTCTGACTGTAAACAAAGCCATTCTCCACCCGGTTATGAGGCGGAAGCTTCTCCTTAGTGCTGATTGGTTGTGAGGCAGATACTGCTCCCTCATGTTGTTAGGCACGCTCCACGTCCTTGAATAATGTTCACGAGCCCGAATAAAGTTAGGGTGTTACGACATTGGACAGTAGAAACCAACCAGAAAGTACGGAAAATTGTCTGAATTCTCATTTGGCTCCAACTGCCGACACAAGCAAGAAAACAAAGTAAATTCCGGAGACTCTGGCAGAATAACAGGAGCTTAAAAAGGAGGTAGACCGAACAAGAGCTAAAAAGCCGGGTCAACATTAATGAAGCATAAACGATGGGGGATGCTTCTGGATCTTACAGACTCTGTAACCCTTCTGCTGGACAGCTTTAACAAAGTAAGCCAAGTGTCTGTAACAGAAGTGTTTCTTGTCAAATGGACCTGCTGTGTGCTATAGTGCTCAACTGTTTACCTTGGGGCGTATGTCACTTTATCCTAGTTGTAGAAGTCCTGCAAACATTGTGTTTGCTGGTAGTCTGTTGGCATCTATAGTGGCACCAATGCTTTTTACTTTCACTTTGACTGGGCCCCATTTGTAATTATCTTTAGTATTTATCTGCATTATATCTGAATTTTATTGTAATGATATGGGCGAGCAGGAGCATCTGTTTGTGGGAGGGTCATGCTGGAGGGTGACGAGGAGCTGAGGGGAAAACTGGTTGGTAGGGGTTGTGTTTACATTCAAGATTTCTCAAAAAAACTGGCACTTCCCTTAGATCCTGCCTACAATACTTAAAGATACTTTTTAATCATTTTTGCCCTTTACGGTCTTTGTCTTATTTAAGTCAATAAAAAGTTAAACATTTCAGTCAACACTTGTATTTAATTAATCAAAATCTAGGTCAAATTATCCATCAGAAATCCGTATTGAGTCTGTATTAGTTTTTAAACCTGTGAGAATTCCCTTACTTAAAACTTGAACTCAAAATATCTTTGAGTCCAGGTCTTTTTATGACATAGAAAAGTAAAATGACATAAACTCAAAGTTCTTCACATCCAACCAAATGAACAACAAAATGTGTTGTTGTTTTGTTTCACCTGTTTCAGTAAACACCTGAGATTTAAACAAAAAAAAAAAAAAAATCAGACAAAAATGATGGTAAAGTACAAGTCCCTTAAAATGAGAGTTTCTTGAGTAATTATCTCTACACCCCTCTTATCCTTCCAGTGTGTTGACTGGCAAGTTTAAAACGCCTGTTTAGACCTGACAGCTTGTTAATTGGCAGCTGGTTGATTGGCTACCTTTAATTGGCTGCTGCTAACTGACTGCCCATCTGTGGCGTCGTATTACCCACAAAGCTAGCTTTATGACAGCACTTCAATTTGTTGTGTCTCGCTTTAGCTTCACACCTACCCCTCTTTTTTTCTGTGCCTTTTATAACTCCAACTGTCTGAACAATCCTCTGAAAAAAAATGTGACACACATTAGCATAAATTTGGTTTACAGTTTTTAGCTTTCATCTCTGCTATACCTCCTCTAACAGCCGCCTCACACACCTTCATGCCCTCAGGTTACGGATTATCGAGACATCCTTGTTTCTTCCTATGCACCGCCAACTCTGCACTTAAGTCTCTGCCTCCCTGTCAGTCAGAGGAGCCATTACCATAAATTCCATCATGTGATTTCCCTTTATAAGCAGCCTGTTTTGATTGTCAAGTGTGAAGGCGCACACTCCCCTGTCTGTGCAGACAGTGATAGCTGTCATTCTGCGATTGAAAGACAAAGGAAAAACATCTGCTCTTGTGATTTTCTCTATTGTTCCCTCATTTGTTATTCCACACACTTTCTCTTGGGAAATTATTTATTGTAGCTCAAATCTTATCCTTCATTTTTATTCTATCTGTCAGTGGACCTTCAAAAGGAAATCTTATCAAACTATTAAGCAGTCAGTATGAAAGATTGTTTAACTTACTCAACAATCTATGAGGAACTTTCACAGTGGCTGTCAAGGGCTGCTGAGGAATCTGGGGGATAAACTTTTGCTTCAGAAGTGGATATTACCGTTAACCTTCACTGATGAGTTTGATACTCTCAGAGTGAGTATGTGTGGGGCTATGTCATAAGAGCCCAACCAAAAATTAGTGAATGTCTCAATTGCTTGCTAAAGCCAGGGCTTAATTCACTAATACTGACACAACAGTCTGATGCTCATTGAGATTTAGAAGAAAAATGTTTAGTGAAGATGTTGCTACCCCCGCTGCCTACTCATCCAGCTAATGTTTGCAGTATTATAAACATTTGGAATGTTGAGTACTCATCCCACATTGGACTTTTTTCATCACACATCTACAAATTTTGGTGCCAGTTAAGTTTTAAATGGCTTTTACCTTGAGAAGTCTCACAAAGGAATGCTACAAAGTCACGGCCCGCCCTTCACCACCTCTTACAGATCAGGGCTAACGGTAGGGTTGATGCATGACTCCAAAGGGAGAATGATTGGTTAAGGCAGGTCATAAGTAAGACGTCAGTGTTCCCGCTGGCTGAAGAGGAGGCAGTTTACCGTCACTTTGATGTGCATTGACAGGCATTAACCAGCATTGACAGGAGGCTCAGGTAATTGTTGATCCAGATCTTCTGTGTTCAGAGATTGACATGCCACTGAAGTCTGCAAAAGTGCTTGTAGGGTGGACAAGACGCCCTTCTTGGGAAGTGCTGCCAATGACCATCCCCAGTATCTGACAAATGACTAAAATAAAATAAAAATAAAGGCTGACACACAAGATAGTACCTAAAATAAATTTTTATTCAAGTATCTCAATAAATCTTTTTTTATACATATATAAACCTAACTTTGAACTCTGTCAAAACAGAGTCAAGACCAGAACTGACTTAATCACAACTGTTTAATCATCAGACAAATGGTTAGCTAATTTAAGAAGAAAGAGTAGTTCTGATAACCAACTATACTGTAGATGAAATGTCACAAAAACACATTTAACTATTAGCTAGCAAACAAACTGCTACATTTGCAGAGGGGCCAGGCAGAAGAAAAGAAGACAAAGGAAAAATAACATTCATATTAAAAGCCCTCAAAAGACAGATGACATTTATGAACCAATTCAGGTTGAATTTGCTTTTGGCCTCAGCAGACAAACTGCATGTGAAAAGATAAGGGTAAATATCCATGGCTAACATTGTTTGGGGAAAAATGATTTTCCATACAGACAGTCTCACTTGCCCTTGGCACTTATTCGTGGCTTCCGCCTTAAATCAATCCAACTGTCAGTCAACTAATGACAAATTGATGTCCCTCTGTGTCCAGGTTGCTTTCATCAAAGGGTAACAAAGGAAGTCATTAATTTAAGTTATCGGCAAAAGAGGGCTGTTTTTTTTATATCCATTAAACAGTTAGAGACCAAAAACAAAAGAGCATTGACCAATACTCTGACAGACATGAGAGGAAGATCTGAACTACTATCAAAGAGATCATTTAAAATCATTAAATATCTTGAATGAGCTGATAATTGTAACTACACTCTGGTTTCTTGAATACCTGTGTTTTTGAAGTATAACATCTTGAACATGGATCAAAGTCTTCATTTTCACTCCATCATGTGCAGTTATTTTATTTTATCCCCACTGTCTTCTTTATCTCCTCTTTTATACTGAATAACTGTTTGCAATTTACATTTTTTTAAATCTAATAAAGGCTTTCCACCAAGGACACATGTTCATATGTGTAAAAATCAGATTCGTATTTGTGACTGCTTAAAGCCATAGCATGGGCTGTGTCATTGTGCAAAACAACAGTGAGAGACATAATCTTTAAGAACAAGCTGTAGTTTGGCTCTTCTGGATTAGTTTTGACCTCTAAATACTAAAGAAAGTTTGTAAAAATCTGTGGTGACTGTGACTGCTGCAGACTATAGCCAAATGTTAGCCGGGGTTAGCCTCTGGTTCAAAAAAGGGCATGTGCTCTCTCAACATACCTGTATCACCAGGAAACAGCAGATTGCTTCTGAGTGTGCTAAGATTAGGCAATTTGTGTGTTCGAGCTGACCCCATATGCAGAGGTTTATGGCCTAGCTTTCGTCCCAGTTCTGAATTGAACTCTTCAACAAAAGCTGGGCAAAACCAGCTCACAACTCATCACACACACACGCACGCACGCACGCACACACACACACACACACACACACACACAAAGCCTTTATGAACCTCTTTGTAAGCAGCTGTACAAACCCTTTAGAGAGTCAGGTGATGTCTGAGGGAACTTAATCAGGACCTAATTATCCTGACGTGTGTAGTTTACATTTGTGTGTGTGTGTGTGTGTGTGTGTGTGTGTGTGTGTGTGTGTGTGTGTGTGTGTGTGTGTGTGTGCGTGCCGTACATGTAGGTACAAGTGTCTATGCATAGACATACCTTTCATTATCTTAGGTGTGTTTGAAGCAGTTTCTGAGAGAAGACAAATAAATCATAGAAATCCTGGCTGACATCAAAACCCCAAAAGCACTAATCAGCACTGGTCTCAACCTAATACAAACAGACAGCAAGACAGCCATTCTGCGCTGATGTCTTACTTGGTGTGTGTTTAACAGGTATCTTGGCTGTCGAGGTGAAAGATAAGAAGATAAAGGAGGAAAGAGTGCTGAGAGAGGAGAAGGTGAAAAAAGCAAGGTAAGACAGAAACAGAGATAACATCACACAGTCAGGAAGATTTGGCATTTTTCGTTATCTGTAATCTGAAGTGCTGTGGCACACCTCACATCATCTAGGCCCACCGTGAACACTGAATGTTGTGTTGTTAACTTAATTAAATCCAAAATCTGAGGCACTGATTAAATCACCAGTATTTTTCTTAGCTGTGAGCATCTGTTAACTTTTTTATTTGAAGAGTAACTGGTAAAATATTCCCACAGTGTGTAAAATATGTGTTTGGTCATTCTGCAAAATTAAGGGTCAACTTTGTCATCCATTCAAGTGACTCAAATTCAATATAATATAGTAAAATGAGCAAAGGCCAAACCACCACATGAATGATTACGATATTTTTTTCAAAATTACGTTAATCCCTAAAGAGCAGGAATTGTGGTGAAACAAAAACTGTGTTATAAACTGAATTTTATAATCCTAATTTCCATATCCAAGTCCATGGCTCGTTTAACAATGTCATGTAAACAGGCAATGTAAAGACAAATACTAGTGGTTAGGAGTGTGACAAGATCTTGTACCACAGGATCGCGCAAGATAAAAACCCTACAATATTTCTTGTCACATCAAAAATCTGTCTTGTGAGATTTGTAAGCTATCCAAACTTATATTTGTGATCTGTGGGGGCTGTAATGCGCCCTTGCTACATATAGCCTGGCAGAACCTGGAGAAGGAAAAGAAGAAGAGGAGGAGAGGGAGGGGAAGAAGCAAGCAGCCAGAATGACGTTGGAAATTACCAGTATTACTATTGAAGATGCCTCCGCCACTTTCAAATTGTTTGTTTGGCAGCATTTTGGGTACCGGGCAGAAATGATAAATGGCAATAGAGTGACTAATAAGACACGGACAATATGCAAGCATTGTATGAAAATAATGCTGTACACCACGGCTAATACGAGCACGATGCAGAGACATATACAGCTCCACCACTGCTCTGTACTCAAAACAACAACTGCACCTGTGCCAGACAACATAGACAAACGCATTCAGACCTCAACTTCCACAGTCAAGCACCAGAGCTACAACAATAACAAGAGACTAGGTTGGTCCATATTTTGTCATTGTCACTTTCGTAAAATCCCGTCTCGTCTAATGAGCTGAGTGTATCGTCATACCCCGACTGGCGGTAGAATTGATAAAGAAGCAATTTCTAACAAAAGTGAAGAGATTTGTGGCCAAAGGACCCCGCCTCTTTATCAACTCAACATGGAGGAATAATGACAAACACTATGACTTATGAAAAAACATTAACCATTGTTGCCCATGTGATAGCCAGAAAGACTTAAGGTCATGCGTTGGGTGACTTTGTTACGGTAGATCTAATGATGTGGGTATGACTGTCTGTGTATCCATGATGTAGAAGTTTCCCTCAAAATATTGTCAACCACTTTTACTTTTTGTGAAGTGAACAAACACTAAGGTATAGACACAGGCGAGTTAAGCAGTGCACCTGCTCACAGAAATTGAGTGGACCCATTTTGTACAGCAGCCAGGTCTGCTTCAGGCTTCAATCAGAGCTCTATGTGCCAGAAAAATGTTAAATGAAAAGGGTGGGCAGTGTTGGAACTGGGCTGTAGGAAATCCACCAAATCAAAAGTGAGAAGCAGTTGTAGCACTTTCTGTGCAATTTACTAGCAACTTAATATTTTCTTCCCCTGATGGACAAAATGCAATTTTGAGTCAACTTAGCCACTCTGTGCCATCCCTGAAATGGGCACTGCATTGTACACCTGACTATCATTTTGTTTGACATGGCATTCAATAAAATAGATCTCTATAACTCTATAACTCAAGAAACCTTGTTGTATTTACTGGCTGGCATGCAAAGAAAAAGAGGACTGCTTCATCAGTTTCACTGACTCAGTATTCAGCAGTGTTGAGGTCATACGTGATCCCACAAGAAGATGAGTTACACTTAAGTCAATAGAGAGGAGCAGTCTAATCATCAAATTACTTGTTTTGTCTGCTTACATACTTCACTTGTGTAAGAACAAATGAAATACTGTACTAATATTTACAGAAGTTAAACTAAAAAAAAAGACCTTTAGCCTAGATGTGGTTTCATCGTACATGCTGAGGTTCTATTGTTTCAGTATAGATATTTTTAACCCACAATCCAACAGAAAGATATGAAGACATATATGCTCAGGCCACTCAGTGTCTCGTTTAATCCATTGCCTTGAAATGTCATGTATTGCTCTTGTTAACATCTTGGTTTTTGGATTGTTCAAATGTCTGGGTTTAAATGCCAGAACTTTCCTCAACCTGAGCTGTTATGCTCAGTAAATATCCCATGAAAGCTGAGCTGCTGGATGAGCTCCACATAGTGATACATAAGGAGATAATGAAAGGGTCTCTCGCACATAATGCAGATTAAAAGGACACTTTATATGCTCTGAATCCACAGGTCTTCATTTATCAGTCTACCCTGAATTCTGTTCACTGCATTCGATACCTTGTATTTTCTTGTCTGGCTTGAGGGAAGTTTTGAGGATGCTGTCTTTAATTCACTTAAAATTCATACCACTGCGTAAAAATGGCTATGGGTTTCTGTGAGCTGTAATTTGCATTTGTCTGCTCCTATATTAGTAACTGGTTGGATTCAATTCCCTGTATCTTAGTCTTGGTTGGATAGGCTCCAATCCCTATCCTATTGACTATGGCATAATTGGGTAACTAGTCCGTATCAGAAAAGAGCAGTGACTGTGTAAGTATAACATTTAATTTCTACAATGAAAAGTATTCATTTGGTTAATTACACTCAGAGAAAGGAACTGGAATATAATTATGGAGGGATTTCAAAGCACAAGGAAAACTGAGCTCCTCTGTGAGCTTTGTATAACTGCTACCATTTATATTTAACCCTGGGCTGAAAAAAGGACAATGGAAAGAAGGAAATAAAACATGCTAATTATGCAGAATATGACATTTTTTGTAGCCTTTTTCACTTGGCTTGTTGGTATTGACCTTATAAACATCTATCAATCTTAGAAATAGTTTTCCATTTTCTTTTACATGATGAACATCATTCAACTATTGATCAATCTCACCATCTCAGTGGGTGGATTGATGAATGACATCAGGGTCCCCAGGTAGATGGATGGATGGATACTGAATAAATGAACATTGATGATAGAATGATAAGTGGAAGGTCAATAGATGGTGGTTGACAAGAGAATGGATGGATGGATGGATGGATGAAGGAATAGATAGATAGATAGATAGATAGATAGATAGATAGATAGATAGATAGATAGATAGATAGATAGATAGATAGATAGATAGATAGATAGATTGATTGGTGGGTAGGTGGGTGGTTGATAAACGAAAATAAGATAGATTGATAGACAGACATATGAACAGATGAAGGAGATGGAATGATAGATAACTGGATAGATGTTTGGATGATGTAATAACAAGAGGATTGATAGATTGTGGTTGGGTGGATGGGTCACAAAATATTAATGAATGAATTTCTCTTTGGGGGTCAATGAAGTTTTTGTATTGTCAATTAATGAAAATTAGGATAGATGGACTGATGGTCAGGTGGACATATGGATGAACTCTAGATGGATGGATTGATATTTCAATTCATAAATGTAATGTTGGATGATTGATAGATGGATAAATAGATGGATGGATGAATATATAATTGGTATGATAAATGGATAAACACTTAGATGAACCAACCTTTGTTTTGCAGCTAAAGGCTGTCCTTTGCTTCCCAAGAAAGTACATTGTTGTTACACTAAAAGGAGGTGATATCCATCAAATGACAGTAACAGTAGGGATTTACAGTGTCGGAATGTAAAGCGGCTATTTTTACAAACTCTGACCTGTAATCCATTCAAATCCCATCAATTCAGCCATCGATCCATTCCCCTACATTTATTTATCACATCTAACCCTGTTTCAGTCTAATCGGACATCTTCATTGCTTCTAGTTAGGTATCATTGATTAAGCTATCCATCAATCCACCCATGTATCCTCCAACCAGCCATCCACTTGTATACACAGCACATTTATCAATCCAGCTAAAAACAATCCAACTGGATGTCAAGTCATGTCAGTATCACTGTCAAGACACATCTGATATTTCCTTGTCATTTCTCTTTTATGAGGTAACTCATAGACTTATTTTGCTCTGTTTTCCATCCATCCATCTATCCATAGTACACCATAAATTTAATTCATTAAGCTCCACATTAGCATCAATTAATCCATATATCATAAAGACTGTCAGGCAACCAGGCAGTCACCTGGATAGAAATCAATCCACCCATTTGTACACCAAGCCTGAATCCATCCATTAACTCCTACATCGGTACATCTGTCTTAACATCATTCCTCCATCCAAACCATGAACCCTCCTTAAAGTACAGTTAGTGGGCGGGTGCAGTTAATGGATGGATGGCCTGTCTGGCATCCTGAATATTTTATTGTATAAACTTATCATGTGCTAGATCCAGAGCAGTAAGTCTTACCTGTTGTGTTTGGTTGGAACTGCAATAGATCCAGAAGCAGAAGCGAAGACAAAGAGAGAGAAAGAGAAAGGAGGAAGACAAAGACAGAAAAGGCATATGATGAATTTCTATGTATGGATAAACACAGCATCAATAAAACAATTCATTCTTCAGAAAATGTGAAGATTAGATATTTCTTCCGTGTCCACCTCCAATTCCCCTTCGTCTGCCGCACATTGATTTCATTCTTTATGTCCTGTTTTATGGCCATGGCAGTTGAAAACAAATTCTGCCAAAAGAATCAAAACAAAACTAATCAACATTTTTAGGCCATAAATTACATCCTTTCTCCTCTGAAGACCTTTCAGTCCCTCTTTCCACCCCCCACACACAGAGATCTCTCACAGAGACAAATTATTCTGTGGCAGCATAAAAGGGTTTTAATGAAAGAGGGGTGGAACTTATCTAGATATTAAAGGACCATTTCACGGAAAAACAAAGTCATATTAAACTATGTGTTTGCCTGTATTGAGCAGGTGAAAAATTGATTCCATCTATCTTTCATGGTCAAACCCAGTCTAGCCAGCAGATTAGTTTAAATATTTCCCTCTGGCTTCTCCTCCGTCTCTGTCACAGCCTCTGTCTGACCCTGTGGTTGGTTTCTGGATGTTTTTTTTTTTTTTTTTTTTGAACTTTTCTATCTCATAATTCAAGTTTTAGCAAAACTTTGGCCTTCTCTTGTAGTTTTGCAAATTAATATATCAGAATTTGGTTTGTAGACAGCTTTAAATAAATTTGAGTCTCATTGCTGTCACTGAGCACTGATCTATTGTTGGTATAATCAAACCTTAATAAGCCTTTTAGAGAATTACCACAATAAACTGACTTGGTCTTGAAACTATGTCATCTGTATTTGGACAAAAAATATCTTAGCATAATTGATCAAATCTGCCTTTTCCAATTTAGATGCCTGATTAAAACTTATCTTATGCAAGTCTGAGACAATCAACAATCACCTGCTTGCATCAATATTTTCATTATTGTGCTCTGACTGCAGAATTTTCTCAGATCAGATCTGAGCAATAATAATAACAGTGCATTAAGGTATAAAGGTGCTGGTAAGAAAGTGAACATGACATTAATGCAAGATTATTGCCATTTGTACATGCAATGAATACATCAAGAAGGGTTGTGTTTAATCAGCAATTTTATTTTCTATTAACACAAACAATATAGCAAGCAATAACAATGACATGTCACTAATTTAATATGCAGACGTCATGGCTCTGGTGGCTCAGATCAGAGACCACATGTTCCTGTCTGCCTACTTCAAGCAGGTAAACTGAATAATGGACCAGGTTAAGGAGAGGTTTTCGGAGCTCAACATCAACAAAACAAGGGAGTTGTGTTGCTTGTGTAGGGGTTCGCTTTGAGCCCCTAGAGCTGAGTGGGGAGACAGTGGAGTAGGTAGAGGCCTTCAGGCACAGAGATTGATGCCTCTTCCAGCATACAGACTCGGTTTACAAGAAGGGACAGTAACACCTCTACATGCAGAGAAAACTCAAGAGCTTTGATGTCACAAATCCCTTATAGAGTCTATTATCACCTTCAATATCACATCCTAGTTCACCCTTATCATAAAGCTGCCACGGATCATTCACCAAGGAAACAGAATAACTGGCCAAAGTCATTACAAGTGACTCCACCCACTCCCTGCATCTGTCTTTTCAACTCCTCCCATCAGGTCGCAGGCACAAAGTCCCCTTTGCTAGAGAAAAGGACCCACAAAAACCCATTCATCCCGCTGCAATACATATCCTGAACAAGTCAATAACATAATGACTTCGAAGCACTCAGTCACTTCACATTTCTCAATTTTTTGCACTTTTTTATTTAATTAATAATTGTTTTAGTAATGTATATGCACTGTCTTTACTGTTACTGAAATGTGTGTCTATCCTCCTGACTACCAGTAGTTCAAATTTGTCCTCTGTGGAGGACCATTGTAAACCTCAATATCTCCCACTCACTGCATATTACTGAATTAACTCCTTTTGGTTTCTACAGAGGACATTTAGAGCTTTCCAGTGATACCAAATGTAAAGGGGTGGGGCTTCAGTACCTTTCTCTTCCTCACTCAGAAAAAATGGCTGCCATCAGTGCATGCACATTTTATGGGAGGAGGAAAAGTACTGAAGTCCCACCCCTTCACATTTGGTATTATTGAAAAGCTCTAAATGTCCTCTGTAGAAACCAAAAGGAGTTAATTCAGTAATATGCAGTGGGTTGGAGATATTGAGGTTTACAATGGTCCTCCACCGAGGACAAATTGAACTACTGGTAGTCAGGAGGCTATTGTATTGTTTGTTGCGCTGTGCTGAGCCACGCCAAAGACGATTTCTATCACAGCAGATAAAGTTTTATGAATCTAAACCTCACTCCATATTGACACTCATATTTTTTGCACTCTTGCATATTCCTGATGTGTGACAGTGTTGTCCGTTCAGAAGAAATAAACACTTTTACACATTTTATGCACTTTGAACCTGTTTCCTATCACTTAGTCATCGTCTCAGACTGCATGGCTGTAGCAGTGTAGCAGTTATTTAAATAATGCACCACAAAGTCAAGATCACAGAGTGAATTTTATTGGCAAGAATAGATTTACTTTTTCAATATGGAATTACAAACTGTTATGAAAAGCAGGATAATGGAATTTTGCAAACATGCAATTAAAAGTGTGATTAAACAGCTGAAACTCTGTAATTAAACACGATAGAAGCAACAGTTTGACAGCCCTAGTCTCAGGCACTATTTTCAAGACCAGAACTGAGGTCTTATGCATTGTTTAGAGCTGTCTTCTTCGTAGCCTGGCAGACATGTGTAACTTTAGTTGCAGGGTTTGGCCCAGTATGGACAGGCATATCTATTATTCTACACAAATAAGGCTCTCTTCCTCTCCCAGCTGCAATCTTATCTATCTTGTATCCCCTCTCTGTTGGTTTTTCTTCGACTCTTAGTTTTCATCTCACTCCCCCTTCCCCTGATGTTTTGTCACACCAGGTTGGCCTTTCCGTAGCGCAATTCTGCATCTACCTACTGTTTACTTTGATCACTTAAGACCTGTGTGTGTATACTTCTGTGCACTGGCTATATGGCTGTATACTTGCTGATGGCAAAATAACACTCTGTGGGCTCTATTTTCGTGTATGGACCCCGCGCAGTTGTATTTTTTTTTTTCGTCCGGCGGAGCCCGGTGTACAGCCAATTTGGTATTTTCGTGGACCGAGGTGCACCGAGATCTGCCAAGCTGGGCATGGTGACGTGGCAGGGGGAGGTGTCGACAGAATCAGCGGGCGCAGTGACATTTTCATGCTCGCCACCGGCGTATAAAGTGCGCTGAAAGCTCGCTGATTCAAACCTGGTCAGCTTTCAGCGCAGGCGAAACGCATCTGGTCTAGAGGTATTTTGGTAGACCGGCGGCGTATCGACATACGTCACCAATGCCTCACCGGCAGGTTTCCACAGTGTCAGGCACATTTCAGTACAATAAATAATCATCAACAACTAACAATTTGAGTCAGCACATACATTTAGATCTATATAGATATATTCTGATCAATATCTGATCTGATGAGCGCGTTTGGCACGCGTTTGGACACTCAACCTGACCGAATCAACACAGCTGAAACTGCATCAAATTAAATTTAAAATCTAGTAAACAGACACACATCATGAAGTTAACAAGATATGTAATTCATCTCCCTCCTTTTCTTTCTTCCTCTTCCTCTTATTTCTCGCGCAGCTCGACCTGGACATGTCTCCATGTCCTCTCTCGGTCCTGCTGCAGCTGCTGCGGCGGGTGAACAGGTGATTTGTTTCAGTGATCAGATGAGTTATTTGCTTTAAGCCTACATACGAATATTTTAATATTCAGTTTTGTGAGCCAAATTTATTTTATATGCCAACATTTATGAGAGACAGAGCCAGGCCACGGAGCACGATGTGTCATTTACCCACAGATGGTTCAGATTTTAATGCCATTTTTGGAGTTTATGTTGTGATCTGTGCGCACAACCCACCTTTGTCACGTGAGGTTTGAATATGTGCAACTTTATGTGAGTGTCTTTATTTGTGGAAAAGCGTGTTTGTCTTACCAGTGGGTCCAACATTACACACACCAAATTCATCTGTGCTCATATGAGAGAGTGTGAAGGACGCCCTCTGCAGCGACACTTGTTGAGGGGCTGCCTTCTGTCGCCATCGTGTGGCATTACTGTATTCAGACATGTCTTGATCTCTTTGACTACTTCACGAAAATAGTAATACGCCTCGCTGGTGGCGGACAAGGAGAGGAGCTGTTGGTATTGGTCAATCGAGGTCTCGGCTGTGTTAAACCCACTCCACGCCCTCTCTCCTCCCTCGCTATGACTTACGCCACTGGGAGAAGCTGAGCTAGGGAGGGGAGATACTTACGCCAGGCTGCGCCGCTCACCAAAATACCAAATTGTGCTTGGGAATGCCTTGTCGGCGCAGCGGACTGAGGCACGAAAATAGAGCCCTGTTAGCTAATTTGAGGGGCAGGGTTTAAAATAAGTAAAGACACTTGTGCTTTTGATAAAGTAATATTTGGTTGTAAAAGAGCAAACGCTGTGCCTTTTTTTCTTATAGTTGAAAGTATTCTTTGTATATCTTCTGAGGGACTTTGTTTAGCAGCTCAGCATTGCAAAGGGTCTTATTGACCCGTGAGTAAACAAAGTAAAAATCCCACACTTGATTGCAATATTGTCAAATAGTCAAATCAACATGACACTACCCAGATGGTTGCCCAAGTCAGTCTTTGATAAAGATGGCAGTTAAGAGGGAAGATGGCTTATTCATTAGCTATCTCTTTCAGCTCCAGACAAGCAGAGTCATCATTATCTCTGACAGAATTAGCCTGCATTTATCTGATGTCTCCCCTGTGTATAGATATTGGAAGATGTTGATTTGTGCTGCTGGCATGTGCGCAGTTGGACCCCAATTGGAAGTTGATTTACTGTCCTCCTTCCCTCAGACTGAACCAATGCCAGCTTAGATCTTCATGTTTTTTTCAACTGTTATACTTAGTAGAAGAGATAAAATGAAAAAATAAAGCAGAAAAGGGAGATGATAACAGCTTTGCCACCTTGTTCCTGTTTTCTGGCTTATTTCATAGGTATCATCTTTATTGTTGTTAGAAACCTGTTTAAAAGCACCATTTCACTGTAACTCTATCACTGTTTGGAGAGGCTTAAGTATAGCTTGTTGCTTTTCTTTTTCAATCAATAATGCAGCTGTTGAACGCAGAAGGACTTATTACTTGTTGCGCACCATTGAATAGATGATGATGGGGCTATATAGGATTAATCAACCCACTCAGTGAGTGAGGTTAGGAGTACACTGGCACAGTCGGTGAAGGAATATCTTGAACATTATACACACACAATGTCTTATGATGAGCAAGTCCTGTAAACACTATTGTTATTTGTCACTCCTCAAGGTAACAGGCGAGGATATATTGGTGAGTTGTATTCTATATGCAGAAAGGAAAACTTTGTCCACATCAAGATCAGTAATTCTAACCTTACAAAACAGAGTCAAATGTAAAACACCCTTCATTGAGAAAGTTTCAAGCAAGTCAGCGTAGCAAAAACAAACGCTAGATTTAAAATCCAGCTTTACAATCGGTAGGCTAGGAAAGCCTCAACTGATTGCATGGTTGTTGAGACACGTTCCATATGTCAGCTGTTGAGTCTGCTTTGTGTTTGAGAATTAATCAGCAAAATACCAGAGAGATGAGAGGCGAGCTGCATCAACTAGAGCACAGAGTCAAAAAGAAGTAGTGAAGTGGGTTTGCCATTATCTGGACTTTAGAACTAGCTGTAGAATATAAGACAGCTCTCTCTTCTTATTTGATCATATTTCTATCAATTTGGAGGCAGCAGGATGGATGTGTCTCAGACATGGTGTGCACTGTAAAAGTTAAGTGATATGCGTGTGGGAAAATCAGAATGGTAGACTTAAAATTCAATCCAGTATTAGTAGTACTGAAAGGTAGGGTTGGTAATCATGGCAAACTAGCATAAATTTGAATGTAGCATCTCCTCAGGACTTCATCCAGCCTTCATCCAGCTGGACCTCATCCAACTCCTCCAAAACAACGCCCCCGCTGCTGTCTGCTGATTCTAAACCACAGACTTGAAACTTTTGGACTTTAGATTGGGAAGTCTTTGCACAGCAGGGACAAAGAAGGTAATGTAAGCATTGGGATGACCACATAACTAGCAACATGGCCAAATACTTGTTCAAGATTAAAAATCACACCAGAAACAAACCCTCAACGTACCTTTCCAACAGAAAATTTGCGACCACTGCATCACTTTTAAAGCCATTGACCTCTTTCAGTTCTCTCCATCACTGAAAAGCTGTCCCGATGTTGACTTTCATTTTCGCCCTTGCTTTCTCCAAACTCTGTCTTGCTTCGGCCTTCTCTGCCTCTGTCTTTCTTTTCTTGCTCTTTCTTGCAGGAGGAGCTGTCACCATTAATCTGAGTATAGGTAGTTTCTCTGCCATTATCCTGAATAGCTGTATCCCTCTCAGCTTGGCTATGCACATTGAATCAGGGCCAGTGCACGCCGGCGACATGTACGCGCAAGAGGCAAGCACTGGATTTGATTAGTTAAAAAATATGGGACCAACACGATGTGGTTGGATGGTGTTTTTCTGGTTTTACTCCTGCTGCAGAAATGTTTTGCTCTTTTTTAAGAACACATCATGTATTCATTGCCATCGGAACATAAAGATCATTGTTACAAGAATAACAAAAAGTGTAAAAAAAAGTGTCTAAATCAGATTACCTACCCTAGCTTTAACTTTTGCAGAATTTAACGGACTGAATTGAAATTACTGGCCTGCTGAGTTGTAGCTTTAGTAAAACTGTCAGTTATCAAATATGCATGGGACAGTTGACATGTGTGTTTGCAGTGTGTTTCATGCTACCATGCTGTGTTGAGCAAAAAGGGTCCCCTTTTATAAATATGTGAATCAAATCTGTGGAAAAATACTCGATCTCAGCAAAATTTCCCCATTAAACAAAAATTGTAACCGTAAATACTTAAGTGCCATTGTGGAATTTAATTTGTATCATCAACTTTTGAAATATGTTTGAAGATCAAGTGGTCATTGACTGGGCCGTGCTAGTCCGGAGTCTGCTGGTTGCATTCACATCAATCTAAAATATATTTTGCATCTCTTAGACATAATTGGGTCAGGCGGCATAAGTTCACAGCAGTTAAGTACTGCTGAGAACATGAAATGTGTCATAAAAAGCCTTTTGTGGCTCCTGAGAGAAATGTGCAGAGTTTGATAAATTGCCTCAAGTGGGGAGAGATGGCTTAAGTACATACTTTCTTCACTCAAGCAGAAGTGCAGGTATTTGTTTGTAGAGACAAATGATTCATCTTGTTTACTGAGTAGTGGAAAAATACAGGCTCTGAAATGGGCTCACGATATGAAAGTAAAGGTAGCTCGAAAAGACATTTTCCAAGGTATACCAAGCTAGCCAAGCTTCTTGCTACAGATGATGTTTAAACTTTCATGATGTTATTTTCACAGATTACTTAACACCCTCAAGTTCATACCATCAGAAATGGGCATTGCATTCACTGGAAGCCTCCCTGTAGTGGTGAAGAATCCTATTTCAACATCACTGCCAAAGCTCCTCTGCAAACATTTAATTAGTACTCAAGATACCCATCCAGCTGTTGATTTATTGTCTTACTCCATTATATCTAACAGGTTCAGTATATTCTAAAATAATTATATAAAGGGAAAGGTTCATCCTGCAAAAAAATAAATAAATAAATAATAATAATAAGTTCATGTCACCTCCCAGGCTCCGTACATGTCTGTTTTAGAAACAGAGACTTTTCTGGTAAAGTGGTCCTCAATAAATCCACACTTTTTCTCCTGATGCTACCACTTTTTTTTTCTATAAATGTTTACTTATTTATTGAAATTCGTATTTAAATACTACATGACTTATTTCACTCCTTTTTTTATATGACCCCCTGACAGTGACTAACATTAATTTGTTTATATCCTCTTATTGAAGAATGATTCCTGAGATGAAGACTTTTAATGGAAGAAAGAGTTACAAACAAAGTCATATCTTTTGTCACATATTGCATGTCTGAACCAGACTTTGCTCTTTACAAACATATAACACGAAGTATTACACAAATACTTAAGACATTTAACATACTGTTTATACAAGACTCTTTTAGACTGTAGTGCAATGGTCCACTGCAGTGATCTGTGTGTCAGCCAATGTATTCTAACTCTATCACACTTTGAAATGACTGTGCAACACTATACCAATACCCTGGAGGCACAGGAATACTGTGTTTCAAACTTGACAATGAAATAAGATGGTATAGGATAAAGCCAGTACACAGGCAGCCACAGTGACTGCTGTGTGAGGAAAAACAATATAATAACTTCATCTCCTGCATCTTGTTTCTTTTTGTCTTTTCCTGCTCCTCTGCTATAAAAATCCTGGAGTTCCTTAAAAGAACCAACCGAGTGAGCTGTACCGACCAGTGGCATGTACTTCACATCTGATGAAGACAATACAGCGGCTCTTCCTCACCCTTCTCAGACCCTAGGTGCAACACATGCAGGACAGTTTGCAGTTTGCATACTAGGCAGGTGTTGGTGTGGAGGACACCATCCCCTACCTGCTAGTGAGCCCACTTATATCTTGATAAGGGGAGTGGCACCATGAGGATCCCCTATCTGGATTTCCTTGAGTACTATCCAGTACTTTCCACTTCAATACTATCCAGACCCTCTTTTGTTTGAGAACAAACTCAGCAGGATGTGAATGGACCCCTGCCTGATCACCTGGGTCTCCAGGTACCTCACCAACGGGCCGCAAAAGGTCAAGCAGAAGGACATCGCCTCTGACATTCTTATCAGCAGCACTGGAGAACCCAGGGGGCAGTGCTGCCCCTCTTCTGCTCACCCTGTACACCGCAGACTTCTGCTACAACTCTGAGCTGTGCCACATCCAGTGTTTGGATGTATTGTTTGGATGTATTAAGGACAACAGAGAGGAGGAGTATAGAGGTCTGATAAGGGATTATGCTGTCTGGTGCCACAGGAACCATTTGCTCCTCACCAGTTCGTGGCAATTGACATTGGGAGGTCCAGACCAAGACCAAGACCAGTTCTGATCGAAGGAGTTGAGGTGGTAGCTGTAGACTCATACAGGTACCTTGGACACCGATCGCCTGTACAGGAAAGGACAAAGCAGGCTGTACACTCTGAGAAGGCTGCAGTCTTTCAACATCTGGGGAAAACATGTATGGATGTTTTTTCAGTTCAGTGTCCTTTCTTACACCTGATGTGCTGGGGGGGCACATCCAATAAGGACACATTCAGGCTGGGAAAACTAATCAAACTTAATTATTTTCCCAGTGGCAGAGAAGAGGACTATGGACAAACTTCTGGACAGTATGGACGATGCCAGTCACCCTCTGAACACTGTCATCATCACATACCAGAGAAGCCTATTCAGTGACAGACTTCTCCGTCCTAAGTCCAGGATCAACAAACTGAAAAAGTCCTTTGTCCCTCATATCATCAGATTGTACAACTCTGCTCTGGGGAATGGAAGAGGGCTAACAAGAGGACGGAGGATGGGAAGGAGCAGTGGCAGTAATTGTTGAAGTAGTTTTAGTAAATAGTAATGGGCAAATGTCCATGCCTTCATATTTTATTTTTTTATATGAAACAGTTAATTTTCCTGAATTTTTACTCCATTTTTATTCTGAATTTGGCATTTTTAATTCTTACTTAATTAATTGTTGTTGTTTTTTTTATGTTAATGCCGCTGGTATTTTAAATCAGCGGAGGGAACCTTTCCAAAAGGGTCAATAAAGTCTATCTAATCTAATATGTGTAATCTTCCAACTTGATGTAAACTCATCATTTGAGTAGGACATCTAACATCATAGATGGACCTGTTTCACTCACCACACAGAACTTTTCAGGAATTTAAAGAGCAGCCTGCCTGGCTTTGACTGTCAGCAGCAGTCAGTTTTATCCACAGGGATTGGTTCAGTGCTTCATAAACCCCATGGGCTTTTATTCATCCATAAAAGGACCATGCAGCCCCCCACCTGGAGACTTATTAAAAGACAGCTAAGCTGGTCTACATTTTTTCCCAGCATGTAGAGTGAGACCTCACACACACAGCAGAGCAGCTCAATTAAAGGGAGACGGTTTAGCCGGCTGGTTATCAGAGAGGGAAAGTGCTTGTAGCCACTGATAATGTCTAAGGAGGTCTCGAGTCAAAGATACAGCAGCCTTAATCCAAAGAAGGGGGAGATTAGACTTCCATAGATACGCCTTTGAGTATTTGGACAGATGGAACCACAGACTGAAAGACAGAGCTTCAAAGAGGAACTTCATAGGTTTTGAACAATTAGATGGGTGCTTAGTGTACGTGGATCAAACCCTTTTTAGCATTTTTAGCCAAATGGAAGACCATCATGGAAAGGGGAAAGTTATTACTGATGTACTTTAAAAGTTTTTCACCTACACTTTAAAGTTTGCACCATACAACTTACTTTTGGTGAAAGACATCCAGTAACAGAGAATAATAACACCATAAAATGTACATGATGTAACTGACTCAAAATTAAAACTGAAGAGGAGCAAAAAAAAGAGGAAGCAAGGTATCAGGAAGCCATGAGGAAAATCCATTCAGGGAGTCACTTGGAAGGTAGATGCCACAAACTAAAAGAAGGAAGAAATTTGAGAGTAATGAGCAACATGTGTAAATACATGACACAGGTGAAGTGCTGCACAAAAAGGAGGAGCTACTCTAAAGTACAAGTTTGGATTAAAATAGTTATTTTTTATACTTTATACTAAATGGAAGCAAAAAGAGCATCACAATTATTCAAAGTTGCATGCATGCATCCCCCATTTGCAGCTTTCATTTTGTTTTAGTCCCTACCACCAGGGATGCATGGAGAGATGCAAGGACTGAAGTTGGATTGAGGGGGACACAGTAAATATATTTAACATGCATGAGCCTTTTCATTTTGTGCATCGTATCCATTTAGTGGGATCACCACAGGATCAGATGTCAACCTGTTTACTCAGAGTGAGAGGCATACAGACCATGCCTCAGGCACAATAGATGATCAAATTGTCTTCTATATGATAACCATTCAGATTTAATTAAGGATTAAACAAAGATTGCCTACTTATATGATTCCCCATCATTGAAATATTTCTGTTGGCTGTTGCACATTGCATCTGTAATAGACCGTTGTGATAGAGGGTTGATTTCTAACAGCTCTGACATCACTAACAATTATGAAATTCATTTTAAGCACTCAGTCCAAATTAATCTAATTTTTAACTTACTTTTGTTATTTTAATTTTTGTTATAGAATTTTCCTGTCATTTATACAGTGAGCTCTTGTCATTCATTACCTCAGGTATTCACACTGATATTATTATTGCATTGACTATTCTCACTGCTCAGTAATTCAACTATTTTTCCATCATTCATTTGTAATATTCACATAAAAGTCAAGCAATTTGTGTAATTGTTCATAGAGTTGCACTGACTTTACTAATGCTTTGTGTTCCTACCTTTATTTGCAGTGAAGAGCTAATGCACACATGTGTTTGATTATCAAGTGAGGGCATAACATCCAATCAGGATTTGTAACCCAGGAGGGACTTGAGTGAGACGCTGCATAAATCTAACTGGACATAAGTAGCCAGATCTGAATGTTCGCAGGGGATGAACACAGTGGGAGAGAGGAGGACAAATCATAAAAGGACAGGTGACATAAGAGATAGGTGAAGAGCCGGAGAAAAGATTAGAGAGTTCCTCCTAAGCTCTCTGAGACTACTGCTGAGTCCCTCCTTGTGACATCAGCCTCCTTAAAATGTAAGTTTTTTTCGTGTTTAACACACACACATGGACACACAGGCAGACAGACAGACAGACAGACAGCCAGACAGAAAGACAGACACACACACACACACACACACACACACACACACGATATCAAGCCTCTCAAGGCATATCTTATGCAACCCTAGAGTGTTGTCTGCCAACTGAATTATGCAGAGTGGAGTGCAATCGTCTCTAGTGTTCCTCTCAAAGTTATACACAGACTCTCTCATTCTCTCACCTGCTACATCACATGTGCTTCTGCATACCTAAAGCTTACACTATGTCCCTTCTGTTGTTTTGAGTCCCTGGTGTGTCAATGTTTGATGTACAGTTTCTGGAAACCATTTTAAATCTGCTCCCTTTGTACCTGATATCAAAGACATCATCTGGAATTTATTTGACCAAGAAAACTCTGAATATGCTCAGGTTTATCTTCTTTCCCTTCGCTACCACTATCATCCATTTTTCAAAGGACGATCCGGGACTGTAAATATGACAAAAGACGCTCTGTGATGCAAATATTGAATATATGCTCGCACAATTTACAGTTAAAAGATAAACTGAAGTATACTTGTGTTATTCTTGTGATGTTTTTATTAAGATTGAAATACGATTCAAGTCAATGCAAATCTATTTTACTATTTTTTTAGAAATTCAGACACAGACATATTTTACTATTTGCACAGGTCATTTATTTCGCAGGGCAAGAAATCGGGATGATTAATAAAATGTGAACATAGAAAAGGATTTAATTCCCTACAGATCATTCAAAACTGATAGACATGACAAAAAATAGACATGACTTTATTTTGAAACTGAAATTCTACATTGTTTTATGAAAATAATGCATATTTTCAAATTTGATGACAGCAACACAAAAAGTTAGAATAGGTTTGTTTACCCTCTTGCTCCATCCTTCTATTTTTCTAAAACTCTGAATAGATTGAGAAGTGACTTGTTGCTGGAGTTTGTAATGTGGAATGAATGTTGTCCCTTTGTTTCCTGAAATTTAATTTTAGCTGATTAATAGTTTGGGGTTCCCATCATCCTATTTTTCACTTAGAAAAATTCGAATTGGGTGGCAAAGTGTGACTGCAGGCAGACCAGTTTAGCACCTTGACTTTTCTGCTGTGAAGCCATGCTGTTTGAATAGATGCAGAATGTAGTTTAGCAACATCTTGCAGAAATTTACAAGGTCTCCCCTGAAAAAGGCAGAATTTGCTGCTCCAAATCCTTTATTCACTGTTGCACATCAATGAGTTCTTTCCAAGTGTGTAAGCTATCCATGCCATGGGCCCTTCCCCCTCACCAAACCATCATATCTGTATATGTGTTAAAAGACGGGTAGTCCCATTTCTGAATGAGCTCAGACCGGGTGAAGTCTTTGGTATTTCTTGATTGTTTTAACATAGTTTCCTCATTTTAAGGTAAAGTTTCAACCTACATTTAGAAATGCAGCAACAAACTGTGTTCACAGACAATGTTTTTGAGCCTGTGCAGTGATCTCCACAACACAGACAAATCTGTTTTCAATGCCATGCTGCCCGAGGGTCTTAAAATCACAGCCAACCAGCAGTGGTTTCAGCCTTGTCCCATTTGTTCAAAGACTCCTCCAGATCCTCTGACTATTCAGTGTTATTTACAAACCCCAATCCCAATCAAGTTGGGATGTTGTGTCAAATTTGAATAAAAGCAGAATTCAATGATTTGCAAATTCTTTTTAACCTATACTCAATTTGAAACACTACAAAGACAAGATATTCAATGTTTCAATGGATAAATTTTCTCTTTTCAAAGAATAAAATATTTTGAATTTGATGTCTGCAACATGTTCCTAAAAAGTTGGGACAGGGGCAAGACTGAAAATTGAGGACTGCTCCAAAAACACCAGTTTGGGTCATTCCATTGGAAACAGGTGAGTGTCATGATTGAGTATTAAATGAGCATCCCCAAAAGGGTAAGACGTTCACTAGCATGGATAGGGCCAGGTTCACTCTCTTTGTGAACAAGTGGTTGACCACATAGTCCAACAGTTTAACCACATTGTTTTTCTCAGCGTACAATTGCAAAAAAATTGGTGATCCAGAGAAATCTTTGCAGGTAAGCAGTGAGTCCCAAAACCAACATTGAACATTAGGTAGCACTGCATTAAAATCATTAAAAATGTGCGGAGCACCATTGAGCACAATACCTCAACAGTGATCCTGACTAGTGAGTTCCCAAAGGCTTATTGTGTGCTGTTAAAGGAAAGGTGATGTAACAAAGAGGTAAACATGACCCTTTTCCAGCTTTTTAGGAATGTGTTGCAGGCATCAAATTCAAAATGAGTGACTATGTTCTGAAAACAATAAAATTTATTGGTTTAAACATTAAATATCTTTTCATGTCTTTATATTCGTCATAACCTGGTCCAAGGGCCATGTCAAATATGAGAAGGACTAGTGGTGGGCAAAACCGGTCATTTCAGTGAACCGGATCATTTCGGGTTGGTCAGTAAAAAGACGTTCTTTTCGGTCATTTCGGTCATTTGTCAGCCCCCCCCCCCCCCCCCCCCCCCCCCCCCCGCCGCGGTCCAACGCTGTGACCGCTGCACTCTCCACTTCCCACCCCCGTTCCACTTTGTCCAACGCTGCGATCTCACTGCACTACTTGTAATATAAAATTACAGTAGGAGTAACAAAATATATACGGTATTATATTATTAATGGTTTTTATTATTTTGAGGTGCATTAAAAACAATAATAAAAAGTACAGACAACAGCAACAGACAGTGCAAGTGCGTATTAATAGTCTCTCTCTGCCTCTGGCTGCAGCAGCAGCTGTGTGCCTTTGTGTGTGTGTGACTGTCCCGCTCGCTCCGGCTCGGCTGTCGGGCCTCGTGCGGCGGCCACTCAACTCGGTCTTTCAGTCAACTCGTTCATCTGTCTGGATCTTTCGTTCACTCGGTCTCTCGTTCAACTCGTTCACCGTCTGGGTCTTTCGTTCACTCGGTCTTTCAGTCAACTCGTTCACCGTCTGGGTCTTTCGTTCACTCGGTCTCTCGTTCAACTCGTTCATCCGTCTGGGTCTTTCGTTCACTCGGTCTTTCGTTCATCCGTCTGGATCTTTCGTTCACTCGGTCTTTCGTTCAACTCGTTCATCGGTCTGGGTCTTTCGTTCAACTCGGTCTTTCGTTCACACGGTCTTTCGTTCAACTCGTTCATCCGTCTGGATCTTTCGTTCACTCGGTCTTTCGTTCAACTCGGTCTTTCGTTCATTTGACCCGTTCTTTCAGTCAACTAGGTCTTTCGTTCATTTGACCCGTTCTTTCAGTCAACTCGGTCATTCCGGTCTTTCAGTCAGCTCAGTAGTACTGCTGCTGCTTCTCTAAGCCCCACCCACACACAGAACGAGGCACGACGATAGGATAAGCCAGGCAAGCAGTCCCTCTTCAGCCAATCAAAAGAACTGAACGGTTTGAACGGGTCATTTAGGGGGGGAGAACTAGTTCATTTCGTTCATCAAAAAGAACTAGTTCTTTTGATCCGTTCGTTCAAGACCGACACACCACTAAGAAGGACTCAGAAATGTTTGTGAAAGTGGCTTGTTTATTGCAAAAAGTAAACCAGATGAATAACCAACTGAAAAACATGGAGTGTGTTTGTCAGTTTAGTCAGTGGATGTGGATGGGTGTATTGAGGTAGTGTGGGGTATTGTCAGGTGAAACAAACTAAAAGGTGCATGTGGAGGCTGGGATGGGTTTGGCAGATCGAGAGATTGGGCAGCAGCAGGGTTGGGCTTTTAATCTGCCAGGGCCAGGCCCAGGTGATCCAAAACATCATCAACAGCACACATGTATCTCTACATCAGCGAGGAGGGAGAAAAGACAAGTGAGACATACTGTAGCTGGGCTGAAGAATAACTACATTAGGGCCATCATTTATTCAACTGAATGTGGGTGGAAATAGATTTGCAAATTATCGTACTCTGTTTTTATTCACGTTTAACACAATGTCCCAACTTCACTAGAATTGGAGTTTGTCCAAGTTTTTGCAATTTGATGGTGAGGAACATCATTTTGAAACTGTTTAACTTATGCAGTCACTCACAGAGTGTCAAATCTTTTTCTATCTTGGTGTTAGTGTCTGCCACATGCTATTAAAAAAGTCAAAGTAATAAACTAGACCAATACAAAACTCTTCAAACACACGTGGATTAAAGAGGTTACAAATTCCATTGTATTGGACATTTTTCAACATTTTAATTTTCCACTTTCATCATTCTTTGTTTTGGACATGGACTGTGTTTGATGTTGCTTGTAGGAAAAAAGCCTCTGTCTTGAAACTTCCGCCTTGACCACTGCTGGTCTCGTCATGCTGCAAAAAACAACAACAACAAAGGGTCTTGCTTCAGTTTGCATCAGAAGAATTTTCCAGAGAAGTGTCACTGGTGTAGGTGTGTTGGATTATACTTCTCACAGAAATAGCTCAAATATTATGAAAAACCAAACTGCCCCATTTTCAATTAGAATGAGACACCAAGAATGCATAATTTTACATCTATAGATTATGAATATAAACTCTTAAATAACTTTCTTTTTGGTTACATAATGGTCAATTAAAAGCAGCCCTTGAAAGTGAGGTGACTTAAAGTTAGATCTTTGTCTAAAAAATGGTTTCAGAGGTTGGTCTGCAGAAAAAAGCAAAGCCTCATCCCGGTTTAAAAAGCTCTCACTTTTGCAATTATCATTTTATACATTTATATAGATATATTAATATGCACAAGAGTACAAATGATCTGAATGACAGAGCTTATTCGGAAACTAATAGATTAAAATGAAGATGGAACAAACATTCCATTACATTCATTAAGTGATACATTTGTTTCAAATTCAGGAGTTTGATGGCTTTTTTTTTATAATGTGAGGAAGTATTTCAATCTTTTCATTTTGTAACAAGTTTTTTTTTTCCCTCAGGTTCCTTCTTTAGATTTGGTTCAAGACATACCCGATTTCAACTAACTTACTGCTGTAATCCTCTTTACATAAAAATAACTGCAGAACAAAAATTAAAAAGCTGGTTCAGAAATTCTCCAAATGGTCAGTGATCTCAAAGACGGTCCATTCAGATCACCTTCCCCTGCAGCACAAGAAGTGGTTAAAGACGTGTACCGCCACTTCGAGTACTGGTTGTGTAGGACTGTTGGAGGTTTGAGGATACTCTCCTGCGCAAATGACTTCCTGCCCATTCATTGTTTTTTTGAATTATAACTTTTTAGTAAGGCAGCTTTAAAGACTGAAAAAAAGGATCAAAGTTAAAAAGGTCATGTCCTTTTCCTTTTAAGTAAAGTAAAACTTAATTGCAAAGTGGATAAGTGAATATTTAATTTCATTTATGGGTCAAAAATGTACTTAGATTCTGAAAATTAAAAAGATTTCTCATGATCTAGTTTTTTTTTTTTTTTTAAACCTTTATAATTTTAATTCTGGTTGCTTCCATACATCTTAAGCTTAAAACCGCTGTCGAAGTGATCCCTTAAAATTTCTCTATTTGGGTAAGGTGTGGTCAGACCACCTCCAGCTGTAAGCCTAAAGACTTGCATTTGAATCCTTCATGGAAACAAGTCTGAAAATGTATCATTAAGCCATAAAGACAAAAATGTAAATTATCTACCCCATCAATACAAGCTAACAGCCTTTGAAAGGCAGCAAACAGAAGCTTCTGATGGACCCAAAATGTAATATTCACCTTTGAGTCGTCGCTCGAGGTGACAAACCACCATTGGGAAGACAGCAGGGTGAGAATGCAGTGGTTGGTGTGGCCTCTTAATTTCTTCCCCTTGAATTCTAACAAAGATCTTTAAATTGTGATATATTTTTTTAATTCAGCAGATGTGGACTGAGTTGGTATCTAAGCATAATTGAACTCGGCCCTCCCTAATGACATGTGGGAACATCTGTGGCTCGAACTAATTTAACCATTTATAATGAGAATTGTTATTAATATTGGAGATGATTAGAAAGCTGCTCCTCTTAAGAAAAGATGGAGCCATTCTAACACTGATTCCTCAGTAGTGCTGGTATACTCCTGCAATAACCCAGTATCTGATGGTTGTTTCATAAGTGCCGTGCTGCAATGTATGTTTTCATATTTCTGTTTGTTGAACTGGTGATTTTATTGAACCCCTTCTCTTGTACGTATTTTGTTTAAGAATATATCTGCTTTTTTCATATAAACAATTCTACTAATCTCTTTAAAGGAGGATTGTCACCTGCCCCTTTTGTATTACTCTCATCTGTTGCCCTTTTCTTTGCTGGTTGTTTCAGAAGTTTCTGATTTAAATGCAGAAGTGGAAATAAAAATTGCTGTGGTGATTTTTTTCTTTTGCTGTTGCTGATAAGTTGATTTAAATTCAGTTCTGACAGAGCGATTTTTGCTGTTTTTATTTTCTGTTTTTCTTTCCTCCCTTCTCCTCTCATCATGTGGCAGTGTAGCTCTAAAGGAGCTTATTTAAATTTGTGAGAGTGCAAGCATCACTGATTTGTTTTATTCAGGTTTCTATTCAGTCTTTTCTGACAGACTCTTCCTTTACCTCCACCCACTGTCATCTGTTATCTCCTTCTTCAGTGGTTTTTCAAAGTGCAGCCTTAGCTGAGATTTCTCCTTTTTTAAACAGACTAAATCGCAAAGTAATGGCGACTGAGTCTCCTCCTTTTTCTTCTTTGCTGGAAGATTTGGGTACCTTATCTGAAAGCCTACTTGCAGCACATTTACCAGTGTGCAGAATGACCAAAGGCGGAAGGGTGGCACCCTTCACTTCTTCTTGGGGGTGTATGCTGGCATGCTCAGGCTAAGGCAAAAAGATGAGGGGTCCTGTGCTGTCTGAAGGGTTTCTATTTCATCTCACCATCTGCTTATTACACATTATTGAAATGTTTACTGTTCAACATCTTCCACAGCTAAAAAACAAAACAAAACAAAACTCAACAAAAAAAAACAGTCTCTGGATCTATGGCAGTGATATTCCTGTTTGCCTACAAATTAACATTAAACTTTAAGGTCAGACAGTATAGGCGCTCAATTGGTTAGTAACTCAAAGGGACACAAGCTCCAACATTTGGATTTACGAAAATCCTGTCGGCCCATTGGCATCTACTCATATACTCAAACAGTCCTCTAACACTGCGACAGCCTATGCCGTTTACAGATTGATTTGTCTCTTTTCTTCAGTTTCTCAGACTTCTCTTGCACCCAGTGTCTTATGCGTTTCGATACCCCTCATTAGTAAACAACATGACATAGATATTTTTGAAAGTATTACTCAAACCAACTTTTTTATGCTGTATTTTCAACAGGAAGAGCTGAAATCATAAAGTTTCAAAATGTGCAGAACTCCTTTCCACACATTAATTTGATGTGAGGTGTGCGTTATCTAGTCGCACCTAACAGCGCTCTTGCTTTTCAGAGATACTGTTATTTGGTGGTTTTGACCAATCAGTATCAAGTATTCAACACAGCCAGGTAATGAGAAAGACAGCAGGGTTATTACCATAGACTGTATATAGAAAGGACGCCATCTGCCTCTGAGCAGGGTTAAGCCACCGTGAGAACAGCACCCTCTAGTGACAAGCTGCAGTATAGGTTGTAAATCTTGCCTCCTCCAGCAAACATAATGGAGTTGTTCAAAAACTTTAGAAATTTATTACACAGAATATAAATTTTTCTCCCCCTGGTTAGGATGTTGACATGTAGTTACTGTAAGACTGGTTTGCGCTGAAGTCCTCTTTTTCTGTGCTGCTCCATTTTTAAAAGATATGAGGGGGTTCATGTTTTCTATGATTGACACTTAATACAGCCTATGGGCATATGAAGATTGCGTAGCTAATCCAAGGGATACGCTGTTTGAGCCGAGCATCATCACAGTGACTCTCCCGCCAAATGTGTACAACGCTGCTGCACAAGTGGTGGTTCCAGAAAGTGGAGAAAATCCCGGAAATATCAAGAGCAATTCGTCTTCAAATTTGTATAATGACAGAAGGCAGAACCATAGTATATACAGTCTATGGTAATTACTGCTGCCTGACAATCATTGGTCAAACTACTGTAACAACATTAACTTCTCATCAGTAGTGAATGAAACTTTGAGGGAAGTATTTAATGAAATAAATCTAAAGGTGGTTCATTAAATTCTGTCTGTGTTATGTAAATTTCTGCTGACAGACATTTTTTATAATAGCCTACAGTGCCTAATGCAAGGGCTGAACAGTATTGGAAAAAAAAGTATATTTTGTGGCTAAAAAGATAACAGAAAAATGCAGGTACATGTATAAACATTTTGATTAAAAAATATATATTTTACTTCTTGGTGTCTCTGAGCTTTCTGACAGAGCCTTTTTCACACGAAATCTGCAACTTCTGATAACATTTATAGGTTTTTTAAATCTTGCATGATCACACTGAACCTGCTGTCTTTCTCACACTGTTTTTCTGAGAATGTAAGACTCTCCATCTCGAGCAGCAAACATTATTAGGTGTTCTCTGACATTAAACCACAATAGGGCAGGGACTTAGTGTACAGAACATATACTTCAAAGCTGCCTCAAACAACAAGGCGGCATAATCTGTGTCATAGTCTGCCTCCTGTGCATGTTTACAGACCAATGGTATATGAACACTGTTTGCATCAATCTGATTCATGTGCTATGGGAAAGTGATCCATGTTGAATATTGAACTACTCTTTAGGATCAGTCATAGTCAATGAGAAGTGACAACAGTGTTAAAGCATGAGGTGTTTGTGCTGATTCGCCTGACTTCACATTGCTTTACTTGAAGTGTGTGTACCCACAGTGCAATGTCAATACTAGAAATGTTTATTGCAAAGTGCTGATGGAAATCTCAAGCAGCAGGATGGACAAACCTTCAACTCTGCAGGCAGCTCTTTTTGAGCCTCTTCTCTCCTTTCTGCTCCAAAAGAGCTCAGTCACAGACCTCTTGTCTGTGTGATCCTTTCTCTTTTGCTCGCTCTCTCTCTTCCTCTAAGGGAGAGGGATTTTAGGCAGAGACACTCAGATAGCTAAGTGAGGATAATGCTGTCATTAAAGAGAGAGAGCAGTAAGAAAGAGCCGCAGATGCAGACAGAAGTGGGATGAGAGGGAGGGATAAAACGGAGAGGGAAAAGAGGAATCAAAAGAAAGCATTCATGAAAGTGTATGTGGGTGACAGCAAAGAAAAAATAAATTTTATTTTTCAGGTTTAAGAAAAATCCACTGATGTCTGTATTGCTTCTGAGTGTTGATTTTTTGCCCCAGCAGGAATCTTTTGGTTTTTTTCACTAAGCATCTTTGTGCCTCAGAACAATGAAAGACACTCGAAACTGAAGGCAGACAGAACGAGGGAGGGCAGAAGAGAAGAAGGATGAGAGGAGGGGAGAAGGAGAAAGGAAAGAACTCAGACGTCACATTGACTACTGAGACAAGTCTGTCTGCAACACAAGGACACACAACTATACACAAACATACTCTTCTTTCATGGCATCTATGTGTCCTCAGCACTGTCCACTCAATGTAATTCAGGGTTAGAAATGCTTACTTATCTCTTTACTTTTATCATTTGATCAGAATTATCTGTTATTCAGATTCTTGTGCAAGGGCATAAGTTTTTAGAACCATAACAGCAGTTTTCACATTTGATATACTTCATTTTCTTTGAGATGTATTGATGAAATGTTGCTTTTAACATTAGTCCTTATGTTAATAGGTAAGAGCAGCCACAGCTGTCAATCAGAGCTGTTTCACTTGTGGGGTTCTCAGCAAGGTCAGACAGCAAAGTTATCTCAAGGAATATAAACATTGTGACAGCAGTTTTACTGCTCCTGCCACAGTTATAATGTCAGTATCTGAGGATATGTTACAGACTTCACTTGGTACTTATGGTATAACACGAATAGGGACTAATGCTGCAGACGGTCTGCTGTGGAAATGCCTGACCCCAGCTGCATCATCTTGGATTGTCCACCTCAGGCCCTGGGCTCCTCCATCTCTTAGACTCCTCTGGACCGCTGCTGCAGACACATACGTCAGCCTTACAGACATCAATAAAATAAAACTAGAGTAAACTGCCATTGAACCTGCCAACTTTTATCACTTTAAATTAATCTAACATAGTCCATAATTACTTATAATTTAATCCTGTACAACTGAATTAATTTTGTTTCATCATTACATGAGCTGTTGTTGTTGCTGCTGTTGTTTTAATGTTGCTGCTGTCCCGTCTCTCTCTCTCACCCTCATTTTCTACTCTCTCTCCCCCCCTTACCTATTCTCTCTCTCCTTCCCTCTGTCTTGTTCTCTTTCTCTCCCCCCTGCCCTCTCTCCACTCCTCTCTCTCTCACCCCCTGTCTCTCTGTATTTTTCCCCAACCCAGCAGCGGCCTTGTGGCTGTCTAGCATGAGTCTGGTCCTACCCAAGGTTTCTGCCTGTTAAAAGGAAGTTTTTTCTCGCCACTGTTACTCATGTTAGTTGAGATGGGCCAAATCCTATTTTAGGTTGGGTCATGATAATTCATCAAACAATGAGTCTAGACCTGCTCTTTTTCTTTGGAAAGCATCTTGGGATGACGACTGTTGTAAATTGGCACTATATAAATGAAATTTGAATTTGATTGCTTGATTGAATGAATTAAATATTCAATAGTGACTTCATATTATACACAAAATAAAGAAGGCACTCTTTTTGGAAATGTTATGTTTAGGAGACACATGCATCTCTTTGAAGTCCACAGTCTCAGTCCAGGCCCAGTTACCTGGGTGTAAGATGACTCCGGGCCCCATTGCTTGGCTTTTAGCTCAAAAGCGCTCAATGTATGAACCTTTAAATTAAAATCTGTTGGATTCTGTTCAGTGGTTTCAGATCATAGACTGTATATACTAAGGACAACTTTGTTCCGCTTTCCGTTGTCAGCCGAATTTGAAGCCGAATTGCTCTTGGTATTTCCAGGATTTTCTCTACTTCCTGGAATGACCACTTGCATAGTAGCCTTGTATGCATTCGGCGGGAGAGTCACCGAGAGTCGCTATGATGACGCTCAGCTCAAACAGCATATCCCCCAGGTAAGTTACGCAATCTTCGTACACCCATAGGCTGTATCAAGTGTCAATCATAAAAAAAACATGAACCCCCTCATAACTTTTAAAAATGGAGCTGTACAGAAAAAAGAGGATGAACATAAACCAGTCTTACTGTAACTACATGTCAACATCGCAAGCAGGGGGGAGAAAAAATTATTTTCTGTGTAATTAATTTCTAAAGTTTGTCCACAGCTCCTACAGGAGGCAGGATTTAAGACCTATACTGCAGCCTGTCACCAGAGGGTGCTGTTCTTGGGGTGGCTTCACCCAGTGAGGGGGCAGACAGCTTCCAGTCAATATACAGTCTGTGGTTTCAAACATTAAAAAACTAATGGTCACATTTAACTGTAAAGATTAAAGGGTTAGGGCTTTATACAAAAAAGTGACAAGAACAATAAAAGTGTTTCATAAATAAGTAAGTCTGAGTCCTTTTCTATGTTCACAGAATCTGAATATAGTCAGTGCTCAAATCCAAGCCCGTGTTTGAATCATCTGTGCTGTTTTAAAGTCAATCCCAAACCCTGATAAAGAATAAAGTCGCACACAAGTCTCTGCGTTCTGGAGTATTAAGTATCTAACATTATAGCTCTGTTTAAATTTACAAATTAATGTCAAATTTGTGATGATCTGCTGTTTCTTTGTTCTGCCCTGATTTATATTAGATCTTGAAAACATTTGATCCAAGAAGGTTTAGAGATGAATTTTTAGATTCTAATAGAGCTCAAAGCCCAATGTCTTCTGTGTGAGTCTATGTTTTGTTTGGTTCATCCTTTGCCCTTGACCATGAGAGGGTTCTGCTGGGCTGCTTTTATGAAAACTGTGATTTTTACAGCAAGCCATTTAGCTGAAACTATGTGAGGTTTGACTTCCAGCCCATAATTATCCATCAAGGTTATTTCATTTAATTCTAGAAAAAAAGAATAAAAATAATATTAATGAGGACATCCAAGCACTCAGCAGAAAAATCATCGTAATAAAATGGCAGTTGATGCTGTAATGGTTGGAAAGGAATGATACTGACAGTGATGTATTAATAATACATAAAAAAACAAGGTTAAAAGTTCATTATTTGATGATATTCTTGATTTCTGTACCCCAACCGTGTTCTCCTTTGTGCTTGGTTGGCATTAATACTATACTCTCTCTTCCTCTGTGGTTCCCTTTCTGCTGTATAAGGAGTGTAATTCCCCATTGGCAGTCTGCAGAGGTAGAAGCCATTAGCAGTCTGTGCTGGGCGTATGTTTGTGTGTGCATTCCCGAGAGTTGAAGGTCAGGGAAAGGAGAGGCAAACACTGTCACACTTGTCAATCAGAACACGACATAGAGGGAGACAGAGAGAGAGATGAGGCTGACAGATATCCAGGATGTGATGCACTGATAAGGTTCGAGAAAGAGAGGGATAGGGAAGGGTGAGAAAATGCAAAATGAAGTGAAAAAAGAGATTAAATCAGTACTGACAGTGGATAATTGATCCAGCAGGGAGCTTACAATGTGATTGTTAGGAACTGGTTTACAAGGGGACATCCCTGCAGACACACCCATACATCCTGCACTCTGATCTGGGTGTCTGAGGTTTGCTTTTAATGCCACTCCTAGCTGCGATTTTATCAAAAAGAGTGAGCTTCTTTGAGAAGTAAAATATTCAGCAGGAATTTACTGAAAGCTCAGGTCATACAAGTCTTTCATGCTGCTTTTAAGCTTTGAAACATCAGACTGAATTATCTAGAAGCTGAGAAGCACAGGTGAGAGTTCATTTATGTGTGATCTGGGTGCAATGTACTTTCTTATAAAGTCAGAAATCTAATATCTCCTTTTGAGTGCGCACATTTTATTGAGGAGTATGTGGTCCATTAAGAAAAAGGTATTGATCTTAGTGTTGAACCTTCTATCTGTCTACCTCTTTATAGTAAGTTTGAGACTTGATGTCGCAGGACTGCTAAGGTTAATAAAGCAAGCAAGCATAATTCTCAAATAAATCTGGAATTGATACTAAAGGCCCTATTTTTGCAATCTAAAAAATGCATACCTAACCCTAACCCTAACCCTAACCCAGTACATGGAACTATGTGAAGTAACATGTGCAACTGCATTTTGCTGAGATAGTGGGGCCTAAGATTGTACTAAATCTACTTATCAGGACACATGCACAAAATTGTCCCATTTGTGCAACGTCAAAGAAGGGAGCTGTCATTTATCCTTTTTACCTTCTGGACCACATGACTGTATTTATGTGCTGAATGTGAAATAGATAAGCCAGTCTTTATCAGTATCTATGGACGTTTGTTGGTGGTGTAGCTACCAGATCTGCTCAGGGCCTAGTGCTTGTTGAAGATGTCACACGATGGCCATTCCACTCGGACAAACTAAATTGCGCTCCAGTCAAAGTCAAATGTGCATGGTTAAAAGCCTCTTGGAGTTTTCTTTATTTTCCATTTGTTCATTAAATTGACCTTGAAATTTTATCTCAATGTAATACAATGAATTACAACTAACTGTAATTTTTAGATGCTTTAATTGTAAATATTAAGTTTTCTAAAGGAAAAATGAAAAGTACGCAGGATCTCTGTTTATCAATAGATAGTTTTGCTTTTATTTCCTTTGGCAACCTAAAAGAGGCGGTAGGCTGAAGGGAGTCCTTTGTTAAATTTGTCCATGCTTTCTCCAAAGAACTACAATCCCATGAAACCTAATCCAGTGAAAACTGCTTTCATAATGTTCGGACCAACCACAATCTCCCACGTCACCCGCACCAACTTTCAACCAATCATATAATGTGATGTCATCAGTAGGCAGAGGGCACTGAGCAGATCTGGCAGCCCAAACACATCTAGTACCTACAGTGGCACAGTGAGTTATGTTAAAGGATTTGGAAAGAATACACCTCAGTTTTGTGTGAGCACGTGTGCAAGCGAAGGTCGGAACTCACTTGTTGAAAATGCAGGGCTGAGGTAAAAACAGGTGTGGGAGTGGATATCTGTGTCTGTGTTTGTCTTCTGGCATCCTTAGATCAGCCCCATACCAAAAACTGAGTCATGATGTTTGGATGAGGGGCAGAAACTCGTATCCGTATGTTAAAACCTAATTTTTATTTTATGACCAAATACACTCCTATCTAGTTAAGTGGCGATAAATGCTAGTCTCTGTATTTATGTAAAACGTAATGGAGTGCTTGGTATGAACTCTTATACCCACATGACAATCTGACAAAGAAACTCTTTGATAAAAAAAAAAAGTACTGCTCCTCTGATGTCAGACCTCAGACATGATTTCATTGGTCTACAGCACAGTGACTGTCTGTGTCTTTAAGAGAGCCCCGTGGGACCTTTGTGCCTGATCACACCTCATTTAAGACCTACACACCCAGAAAATGACAATGACTAACTCGTCCCATATGGCATTCCTGACAAATACAGCACTTCAGGTCCCAACACAAAGAAGCTGTAACACTGACAGTGTACAACAAAACTAAAGAGTAATTGAAAAACAATTTATTTTTCTCTGCTGCAACACACTGCACTGTGAAGTGCTTTTCCTATTCTTGAAACCAAATTTAGAGCCACACTCCTCCTAATCCCATCAACACGGACGTTTATAGCACAGAGCACACCCCTCAGCAGTAAATGGTGTTTTCTTTAGAGGGTCTGGTAGTCGTCTAGTCATTGGCCTTGGTTCATTGTGAGATTTTAAAGCAGGGTTCAGTTTTGATTGAGCTTCAAGACACCAGCATGAGGATGCTCAGTAAGGGCAGTGTTTCATATCTTTAAAAAAGTGATTGCAGAGAGTGATACAGTTTATGTAAAAGGAGATGAAAAATTTCTGCCAAGGTTAAAGAAATCAAGTTGCAAATGACACAGAGGTGCTCATTTTTTATTAGTGCCCGTTATCTTTTTGCTATGACAAGCTGAGACCCATTAGGCGCTAAGGGTCTCTTATATGAGATTCACAAGTTGTTTTCACAAAATATCACAACCCTGTGCCTTGCTGTGGTAAAGGAATTGTGGGTAAATGACCCATGAGGGAGGTCTGAACTAGGAACGGGCACAATTAATCGATGATCAGTTAATTGAACGTTAAGAATTACATTGATCAAGCGAAAATTTGATCAATCTAATGTTATTAAAATGGGCTGACAGCAAGCATCCATGCTCCAGCATCCAGCCTCCAGCTGCTCTCCAGCAAAGATCAACCTCTGCAGATCGGGGGGAATACCCTCTTTGTCCAGTCAGTGTGTGTGTGTGTTGAAGCAATGAGGTGACTATCACTGTGTTGAAGGATTTCAACATTTTACAAGGGGAGTAATGCAGTGTCAGCAGGCTTCTGTATAAGTCAAAAACGTGAGGAAAGCAAGACAAAGTGTGGTGTGAGTGACCCCAATGATGTACCACTTGAACCACATACATCTGTCTGAGGTTAATGAATCTTTAGAGTGCTCACAGTCTTAATCTACCATCAGCTCCTAGCTAGCAAGGAGGAACTGTAGAGTGACCAGACGTCCTCAATTTCAGGGGAGCAGTCCTCGTTTTGGATAACCTGTCCACGGCTAAAGTTGTCCCTGGAAATGTCCCCAATGTTAGTGTTTTATGAATGAGAAAAAAAAAAAAAAAACGATGGTAAATACGATAGCCAAGAAGCGCAAGTGAACATGTAGCTCACAGTCCTGAATAACAGTTAGGATAAACAATCAAGTCGATTATTGATTGATAGTAAATGTATTTGTTTGATCAATTTAGAGACTGTCTTAAAATGCCCATTCCTAGTCTGAAAAATTCATTGAAACATAAAAATGAATATGACTTTCATGGACCACTCTGGAAAATATCTTTTTGATTAGTGTTTTTTTTTTTTTTTTTTTTTTTTTTTTTGGATGTGGTCACTTCTGACTTAGTTACAAGTGCTGAAAGTGACTTAATGTCTTATGATAATTCCCTAAAAATGGATCCCTGCAGACATAGCATGTGTTTAATCCAAGCAATTAACACCACCACTAGTGAGGCTGAAACTTTGTAGCTCCTCTAAGGTGAGAACAATGGTCGAGGAAAAAGCCATGTTTCCATTTATAATGTGTTGATGTTGAGGGTTTCATGTCTCGCCCATGGCAAGATGGCTAAAATACTCCCTGTGTGAACTGTGAGCCATGGGAAGCTATGTGCTATATGAACACAACAACATGCTGCTATAGGGTGAGTGATATTTTTCAGGCAGCAGCATCATCTCAAAGAACTGCGGGGCAGAATCAAGCTTGAGGTCCAACAAAGAGATGACATTCAGCAAAACCCTGAATGTTCAGCTGAGAGGAGGCCCGGAGTGAAGGGAAGGCTGAAACTACTCCATGAAGTAAACAGATGTTGGGATGCTAAGTGTGTGTCTCTTTGTCTTACTTATTTTTCTCAATTTGTTTGGATAAATGACAATGCAGTGTACATATATCATGCAGAAATGGGCCACTGCAGTAAAGACTGAGCATCATCAGTGTTTGAAATGCATGTCATCGGATGTGGTTGCGCTCTATTATTAGAAAAGCATGCATACAGAACATCCAAAAACAGTTTTAATTAGTTAAATTAACAGTGTTTTCTCATGTCCTCTGACCACTCAAAGCACTTTATCATCACATTACTCAAACATTGATGGCAGAGACTGCGATGCGATGAATAACGCCCATCAGTTTCTTCATTAATTTCATTCACACACCACTTGGCACAGCCAGAGAGGGCTGGCAGGGTCAAGTGTCTTGCTGAAAGACACTTGGGCAAGACAGCTCTGGGATCAAACCCCTGACCCTCCAACCGGGAGATGACCCACTCCACCAACTGAGCTATGGCCGCCCCAAGGAAGGAATGTATTATCACAAAAGAAGAAAAAAAACAACTGAATAAGGTGAGACAACTGAAAAGGCCTGGCGAGTGTTTTTGAAAACATCACACAAGGACAAGAAAAAGACAACTCTAAACTAGAGTTGAAGAAAAATAATACCTTTCTGTCAAAGACCAAACAAAAGTTAAAGCTGAACCTGTCCACTACAAAAAAAAAAAAAAAAAAACAAGTGACCAGCACCCCTCAGTCTCACACAAAAACAGCCACAGCTGTCATTGTCACTGATGAAACACAATGTGAGGAAGTGTTGGTTAATCTCCAGCAAAATGCACTGGTCAGGCGTAATGAGAATACTCTCCCCAAATTGGTGAAGAGGATCTGGATTGTTGGCTTTTAGCAGAGGAGGATGCATCACATGTACACAGGAATTACAAGTAGTCGGGTGTGCCCGCAACAGGTTTGAGATGACTAAAGTACGGACTTTTATTTTGAAGGTCATGGGTTAGTTTTCCAGTCAGAATGTCACCTGCTTGTCTTCAGTTTTGTTGCTTTATTTAATTTTTAAGGGCTGAATAAAAAAGGTAATTCTAAAAAGGGCCGAGGTTGGATATCTTGTCTGAGAGGAACTCAGTTATTCCAGTAAACACTGCAGATTCCTCAGTAATAAAATTGCATTTGCTGCCATATTATTAAAATGTATTACTTGTTGATTTACAGATCAAATATGAAAAGGAACACATTACTGCCTCTGTCATTTTCTCAGTTAAGCTGATGTAAATGTTACTTTAGGCATGTTGTAATTTGTGTCAAATTTGTGCATTTGATTGCCTCATCTTGAATTTAAACTGTGTTCATACTTATCCCATACTATTTTTGTTTTTCTGTGTTTTGTAACCCTGTCAGGCATATTCTTTTTGTCTCAGGTATGTTCTGCTGAAAGGCCAATAGAGCGTGTTTGCCGGAGGAACACTGTTATATTTTTTACAACTATAAATGACCTGAATATAATCCAGAGAAAAGTGTCTCTACCTTTTACTCAACACAGGTACACACACACTTTACCAGGTGAGCAACAGGGGTGCTCCCATGTCTCCCTTTAATAGATACAGATGCATCATAACTTCAGAGCCCAGCACACCCAGGGGCTGTGTTTGCATGATGTGACTGGACACCGCTGAGACTTCTCCACTGACTCCTGAGGCATTTCTCTCTCAGCAGGCTGTAAAATCCAAGTGCACAGAGGTGAAATTACAGAGGGAGCATCACCTGCTAAATGATCACAGGCTTTCACGTCTATCTGTGGCTATTTTTTGAATTTTTACAGCACAAATCGCAAGTTCCTCTCCAAAAACATCAAACACTGAAAAACATCAGAGAGGACCAAACAGTGGTTTTCATAGAGAGCCAGCAGGGGTTTGGGGTTTATCACAACACTTTATGACTCCATTTGTAAAAACAACATCACCAGGGACATTAGCATGTGTTTTCACTGTAAACTGGGTAATAACAGTACTCACTGAGCATCATAGGGATTCACCAATGTACTTCAGTTCTCTCTTGAAAGTCTGATGAACAGATGGAGTTCACGCACAATTAAAAACAGGTATGCAATTAATTAAAACAAACCAATCAGCGCTGGGAAAGCAGCGTATACAGCCAGTCTACAATGTAGTTAGGCTATAGTATACAGATTAAATATGTAACATTGCTGACAGTGTCAGCTTTCACAGCTATTTTAGATCCAGTCTTTCAGTGAAATTGTCAGTTTTATCTTTTTTCCCCCTCCAAGGTCTAATTTTAATCGATAAAATCCATTACATTTTAGTTCTCTGAGTATTTTGATCTGTAAGGCATCATCCCATTACACTTTAACTTGGGTGTTATCAGGATATTTAAGCCTCAGTTGGACATTTCCGCCCCTTTCTCAGATTGCAATGTAGCTGTGTAACATACCTGTTATTTCTGACATCTCAGAGAAATTGCAGCACCTGCATCCAAAACAAACTGTGTTTTCCAGGACAGATGTCCAATTCACAGCACCTGACCTCCATTTCTATACTCGATGACCAAAAGTTGACCAAGAGTGTTGTTATAATGTTTAACATTTCACCAAACTGGGATAATCAAGCCTTTGAAATACTGCCATCGTAGGTCATAGCACCAAAAAGAGATACTACGTATAATTAGGGCCCGAGCGTAGCTGCTAAGCAGCTGCGAGGCCCTATTATTCCTGTAGTGGTTTTTCTTTGTTTCTTTTTAGGGCCCGAGCGTAGCTGCTAAGCAGCTGCGAGGCCCTATTACTCCTGTAGTGGTTTTTCTTTGTTTCTTTAGGGCCCGAGCGTAGCTGCTAAGCAGCTGCGAGGCCCTATTATTCCTGTAGTGGTTTTTCTTTGTTTCTTTTTAGGGCCCGAGCGGAGCTGCTAAGCAGCTGCGAGAGCCCTCTTGTTCCTGATGGATTCTTCTTTCGTTATTAGGGCCCGAGCCAGCTGCAGAGCAGCCGGGCGTAGGCCCTGTTGTTCCTCAAGTGGTTTTTCTTTGTTTCTTTCTTTCTTTCTTTCTTTAGGGCCCGAGCGTAGCTGCTAAGCAGCTGCGAGAGCCCTATTATTCCTCAAGTGGTTTTTCTTTGTTTGTTTCTTTCTTTCTTTCTTTAGGGCCCGAGCGTAGCTGCTAAGCAGCTGCGAGGCCCTATTATTCCTGTAGTGGTTTTTCTTTGTTTCTTTTTAGGGCCCGAGCCAGCTGCAGAGCAGCCGGGCGTAGGCCCTGTTATTCCTGTAGTGGTTTTTCTTTAGGGCCCGAGCGTAGCTGCTAAGCAGCTGCGAGAGCCCTCTTGTTCCTGATGGATTCTTCTTTTGTTATTATTAGGGCCCGAGCGTAGCTGCTAAGCAGCTGCGAGAGCCCTATTATTCCTCAAGTGGTTTTTCTTTGTTTCTTTCTTTCTTTCTTTCTTTCTTTCTTCTTTTTCCTCCCCTTTGAACTGGAAAATGGCCCACTTCCCACTGGCGAAAACACACACATGTATCTCAATAAGATCTACAAAAAAGTCAATGCGGCCGTATCTGTCAAATGTACGGTTAAAGGGTTATTTCGCATTTTTTTCCGATCCGCACACATTGGAATTTCGCTAACTCCTCCGAAGGCTTTCGTTCCACCGACACCAAATTTGCTCAGGCCAATCTACATCCCATGGCCATTCAAAGTTGTAAAAATAATGATGCTGCACCCCACGGTTTACGTTCTAGGGGGCACCAAAGATGACCCAAATATCCACATTCTTAAAAGAATCCACATTCCCCCCCCCCCCCCCCCCCCAAAAGAGCGCCCCCCCATGGCAGGAGAAAAAAGTCCATTTTTTCTTGTCCCCTAAGGTGAAAATACACATTGTTGCCTCAACATGAACCCCTGGTGGTCTCTGAGGGTGAAACCTGCTAACCGCTGCAGCTCTGTCAGCTTCAGTCTCCCATGCAGAGCTCGGAGCGCATGTGTGGCTCTGCACCCTTAGCAGCGTTGCTAACTCCTCAGTAAGGAAAGCCTGCTCCATGTCACAGTCTCTAAACTCCAGAAGAAGTCGATAAAAGTCCCTTTCTTTCTAAAAAAAAGTCGTTAGGGGGTCTGAAAAGTCATTGAATCTAACAACAAAGTCGCTAGGTTTGCAACTACGTGTCCCAGACTGCATCCCTGCTGAGAGTCCCTCCCTCCCTTCTCATGTTGCAGGAAGAACGTAAGCGCCCGCCCCTTGTCAATCAGTCACCATATAATTTTGGATTGGTTGTTGTGGTGAAGTTTTCCACCAATAGGAGAGATGTTGTGGTGTGTTTTTTTTTTCTTTTGGCAAGCCTTTTCCGCCTGTAAGAGCTGTCGCTAATGTCTGCATGCTATGTTTTCCTGTCTCATAAAGCGCGATCGAGCGCCGAACGTGATCAAAATAAGCAGAAAAAAAGTATCGCGGACATAATTTATCATAACTCTGGTTTTATTTGGCCTATCAACACAATTTAAAAACTGGTATATAGGTTGAGGTCCTCACTTTTGAGATAAGTTGAAACGGAGAGTTAACAAGGCTCCGTCTTGCAGCTACATCCGGTTTAATATGTCATGTGACTTGAAAGCTGGGGAGCGTCAATCGAATCGAATCAAACCTAACTCTCAGATGAATCTTCAAAATTCACCTCAGAAATATGCTTATTATTCTTCTCAGAGTACTGCAGGATACACACACACACACACACAGACACACACACACTCAGAGTCTGTTTTTTAGCACCTGCAAAAACATGCTATTTACATATTTGACAAGAATGCAGAGGCTTCCTTTTGCCCCTGAAAAAAAATCAAATTTCAAACACGTGACTGCTCATTTCTCCAAAAGACAACCATGAAGCTCCATCCAAACCTGAAGCAGGCAGTTGGTGCATGTGTACAGTAACCTGAGGGGAGTGAGGTGACTGCTTCTGAGGAGAAAATGAGCAGTGAAGGTTCACCTTGGAGCTAGAACAGGGACGTGCACATGATTATACAGGGGCAGGGGCTCAAGTTTTTTCCAGTCGTTTATACAATATGGAAATTAATGTGAAATTAAAAAACAAAGTATTAATAGAAAGGTAATGACTGTCCTGTGTAGTTGACAGTGATATCCAATAGGCTAGGCACTCACGAGGCTGGCTGTGGCAAGTGAAAGCAATATGTTAGTGGTCTGGGGATGAGGAGTGTATCAGCCAATGGTTATATTCATTGTGGATGGATGTACCTCCTTTGTCTGAATACTTTTGTTTTTTTTTTGGGCTGGGGTGGGGGACTGGGCTTCAGGTCTTTGGCCAACTGCATTTTCCTGATGATGCAGGTTTTTGGAGCATCATATTTCGTAAAGCCCCCCCTGTATGGGGCAGAGCTTATGGAGACATCTTCGGGTAAAGCAAAGCTATCCTGTTTTTGTCTGATTTGACGGGTTTCCCGCGTACTATACCTCGGTAAGGGTTCCCTTGTATTAGCAGCTGTAGGTCCAACCACGTGTCTGAAAGGAGGTGACGATGAGTCGACAGGTGGGAGAACTGGCTGCCTACGATACCTCAGTAAGGGCTCCCCTTTACCAGCAACTGCAGGTCTGTCAATGTGTCTGAAAGGAGGTTCTGATGAGATGATAGGTGGGAGAACTGGATTTGCACGACCCCTCAGTAAGAAGGGTTCCTCTGTATCAGCAGCTGTAGGTCCGTCCATGTGTCTGAAAGGAGGTTCTGATGAGTCGACAGGTGGGAGAACTGGCGGCAAAGCTTCTGTGCACTTTGCTCCAGCAGATTCGCAGTGTATGTATGCAGGAGGTGGCGATGAGTTGATAGGTGGGAGAAAGCTCTGTGGCCGATCATCCTTACATTTGTTCTCCAGCCTTGAAGGCGCTTTATTTGTGTTGAGAACAATTCGTCCAGAGGCTCGGGCCTTTTGTAATTCACGCTCAGCATACTCTTTGAACTCTTTCTCCTCAGCAGCTAAAGCTTTTGCTTGCCTTTTTTCAGCTTCCTTGGCCTCCTTTCTCTGCTGTTCCTGAATGGCACGTCTCTGTGCGTGTAATTTGACATTACCATCAGAAAATTGGATGTTTCTTGCCCTCGCAGATTTAGCTTTCTGGCTTTCCCTTTCAAAGTACAACCTGTTGTCCTCTTTCTGGGCCTCAATCAGCTCAAGATCTCTCGGCTTCTCCTCCAGCTGCTTCTGCACCTTTTCACGCATCTGCGCTTCATTGTGAGCTGAAACAGCTTGCAGCATTTGGTCTCTCTTCTCCCCCTGTATTTGTTCCTGTATTTGTTCCACCGCTGCTTGTTTTTTGGCCTCTTCACATACTTTCTCTTCATCCCTGGCCCGACTTTCCTCCTTCTTTTTCTCTTCCTTTTCCAACATACATCTGACCTTATCCATGCAAAACTCCCTCTGCACAAACCGGGGATCTATGTACTCTTTTCTTTGCCAGCATTGCTCTTCTATTTCAGACCGGTCACGTTCTATCTTCCTATCCTTCAAAATGGATTGTTGCTCCCTTTGTTGTTTATAAAAGTTTTTCTCAGCTATATCATCGAGACGACGTTTACGGTTGGCTGCCTTTAACTGAGCTTCTTTTTCAGCTTGATCTTTCTGCTCCTGTGCATACAACTCATCCAGGGCTCGAAGTTCAGCTCTCTCCTCTTTCTCAGCCTGAATCTTCTTCTCTCGCAACAGTCTCTTCTCCTTCACCATCTCCTCATTCTCTTCATCCACTCTGCGCCAGAGTTCCTTTCTCCGAAGAGATTGCTCCTGCTGTTCTCTCAGAACTTGCTTATCATCAAGCACCATCTTCTCTTTGAACTGCCTTTCTTCTTCTTTAGCAATTTTTTGTCTTTCTTGCCGAAGTTTCGATAGTTCCTCATTTTCCTTTCTAATATTTATGGCATCCAGTTGACTGTGAAATCTCCTAACACAGTCTCTTTCTTTGTCGAGAGTTTCATGCTTTTTTCTCTCCTTCTCCTCTGCAATTTGAGTATCCAATGTGGCTTCCCACTCTCGGATCTGTTCTTGGGCCCATGCAATCTGCGACATTTTGACGTTATTTTGATGTTACGGTAAAATAAAGTCAATGTTTGTACTGAGGCTGTGTACTTCTGCTAATTTCTGAACGACTTATTTCTAAAAACCTTTGTCTTCTCTTCAAATCCCTTTAGAATCCGTGACATCATCACATCAAAGCCGTGACGTCATCAAAGCCGTGACATCATCACATTTGAAAGTGATGTCACTAGGGCTGCAGCTATCGATTATTTTAGTAATCGAGTACTCTATCGATTAATCTGTCGATTAATCGAGTAATCGGATAAGAAATGTTTTGCTCTCACTGTAATACTTTGCATTGAATCACGTTTGCCTCATTAAAAACCATCAGTAACACACAAAACTGAAATAGGCCAGGTCTTTCAAATGAATATTTTTACTGCATAAATCAGGAACCAAAAGTTTTACATTTTACACATCGCACTGATGCCCATCCATGCTTTTCGGTCAAAATCTTAACCGCTGCGACAATGTTGGCACCGTTGTCATGGACAACAGCTTTGATCTTGAGGATTCCTATGACATCATCATATTCCATTTACTATGAGGATTCCGATGACATCACAATTACCTTTGTAGCGATTTTAAATTCAAAATAAATGTCGAAAATTAATCAAATTAAATTATGACATTTATGCACTCGTTGAAGGGGCACCACCCACCTTTCTGGTGGGAAAAAGGACGAAACAAAGTTCAATTGAGTAATTAAACGTTGGATCAGTCTTAAACAGATTTAAATCAGTCTCTCATCTGAGGCCGGAATTCTTCATTCAGGGACTACTTTCTGAAGGACCACTAAGACGACAACTTAGAATTAAATGGACAATTTATTAACAAGCTATATGATAACAAAACGTCAATAACTGATGATCAAATAATGAGCAAATCAAAGCACATCTAATGAATAAACGAAGGAATGGTTTAAATTAAACCTAAGACTGGAGGTTAATAATAGTGAGTGAATAAGGGGAAATTTAACCTACGTTAACGGAGTTACGAGGGTAAATAAAAGGAATTTGGAGAACTAAACTATAATTTATAAGAGTAAGCTACTGAACGGTTGACGGCATCACCCAGTTCTCATCACAGCAGTTTAGAGGATTTAGCCTACTTTGGAAGTCGGTTCTCAGCGGCACCCTTGGAATGGATCAGCTGAAGTTCTGTGGCTACCGGACCGGATACTGAAGGTTCGGCGGGGAATTCTTCCGCCGTGTCTGGATCTCAGCTTCAGGACCGTGTCAGCGCCGTTAGATACTTCGGATCTCTGGGCCTCTCGGAACCAGGTGGCAAAGCAGCTTGGCAGATGATGCTGGTCGGCGTTCAGGACTTGCTTGGTTGCAGATTAATTCGCGCCAATAACTTAAGAAAATAATTTCGCTGGCCAGCCGATATTATCTTCAGGAGTCACTTTAGCGAACAAAATTAAAAAGACTTAGACTGAGGTTCTCTTATGCGCGCAGCTTGTTACTGAGGCTCTAAAGGACTTGGGAATGCTTTCATCCAAGTTTAGAATAAAAATCTGAGCTTAAGGCAATTAGTAAAACGCGGGGAAAATTGCGAACGATAGGCGAAGACAAAAGAAAACTAGACGAAGACAAAAACGGAAGAGACAAAAACTGAAGAGAAGAAAAAACTGAAGAGAAGACAAAACAGAAGCGCGAGCAAAGACTCCCGGGCTCTTTTAAACCATCCCGTGTGGGCGTGAGCCAAGAGGAAAGTTACAGCCAATGCTGTAACCCGATGCAGCACATCGACTGGCAGCGAATTTAACTCAACTTGATATTAAAAGCGAGCTAGATCTAATTTACTCACTCACTATGATTAAACTGTTTATAACATCACATACGATCACATTTCACTTCATTGTTTCTTATGAGCAGACGGATTAAAGCATGACATTGAAAACAGTAAACTTTGATCAGCCGTCTTCTTGACACTAACAGAGGATTAACGACTTTTAAAAGTTAGAGAGGGACAGAAAACAAATTATCTATTCGAACAGAAACACCATCCAGCATAAGAAACACATACGTAATAATATTTGACAACATTATAACCTTGTCAATCAAGCTTCCTAGATGATTAATATATAATTTTGTGTGAGGTAGATAAAACATAGTATGGATACATTCCGAAACTCTTAACTTGAGTCTAAACGAGTTTCACGTTACTACTTCTAAACTACTAGCCTATCTTGGGAATACCATTTACTAAGCTACGAAGTGTATAACAAAAGGAAAGAAATACACGTGATTAGATTCCTGCCATTTGGCTCTGATCAAACCATATTCAGGCATCACCACTAGGAGGAGCTCTTGGTCCATGGAAAACCTGGAATAAATTTGTGAAGTTAACAGTTTGGCTTGTGGATATGTTACAGAATTGGAAAAAAGACCATTTCATTAAGAATGTGGTGTACAGACAGAAAATCCTGGTGAAGTGTCCATTAAACATGAAGTTAAACCATTTTCAGGCATCCTCTTCCTTCTGCTCTGTAAAGAAAGCCAAGGAATTTATGGCAGGCATCTGGTTTTTCAGATTTGGCGCCAACTGGCCTGTTTTCCCCCCTAGGTCATTGGGTTAATCCTGAAGTGTCAATTCTGATCTTTCCCAACCAGGGTGAGAGACTCCGTGTTTATGGGTCTGTGTGGTTGATAAGCAACTTGTCCTTTTTGGGAAGCGTTAAAGATTCACTATCACCTCCCAAATGGTTGCCTGGGTCGTAAATGGGAACTTAGTGTGCAAACCGTTACTCCCCCATTTCCTGTCCAAACCAGAGGAGCCTGCATTCCTTTGAGGGGTGAATTCAAGGTGGATAGCAGAAAGCAGTTGTCTCATTACACCTTTGGGCTTGCCATCTATCGTGACCAATCAGAATTAAGCAGGGGCGGGACTTCTAGAATCAACCACGTAAATGATTGACATGTGATTGTTGTGTACAAAACCTGTCAGAACTACTGTATGTGTGCAGCTGTAAGAATTTATAGTTGTGCAAAAATACATTTGTTGTACTCAAATGTATGTTTTTATATATATGAATCATTAACTTCTGAGTTTTTTTTAAATTTTATTTTTATGAAAGCTTTGCCCTTATCCTTGAATTGTGAATTGTGATACCCTCAGTCAGGATTTTTTTACTCAGTTTTTTTATTCATCAAATTTTTTCTCAGTTGTTGCTTTTTTGTTTCTCCTAAAATTCACTAGGAGAAATAGTTGAGAATATAGCAGCAGGGTTCTTGTTTGAGACCTAAAGCAGAGAGCTTATTAATGGTTAATTTTATCCCTAAACAAAATGATAATGAGACACAGAGGAAGTGAAGAAACCACCAAAATTAAACAGCAATCCCATGCCAACAATACTACAATATTTGACAAATCACAAAGTCTCCCAAAGTAAAATTTTAATTCTGTTTGATTCAGGCGCCTGCTATCCATCAAAATAGAAAGGAAAAAAAAGATCATTTTAATAACAATAACTTTATTTATATAGCACCTTTAAAAACAGACATTTAATTCATGTTTTTTTTTTTAAATCTTTTTAATCACACATACACATAAAAACATACGAGTGTATATGTGAGTTGATTGTGGGAAGAAACCTGAGCACCAGGAGAAAACTCGGAGAATAATGTTATGAGCTGGACTTGGGGTCTAGCACAGCTGCTGCTGCACTGCTGTGGAAGTCTAAAGTTCTGAGGGTGGGCCGTGGTTTTACGCTTGTGCTTTTTTGTGCTTATTTTTTCAATGTTTAAACTGATGGGGGGAGTTTTTTTTTTCAACTTTTCAGTCAAACATACACACATATGCAAATATAAACATATGTGTGTGTGTGTGTGTGACTTGGTTGTCGGGAGAAACCTGAGCATCCAGGAGAAAACCGCACAGAATAATGCTATTAATTGGAGGTGTTTGAATATGTTAGTGGTCTGGGGATGAGGAGTGTATCAGCCAATGGTTATATTCATTGTGGATGGATGTACCTCCTTTGTCTGAATACTTTTGTTTTTTTGGGCTGGGGTGGGGGACTGGGCTTCAGGTCTTTGGCCAACTGCAGTTTCTGGGTGGTGTAGGTTTTTGGAGTATCATATTTCGTAAAGCCCCCCTGTATGGGGCAGAGCTTATGGGGAAATCTTTGAGTAAAGCACAGCTATCCTGTTTTCGTCTGATTCGACGGGTTTCCCGTGTACTATACCTCAGTAAGGGTTCCCTTGTATCAGCAGCTGTAGGTCCGTCCATGTGTCTGAATGCTTCCGTTTTTTGTCTGGGCTGGGGTGGGGGACTGGGCTTCAGGTCATTGGTCAACTCCAGTTTGTTACATGTCAGCCTTGCTGGTACTCCATTTGCCTTGGGAGTACCTAAGGTAAGGTTGACAATATGTGGAGTGCCTTTGGCCTCAGTTTTAGGCAAAGCTTCTGTGCACTTTGCTCCAGCAGATTCGCAGTGTATGTATGCAGGAGGTGGCGATGAGTTGATAGGTGGGAGAAAGCTCTGTGGCTGATCATCCTTACATTTGTTCTCCAGCCTTGAAGGCGCTTTATTTGTGTTGAGAACAATTCGTCCAGAGGCTCGGGCCTTTTGTAATTCACGCTCAGCATACTCTTTGAACTCTTTCTCCTCAGCAGCTAAAGCTTTTGCTTGCCTTTTTTCAGCTTCCTTGGCCTCCTTTCTCTGCTGTTCCTGAATGGCACGTCTCTGTGCGTGTAATTTGACATTACCATCAGAAAATTGGATGTTTCTTGCCCTCGTAGATTTAGCTTTCTGGCTTTCCCTTTCAAAGTACAACCTGTTGTCCTCTTTCTGGGCCTCAATCAGCTCAAGATCTCTCGGCTTCTCCTCCAGCTGCTTCTGCACCTTTTCACGCATCTGCGCTTCATTGTGAGCTGAAACAGCTTGCAGCATTTGGTCTCTCTTCTCCCCCTGTATTTGTTCCTGTATTTGCTCCACCGCTGCTTGTTTTTTGGCCTCTTCACATACTTTCTCTTCATCCCTGGCCCGACTTTCCTCCTTCTTTTTCTCTTCCTTTTCCAACATACATCTGACCTTATCCATGCAAAACTCCCTCTGCACAAACCGGGGATCTATGTACTCTTTTCTTTGCCAGCATTGCTCTTCTATTTCAGACCGGTCACGTTCTATCTTCCTATCCTTCAAAATGGATTGTTGCTCCCTTTGTTGTTTATAAAAGTTTTTCTCAGCTATATCATCGAGACGACGTTTACGGTTGGCTGCCTTTAACTGAGCTTCTTTTTCAGCTTGATCTTTCTGCTCCTGTGCATACAACTCATCCAGGGCTCGAAGTTCAGCTCTCTCCTCCTCTTTCTCAGCCTGAATCTTCTTCTCTCGCAACAGTCTCTTCTCCTTCACCATCTCCTCATTCTCTTCATCCACTCTGCCCCAGAGTTCCTTTCTCCGAAGAGATTGCTCCTGCTGTTCTCTCAGAACTTGCTTATCATCAAGCACCATCTTCTCTTTGAACTGCCTTTCTTCTTCTTTAGCAATTTTTTGTCTTTCTTGCCGAAGTTTTGATAGTTCCTCATTTTCCTTTCTAATATTTATGGCATCCAGTTGACTGTGAAATCTCCTAACACAGTCTCTTTCTTTGTCGAGAGTTTCATGCTTTTTTCTCTCCTTCTCCTCTGCAATTTGAGTATCCAATGTGGCTTCCCACTCTCGGATCTGTTCTTGGGCCCATGCAATCTTGCGACATTTTGACGTTATTTTGATGTTACGGTAAAATAAAGTCAATGTTTGTACTGAGGCTGTGTACTTCTGCTAATTTCTGAACGACTTATTTCTAAAAACCTTTGTCTTCTCTTCAAATCCCTTTAGAATCCGTGACATCATCACATCAAAGCCGTGACGTCATCAAAGCCGTGACATCATCACATTTGAAAGTGATGTCACTAGGGCTGCAGCTATCGATTATTTTAGTAATCGAGTACTCTATCGATTAATCTGTCGATTAATCGAGTAATCGGATAAGAAATGTTTTGCTCTCACTGTAATACTTTGCATTGAATCACGTTTGCCTCATTAAAAACCATCAGTAACACACAAAACTGAAATAGGCCAGGTCTTTCAAATGAATATTTTTACTGCATAAATCAGGAACCAAAAGTTTTACATTTTACACATCGCACTGATGCCCATCCATGCTTTTCGGTCAAAATCTTAACCGCTGCGACAATGTTGGCACCGTTGTCATGGACAACAGCTTTGATCTTGAGGATTCCTATGACATCATCATATTCCATTTACTATGAGGATTCCGATGACATCACAATTACCTTTGGGCTTGCCATCTATCGTGACCAATCAGAATTAAGCAGGGGCGGGACTTCTAGAATCAACCACGTAAATGATTGACATGTGATTGTTGTGTACAAAACCTGTCAGAACTACTGTATGTGTGCAGCTGTAAGAATTTATAGTTGTGCAAAAATACATTTGTTGTACACAAATGTATGTTTTTATATATATGAATCATTAACTTCTGAGTTTTTTTTTAAATTTTATTTTTATGAAAGCTTTGCCCTTATCCTTGAATTGTGAATTGTGATACCCTCAGTCAGGATTTTTTTACTCAGTTTTTTTATTCATCAAATTTTTTCTCAGTTGTTGCTTTTTTGTTTCTCCTAAAATTCACTAGGAGAAATAGTTGAGAATATAGCAGCAGGGTTCTTGTTTGAGACCTAAGGCAGAGAGCTTATTAATGGTTAATTTTATCCCTAAACAAAATGATAATGAGACACAGAGGAAGTGAAGAAACCACCAAAATTAAACAGCAATCCCATGCCAACAATACTACAATATTTGACAAATCACAAAGTCTCCCAAAGTAAAATTTTAATTCTGTTTGATTCAGGCGCCTGCTATCCATCAAAAAAGAAAGGAAAAAAAAGATCATTTTAATAACAATAACTTTATTTATATAGCACCTTTAAAAACAGACATTTAATTCATGTTTTTTTTTTTAAATCTTTTTAATCACACATACACATAAAAACATACGAGTGTATATGTGAGTTGATTGTGGGAAGAAACCTGAGCACCAGGAGAAAACTCGGAGAATAATGTTATGAGCTGGACTTGGGGTCTAGCACAGCTGCTGCTGCACTGCTGTGGAAGTCTAAAGTTCTGAGGGTGGGCCGTGGTTTTACGCTTGTGCTTTTTTGTGCTTATTTTTTCAATGTTTAAACTGATGGGGGGAGTTTTTTTTTCAACTTTTCAGTCAAACATACACACATATGCAAATATAAACATATGTGTGTGTGTGTGTGTGACTTGGTTGTCGGGAGAAACCTGAGCATCCAGGAGAAAACCGTACAGAATAATGCTATTAATTGGAGGTGTTTGAATATGTTAGTGGTCTGGGGATGAGGAGTGTATCAGCCAATGGTTATATTCATTGTGGATGGATGTACCTCCTTTGTCTGAATACTTTTGTTTTTTTTTTGGGCTGGGGTGGGGGACTGGGCTTCAGGTCTTTGGCCAACTGCAGTTTCTGGGTGGTGTAGGTTTTTGGAGTATCATATTTCGTAAAGCCCCCCCTGTATGGGGCAGAGCTTATGGGGAAATCTTTGAGTAAAGCACAGCTATCCTGTTTTCGTCTGATTCGACGGGTTTCCCGTGTACTATACCTCAGTAAGGGTTCCCTTGTATCAGCAGCTGTAGGTCCGTCCATGTGTCTGAATGCTTCCGTTTTTTGTCTGGGCTGGGGTGGGGGACTGGGCTTCAGGTCATTGGTCAACTCCAGTTTGTTACATGTCAGCCTTGCTGGTACTCCATTTGCCTTGGGAGTACCTAAGGTAAGGTTGACAATATGTGGAGTGCCTTTGGCCTCAGTTTTAGGCAAAGCTTCTGTGCACTTTGCTCCAGCAGATTCGCAGTGTATGTATGCAGGAGGTGGCGATGAGTTGATAGGTGGGAGAAAGCTCTGTGGCCGATCATCCTTACATTTGTTCTCCAGCCTTGAAGGCGCTTTATTTGTGTTGAGAACAATTCGTCCAGAGGCTCGGGCCTTTTGTAATTCACGCTCAGCATACTCTTTGAACTCTTTCTCCTCAGCAGCTAAAGCTTTTGCTTGCCTTTTTTCAGCTTCCTTGGCCTCCTTTCTCTGCTGTTCCTGAATGGCACGTCTCTGTGCGTGTAATTTGACATTACCATCAGAAAATTGGATGTTTCTTGCCCTCGTAGATTTAGCTTTCTGGCTTTCCCTTTCAAAGTACAACCTGTTGTCCTCTTTCTGGGCCTCAATCAGCTCAAGATCTCTCGGCTTCTCCTCCAGCTGCTTCTGCACCCTTTCACGCATCTGCGCTTCATTGTGAGCTGAAACAGCTTGCAGCATTTGGTCTCTCTTCTCCCCCTGTATTTGTTCCTGTATTTGCTCCACCGCTGCTTGTTTTTTGGCCTCTTCACATACTTTCTCTTCATCCCTGGCCCGACTTTCCTCCTTCTTTTTCTCTTCCTTTTCCAACATACATCTGACCTTATCCATGCAAAACTCCCTCTGCACAAACCGGGGATCTATGTACTCTTTTCTTTGCCAGCATTGCTCTTCTATTTCAGACCGGTCACGTTCTATCTTCCTATCCTTCAAAATGGATTGTTGCTCCCTTTGTTGTTTATAAAAGTTTTTCTCAGCTATATCATCGAGACGACGTTTACGGTTGGCTGCCTTTAACTGAGCTTCTTTTTCAGCTTGATCTTTCTGCTCCTGTGCATACAACTCATCCAGGGCTCGAAGTTCAGCTCTCTCCTCCTCTTTCTCAGCCTGAATCTTCTTCTCTCGCAACAGTCTCTTCTCCTTCACCATCTCCTCATTCTCTTCATCCACTCTGCGCCAGAGTTCCTTTCTCCGAAGAGATTGCTCCTGCTGTTCTCTCAGAACTTGCTTATCATCAAGCACCATCTTCTCTTTGAACTGCCTTTCTTCTTCTTTAGCAATTTTTTGTCTTTCTTGCCGAAGTTTTGATAGTTCCTCATTTTCCTTTCTAATATTTATGGCATCCAGTTGACTGTGAAATCTCCTAACACAGTCTCTTTCTTTGTCGAGAGTTTCATGCTTTTTTCTCTCCTTCTCCTCTGCAATTTGAGTATCCAATGTGGCTTCCCACTCTCGGATCTGTTCTTGGGCCCATGCAATCTGCGACATTTTGACGTTATTTTGATGTTACGGTAAAATAAAGTCAATGTTTGTACTGAGGCTGTGTACTTCTGCTAATTTCTGAACGACTTATTTCTAAAAACCTTTGTCTTCTCTTCAAATCCCTTTAGAATCCGTGACATCATCACATCAAAGCCGTGACATCATCAAAGCCGTGACATCATCACATTTGAAAGTGATGTCACTAGGGCTGCAGCTATCGATTATTTTAGTAATCGAGTACTCTATCGATTAATCTGTCGATTAATCGAGTAATCGGATAAGAAATGTTTTGCTCTCACTGTAATACTTTGCATTGAATCACGTTTGCCTCATTAAAAACCATCAGTAACACACAAAACTGAAATAGGCCAGGTCTTTCAAATGAATATTTTTACTGCATAAATCAGGAACCAAAAGTTTTACATTTTACACATCGCACTGATGCCCATCCATGCTTTTCGGTCAAAATCTTAACCGCTGCGACAATGTTGGCACCGTTGTCATGGACAACAGCTTTGATCTTGAGGATTCCTATGACATCATCATATTCCATTTACTATGAGGATTCCGATGACATCACAATTACCTTTGGGCTTGCCATCTATCGTGACCAATCAGAATTAAGCAGGGGCGGGACTTCTAGAATCAACCACGTAAATGATTGACATGTGATTGTTGTGTACAAAACCTGTCAGAACTACTGTATGTGTGCAGCTGTAAGAATTTATAGTTGTGCAAAAATACATTTGTTGTACACAAATGTATGTTTTTATATATATGAATCATTAACTTCTGAGTTTTTTTTAAATTTTATTTTTATGAAAGCTTTGCCCTTATCCTTGAATTGTGAATTGTGATACCCTCAGTCAGGATTTTTTTACTCAGTTTTTTTATTCATCAAATTTTTTCTCAGTTGTTGCTTTTTTGTTTCTCCTAAAATTCACTAGGAGAAATAGTTGAGAATATAGCAGCAGGGTTCTTGTTTGAGACCTAAGGCAGAGAGCTTATTAATGGTTAATTTTATCCCTAAACAAAATGATAATGAGACACAGAGGAAGTGAAGAAACCACCAAAATTAAACAGCAATCCCATGCCAACAATACTACAATATTTGACAAATCACAAAGTCTCCCAAAGTAAAATTTTAATTCTGTTTGATTCAGGCGCCTGCTATCCATCAAAAAAGAAAGGAAAAAAAGATCATTTTAATAACAATAACTTTATTTATATAGCACCTTTAAAAACAGACATTTAATTCATGTTTTTTTTTTTAAATCTTTTTAATCACACATACACATAAAAACATACGAGTGTATATGTGAGTTGATTGTGGGAAGAAACCTGAGCACCAGGAGAAAACTCGGAGAATAATGTTATGAGCTGGACTTGGGGTCTAGCACAGCTGCTGCTGCACTGCTGTGGAAGTCTAAAGTTCTGAGGGTGGGCCGTGGTTTTACGCTTGTGCTTTTTTGTGCTTATTTTTTCAATGTTTAAACTGATGGGGGGAGTTTTTTTTTCAACTTTTCAGTCAAACATACACACATATGCAAATATAAACATATGTGTGTGTGTGTGTGTGACTTGGTTGTCGGGAGAAACCTGAGCATCCAGGAGAAAACCGCACAGAATAATGCTATTAATTGGAGGTGTTTGAATATGTTAGTGGTCTGGGGATGAGGAGTGTATCAGCCAATGGTTATATTCATTGTGGATGGATGTACCTCCTTTGTCTGAATACTTTTGTTTTTTTTTTGGGCTGGGGTGGGGGACTGGGCTTCAGGTCTTTGGCCAACTGCAGTTTCTGGGTGGTGTAGGTTTTTGTAGTATCATATTTCGTAAAGCCCCCCCTGTATGGGGCAGAGCTTATGGGGAAATCTTTGAGTAAAGCACAGCTATCCTGTTTTCGTCTGATTCGACGGGTTTCCCGTGTACTATACCTCGGTAAGGGTTCCCTTGTATCAGCAGCTGTAGGTCCGTCCATGTGTCTGAATGCTTCCGTTTTTTGTCTGGGCTGGGGTGGGGGACTGGGCTTCAGGTCATTGGTCAACTCCAGTTTGTTACATGTCAGCCTTGCTGGTACTCCATTTGCCTTGGGAGTACCTAAGGTAAGGTTGACAATATGTGGAGTGCCTTTGGCCTCAGTTTTAGGCAAAGCCTTCTGTGCACTTTGCTCCAGCAGATTCGCAGTGTATGTATGCAGGAGGTGGCGATGAGTTGATAGGTGGGAGAAAGCTCTGTGGCCGATCATCCTTACATTTGTTCTCCAGCCTTGAAGGCGCTTTATTTGTGTTGAGAACAATTCGTCCAGAGGCTCGGGCCTTTTGTAATTCACGCTCAGCATACTCTTTGAACTCTTTCTCCTCAGCAGCTAAAGCTTTTGCTTGCCTTTTTTCAGCTTCCTTGGCCTCCTTTCTCTGCTGTTCCTGAATGGCACGTCTCTGTGCGTGTAATTTGACATTACCATCAGAAAATTGGATGTTTCTTGCCCTCGCAGATTTAGCTTTCTGGCTTTCCCTTTCAAAGTACAACCTGTTGTCCTCTTTCTGGGCCTCAATCAGCTCAAGATCTCTCGGCTTCTCCTCCAGCTGCTTCTGCACCTTTTCACGCATCTGCGCTTCATTGTGAGCTGAAACAGCTTGCAGCATTTGGTCTCTCTTCTCCCCCTGTATTTGTTCCTGTATTTGTTCCACCGCTGCTTGTTTTTTGGCCTCTTCACATACTTTCTCTTCATCCCTGGCCCGACTTTCCTCCTTCTTTTTCTCTTCCTTTTCCAACATACATCTGACCTTATCCATGCAAAACTCCCTCTGCACAAACCGGGGATCTATGTACTCTTTTCTTTGCCAGCATTGCTCTTCTATTTCAGACCGGTCACGTTCTATCTTCCTATCCTTCAAAATGGATTGTTGCTCCCTTTGTTGTTTATAAAAGTTTTTCTCAGCTATATCATCGAGACGACGTTTACGGTTGGCTGCCTTTAACTGAGCTTCTTTTTCAGCTTGATCTTTCTGCTCCTGTGCATACAACTCATCCAGGGCTCGAAGTTCAGCTCTCTCCTCTTTCTCAGCCTGAATCTTCTTCTCTCGCAACAGTCTCTTCTCCTTCACCATCTCCTCATTCTCTTCATCCACTCTGCCCCAGAGTTCCTTTCTCCGAAGAGATTGCTCCTGCTGTTCTCTCAGAACTTGCTTATCATCAAGCACCATCTTCTCTTTGAACTGCCTTTCTTCTTCTTTAGCAATTTTTTGTCTTTCTTGCCGAAGTTTCGATAGTTCCTCATTTTCCTTTCTAATATTTATGGCATCCAGTTGACTGTGAAATCTCCTAACACAGTCTCTTTCTTTGTCGAGAGTTTCATGCTTTTTTCTCTCCTTCTCCTCTGCAATTTGAGTATCCAATGTGGCTTCCCACTCTCGGATCTGTTCTTGGGCCCATGCAATCTGCGACATTTTGACGTTATTTTGATGTTACGGTAAAATAAAGTCAATGTTTGTACTGAGGCTGTGTACTTCTGCTAATTTCTGAACGACTTATTTCTAAAAACCTTTGTCTTCTCTTCAAATCCCTTTAGAATCCGTGACATCATCACATCAAAGCCGTGACGTCATCAAAGCCGTGACATCATCACATTTGAAAGTGATGTCACTAGGGCTGCAGCTATCGATTATTTTAGTAATCGAGTACTCTATCGATTAATCTGTCGATTAATCGAGTAATCGGATAAGAAATGTTTTGCTCTCACTGTAATACTTTGCATTGAATCACGTTTGCCTCATTAAAAACCATCAGTAACACACAAAACTGAAATAGGCCAGGTCTTTCAAATGAATATTTTTACTGCATAAATCAGGAACCAAAAGTTTTACATTTTACACATCGCACTGATGCCCATCCATGCTTTTCGGTCAAAATCTTAACCGCTGCGACAATGTTGGCACCGTTGTCATGGACAACAGCTTTGATCTTGAGGATTCCTATGACATCATCATATTCCATTTACTATGAGGATTCCGATGACATCACAATTACCTTTGGGCTTGCCATCTATCGTGACCAATCAGAATTAAGCAGGGGCGGGACTTCTAGAATCAACCACGTAAATGATTGACATGTGATTGTTGTGTACAAAACCTGTCAGAACTACTGTATGTGTGCAGCTGTAAGAATTTATAGTTGTGCAAAAATACATTTGTTGTACACAAATGTATGTTTTTATATATATGAATCATTAACTTCTGAGTTTTTAATTTTATTTTTATGAAAGCTTTGCCCTTATCCTTGAATTGTGAATTGTGATACCCTCAGTCAGGATTTTTTTACTCAGTTTTTTTATTCATCAAATTTTTTCTCAGTTGTTGCTTTTTTGTTTCTCCTAAAATTCACTAGGAGAAATAGTTGAGAATATAGCAGCAGGGTTCTTGTTTGAGACCTAAAGCAGAGAGCTTATTAATGGTTAATTTTATCCCTAAACAAAATGATAATGAGACACAGAGGAAGTGAAGAAACCACCAAAATTAAACAGCAATCCCATGCCAACAATACTACAATATTTGACAAATCACAAAGTCTCCCAAAGTAAAATTTTAATTCTGTTTGATTCAGGCGCCTGCTATCCATCAAAAAAGAAAGGAAAAAAAGATCATTTTAATAACAATAACTTTATTTATATAGCACCTTTAAAAACAGACATTTAATTCATGTTTTTTTTTTTAAATCTTTTTAATCACACATACACATAAAAACATACGAGTGTATATGTGAGTTGATTGTGGGAAGAAACCTGAGCACCAGGAGAAAACTCGGAGAATAATGTTATGAGCTGGACTTGGGGTCTAGCACAGCTGCTGCTGCACTGCTGTGGAAGTCTAAAGTTCTGAGGGTGGGCCGTGGTTTTACGCTTGTGCTTTTTTGTGCTTATTTTTTCAATGTTTAAACTGATGGGGGGAGTTTTTTTTTCAACTTTTCAGTCAAACATACACACATATGCAAATATAAACATATGTGTGTGTGTGTGTGTGACTTGGTTGTCGGGAGAAACCTGAGCATCCAGGAGAAAACCGCACAGAATAATGCTATTAATTGGAGGTGTTTGAATATGTTAGTGGTCTGGGGATGAGGAGTGTATCAGCCAATGGTTATATTCATTGTGGATGGATGTACCTCCTTTGTCTGAATACTTTTGTTTTTTTTTTGGGCTGGGGTGGGGGACTGGGCTTCAGGTCTTTGGCCAACTGCAGTTTCTGGGTGGTGTAGGTTTTTGGAGTATCATATTTCGTAAAGCCCCCCCTGTATGGGGCAGAGCTTATGGGGAAATCTTTGAGTAAAGCACAGCTATCCTGTTTTCGTCTGATTCGACGGGTTTCCTGTGTACTATACCTCAGTAAGGGTTCCCTTGTATCAGCAGCTGTAGGTCCGTCCATGTGTCTGAATGCTTCCGTTTTTTGTCTGGGCTGGGGTGGGGGACTGGGCTTCAGGTCATTGGTCAACTCCAGTTTGTTACATGTCAGCCTTGCTGGTACTCCATTTGCCTTGGGAGTACCTAAGGTAAGGTTGACAATATGTGGAGTGCCTTTGGCCTCAGTTTTAGGCAAAGCCTCTGTGCACTTTGCTCCAGCAGATTCGCAGTGTATGTATGCAGGAGGTGGCGATGAGTTGATAGGTGGGAGAAAGCTCTGTGGCCGATCATCCTTACATTTGTTCTCCAGCCTTGAAGGCGCTTTATTTGTGTTGAGAACAATTCGTATAGAGGCTCGGGCCTTTTGTAATTCACGCTCAGCATACTCTTTGAACTCTTTCTCCTCAGCAGCTAAAGCTTTTGCTTGCCTTTTTTCAGCTTCCTTGGCCTCCTTTCTCTGCTGTTCCTGAATGGCACGTCTCTGTGCGTGTAATTTGACATTACCATCAGAAAATTGGATGTTTCTTGCCCTCGCAGATTTAGCTTTCTGGCTTTCCCTTTCAAAGTACAACCTGTTGTCCTCTTTCTGGGCCTCAATCAGCTCAAGATCTCTCGGCTTCTCCTCCAGCTGCTTCTGCACCTTTTCACGCATCTGCGCTTCATTGTGAGCTGAAACAGCTTGCAGCATTTGGTCTCTCTTCTCCCCCTGTATTTGTTCCTGTATTTGTTCCACCGCTGCTTGTTTTTTGGCCTCTTCACATACTTTCTCTTCATCCCTGGCCCGACTTTCCTCCTTCTTTTTCTCTTCCTTTTCCAACATACATCTGACCTTATCCATGCAAAACTCCCTCTGCACAAACCGGGGATCTATGTACTCTTTTCTTTGCCAGCATTGCTCTTCTATTTCAGACCGGTCACGTTCTATCTTCCTATCCTTCAAAATGGATTGTTGCTCCCTTTGTTGTTTATAAAAGTTTTTCTCAGCTATATCATCGAGACGACGTTTACGGTTGGCTGCCTTTAACTGAGCTTCTTTTTCAGCTTGATCTTTCTGCTCCTGTGCATACAACTCATCCAGGGCTCGAAGTTCAGCTCTCTCCTCCTCTTTCTCAGCCTGAATCTTCTTCTCTCGCAACAGTCTCTTCTCCTTCACCATCTCCTCATTCTCTTCATCCACTCTGCGCCAGAGTTCCTTTCTCCGAAGAGATTGCTCCTGCTGTTCTCTCAGAACTTGCTTATCATCAAGCACCATCTTCTCTTTGAACTGCCTTTCTTCTTCTTTAGCAATTTTTTGTCTTTCTTGCCGAAGTTTCGATAGTTCCTCATTTTCCTTTCTAATATTTATGGCATCCAGTTGACTGTGAAATCTCCTAACACAGTCTCTTTCTTTGTCGAGAGTTTCATGCTTTTTTCTCTCCTTCTCCTCTGCAATTTGAGTATCCAATGTGGCTTCCCACTCTCGGATCTGTTCTTGGGCCCATGCAATCTGCGACATTTTGACGTTATTTTGATGTTACGGTAAAATAAAGTCAATGTTTGTACTGAGGCTGTGTACTTCTGCTAATTTCTGAACGACTTATTTCTAAAAACCTTTGTCTTCTCTTCAAATCCCTTTAGAATCCGTGACATCATCACATCAAAGCCGTGACGTCATCAAAGCCGTGACATCATCACATTTGAAAGTGATGTCACTAGGGCTGCAGCTATCGATTATTTTAGTAATCGAGTACTCTATCGATTAATCTGTCGATTAATCGAGTAATCGGATAAGAAATGTTTTGCTCTCACTGTAATACTTTGCATTGAATCACGTTTGCCTCATTAAAAACCATCAGTAACACACAAAACTGAAATAGGCCAGGGGCCTCATGTATCAACACTTGCGTGGAACTCATACCAGAAACGAGCGCACGCAAGGTCCGTAACGCTGAAAAAAATCCGTATGTATCAATGTGTGCGGGCGCCGAAATCCACGTGTGTTTCCTTGATAAATCCCAATCAGCGTGGAATTGAGCGCAGATGTCGGAGTGACTGGGCCCGTCCCCGTTACGCCCTCCTATAAATATGCAGATTTATTTAAATAGGGTCTCCCTGTCCTCGCACGCAGACAAAATGACAAGAAAACCTAAATTTACGGCGTGCGAGGTGGAGGTGCTGGTGGCGGAGGTGGAGGAGCGACAGCGTGTTTTGTTTGGCAGCCTGTCCAGTGGCGTCAGTGCAAAACAAAAACGCTTGGAGTGGGAGAAAGTTTGCGAGAGGGTGAATGCGGTGGGTTCCGAGACACGCACCCCCGCGGAGATTAAAAAAAGTGGTCGGACCTCAAGGTGGAGGTCAAGCGGCGTACAGCTGCCCTCCGGAGGAGTACCGGCCAGACAGGTGGGGGTCCGGGGGAGGAGACCCTCACGCCGTTTGAGCAGCGGGTGGTGGTGATTATTATTATAGGGTAAGTGGCGTGTCACACAAATGTCCACATGCTTTGTCATCCCACTGAGCAAAAGACGTATATTAGACGTCTAGTCTAAGTTTATACTTCATTTCAACGTCTGGATTCAGTCTATTTTTAGACGTGATTTATACTTCGCCCTTAACTTCATTTTTCGATAACTTTTTATGCAATAAACAACTGTAATGTGCATAACTGACCTCGAAATACTGGATTACATTACCTATGATACCGTGGAGAGAGATGTAAACGCAACAGATACACAGAAGCAGGAATTGAAATGAACAAATATTTTTATTGTGTCACAGAAATCAATATGTCGGCCGTGTCGCCGGCTTGCGGAACCCCGGCCCGCGGCAGCCCGTCCGCCGGCTCGGAGTCGTCGGCCAGGACCAGCGGCATTCGGGCCACCCCGGCCCCCGGCCCCAGCACCAGCACCAGCATCAGCACCAGCGCGCCGACAAGCGGTGGAGCGTCCACCAGCCGCGGCGTTTCCGCTGGACCACCCGGACGCAGTGGAAGGGTCCTCGCGAAGGGGGTCCTGCAATCGCAGGAAGAAATCATCAGGGGGATCGCGGGGATCAACGAGCGGCCGGATCGGCTCGTAAATGTCCTCGAGCGTCTGGTGGAGAAAATAAATTAATTTGGCTCATTGAACTGTGTATTCACTTCTTACCCATTCACACTGTGGCGATGAGATTCTCCCGCGCGAGGACGGCGGCCCGGCAGGGATCAGCTCGCATCCCTCCGTCTGCTGCTGGTTCGTCATGTGGGGCGACGTGCTGCTCGGCCACGGGGATGTGGTGCACGCTTGTCACATAGTGAGTCACCAAACACCGCCACACAGCGTCGCCAAAGTGCGAATCACAGTCAACGCAAGTATCAGCTCAACGCCAATTTCTACACCACCTCCTGACTTTGCGTTGATTAGCGCTGGAACCGACGCTCGTTTCGCGATGATAAATCTGGACGTGTGCGCCGATTTTGGCGTACGCAAGGTTTTCTTGCGCCGCAAGCGTTGAGACATGAGGCCCCAGGTCTTTCAAATGAATATTTTTACTGCATAAATCAGGAACCAAAAGTTTTACATTTTACACATCGCACTGATGCCCATCCATGCTTTTCGGTCAAAATCTTAACCGCTGCGACAATGTTGGCACCGTTGTCATGGACAACAGCTTTGATCTTGAGGATTCCTATGACATCATCATATTCCATTTACTATGAGGATTCCGATGACATCACAATTACCTTTGGGCTTGCCATCTATCGTGACCAATCAGAATTAAGCAGGGGCGGGACTTCTAGAATCAACCACGTAAATGATTGACATGTGATTGTTGTGTACAAAACCTGTCAGAACTACTGTATGTGTGCAGCTGTAAGAATTTATAGTTGTGCAAAAATACATTTGTTGTACACAAATGTATGTTTTTATATATATGAATCATTAACTTCTGAGTTTTTTTTTAATTTTATTTTTATGAAAGCTTTGCCCTTATCCTTGAATTGTGAATTGTGATACCCTCAGTCAGGATTTTTTTACTCAGTTTTTTTATTCATCAAATTTTTTCTCAGTTGTTGCTTTTTTGTTTCTCCTAAAATTCACTAGGAGAAATAGTTGAGAATATAGCAGCAGGGTTCTTGTTTGAGACCTAAAGCAGAGAGCTTATTAATGGTTAATTTTATCCCTAAACAAAATGATAATGAGACACAGAGGAAGTGAAGAAACCACCAAAATTAAACAGCAATCCCATGCCAACAATACTACAATATTTGACAAATCACAAAGTCTCCCAAAGTAAAATTTTAATTCTGTTTGATTCAGGCGCCTGCTATCCATCAAAAAAGAAAGGAAAAAAAAGATCATTTTAATAACAATAACTTTATTTATATAGCACCTTTAAAAACAGACATTTAATTCATGTTTTTTTTTTAAATCTGTTTAATCACACATACACATAAAAACATACGAGTGTATATGTGAGTTGATTGTGGGAAGAAACCTGAGCACCAGGAGAAAACTCGGAGAATAATGTTATGAGCTGGACTTGGGGTCTAGCACAGCTGCTGCTGCACTGCTGTGGAAGTCTAAAGTTCTGAGGGTGGGCCGTGGTTTTACGCTTGTGCTTTTTTGTGCTTATTTTTTCAATGTTTAAACTGATGGGGGGAGTTTTTTTTTCAACTTTTCAGTCAAACATACACACATATGCAAATATAAACATATGTGTGTGTGTGTGTGTGACTTGGTTGTCGGGAGAAACCTGAGCATCCAGGAGAAAACCGCACAGAATAATGCTATTAATTGGAGGTGTTTGAATATGTTAGTGGTCTGGGGATGAGGAGTGTATCAGCCAATGGTTATATTCATTGTGGATGGATGTACCTCCTTTGTCTGAATACTTTTGGTTTTTTTGGGCTGGGGTGGGGGACTGGGCTTCAGGTCTTTGGCCAACTGCAGTTTCTGGGTGGTGTAGGTTTTTGTAGTATCATATTTCGTAAAGCCCCCCCTGTATGGGGCAGAGCTTATGGGGAAATCTTTGAGTAAAGCACAGCTATCCTGTTTTCGTCTGATTCGACGGGTTTCCCGTGTACTATACCTCAGTAAGGGTTCCCTTGTATTAGCAGCTGTAGGTCCAACCACGTGTCTGAAAGGAGGTGACGATGAGTCGACAGGTGGGAGAACTGGCTGCCTACGATACCTCAGTAAGGGCTCCCCTTTACCAGCAACTGCAGGTCTGTCAATGTGTCTGAAAGGAGGTTCTGATGAGATGATAGGTGGGAGAACTGGATTTGCACGACCCCTCAGTAAGAAGGGTTCCTCTGTATCAGCAGCTGTAGGTCCGTCCATGTGTCTGAAAGGAGGTTCTGATGAGTCGACAGGTGGGAGAACTGGCGGCAAAGCTTCTCTGCACTTTGCTCCAGCAGATTCGCAGTGTATGTATGCAGGAGGTGGCGATGAGTTGATAGGTGGGAGAAAGCTCTGTGGCCGATCATCCTTACATTTGTTCTCCAGCCTTGAAGGCGCTTTATTTGTGTTGAGAACAATTCGTCCAGAGGCTCGGGCCTTTTGTAATTCACGCTCAGCATACTCTTTGAACTCTTTCTCCTCAGCAGCTAAAGCTTTTGCTTGCCTTTTTTCAGCTTCCTTGGCCTCCTTTCTCTGCTGTTCCTGAATGGCACGTCTCTGTGCGTGTAATTTGACATTACCATCAGAAAATTGGATGTTTCTTGCCCTCGCAGATTTAGCTTTCTGGCTTTCCCTTTCAAAGTACAACCTGTTGTCCTCTTTCTGGGCCTCAATCAGCTCAAGATCTCTCGGCTTCTCCTCCAGCTGCTTCTGCACCTTTTCACGCATCTGCGCTTCATTGTGAGCTGAAACAGCTTGCAGCATTTGGTCTCTCTTCTCCCCCTGTATTTGTTCCTGTATTTGTTCCACCGCTGCTTGTTTTTTGGCCTCTTCACATACTTTCTCTTCATCCCTGGCCCGACTTTCCTCCTTCTTTTTCTCTTCCTTTTCCAACATACATCTGACCTTATCCATGCAAAACTCCCTCTGCACAAACCGGGGATCTATGTACTCTTTTCTTTGCCAGCATTGCTCTTCTATTTCAGACCGGTCACGTTCTATCTTCCTATCCTTCAAAATGGATTGTTGCTCCCTTTGTTGTTTATAAAAGTTTTTCTCAGCTATATCATTGAGACGACGTTTACGGTTGGCTGCCTTTAACTGAGCTTCTTTTTCAGCTTGATCTTTCTGCTCCTGTGCATACAACTCATCCAGGGCTCGAAGTTCAGCTCTCTCCTCCTCTTTCTCAGCCTGAATCTTCTTCTCTCGCAACAGTCTCTTCTCCTTCACCATCTCCTCATTCTCTTCATCCACTCTGCGCCAGAGTTCCTTTCTCCGAAGAGATTGCTCCTGCTGTTCTCTCAGAACTTGCTTATCATCAAGCACCATCTTCTCTTTGAACTGCCTTTCTTCTTCTTTAGCAATTTTTTGTCTTTCTTGCCGAAGTTTCGATAGTTCCTCATTTTCCTTTCTAATATTTATGGCATCCAGTTGACTGTGAAATCTCCTAACACAGTCTCTTTCTTTGTCGAGAGTTTCATGCTTTTTTCTCTCCTTCTCCTCTGCAATTTGAGTATCCAATGTGGCTTCCCACTCTCGGATCTGTTCTTGGGCCCATGCAATCTGCGACATTTTGACGTTATTTTGATGTTACGGTAAAATAAAGTCAATGTTTGTACTGAGGCTGTGTACTTCTGCTAATTTCTGAACGACTTATTTCTAAAAACCTTTGTCTTCTCTTCAAATCCCTTTAGAATCCGTGACATCATCACATCAAAGCCGTGACATCATCACATTTGAAAGTGATGTCACTAGGGCTGCAGCTATCGATTATTTTAGTAATCGAGTACTCTATCGATTAATCTGTCGATTAATCGAGTAATCGGATAAGAAATGTTTTGCTCTCACTGTAATACTTTGCATTGAATCACGTTTGCCTCATTAAAAACCATCAGTAACACACAAAACTGAAATAGGCCAGGTCTTTCAAATGAATATTTTTACTGCATAAATCAGGAACCAAAAGTTTTACATTTTACACATCGCACTGATGCCCATCCATGCTTTTCGGTCAAAATCTTAACCGCTGCGACAATGTTGGCACCGTTGTCATGGACAACAGCTTTGATCTTGAGGATTCCTATGACATCATCATATTCCATTTACTATGAGGATTCCGATGACATCACAATTACCTTTGGGCTTGCCATCTATCGTGACCAATCAGAATTAAGCAGGGGCGGGACTTCTAGAATCAACCACGTAAATGATTGACATGTGATTGTTGTGTACAAAACCTGTCAGAACTACTGTATGTGTGCAGCTGTAAGAATTTATAGTTGTGCAAAAATACATTTGTTGTACACAAATGTATGTTTTTATATATATGAATCATTAACTTCTGAGTTTTTTTTTAATTTTATTTTTATGAAAGCTTTGCCCTTATCCTTGAATTGTGAATTGTGATACCCTCAGTCAGGATTTTTTTACTCAGTTTTTTTATTCATCAAATTTTTTCTCAGTTGTTGCTTTTTTGTTTCTCCTAAAATTCACTAGGAGAAATAGTTGAGAATATAGCAGCAGGGTTCTTGTTTGAGACCTAAAGCAGAGAGCTTATTAATGGTTAATTTTATCCCTAAACAAAATGATAATGAGACACAGAGGAAGTGAAGAAACCACCAAAATTAAACAGCAATCCCATGCCAACAATACTACAATATTTGACAAATCACAAAGTCTCCCAAAGTAAAATTTTAATTCTGTTTGATTCAGGCGCCTGCTATCCATCAAAAAAGAAAGGAAAAAAAAGATCATTTTAATAACAATAACTTTATTTATATAGCACCTTTAAAAACAGACATTTAATTCATGTTTTTTTTTTTTAAATCTTTTTAATCACACATACACATAAAAACATACGAGTGTATATGTGAGTTGATTGTGGGAAGAAACCTGAGCATTCAGGAGAAAACCCAGAGAATAATGTTATGAGCTGGACTTGGGGTCTAGCACAGCTGCTGCTGCACTGCTGTGGAAGTCTAAAGTTCTGAGGGTGGGCCGTGGTTTTACGCTTGTGCTTATTTTTTCAATGTTTAAACTGATGGGGGGAGTTTTTTTTTCAACTTTTCAGTCAAACATACACACATATGCAAATATAAACATATGTGTGTGTGTGTGTGTGTGACTTGGTTGTCGGGAGAAACCTGAGCATCCAGGAGAAAACCGCACAGAATAATGCTATTAATTGGAGGTGTTTGAATATGTTAGTGGTCTGGGGATGAGGAGTGTATCAGCCAATGGTTATATTCATTGTGGATGGATGTACCTCCTTTGTCTGAATACTTTTGTTTTTTTTTTGGGCTGGGGTGGGGGACTGGGCTTCAGGTCTTTGGCCAACTGCAGTTTCTGGGTGGTGTAGGTTTTTGTAGTATCATATTTCGTAAAGCCCCCCTGTATGGGGCAGAGCTTATGGGGAAATCTTTGAGTAAAGCACAGCTATCCTGTTTTCGTCTGATTCGACGGGTTTCCCGTGTACTATACCTCAGTAAGGGTTCCCTTGTATCAGCAGCTGTAGGTCCGTCCATGTGTCTGAATGCTTCCGTTTTTTGTCTGGGCTGGGGTGGGGGACTGGGCTTCAGGTCATTGGTCAACTCCAGTTTGTTACATGTCAGCCTTGCTGGTACTCCATTTGCCTTGGGAGTACCTAAGGTAAGGTTGACAATATGTGGAGTGCCTTTGGCCTCAGTTTTAGGCAAAGCCTCTGTGCACTTTGCTCCAGCAGATTCGCAGTGTATGTATGCAGGAGGTGGCGATGAGTTGATAGGTGGGAGAAAGCTCTGTGGCCGATCATCCTTACATTTGTTCTCCAGCCTTGAAGGCGCTTTATTTGTGTTGAGAACAATTCGTCCAGAGGCTCGGGCCTTTTGTAATTCACGCTCAGCATACTCTTTGAACTCTTTCTCCTCAGCAGCTAAAGCTTTTGCTTGCCTTTTTTCAGCTTCCTTGGCCTCCTTTCTCTGCTGTTCCTGAATGGCACGTCTCTGTGCGTGTAATTTGACATTACCATCAGAAAATTGGATGTTTCTTGCCCTCGCAGATTTAGCTTTCTGGCTTTCCCTTTCAAAGTACAACCTGTTGTCCTCTTTCTGGGCCTCAATCAGCTCAAGATCTCTCGGCTTCTCCTCCAGCTGCTTCTGCACCTTTTCACGCATCTGCGCTTCATTGTGAGCTGAAACAGCTTGCAGCATTTGGTCTCTCTTCTCCCCCTGTATTTGTTCCTGTATTTGTTCCACCGCTGCTTGTTTTTTGGCCTCTTCACATACTTTCTCTTCATCCCTGGCCCGACTTTCCTCCTTCTTTTTCTCTTCCTTTTCCAACATACATCTGACCTTATCCATGCAAAACTCCCTCTGCACAAACCGGGGATCTATGTACTCTTTTCTTTGCCAGCATTGCTCTTCTATTTCAGACCGGTCACGTTCTATCTTCCTATCCTTCAAAATGGATTGTTGCTCCCTTTGTTGTTTATAAAAGTTTTTCTCAGCTATATCATTGAGACGACGTTTACGGTTGGCTGCCTTTAACTGAGCTTCTTTTTCAGCTTGATCTTTCTGCTCCTGTGCATACAACTCATCCAGGGCTCGAAGTTCAGCTCTCTCCTCCTCTTTCTCAGCCTGAATCTTCTTCTCTCGCAACAGTCTCTTCTCCTTCACCATCTCCTCATTCTCTTCATCCACTCTGCGCCAGAGTTCCTTTCTCCGAAGAGATTGCTCCTGCTGTTCTCTCAGAACTTGCTTATCATCAAGCACCATCTTCTCTTTGAACTGCCTTTCTTCTTCTTTAGCAATTTTTTGTCTTTCTTGCCGAAGTTTCGATAGTTCCTCATTTTCCTTTCTAATATTTATGGCATCCAGTTGACTGTGAAATCTCCTAACACAGTCTCTTTCTTTGTCGAGAGTTTCATGCTTTTTTCTCTCCTTCTCCTCTGCAATTTGAGTATCCAATGTGGCTTCCCACTCTCGGATCTGTTCTTGGGCCCATGCAATCTGCGACATTTTGACGTTATTTTGATGTTACGGTAAAATAAAGTCAATGTTTGTACTGAGGCTGTGTACTTCTGCTAATTTCTGAACGACTTATTTCTAAAAACCTTTGTCTTCTCTTCAAATCCCTTTAGAATCCGTGACATCATCACATCAAAGCCGTGACGTCATCAAAGCCGTGACATCATCACATTTGAAAGTGATGTCACTAGGGCTGCAGCTATCGATTATTTTAGTAATCGAGTACTCTATCGATTAATCTGTCGATTAATCGAGTAATCGGATAAGAAATGTTTTGCTCTCACTGTAATACTTTGCATTGAATCACGTTTGCCTCATTAAAAACCATCAGTAACACACAAAACTGAAATAGGCCAGGTCTTTCAAATGAATATTTTTACTGCATAAATCAGGAACCAAAAGTTTTACATTTTACACATCGCACTGATGCCCATCCATGCTTTTCGGTCAAAATCTTAACCGCTGCGACAATGTTGGCACCGTTGTCATGGACAACAGCTTTGATCTTGAGGATTCCTATGACATCATCATATTCCATTTACTATGAGGATTCCGATGACATCACAATTACCTTTGGGCTTGCCATCTATCGTGACCAATCAGAATTAAGCAGGGGCGGGACTTCTAGAATCAACCACGTAAATGATTGACATGTGATTGTTGTGTACAAAACCTGTCAGAACTACTGTATGTGTGCAGCTGTAAGAATTTATAGTTGTGCAAAAATACATTTGTTGTACACAAATGTATGTTTTTATATATATGAATCATTAACTTCTGAGTTTTTTTTTAATTTTATTTTTATGAAAGCTTTGCCCTTATCCTTGAATTGTGAATTGTGATACCCTCAGTCAGGATTTTTTTACTCAGTTTTTTTATTCATCAAATTTTTTCTCAGTTGTTGCTTTTTTGTTTCTCCTAAAATTCACTAGGAGAAATAGTTGAGAATATAGCAGCAGGGTTCTTGTTTGAGACCTAAGGCAGAGAGCTTATTAATGGTTAATTTTATCCCTAAACAAAATGATAATGAGACACAGAGGAAGTGAAGAAACCACCAAAATTAAACAGCAATCCCATGCCAACAATACTACAATATTTGACAAATCACAAAGTCTCCCAAAGTAAAATTTTAATTCTGTTTGATTCAGGCGCCTGCTATCCATCAAAAAAGAAAGGAAAAAAAAGATCATTTTAATAACAATAACTTTATTTATATAGCACCTTTAAAAACAGACATTTAATTCATGTTTTTTTTTTTTAAATCTTTTTAATCACACATACACATAAAAACATACGAGTGTATATGTGAGTTGATTGTGGGAAGAAACCTGAGCACCAGGAGAAAACTCGGAGAATAATGTTATGAGCTGGACTTGGGGTCTAGCACAGCTGCTGCTGCACTGCTGTGGAAGTCTAAAGTTCTGAGGGTGGGCCGTGGTTTTACGCTTGTGCTTTTTTGTGCTTATTTTTTCAATGTTTAAACTGATGGGGGGAGTTTTTTTTTTCAACTTTTCAGTCAAACATACACACATATGCAAATATAAACATATGTGTGTGTGTGTGTGTGACTTGGTTGTCGGGAGAAACCTGAGCATCCAGGAGAAAACCGCACAGAATAATGCTATTAATTGGAGGTGTTTGAATATGTTAGTGGTCTGGGGATGAGGAGTGTATCAGCCAATGGTTATATTCATTGTGGATGGATGTACCTCCTTTGTCTGAATACTTTTGTTTTTTTTTTGGGCTGGGGTGGGGGACTGGGCTTCAGGTCTTTGGCCAACTGCAGTTTCTGGGTGGTGTAGGTTTTTGTAGTATCATATTTCGTAAAGCCCCCCCTGTATGGGGCAGAGCTTATGGGGAAATCTTTGAGTAAAGCACAGCTATCCTGTTTTCGTCTGATTCGACGGGTTTCCCGTGTACTATACCTCAGTAAGGGTTCCCTTGTATCAGCAGCTGTAGGTCCGTCCATGTGTCTGAATGCTTCCGTTTTTTGTCTGGGCTGGGGTGGGGGACTGGGCTTCAGGTCATTGGTCAACTCCAGTTTGTTACATGTCAGCCTTGCTGGTACTCCATTTGCCTTGGGAGTACCTAAGGTAAGGTTGACAATATGTGGAGTGCCTTTGGCCTCAGTTTTAGGCAAAGCCTCTGTGCACTTTGCTCCAGCAGATTCGCAGTGTATGTATGCAGGAGGTGGCGATGAGTTGATAGGTGGGAGAAAGCTCTGTGGCCGATCATCCTTACATTTGTTCTCCAGCCTTGAAGGCGCTTTATTTGTGTTGAGAACAATTCGTCCAGAGGCTCGGGCCTTTTGTAATTCACGCTCAGCATACTCTTTGAACTCTTTCTCCTCAGCAGCTAAAGCTTTTGCTTGCCTTTTTTCAGCTTCCTTGGCCTCCTTTCTCTGCTGTTCCTGAATGGCACGTCTCTGTGCGTGTAATTTGACATTACCATCAGAAAATTGGATGTTTCTTGCCCTCGCAGATTTAGCTTTCTGGCTTTCCCTTTCAAAGTACAACCTGTTGTCCTCTTTCTGGGCCTCAATCAGCTCAAGATCTCTCGGCTTCTCCTCCAGCTGCTTCTGCACCTTTTCACGCATCTGCGCTTCATTGTGAGCTGAAACAGCTTGCAGCATTTGGTCTCTCTTCTCCCCCTGTATTTGTTCCTGTATTTGTTCCACCGCTGCTTGTTTTTTGGCCTCTTCACATACTTTCTCTTCATCCCTGGCCCGACTTTCCTCCTTCTTTTTCTCTTCCTTTTCCAACATACATCTGACCTTATCCATGCAAAACTCCCTCTGCACAAACCGGGGATCTATGTACTCTTTTCTTTGCCAGCATTGCTCTTCTATTTCAGACCGGTCACGTTCTATCTTCCTAGATAGAACGTGCCCTCACTGGCCTCCAAGTTTTCTAGGATGATGCAATGTCCAGCCATCAACACATTTGTGAAGGAATTTTTACTCCCCAAAAGAGCGCCCCCCCATGGCAGGAGAAAAAAGTCCATTTTTTCTTGTCCCCTAAGGTGAAAATACACATTGTTGAGTGTCACGCCTGTACGCTTTGTCAAAATGACACAAAAATTGACACACACATGTATCTCAATAAGATCTACAAAAAAGTCAGTGCGCGCGTATCTGTCAAATGTACGGTTAAAGGGTTATTCCGCATTTTTTGCCGATCCGCACACATTGGAATTTCGCTAACTCCTCCGAAGGCTTTCGTTCCACCGGCACCACATTTGCTCAGGCCAATCTACACCCCATGGCCATTAAAAGTTATTCAAATCATGACGCTGCATCCCACGGTTTAGGTTCTAGGGGGCGCCAAAGATAACCCTAAAATCCACATATTTAAAAGTCTTATAATTTTTTATTTTTGCCCTCACTGGCCTCCAAGTTTTCTAGGATGATGCAATGTCCAGCCATCAACACATTTGTGAAGGAATTTTTACTCCCCAAAAGAGCGCCCCCCCATGGCAGGAGAAAAAAGTCCATTTTTTCTTGTCCCCTAAGGTGAAAATACACATTGTTGAGTGCCACGCCTGTACGCTTTGTCAAAATGACACAAAATTTGACATACACGTGTATTTCAATAAGATCTTCGAAAAAGTCAATGGCCACGTATTTGTAAAATGTACGGTTAAAGGGTTGTTCCGCATTTTTTTCCGATCCGCACACATTGGAATTTCGCTAACTCCTCCGAAGGCTTTCGTTCCACCGGCACCACATTTGCTCAGGCCAATCTACACCCCATGGCCATTAAAAGTTATTCAAATCATGACGCTGCACCCCACGGTTTAGGTTCTAGGGGGCGCCAAAGATAACCCTAAAATCCACATATTTAAAAGTCTTATAATTTTTTATTTTTCTCCTCACTGGCCTCCAAGTTTTCTAGGATGATGCAATGTCCAGCCATCAACACATTTGTGAAGGAATTTTTACTCCCCAAAAGAGCGCCCCCCCATGGCAGGAGAAAAAAGTCCATTTTTTCTTGTCCCATAAGGTGAAAATACACATTGTTGACTGTCATACCTGTACGCTTTGTCATATTGACACAAAATTTGACAATCACATGTATCTCAATAAGATCTACGAAAAAGTCAATGCGCGCGTATCTGTAAAATGTACGGTTAAAGGGCTATTTTGCATTTTTTGCCGATTCGCACACATTGGAATGTGGCTAACTCCTCCTAAGGCTTTCGTCCCACTGACACCAAATTTGCTCAGGCCAATCTACACCCCATGGCCATTCAAAGTTATTCAAATCATGACGCTGCACCCCACGGTTTAGGTTCTAGGGGGCGCCAAAGATAACCCTAAAATCCACTTATTTAAAAGTCTTATAACTTTTTATTTTTCTCCTCACTGGCCTCCAAGTTCTCTAGGATGATGCAATGTCCAGCCATCAACACATTTGTGAAGGAATTTTTACTCCCCAAAAGAGCGCCCCCCCATGGCAGGAGAAAAAAGTCCATTTTTTCTTGTCCCATAAGGTGAAAATACACATTGTTGACTGTCATACCTGTACGCTTTGTCATATTGACACAAAATTTGACAATCACATGTATCTCAATAAGATCTACGAAAAAGTCAATGCGCGCGTATCTGTAAAATGTACGGTTAAAGGGCTATTTTGCATTTTTTGCCGATTCGCACACATTGGAATGTGGCTAACTCCTCCTAAGGCTTTCGTCCCACTGACACCAAATTTGCTCAGGCCAATCTACACCCCATGGCCATTCAAAGTTGTAAAAATCATGACGCTGCACCCCACGGTTTACGTTCTAGGGGGCGCCAAAGATGACCCAAATATCCACATTCTTAAAAGAATCCACCCCCCCCCCCCCCCCCCCCCCCCCCCCCCCATGGCAGGAGAAACAGTCAAGTTTTTCCTGCCCATCCCTCAATGGCTCAATCGCATCGCTCTCCCGGCAACACCGTAACGAGGAGCAACTTGCCGTTTGGATATATCCTAGCTGTGTTTGTGGACCCACTCATGGTCCAGACTTTCTTCAAATAGGACATGTAGTTTGTCTGCAGCGAGTGTTTGGTAGAAACTGCGCCTCCCATTCATTATAATGGGAAATGACCACAGACAAGTGAGCACACCATCTTTGGACCTTGAGTGTGACGCGATCGAGAGGGGGAGGCGGTCGCGCCGGGGGCGGCGCAACGCGGCTCGGGCCCGACAGTGCTCCACCGGGGCCCTAGTAAAATTTTAAATAAAGGTTAAAAATAAAAAAAATTGAGCTGCATGAAAGGAACTATGAGTTAGCCCTTTTTTGTGTGTGTGTGTGTGTGTGTGTGTGTGATCTTGCACATCACTGTAATAATATGACATCAATGCCATGGTTGTGGTTCTGTCACTGACATACAGCGGGAAATAATCATCAGGGAAAATGAGGGAAACACATGGAGGCAGTGAGAATTTGTACTCACAGCATACTTGTTGCAGAAAATTGAAAAAATTACACTGAGCCTCTTAACTTATTCACCCACAATTTTTGCCAGTATTCTTTATTTAGTAAAGATTGGGCTCACAGTTTAGGTAGACACAATCTGATGGTCCGTCCACCAGTAACGTTTTAGTCCGGTCTCAATATACATTGTCTAAATTTTTCTGTGATTAATTGTGTATTTTTATCTTTTGATTGTTCTATCTTCATCCATAAAAAAGGGTTGGGGATGTATATATGCTGTTATAATTATTGTCATTAAATTGACACTTACCTGATAAACAGTCAAAAACCTGCTTTAAGAAAAAAAACAAAAAACAAAAAAAAACAGTTTTTGAGTTTTTGGCCCCTCTGATAGTTGGGCAAAATACAGTAATTTGGAAAAAAACAAACAAACAAACACAAAAAACATAAAAAAAATGTCTACAACCATATACATTCGGAGAAAGGGAAGTCAAAATAGTATGTAACACACACTAGACATGACACATAGAGTTATTGTCTTCATTGTCACACATTGTCTTCCAACTTGGCCTACTCAGAGGTTGACAAATACATGTATCATAAATTTAATAAAAGGTAGAATTCAACCTTTTCCTTGGTCCAATAGAAAAAAGGCCCTTCTTCTAAATCCAGATTAGTCATCCTTACTTAAGGGTGCTCTTATACCAATCTTCCTGAAAATATTTGACACCTTACAGCAAAAAAAAAAAAAACGGTAAATAAAATAAAACATGTCAGAAGGTCACACAATAAAGGATCTTAGGCTGCATTCACATCCAGAGTAGGCACTACCTAAGCCCCAAGGTCACCCCAGAAGAGATTTGTACCCTTATTTTCAACCTGTCACATACCACTGAGTTTGACTGAAAAGCTTGCATACTCCTGGGCCTTGACAGCACATTCAGACACAACTGAATACAAAATGCTGTGTTTTCAATATGAAAAACCAATGACTAAAAGAATGCTGACCAAAAATCCACTTTTTCAGCAAAATATACCAAAGCAGAGATTTCCCCTTTTGGACTTGAGTTTTCTGTCCTGGCAAGACTGTCATCTGGCATTCAAAACTTGTGGTTCATTTCAAATTAGCCACTTTCCAAAGCCTGCCAAAAGAAAAAAAGATGCAGTCAGAAAACACTGGACAGTAGTCTTTTTTTAAGTATATTTTTAGGAAGCACTCCAGCACTTTTACACTGCTTGTGACATTCCCCCACTAACATCACAGTCATACACTGATAGCAGAGGCTGCTACATTAAGTGCTCATCCTATTAGTATTACCTGCAGCTGTTGAATGATTAATTCTCTTGATCCTAATTAATCACATGATTGTCCATAGTTAACCTGCAATTAATTGCAAATTAATCACACATATTTTATCTGTCGTAGAGGTAACCTGAAGGGATGTTTGTCAGGCTTTTATAATATAATCAACATGGTGGTAGACCAATACGACTGTTATGTAACTGTCTATCAGTGAAACTGTCCAGAATAAAAGCATAACATGGCAACATAAGAGCAATAAGCAACAACTGATGGGCACAGTGAACTACAAATAGATTTTAACATCCAAGTTTCACCTTTTGAAGGTAAACCAAAGACCTCCTGTTTTTTCAAGCAACCTAACAAAAAACTGTGAATCTTGTGCATTTTAACTACACACACATTGCATACTGAATGTATGGGTCAGTTAAATTTTCCATCACCTAAGAATCATTCCCTGAACCTTCATCCCTGGCCCCTGAAGCAAATAATCTTGCTTGCTGTCATTAGGAGAGGCCTAATGATTGCAGGCAAACTATTCAACAGACCATAGCATCAACCATATCATGCAGGTCTCTTTTAATCTCTGATCATACATAACACACAGGCATAAACTGTGTGTTCCTAAATGATCAGATAACAACATAACCTACCAATTTAAAGCTGATGTCGAGCAAAGCAACATGGAGTCTCATACAAGGAAAACAGAAAAGAGGGTATTCCCTGCAGCAGTATGTGGTGACGCAATTATAATACACCATCTAGACTGTCACAGCAGGCCGGGGGGTCATATCACAGACATGCAGGCTGAATGTTAAAGATCACAGAGTGCGTCAATTGTGCTTGAATAAAATTGAGGCATACCAAAGGAATTTGTCAATCCTGGCAGCCTCGGTATGAATTAATCCAACGTGGTATTTGGGCAGCAGGGTTTGGGATTGTACCAGCAACCCTGTGACTCATAGATGAGCCTGTAAGCATGCTGACATGCTTTAAAAAAACTAAACTAAACAAAACATGTTTTCTTTTGTATGACCTGAGGTTAATCGTTTGCTGGACAAAATCAAAACTAGATCCTGCTGCAGTCAGAGTTTCCACTGGATCCATCCTCTGAGGACCGTGGATGTTCCATATTATTTACTATAACTCCATTACTGGCTCCCGATGGTGGGCCAATAAAATAGATGACAGTCTAATAAGTGTCTTATATTTTTTCTCTGGCTATCCTGTTTTGTTGACAATATTTACTCAACTTACACTTTTCCTGAAGGAGCGGGCGTCTTTTGTTAGATGTTTCTATGCAACACAGAAAGCTTTTTTAAAGCATCGACAGGAGTGTAAGCACCTTAGCTTTGCGAGATGATACTATGAACATGTTGAGCTGGTGACTAATGCAGTGTGAGGATGCAGCCTTTTAGAGCACTTGTGGTCTCACTGAAGATGATAAAGATTTAGATGACTTCATTCTTGCAGGTATCTTGAAATCAATACATTACTTGAGCATTTTACTGCCTGATGTTATTGGTAAAGCAAAGCTACAACATTGTCCCTTTCAGATACTCACATTCTGAACACGAGGAGCAAATTACAAGATATGTCCTTGTGTTAGTTGTTTGAATAATTTTTGTACACCCAGCATGTAACTTGCTTCTCCCTGTTGGTAGGTAGGATACAGAGCAGCAGAGTAAGGTACAGCATGCAATAAAAAACAGCCACAGAACACAGGTAAAGACAGCATCGATTGAATGAACACTTCTAAGGTTGTACCGCCCAGAAGCTATCGTAACCATTTAACACTTTTCCCATGTACTACATATATCAGTGTGGAGCCTGTTGGCTAACAGGTTTGTTGTTTTCTGGATGTTCCTGAAAATGGAAAGAATAAACAATACCATTTCAAACGGCAAAGGGCTTTATAAATAACATTTTTATGATCTTACATAAAACAATCAAAATGAAAACACAGAACTCATACGCAGGTTCCATTTAAAGGGCCAGGCTATTGAACATATTTTACAAGGTAAAACAAATAAAAATTGCGTAACCACAAACCAAAAGGCCTCTTACATTAACTCTAAACTTGAATGACAGACTTTTAGCATTAGTGGGCAAGGCTATGGCTGTTTCTGAGTATGGTACTGAAGGTTTGTAAGTGGGGTTATTGAACCTGCCTGGTTTCTTTAGCAAAGAGACCAAACACAACTCACCCACTCTCCTCCAGCTGCCATTTGTTTGTTGGGGAGCCCTGATGAGTCGATCACTGAGTGCTTCGTTTCCATGAAGTAGTAATCATCCTAATAATCATTTTGCACTGCAGACGCGGTAGTTCTTCTGCCTTAGTGTCTTGGTCTTATTGCATTTCTATGAAGTAATAATCATAAATGTTCTTCCTTGAGCTGCGAAACTCCACAGCACTCTGTGGTCGACTCATCAGGGCTCCTCCACAAACAAATGGCTGCTGGAGGAGAGTGGGTGAGTTGTGTTTGGTCCCTTTGCTAAAGAAACCAGGCAAAGCTAAAAAGATGTTTGGTGCCTAGTACTATGACTGGGACCCTATATGTACTGTTGATAAAGTTGGGTGCTGTTCTGAGCATTATTTGTGGCTATAGAGTGGCGTTGTTGCTGATGTTTGTGTGTGGCTCCTCAAATTGTTGTGTAGTGCTATCGTGCAGTCGTTCCCATAGGTGGTATAACCAGAGAAGCAAGCAGTCGGCAACATTCATCTCACGAGGGGATGTCTAACTCGGTGTTACAGTGTGTTTGAACATTATTTCATTTTACACTGGAATATCCCTTTAAAGCTCAAATTTATCAAAACATTAAAATCACCAAGCTTTTTTTTTGTCTTTAATTATTATTATTTTTTATAGTAATACTTTGATTTGATTGTCCAATTTTTGGTAAACTTCGGGGTTTAAATGGATTGCTGAATTTATTTTGCTGTTTCATTCCCTAGATCATTCTGGGATGATAATCAGAATCATAATTCTGAATCTTCCTGACTTTTGTGATAAGTCAGATTTGTTACTAGACTAACAAGAGAAAGTTTGTTCAAAGAGTACTTTGTCTTGTGACAGTGCCTTGTAGATTAATCACTCTTACTCTGCTCTGTTCCAGACTGCAACTCACCCTAGTGATTGATATAACACCCTAAACAGCCTAAAAAGCTAACCAACTGGCAGGCTGACTGATCTCTCTGTGTATATTAACTTGAACAAACCTTGAAAATCTGATCACTCGGCAAGAATCAGGTAGTGTCACAGATTTTGTGAAATCTCTGTGTTAACTCATGAGCAACAAGACTTAACTGACTTAACTGATCACAGCTGCTCTATCCATACATAATAACAGCAACCAACATAGTGGCTGTTGTAATGATCCACTTTGATGATTAATGAATTTTAGAAATGGACAGTGGATTTTAGAAACCATCAAACCACCCAAAACAAACAAAAAGTAAATTGGAAAAATTATTCCTCTGCTGTCAGATTTTCCCTACATGAGATTGAAGAACCTGAAGTTACATCAGTTCAGTTCAACAACATCTCAAGCTGTAATGGTTTAAATGATGATTGCAGCAGCAGAACATTGTGTTTCCCCGCAATGCACATCTTATCTCAGGGGAGGCTCGATTCATTGCAACTTTTAAGACTGTTGCATTGTTCTCTCTGGAAATGTTTATGTACCTAATAAAATTTGATGACTTAAATCTGGCAGATTAGTAAGTGTAGATTTTGGACAGTGTTGGTGTTTTCTGTCTTTGTGCACTTGTATTGTCCCTCTGATGTGTAGCAGCTGCATTACATTCTGGCTTTGGATTTAGTCAAAGCAGCTGCAGTGAAAAAGAGAAGAAAAAGAATGAAAAGAAGAAGGTTTTTGTTTGTGTTCTGTTCCAGAAAAGATGATGTCAAGCACGTGTTATTCCTCCGTGAGACATAAATGTTGATCTGTTTTTCCAGTTCTTTAAGATGTCAACACCAACAAATGGCCACATAAAATGTCTTGATTTACAATCCTGTTTACATTTCAAAGGAAACTTTGACGCATTTCACTGCAGCTGTTTCAGAGATCATACCAAGAAATGTGCTGGACTTGTTTATAGTAAAATTGAGCTCATTTATTACACACACTTCAAAATTATTTGTATTGTTGCGGGTGTATTCTTTTTTTTTATTGGCAAATAAGACGCCCCATCCCAAACCAGATTTGCTCAAAGAGCTTTTTAAAGTGTAAAAGCCGCTGGCAGCATGAGGTCTAAAAGGTGTTATTGACAGTCGCCAGAAGTCAAATAAAATATTGATGGAGACAGCTGTCGAGATAAACTTGTCTTACCTGTCCACACAAAGCCAAAGAATAGGACTTCACAGTGAATGCTGAAGCTCGATTCAGCCAGCAGAAAGTGACTGCTGCTGCGACTGTCCTCTGAATGATGGATACAGCTGTCTGACTCAATGACTCCCGTGTGTGCGTAAGCGTCACTTCGTGTGTACTGTGTGTTTTTTCTCTGACAGCGTGACTGTACCGGGCTGAAGATGAAGCATCCATTTTCATCTCAGCGACTTGCGTGTTAATGTAGGTGTGTGACTTGTGTTTGTTTATTTGGGTGTGTTTGGTTTGTGAGACTGTGCTGTGATTAAAGATGATGGATGTGTATGACATGTGTCTCAGTGATGGATGGCTGCTATTTCCCTGGTACAGAAGCAGCAGACTATCAGAGACCTGCTGTGGCACGAAAAATAGACAACAAAAAATAATAACGGTTTATATATGTATCTGGCTCAGGTGAGAATTTAAATAAAAGATACAGTAAACATTTTAATGATGCTTCTTGGGAAACTGGGTCACAGTAAAGGAAGAAAGTACACTGTACAAGATGGATAGTGGTGAGACTTCAAACCTCTGATATTGATAAATGACATTTTCAAACCAAAGAATAAAAACAACTGAAAGTGTTGTTTTGAACTTTAATAAAATCAAGGCTAGCACAGTAAAAGAAAAAGTCAACACTTGCGCTCTCGTCTGTACTCCTGGGTAGAGGGTGCAGGTTAGACTGACAGTACAATGGCAGAAGTCTTGTCTAAGAAGCAGTCAGAAGTCAGTATAAGTGGGTGTTCAGCTTCCACCGCTGCTGCAGTTTAATGAGCTGCTGAGCGGCAGCTGTAAACCTTGTTTTCCTGACTTCGCTAAGGTTCAACTTCTCAACTTGCTGAAGTGATGTGGAAGTGTAGTACAGGTTGTGTTAGCTCATGATGAGATCCACTGTAAGGTTATAGGTTACAGGAGAAAGAGTACACTTTTTAACAATGACCCAGCATCATCATTGATATGTGAAACATGTTTTTAGTCTAAGGTTAAAGGTTTCAAGAGGAGAATTCAACCACACTGTTATGGGAGAACGGCTGTATAAAACTAAGCATATTTTAAAACAAAGTTCAAAGAAAGAAAGCCTCTGTGTCAAATACAGAAGCTTTGTATCTTTAAAAATCTAAGATAACACAGGGAACTGTGCATCATTGGCACCACTACCTGCTCTGCCTGCAGATCCAGTGATATTCAGCTACAAACAAGTCAGCTCTGTGCAATTTGCTCTGGTTTTGCATCCAGTTGTGGGGATGAGCCTTTAGCATCTCCATTCCTAAGCTGTGTCCTCTCGCTCAGACAGAATTTAAGGCCCCGTCGACATGGAGATGAGTTTAGCTGTATCTGTTTATTAAGTTTATTTTTTATTTATTTATTTATTTATATTTTTTTTATCATATGGACAATTGGTCCACAAGGGACAAGTGTTTTGGCAACCCGAATATGCAAAATTTTGAAACGGGGTCTTAGAGTGAACAAATCTCAAGACGCAACCCTTGCATTTTCATGTTTAAAACGTATATGCATATTTCACAGAGACGCCGGATCTTCTTCTTTGTGTGTTTGTTCAAATCTAACGATTTTTATGCGTATGCTCCATGTCTTATTATCTTATCTTGGTGTATTTCTGTGGCAGCCTTACGGCGCCACTTACAGGTGTGACATAAATACTACAGCGTTTTTGGGGGTTTGTGTGGACACACGTTTCTTGACAGGATTTCGTGTTGGGGAAAACATTTTTAAAGTGAGAAAGAAATAGATCAGATTTGTCTACGTGACAACATAGCCTAAGAATAAATGATGATCTGGAAGTTTAGCTAGTGTAAGAGTATTAGCAATATACAAACACCAATTCCAATGAGGGTAGGTATCGAATTCAAAATGAGTTTATCAGTTTGAACAGTAAATATCTTATCTTTGTAGGGTAGAGAAGGATACTCAACTGAATACAGGTGGAAACAAGATTTGCAAATCATTTATTCTGTTTTTATTCACGTCTTACACGATGTCCCAACTTCACTGGAATCAGGGTTTGTAATTAGAAGGTTGTTTGGCTTTAGGATAAAAGAGAAGAGAGCAGCTGTTGTTGTCTGACTTACTAAGATGGATTTGGCTTCATAGTTTTAGTCTACATTTGATAAGTATGAGCAAATACATTTAAGGGACCCAAGAGCTTGAATGTTGTTCAAAGAGATATTTCCAGATATCACTGCCTCAGTAGTATTTAATACGTTATTATAACAATGATCTCATCCTTCAACATGTTTTTGTACTGGCTTTTTCACACACAGTTTCAAAACCATTTTTACAACAAATGTGTTGACATTTCTGTACATAGAAAAGTACTTTTATGTTGCAGGACACACAAAACAAAACAATATTAAAAAAGGGTTAGACTCAGAAATTAAAGAGAAACCTGAAGTGGTTCCATGCAACAGAAGGATGTAAAGGTGGGTCACAGGGGAAGGAGGGAGATACAAGCAAAAGTTAGGAGAGAAAAGAAAAAGAGTAGTGGGATAGAAAGAATAAATAAAAGGAAAGACAGCGACAAAGAGCGAGTCAGCCAGTCTGAAAGAAAGAAAGAGAAAGAGTAAACAGAGCCTGAAAAAGAAGTTACAAGGGAAGAGAGAGAATCAATCTGCCTCTGCGGGCTGTCACGGCCTTAGACTGATTACAGCTGCCTGCAAAACAGCCTTTGGGATGTGTGTGTGTGTGTGTTGTGTGTGCATGTGTGTGTGTGTGTATTGATTAGCCCCTACCCTTTGGCTGTTTCAGCGTGAGGTGTCCATGACTCGCCCAATCACTGATGAGAGAGACCCTGTTCTCTTCCTGTTCCAACACACACATACACACAAACACCTGCACTCTTCTATTTCCAGTACACTTCCTGACTTACCCAAGCATCATATTATACCAGCGTGAAAATACACATACCGAATATGAACACTCACACACAAAAAGAAAAACACACTGGTTCCTCCTTTTTTTTCTTTTCTTTTTATGATACAGAAGCGGTAAGTTTTCAGTCTGCAGGATTCCTGCCAACTGACTGACTCATTTGTCATTAACAGAATCCAGAGCACAGAGACAGAGAGGAGATATACTGTACTCCAGTGTACTGCAGGAGAAAGAAAAAAAGAGAACTATGAGACCCTGGTGTATGAGGCGGAGAAACAAAATTTGGTCCAAGAAGAGCTGCCTCTCCACGGCTCTTTGGAGGAATAAATGTCTACAGTGTGTCCCTGAGTCTATCAGTGTCCTCAGCAGTGTGTCTCCATGAGGCATGCTTCAGATAACACAGCCCACAAAAGAAAACAGGACCAAGTGTTGGTTGTCACTGGACAAGTCTCTGGACTTCAGTGTCAGCTGGTTATTTACAGTTCAGCCTTTTTATTTTCTGTTTACAAATCCCATCAAAAAGACCAACACCACTGTGGCTGTCACTTCACAGTTTGCAACAGCCCTCTCCTGCAGCACTCAGGCCTGTAGCACTGAGGTATGAAATGCTTTAGTCATTTCCTTTACCAGATGGACTCTGGCGTGTTTGGCAAAGGATGATTAAACATTTGCAAATACTAAATTTATTGAAGCCTTTTTTTTTAATGTCATGATTTACAGACAGCAGAGCTGGGCACATGTTTTTTATTAGAGTTACTGTTTCAATAAATGCTTGATATGAAGTTAAATGTGGGGTAGGCAGGAATCCATTAAAGAAGCATCTTTTTTTTCTTTTTTTCTTCTTGTGGTGTATATACAAAAAACGTTTTTAATATCAGTCAATAGCTATTAGTTATTAATGACATTTGGGAATATAATGATATTGCTTTGTTCCCTTCAGTCTGTGTTATCAACATTTTAAAATCTGCGTTATATCCGAATTTAATTGGAATGATACGAGCGAGCGCGAGTGTCCATTTCTGGGCGAGGCTTAGTGGAGCAGAGAAGGAGGGGAGAGGAGGAGCTGAGGGGAAAACTGGTTGGGAGGGGTAGTGGCACTTCCTCAGATCCTGCCTACCCCACCTTTAATTAAGAAAAAAACAATCATTGTACCCTTGAACTCAGTTTCCTTTACAGTCATCATCGCCACATTGTCTGATTTCACCGTGGGAATGCAACACTGTGGCAGCACATAGGATCTATGCGTGTGCAGGAGGTGATGTCTTGGTTATGAATGATTTGGCTCTAGAGGCCTGCTCTCGCACATGAGGGATTCTACGAAGAGCAGTTTAGGAGCCAAAAGAGCCAGCTCGTGCTGAGCCAATGATCTGGATCACTAAAGGGAGACTCAATGCCAATTGTTGGGAGCAACCATGGCATAAGTATAACAAGGCTGTGATAGGCCCTGGTGCGAATTGAATCTTTAGCCCTCAGACATGCACAACAACTCCAGACAATTTTAAAGTGGACAATGTACAGTGTGTCACTGTGTGGAATCCGACCACAAACTCTCATCCAAACGAACCAATCATCAGAACCACAGTGAGAAATTTATACACACTAACCTTACAGCCTGCCTCAAACCACTACAGCCTGATTTCTCTTTACGCCAACACTTTTGAAACAGCTCTGAACAACACTCAAACTGTTCAGCGGTAAGCACAAAACACTCAGTCAAAAGGCAAGCGCAGAAGTTTTTTATGCATCCAAACATTTTAGATGACGGCCTCTACTACAAGTACTTGCAGGATATTTTTTTCAGGCCTGATTTGAAAGACAAACAGCAGGCGCACATTTCCCAACATATGTGACGTTACAGTCTTTTCTGCTGTTTATTTTATATAATAAAGGCAAACCTGGACTCACAGAGGTTCAGTCCTAACTCCTAATTCTGCTAGTCTCTGTGATCTGTGATCTGTAGTGCTACTGCAAGTAAAATCATTAGGATGCAGTAACAATTTAACTGATCTGAATCGCTCTTTGTCAGGCACAGGATGGACATGCCCCCCTGCATCATTTTTGTGAGTAAACGGGTGTTAACAACAGAGTTATGCTGAGTCAGAGAGGGTGCTTTACATGTTAAACCACAAAACTGGAGACAAAAAAGCAAAATGAGCGAATACCTTATAGAGATAAACTGAAAAAAGATGCCAGGAAAAGGTATTTTTCTAAATTGTCAACAATTAACATTGTTTATCTATACAAGCTAATAGCGAGCAGCTGGATGTAACACTGCACTGTTACCTCCAACCTCATCCATTGATATTACAAACTATTCAAAGATTTAACAAGACTAGATCAATCCAGTAAAAATAGTTTACCATGATTGAATTTCCCACCGCTCTGACTGGTGCAGCCTTTGACACAACACCAGTGACCCATTTCTGATGCGAGAGTTTCCAAGCAAAGGTATGTCTACTATGCGCTGGTTTTGTTTTTACCGGGCTTCACCCACAAAAATGGCGAAATGACCCAAAATGCACTGGAGTTTTTGTGGATGACGTTGCCTGCCAAAGACCGATATCAGGTTACAAAAGGTATGTCTGAAGGAACATTTGTATCCCTTGTACTTGTTATTATTCACATTCAATTGATGATTGATGACTGCTACAAGAATAAATGTGTGGACTTTGCTACTTCTCAGAGCTTCGCAGTCAACATACTTTTCAAAATGAACGAGGTAAAGTCACACTGTTGCTTTATAACTCACCTTTGTGTTAGTCTCATAGTTTAACATACCAACTGAAACAAACATTTTGGTCACATTATTCACTACTGATGCTAATAGAAATGAACATATTTACAGCAGTAAAAATGTGTGGGAACTACTTTCAGCGGATTGATCCAAAATGATGTGCGATTCATTTGCCTCTGGTGTTGCTCTTGTTATGCAGAGTTAATAATCATTGCCAAGTGTTTGCCAAGGGTTTCTGATCTATTATTATCAAGCATTGAACACTGCAAGGTCAGGGGTGGGGATGGGGTGGGGGGTTAGGAAGTCATGATAGTAAAGACAGTTGGCAGAGCCCTTCCTTATGTTACATTTTGGCAGAACACTTGAGCAGAAGCATATGACCTTTGTAGACTTGAGGTAACCTACAGACCTTCATGGTCATAATTTGTTTGGAGTTAGTTTTTTTTTTTTTTTATACTGGACTTGGGCCATGGAAACCCTTCGAGTGGACCATCAGACTCCCATATATACCCATCAGGTTATAACATTCTGGGTTATGTGAACCGTTCATTTTGAACAGTGTTTTCAGATTAACTATAAACAGACTTATTATATACAGACATTTATAGGGAGTATCTGATAAACTGTGCCCACCTCCACACAATAAAAAAGATTTAACTTTAGTTTTACTGTCAATCTTGTTTTTATTAGAATTCCATCACAGTTAAATTCAAAGCATTTCAGTCTTTTATTCACTCACTTTTTTAATATTTGTTCACCTTAACTGTTTTTCTCAATATCACTTCTCTCTCTGCTCCAAGGTAGTTCATAGTGCTCCATTCCCACAAGCTGCTTTTCTTGATTTATTGCTTCTATTTTCAGTTTACCTGTATGTTTTTTTTTTTTTATTGCGAGACCTATATCTGGACCCTGTTTTTGCCTGTCCACCTGTGTGTTTGACCTTTTTGCTTATTGGATTTTGGATTCCTGCCTGCTCCTTATTTGATGTTTTCTTGCCTCTGTCGGAGTGCTTTCAAGTTTTTGACCCTTCTTGCATCACCTCCCTGTAAGCCTTACACCTGCATTTTGTGTTAAATCATTGAACTGCATCTATTGCTCAGTCCCGGTTGTCTGCATTTTAGTCACTGGCAAATTTCCTGTTACACCCCAACATCAGTCGAGACTGAGTGAATGCAGACAATAACACAGACATTAAAAAGGTCTTTGTTAGAATCAGTCACAAATAATGCAATGGAAACAGAATAAGTGCAGAACAAACAAGTTTAAGTACATGTGAGGGCTTTGCTCTACTAAATAATTAGTTTGAAAAAAAAAAGAGATTAAACAAAGAAATATATTGACAGATCAAGAATATTAAGAAAGGCTTGAATAAGTATAATTCCCTCATTACATACGTAGCTCTGCATTTGGCTAACGTCACCAGAATTATTCTCTGCAGGGACCATGTTTTGTCAAAATCATCACTTTTTTCAGTCCGTGCTTCTTTTGTGATAATTTGGTGTCAAGTTGACGAGGAAATTAGTACTAACATCATACACAAGGTGAGTGCCAGCAAAATAAATAGTAATAACAATGCATCAGATTTTATCTAGCACTTTATCAGAGACCCTCAAAGCGCTTTACATTGGATACATCACTAATTCGCTCACACAGTCACACATTGGTGGTGGCAAACTACCTTAGTTGTCACAAAGGCCCTGGGGTAGACTGACAGAAACATGGCCACCAGTTTGCGCCTGTGGCCTCTCTGACCACCACCACACAACACTCAGAGCTTTATTTCGTGCCTCGCTCTCCAGCGGTGTAAGTAGTAGAGACGGCGTAGAGGGAAGGCGTGGAGTGGGTATAACACAGCCCAGACCTGTATTGACCAATCACATTAGCTCCTCTCCTCACCTTTAAATCTGCAACCGGCGAGGCGTATTACAATTTTCGTGAAGCATTCGAAGAGATCAAGAGATGTCTGAAGACAGTAATGCCACACGATGGCGAAAGAAGGCAGCCCCTTAACAAGTGTCACTGTAAGCGCTGCAGAGGGCGTCCTTCACACTCTCAAATAAGAACAGAGGGATTTGGTGTGTGTAAGGTTGTACCCACTGGGAAGACAAACACCCTTTTCCACAAATAAAGACACTCACATAAAACTGCATATATTTAAACCTCACATGACAAAGGTGGGTTGTGCGTAAAAATCACAACAGAAATTCCAGTAATGGCATTAAAATCGGAACCACCTGTGTGTAAAGGATGCATCCTGCTTCATGGCCTGGCTCTTTCTTTCGTTGATGTTGACATATAAAATGAACTTGGCACACCCAACTGAACATTATAATATTCGTCAGAACATCAGATAAACACGTAATTTTGAATGGAAGTTTCTTTTATTTTTTGAGTAAATAACTCAACTGATCAATATTATAAATCATCTGGTCAGCCTTGCCGCCGCAGCAGCAGCAGGACGGGGAGGGGACACAGGGACGTGTCTTGTGTTGTGCCGTAGAATGCACCCCCTGACGGGAGTGGGTTAAAAGTACATAACAAGGCAAAATAATCCAAGTTTTCCTTACCGTTGGATGGATTCAAAAGCATGTGCCTTCAATGATATCATTCAGGCTATTCAGATAAACTGAAAAAAATAGCCCTCTGATTCTGAATATTTGCTGTCTCAAAAATATAATGTTCTACAGTTTACTGTAGAGTTTATATACCTGAGTACACCTTTATATGTGCATTTTTTAAACACATATAAACAGAACGAAAGTTTGCTGCTCCATTTGGCATGTTGTCATGATCCAATACTTGTGGGTTTTTTTTCAAATATGAGGTCATTTTGTTCCACTTTAAGAAGCTAATGAGTGGATGGGATGCAGGGGATGCATTCTACGGCACAACACCAGTCGAGCTGTGTGAGGAAGAAGGAGAATAAGCAGGTAGACGAATTAAATATCTTGTTAACTTCAACATGTGTGACTATTTACTGGATATTTAATTAAATGTGGTTTCAGCTGTGTCCAAACACGTGCCAAACGCTCTCATCAGATAAGATACAGATAAGAATATATTGATATAGATCTAAATGTATGAGCTGATTCAGATAGTTGCACTTAATATTGGTTGTTGATTATTTATTGCACTGAAATGTGCCTGACACTGTGGAAACCTGCCGGTGAGGGATTGGTGACGTATGCGCACTATGCCACCAGTCTACCAAAATACCACTAGACCAGCTGCGCTCTGCCTGCGCTGAAAGCTGACCAGGTTTGAATTGGCAAGTTTTCAGCACACTTTCCACACCACTGGCGAGCACCACTGCGCCAGCCTACACCTCCCCCTAGCGCGCCACCACGCCCAGCTTGGCGTACATCAAAGCACCTCAGTCTACAAAAATACCAAACTGGCTGTGCGCTGGGCTCCGCCAGACAAAAAAAAAAACACTGCGCGGGGTGCACCACCGTCCGCCTCACCGGCAGACACGAAAATAGAGCCCTCGCAATCACACACCAGTGGAGGACACACACTGGGAGCAAGGTGGGTTAATTGTCTTGCCCAAGGACACAACGGACAGACTAGGGGAAGGACGGGGATTCAACTTCAATTATTGGATGACAGCTCTTCCTCCTAAACCAAAAATGTTCCCCAAAAATACATTTTTCACAACATGTATGCTCCCTGTTTATCAACTTTAGATAAACAGAGCAGCAGCAACCTTTGAGTGTAACCAAATTATTGGACTGTAAAAATGCAGTAGGCTACTGTCACTGGTAGTAATAATTATTAGTGTGTGTGACAGGTTAACAGAAGATACAAAGGCAGCCCCCTCAATCCCTCAAATGGTGCAAAATTTCAGGATCTTAATTTCCACTGACTCTCATGACAAGTTGTTTGTGCTCATTTGCTGTTTTTTTTATGGAAGCACTAATTTGTCCCAACTTCCCTTGTTGTGTTTGCCCTCATTCTATTTCTCTCATTTGCTTCACCTGTGTCATGTGTTCACACCTGTCGCTTGTTTCCCTGGGTGTATTTAGGCACTTTGTTGTTTCTGCTTCTCATCCATGTGTTTCTGAATGTTCTTTTGTGTTTTTTTCCATCAGAAAATGTAAATCTTTATATATATATATATATATATATATATATATATATATATATATATATATATATATATATATATACTGTATATATATATAAAGATTTAAATTTAAATAAAGACAAAATATGTATATATATATATATATATATATATATATATATATATATATATATACATATTTTGTCTTTATTTGTTAGATATTTTCTTTATTTTGATCACCAGTAATTTTTTTGTTATTTTGTCTCATAAAGGGATGCTTACTGGAAATGTACTTTATAAGGAAATGATGACCAGACTATCTGTAAATTGTGTCATTAAGCTCCAACCTGAGAACTTGATTGTTTATTGTCTTGTTTTGCAGATATTCCACAGTGTTCTCCAGTGTTCTGTGGAGAAATAATGTGAATGTAGACTTCAGTCAGAAGTGTAGACTCTCATAAGACCTGTTATTACACGCCCCATGAATTGAGACATAATGAGCCGAGCATGAACCGTCAAGGTACATCCTGGCTGTGCTGGAGCTCATTTTTTAAGCGGACGCATATTATGGCCATCTTCATTCTGTATTTGCAATCTGACTGACACTTTTTTAACATTTGGGGTAAGTGATCAAACTATAAAGCAGTGAGGGCTTCCAAATATTACCAAAACAGCTGTAATATCTGTTATTTACACTATATAATACATACAACTCAAAGAAATGATACCATCCTCCGCTGGATTGCAGAATGTCTTGGACTTTTTTCTTCTATAATTTATCCTGTTGGGAGTAAACATGAAAAGGAAACTCCTGAGCAAAGAAAAGACACACAGAATACTGCAGGATGGTACAGGATATTCATAAAAGGACAGAAACTCTCTGTTAAATCCCAGTCAAGAAAAAAAGAAAAGAAAATTTAAAGTACTGCTGTGTTTTAGTCCTTTTTAAAATTAGTTTTGTTTCTTTGCCTGTTCAGCACACACGCAATTTCTGTGTGTGCAAGTGTTCAATAGTAGGACAGTTTTATCGCCTTGTTTGTTACCCAGTTGCCCGTGTAGCTGTTTGTGCTTGTCTTTAGAAAATGGGTTAAAACATGGAGTAATTAGAGGAAATAAAGGACAGTTCAGTCAAACTACTGCTGGCAGAAACACAAACTACCCTACTTCACACTTTCTGCTCTGTTTGGCCTCTTAATTTATGCACTGTGTTGAGCAATGAAAAAGCTGTATATGTTGTTAATTTACTGCCCTGTCTAACTTAGTTGTGCACTGTCTTTAAGTGTTATTTATTTTGCATCATGCTGAACTTTCCCTTTGGGTTCTCCTTATTAAAGTTTCTATGATTTTGCTTTTTTTTTTTTTTCATTTCGTTTTTATGTCTTTCATTAGCTTTTGATACCCCTTTAGATTTTTAACTAGGTAGGAACAGTGGGGTGACGGTGGCCACAGGCAAGGTTTCAGGCCATATGAGGCACCGTTACCTGAAAAAGCTTTTTGGCAAAACAGTCATTGTGTGAACAGCAATGAGGAAAAACTTGTAATCATATCATAGACATCAAATACCCTTTATGTAAGGGGAGAGTTTGTCAGCAGCTAAGGGGCTAGCTTCTGTACTAGTTTCTCAGCAATGAGTTCCCAGATCACTGCCTTTGTTCTTAGTCACATGACCAGTAATAAGAAAGAAAGCAAGTATGTTTCACACCTCAGATATTACTGTCTGTACATGTTGCTGTTTGTCGAAATACTTTGATTGATACTATGATTCTCTAGGTATCTTTAGCTTTTTTCAAAGCTATGCTTTGGCCATTAAAGATTTAAATGAATAATTTCCATAAAAGAATGACAATATTCAAGATCGGGTTTAAATTTAGTACACTGACATTAATTTGGGTATATGAAATGCAATAAATATAATTCAATCAGGAGAGACATTTAAAGATTAAGACATTTTATTTGACAATTATTAGAATGATAATTCACAGAAAGTCTTTGGCGTTCAGGCTCAATGGAGCGATTTGTGAGATCACAGGAAGCTTGATCTGTGCGACGGAAGGAAAATCCCCCCAATGGAGTCCTGAAGCTGGTGGTGGCTGATGACTACTGGGACCGGATGAATGAATGATGGCACTGTTGATTCTGCTGGGATCGGGTGGAGATGGGGAGGTAGAGAGTGCTGTGCTCAAACAAGTGGCGAGAAAGAACTAGAGGCAGAGAAGAGAGTCATTTCAAAACGAGTGCATAAGAGGGATAGGCTGGCTGTGAGTGTGTGTTACCATGCTACTGGATAAGCGAAGACACCAATGAATGGCCGATTAACCAATGGCTGCTCTGAGTGATGGCGGCAGGAAGGGTGAGTAGGCGTGGAAAGACACTGACAGCTGTGACGGCAGTTATAGTCTTCCTGACTAAACTTAAGCTGGAGCTTAATTGAAACTTTAAAGCCACAGTTTCCAGCATCCCCTGGGAAAACCTAAGATATTCCTTCACTCCAGCAAGCCCTGGGTCTCCCTCAAGGCCTCCTCCTATTTGGACACCCCCCAAGGAGCGCAGGAGGCACCCTGATTAAATTCCTCAACCATCCCAATCGTCTCATTTTGATGTGAAGGAGGAGCACCCCACTTCGAGCCCCTGACCCTGGAGCATCCTCCTACTTGCACACTCCCAGAGGCATCCAGGAGTCATCCTCATCAAATCCCCCAACCACCTCAACTGGGTGCTTTTGTTGTGAATGAGTATCAGCCCTCCTCTGAGCTCCTGACCCTATCTCTTTAGCTGAGCCCACTCACCTATGGGAGGAAACTCATTCTCCTTGCTTCTATCGGCCTGCTTGTCTTCTTCTAATCACGACCCAAAGATCATGACCTTAGATGGAGGTTGAAATATAGGTTCACTTGTAAATCAAGAACCTTGCCTCCAGGCTCAGTTAACTCTTAAACATTACAATAAAGTACAGTACCTCCATTATTACTATTGGTGGACAAACCTAACCATCAGTTTTACTATCCATTTTACCTTCACCTGTGAACGAGAACTTAGACTCTAAAAATCCTTCACCTGGACTAGAAACTCGCGCTTCACCTCTAAGTGGCAATCCGCAGTTTTCTGGCAGAGAATCATGCCTGAGCTTATCGGTGATGGCTCTCATCTTAACCACTTTGCACTCCTCTGAAATTTGTTCCAAAGCCCACAGAAGCCAAGAGAACCACATCATCTGCATACAAGTGTAGATTTAATTCTGAGGCCCCCGAACTGGACAATTTTCTCCCTGTGGCGGCACCAATGACAAGGGGGAGCGCTGACCGTCTCCAAGGTTAAGTTCATCCAAACATTTGAAATATCTAAATCAAATGTATATTTATGAATGAAAAGAAGTATAATGTACTGCATTATCTCAGATAGGTTAACCTACAGAAAAATAAATCTGTTGGTTTTTATCTGTTACGGATGTCTTCAGTACATACATGATAGTAATAACAGGCTGCAGGTTACCTTTATAAAATCACATCAGCTTTGTAATGTTAATAGCTCATTATTTTACACTTCTTATTGACACTAAGGGCTCTATTTTTGTGTCTGCCGGTAAGGCGGACATACGAACATTATAGTATTCAGTTTTGTGAGCCAAATTTATTTTATATGCCAACATCTATGAAAGAAAGAGCCAGGCCATGGAGCTCGATGCGTCATTACGCACAGATGGTTCCGATTTTAATGCCATTATTGGAATTTATAATGTGATCTCTGCGCACAACCCACCTTTGTCCCGTGAGGTTTGAAAATATGCAACTTTATGTAAGTGTGTCTTTATTTGTGGAAAAGGATGTTTGTCTTACTAGTGTTAAACTCACTCCACGCCCTCTCTCCTCTCTCCCTACGACTTATGCCGCTGGGAGGAGCTGAGTTGGGGAGGGGGGATACTTCCGCGGGCTGCGCCGCTCACCAAAATACCAAATTGTGCTTGGGAACGCCTTGTCGGCGCGGCGGACCTGACCTACGCCGCGCCTGCGCCACGTCTCCGGCAAGGCACGAAAATAGAGCCCAAAATGTAAATAGTCATGATTTCAAGGCAACATTTACTTCACAATCTTTGTGGAAAAATTTGATTGCACAGCCTTTTGCAATTGTTTTCCAGCTCAGATGGGGTTGAAGGCTAACACCCAGGACAAGACATCGCTTCTACAGGGCACCTCCAGCAGATTGCTCTCATGCTGTAATATAACAGCCTGCAGGGCTGAGGTCAGTCTGGTCTGACACAGAAAAGAGGTAACAGCGAGAGGTAAAGAGTGGGTATTGTCAGAATAACCAGCTGCTTTGAGATAGATGTGTTGCTCCAAGCTAGTGTGTCTTAAAACACTTCCTCTGTGCACTTCAAACAGGATTCGCAGTGTGTTACCTCTTTGACCATTTTCAGGCATGTAGACGCTCTTTTAGGAAGATGGGTTATTCTTTAACACAAGAAGATACTCTCCACCATTATTTCTGAGCTGAGTAACTAATGGTTGAAGAGTAATGATAATTTGAGAGAAAGAGGAATACAAAACTGTTTCCAGTGAGTCATAGATCACTGTCTGAGATGGAGTGACTTCTGCGGAGTTCACTCAACAGGAAAACAACTGAGCCCTGAGATAAATCCTGTTCAGACGGATAATCATGTAAACTATCAGCAGAGCTAATCAAATGATTAGTGCTAAATGTTTGGGAGAATCATCAGTACAAACACCGAGGCAAAGAGCGTGGAAAGCAAACCCACCGCATTCTAAATGACCAGAGATGTTTGTGAAATGAACAAAAAGGCAAGTGTGCATCTTGATTTCAACAGGACTCAGAGTAAAGCTGAAGTTTTTACTGCTTTGCATTTTATTCAAGGATAGTTCTTACAGGAAATGGTGAGAAGAGGGCTCTTAAAGCAACTTAGTCAATAATCTTTTAATCTCTTTAAATGAAATAGAAAAAAAACATGAAAACATAAACAACAGATAAGAGTATGATGGTAAACAAAAGAAATGTGCCCACTGATTTAAAGATAGATCTATAAGGGCTTGAAGACTTAGGACCCTATTCAACCCTATTTACTATTTCACTTGTACATACACATGCATGGCACAGCAGTGTTAACTTTATTGATTATTCAAAACTCTGCAAAATCAGGCAGTGTTGAACAGTATCTAGTATCAAATGATGTCTCTGTAGTTCACAAGAAAAAGAAAAAAAGGTGAATTATATACACGCTGGATCGAATACGTGTTCTGCGTTGCATGAGCACTGGATAGAGTTTAGTCTCCATTAATATCTGTGGCCATGGTCAGTGATTGGTTGCATTTATAATAAGCAGTTATGAAGGTTGAAAAACATATGTCATTGTCAGTATTTGAGAGTGTGCATGGTGGAGAGCTTGTCGATGCCCTGGTCTTGATAATTTGGCTTGTGGTTAAACTGGTCTGTGAAGAGTTGCAATGAAGTCATCAGTATCTTCTCGTGTTCTGAAATGGGCACCATTCTGTATTATAGTGTATGGAAATGAGGGAAAATATGTGTCTCCAAGCTGTCTGTCCCAATAAACATTCAGTTTTACTCTTTTAGAAAAAAAAAAAAAAAGATGTTATTTCCTCATGTGAGTGCTTCTGTGCAGCTCTCTGTGAAAAAAAAGAGGAATGTGCATTGTGAACTCTTACTATCTTGCCATTTTTGTGCTTGATCACACCGCATTTTGAAGCCAACATCCATAGGTGCTGACACAAGCCCAAGTTTGCATGAAGCTACGTGTCAAAACACTTTGCCATGAGAATAGGATGAGTGTGACTGTAAACTAAAGAAAGTGTGACTTTGAACTAAAGAAAGCAGAATGAAAACTCATTAAAGATAAAAAAAAAAAAGGTACATTTTCTGAGCAATGACTTTTATCAGTTCTATTTAAAAAAACAAATTCATTAACACACTAACTGGCTGAAATAGTCACTGACAAAAAGCATTATGGCTCTCACATGAATAGATCGTAGACTCTGGAGTATCAGCCTCTTGTGCTCAGTTGTTACATCAAATAAACTCCATTCATTGCTCCTTTGGTCATCTTTCTGAGGACAGATCCATGCAGACAAGTAAAAAGCACTCCTTATCTCGCAATTACCTGGGTATTTTTCTTTTTTTCACAGCTACCACTTTTCCCTGCAGTTCCTAGAAACTGACCTTTCAGTCATTGCTTCTTGGAACCTGCTTGGTACTCTCTGGGTAATTTTCTTCATACAAGTCTTCATCCTTTTGTGAATCAGTCAAGTGTTGTTGTTTTTTTTCTCATTCCCTCTCCATATGAGGAGTTGTTCTTCACATTTGGCTTTAGCACACAGCTGAAAATATTCAGGGCTTGGTACTTAGTGGACCTGGGCATGCAGATGCTGAGTCTGAACTCATGAAATATGGACCACGGTCCCTCTATCTGCAGAGGTAAGTGACCTTTCCTGTTTGCAGCCACATACAGTAACTACTCCGTCTGGTGTGTCACAACTGGTTACTCCTGTTTTGTCTGTGGGCCAAGTGGCTTGTGGTCCGAACAGATGCTTCACAAGCATGACTTCTATGTGGTGGAAGAAGACATTCAAATTTGCTCTCAAAGTGACTCAAACTCTTTCATTTCTAAAATTGGATAAAGAAAGAAACTGTCAGAGGAGATGTATTTGGCTCCTGCCCAGGATGCTGGAGCTTTGACTTGGCAATGGCAAAGAGGAGGCCCAGTTTCCTGACCTCTCTGAGAGACAAATCAAAGACATCTGCAAGCTCGGTTAGGTATCCACTTTAGAAAATTGAGGAAAATTTGCCAAGGCTTGAGCCAGTACAAATAAACATCAATAGTTTTTGCATTTTGAGAAGGTTTGGTTTTTAACAAAATTAACTCCCATGGAAGCTGCCATTGTGTAATTTACAATGCTTTCATCTCTCTTAAACTTTGCTTGCATGAGTGATTTCTGTTTTTTTAAACAAAGGGAGGGAGGAGGACAATGAGAAAGAAGTTACTTCAGGTGTGGAAATTGTTCAGAAAGAGAACAATCAGAGTTTTATGGCCCTTTGTGTACTGTACTTCCATGGCAGCTACGCTCACGGTAAGAAACTCATATCTTTATCATGTTTTAAAATAGTGTTCCAGGTCACAAGTTGTTTAAACCTCAATATTCTGACTAACTGTGGTAATTTCTCAGCCTATTAATTGATAAGACTGAAAATGACAGCTGTGCTCACCAGGCATGGAGTCTGGACTTCTACCACAGTGTCCCGATGAGCACAGTCCTCTGCTCCCATGAGCTGCCAGCTCCATCTGGAAGGTTTCATTCAGGTTTTGGTGTGGTGGTGGAAAGATGGCGGAGATGGTGGTGCAGGTATACAAACACGCTGGCCAAATTCATGTGAAAAGCTGCACAGTGCAGGCCAAACTATACCACTTCATCTCTTTGCATGGACTAAGGCCCTGTTTATACATCCCTAGTTATTTTTAAAAATGTATATTAACCATTGTTTGCACCCTTCATTTAGACACAAACGAAGAATTTGCCACTGAAGAAGGTGCTGTTTAAAAACTCCGGCCAGAGTGGATATTTTGTAAAAATGTAAAAACAGAGAAAAACGGAGATTTGGGTAGCCGATGGCAGATTGTGCGCAGGAAACATTGGTTAAATGTGCCGTTGTTTATAGTTTACAGTCTATGTTTTCAGTCTATGATGATCATGGATGCATGCAGAATAGCAGTCGTATTTCTGCTGGTGCAATCCCTTTCCATTTGTTTGTATTTGCAAATACAAGTGCTGTACTTTGAAGAGCAGCGGAGACGACTGAGTGCTCTAAGGTCAGCAATGTTGCAGCAACTTCTCCATCCGACACGAAGAGTGTGTCCGTGCCATTGCCAGCCACGGTCCGACCTGGACGCACTGTTGTCAGGTGGGAGAACTTTAAAAATGAAGTGGTTCTGCCGGAGGAGTGGTGTGAAAATTCCTGGATGTCATGGACATCGCTGCTGTCAGTCGGCATATATATAGGCGTTAGTGTAAACGACAACTTTTCTGGAAAGTTGTGTGCATGCAGGTTTGTTTTTTTTTTATTTGTAAACAGAGGAGGTGAAATGTCAGTTTATAAAAATAGCTGGGCATGTGTAAACATGGTCTTAGTTCATCCCATGTATGAACAGGTTTCCCCAATTCCACAATCAACAGGTCATCAGACTAACAGACAGGAAATGGTGTCTCCCAACACTTACCTGTGTCGCTGGGGTTTGTAGTCCTTATTTCCCAGGCCTTACTTGACAATATATTTACAACACAGCTGCTGCATCTCTCTTTAATACCAACTCACAGTTTCAGGTAAAAAAGAAATTGAGAAAGAAAGAAATGATCCCAAACCTATCCTCAACACAAAAATCATACAACAGATACAATGGAGTAAAGATATATGAATGTGCATGTAAATTGACTATTTTATAGATGACTACTTTGGGGTATTAATGGTTATGTTGCTGTCTGTTTTTACATCATGTTCACAAGCCAACAATATGATATGTTCAATGCAGTGCATGTCTAACTTCCAAATAACTTTTCAATCCTGTTGCTATATCATTTTAATAATACTTTTTATTCTGAATTTTGTTGATAATTTTGACCATTGTTAATTTCTTTGTAGTAAATTCCTGGCACACGAGAAAGGTTTGTCATCCTGCCTCAGGATTGAGGATGACAACCAGGAGTGTGATTTTACAGCCCGCCTGTACACTCGCAACTTTTAGCAGAATGATAATGCAGTTGTCATGGTAACAGACGGCACATCTCCACACTACAGGGTCACTTATTCAGCAGTAACACCAATAGCCTCAATATCAGCCAATGTAATACGAAGTATAATATTGTTGGTAACCTAAGATAATGGATGAACAGACACCAACAATACCATTAATACTTTTAAAGGAGCAATCCATAAAATAATCAAGTTGCTGTCCCCTTGACCATATTCTTCCTGACACACTTCTATGGATTTGTACAATGTTGAGTTTAGTATGATATTGTTCAGACTGATAGCTAGGTAATCTCATTAAAGAGCCATGCATGGGATTTTCAATCAATCAATCTATCAGTCTTTATTTTTATAGCACTTTTCATACATAACATGTAGCACAAAGTGCTTCACACAGAAAAAGGAATAAAAGAAACAAAGAATACACAAATTTACCCCAACCCAAGATTACAAGAATAACCAAATCAACCCCAGCCCAACCTCTCATTCCCACCCCACGATCTAATTGCAACAGAAACTGTATTAAAATGCATAAACTTAAAAAGGGCTTGATGTCATGGAAACAGGAATGTGCGCATTTTATCCAACATTACTAAAAGTAGTGGACATTGCATTGGTTATAAATAATTTATATCTATGAATCCATACCTGTCTGTTGTCTTTCATGTGGACCAACCTCAGTATGACAGTGTATGGGGACAGATTTAAAAAAAAGACTACTGAGTGTGTGTGTGTGTGTGTGTGTGTGTGTGTGTGTGTGTGTGTGTGTGTGTGTGTGTGTGTGTGTGTGTGTGTTCATAATCATATTTTATTTATCAACTAGAATAAAAAGGACTTACTTTCTTCCCACTTTGTTACTGAACAACAACATGAGTCTCTAAGAGAAAAGAGCAACCCCAGACTCCAGATACTCATTACTGCTCAGCGAAATCTACTTATTTTTGGTTTTATTCTTTAAATTGGATTATTTTGAAGAAAAAAATATATACAGTATATAAATCAGAAGATTTAATCTGTTGCAGCTCTAATTCTTTCCTTCGCATAATTTTATTTTCATTTGATAGTTTCAAATGAGAAGTCACATTTTTATGGCGTCGCTTCAGATGGCATTAGGCCTGCATGCTGTTATCTTTACTGATTTAAAAATAAACAATCCCATAGGAGCTAAATTGTCATCTGTCCTGTCTGACTCTGTAATATTCAGCTAAGTCCTCAAAGATATCATCCAGACCAAAAACTGCTCACTGGTCTCAAATCCAATCAAATGAGATACACGTACTGTATGCGGCGGGTAAATCAAGGTCAGGTTGATTTGTATGTCAACGATGTCCTTGCAGGGCTTGTTTGTTGCTTGTTTTAAATGTCAGACCACTGGTGAGATCATACAATGCTTGCTTTGATTTTCCAATAGATCAATCTGTGATGCATTGTTAATGTCCTGAATGATTGAAAGAGGCACATCTGCGCTTGTATCTGTTTCCAGCCCTGTCCCACAGCTTCAGTGATAATGATCCCATTAAATATATCATCACCTACATCGATCATGAACCGCAGACTCATTATACTCAACCTGGGTTGTTCTTGATACCATAAACTAGGGATTGTATGACTTCATGTTTGTAGAAATACAATGTACAATTCTACAATTTCATTCAGGAGATTAAACATTATGGTTGACGGGAGGGAATAGTGCAAGTGGAGAAAAATAAAAAAGGTCTTGGTCATTTTGCTGCAGGAGCATTTTTACACGACAGAGAGTTTCAGACCTCAAGAACTAAAGACAACACCACAAACTTAATCATTTACTACTCATAGGGTTCACGTCTGCATCGACCAATTCTGCTTTTTTACACTCCAACCAATCATATACCACTACCACCCATAATATCCCTGATCTCCCTTGCCTATTTTTTCTCCAGCCAATAACCACCCACACCTCCTCTAACTGACCCCAGCCTCAGCCTCCCAGAATGAGGTGATTGCCCTCCTGCTTGTGTTTCTCTTTCTGCCTTTACAGGAAACGCCTGGCTCTCTTATACTGTTGGCACTGTCGTGGTAATTTACTGGACATAAGCAGAGATCCAATCCTGGTCTTGGACGATCTTTGTTTTGGAGATCAGATGGAAACATAACCCTGCTGAGCCTCGTTTCATTAATAATTTGGTCAGTGCTTTGGCTTTGAAACCCTCAGACAAGATGCCACAGGGACTATCTCACATCTCTTCATGGTCACCTGAACCCTACCCCTAGTTTTTGCAAGAGTGTTATGTTAGAAACAACCATCAAACAGTTGGACTCTTGGTTTCTGTCCAATCTGAGAAAAATAGGGAGTCATCCTGCTGTCAAACCCATTCATTACACTACACAAGTGCTAGAAACCCATAATCAAACACTATATCGATGTAGATTCCCAGCTATATAAGGTTTTAAAAATACTGTGTAATGTTTTTTTTAAAATGTGATATTGTACTTTGCATGAAACATAATACTTAACATTATTACATTGTAGGGATGGGTGATAAATTATCTTTCGAGATCTATGATCTGAAAAAATAAATATGATAAATGCAAGTTCATGACATAAACGCGAGCGACGGACTCACAGCCATAGCCCACACAGAGCAGAATAACAAACAAACATGGCCGAAGAAGCTCATTACTGAATGAGGCTCCACATGAGGGAGCCTTCAAGATTGGGGTTTAGATGAGAGAGATCGGGCATGCCAGACATCAGACAGTGGCTCTGCTGCTGCTGTTCACTCTGTGCAATAAAAATTTTCAACAAATGTTGAAATTGTTTTCACGTTTGACATTGTTTGATGCCACAATAAATTTTATTCCAGAACCTACCACTCAAACTTGTGGTTAAGTTTCTTATATGACTACTCTAACTGGTGTTCTCAAGACAGAATGAGTCAAAAATAGAGGTTGGAATTATTTTATATATATATATATATAATCATTTGTGTTGTCATTATCATCATTGCATCATGAATTTAAATACAGCTGAACATCAACAACATCATCTATTTGATCATGTGTGGAGGATTTTGTAAATGAGTTCTGTTTTCAGCTGTTTTTTGTAATACCCTTGAAAAGAGCCGTTAATAGCTCCCACGAGTCACTGAATCACTGTGAGAAAAGGGGAAAAACAGCCTCATATGACAATGCTATTTTTTTTACACACCTAACTGAGTATTTTGAACCAAGGCATTACACGTGTCTTCTGTGTCACATTAAACTTCTTATACAATACATTAGCTTCAACTAGCTGATGGTTTAAATCTAATAGGAATACTCGTCACAGCTGTGTCACATGATTGATGTCAGGAAAACAGTTTCCCTCATATGCTAACAAAACCCCCCTGCATAAAGTGAGCTGCATCCTGTGTAAAGAGTCATGTATAAGCCTGCATTTATTTGTGCTTTAGTGTATGCATATCATTCTTTCAGTGAGGGGTGGAATAATGGACAGGCTGTAAACACACATGCACATAAACACAAGCTTTTTTTTTTGGTACAAGGACAAAAACACTGTGTTCTCTGTATTCAGACTAACAAATGAACAAATAATCGTGTTCTTAGTGAAAGGCCGCACAATGTCCTGTGGTTTTGTCTCCTAAACACACACACGCACATGCACACACACTGACTAACACAGTGACATTATGTGCACATGTAAGCAGCAGAGGTAATTCTACTGATCAAAGTTTTTTTTTTTTTTTTTTTTTTTTTTTTTTTAAGAAAGACAAAACAAAACTGGTAAAAGGGTCTGCGGGTTTCATCTGTAAATGCTTTTGAGGTGTTCAGGAGTGAATGGAAAATGGACTTACACTTATGAAGCACTTTTCTGGTCTTTCCAACCACTTAATGCAGCTTTACACTTGTCAGATTTACCCATTAGCACCACATGTATGACAGAGGACGTTATATTGAGAACCCATCAGGATCTATTAAATTGCTTGATTTGCATTGGATACAACCACCGACCTTCCTATTGTGAGATAAATTTCCTTTTAAACTAAAGCCAATCCTCAGATCAACACACAAAGCAGCATCTGTGGTCCACCTTTGGAAAGTTTTATTTGTAAAATCATTTAAATACTGATTCTTGGGAAATGTTAGGATGTGCGAATAAAAAAAACTCTTGCTTTTCCAAGTCAATAAACATAAAAATGACTTAATAAAGTTTAGTAATTACATACGCTTGGATATGTGTGTATGAAACTCTCTCTCTTTTTCTCCCCCTCTGTGTATGTGTGTGTGAATTGTTGCTGTGAAGAAGAAGCATTGTCTTTCAGCAGTATGAATAATTAATATTTACCAGACCTGCAGTCCTGAGAGATAAAGAGCATCAACTGTGAAATCTGCAGAAAGAGACATGAAAGAGAAGAAGACAGAGAGATGCAGACAAAAGGGAGAAGGAGAGAGAGAGAGGAGTCCCATACAAAATGTCCGGCAAGCTTTTCAGTCTCCCCAGAGTATGAAAACAGAGTCAAATCCACTCCAGAAACAAGCTAGGTGACATGACAAAAATCTTTTTATACCCAAAAAGTTGTGCTGTCACTCAACAATATCACTGAACTGTTTTTTTTTTTTTTTTTTTTTTTTTGCTTTATATTGAAATGAGGCCTGTTTGTGGTTCTTTTCCTTTTTTAACTTTTCATTTATTTTTTTTTTTATTCCTGTAAATATACATTTGGTTGGAAGTTGGTTGAGTTTGCTTTGGTATTCCTGCTGTTTTTCACTCTACTCCTCACTTCAGTGACCGCAGACTCCATGTTGCAGCAGCGTGCTCATTATTTACACCTGTGATCAGCTGTTAGCCCTCTGTAGCACAGCAAAGCTAACTGTCGAGAGACCCAATGTTCAGTTGGGGAATTAATGTTCAGTGATTTCTCCATTACCTTCAACACCATACAGCCTGTGCTTCTAAAGGGGCGAGCTGCAGCCCACAGGAATGGACTACCACCTTGCAGAGAGGTACCACAAGTCCTTTCTTCCTGCTGCAGTCAGACAGTTTAACTAGACCTGCTCCCAGTAATCCAGGTTTTTTAGCACAATTTACAGGCAATAACTCAATGCTATGCCAATGTGCAATACTGGTAGGCTAGATGTTCAATACAATTGCAAATACCAACATTATAATACCAACATGTGTAGAACCATTTTGGTTTTGTTGTTGTTGTGGCTTACATTTCTTCTTTTTTGTAAACAACAATTTTTGTATAGGTCTAAGTTAACTTTTTATTTTTATTTTTTATAGTTATCTGATTATAATTATAGCAAGTTGTTTTCAACATCCCCTCTGGTCATTAAGGTATTGGTTTGTTTTACTGAAGACAAAGCCTGATGGGAATTGGGCCCAAAATTAGCAGGATTATTTTGTAGTGTGTACCCTGCTCAAGGTTTTACTGAGTAGTGAGGGGGGGAAAATCACTTTGTTTCCTTGCATTTAGAGGCACAATTCAGTTTTAATGAACATCTCACATGCAGGACAGCAGGCCGCATTGTACAAGACCCCTCACACACTTTGTTCCCAAAGTTTGAGTGGCTCCCATCAGACTGCTGACTGCAGAACTCAGAGGAGAAAGGCCACCTTTGTGCCCAAAGCTGTGCTGGTTCTCAACTCAAAACAGACAAAATGCACTTCTTACTGCCTATTTACATATGTTTGAATGCCATTTGCACCTGTAATACACCTACCTCAGGCTTACTTGCATTTGCTTGCCAATTATTGCCAATTTGCACCCATCGTGCTAATCACCAGTACTCAGATTTCTGAGTATTTTAGCAATAGTAATTTCTACTATTATTTGTAGTATTGTTTATTTTCCTCAATTGTTTACACTTGTTCGGTGTTAACATTGTTTACTTGCTGGTCTATGTGCTTTCAACCGCCCCCCAGGAAAAAAAACAAACCTTTTTGGATAGGATTGGGTTGGGTTGGGTTATATTGTGTTAAAATTAAACAGAAATGTCAGTGCTCTGGTCAAACCTATTTCCTATTTTTGAGATACCTGAGAACACAAGCATAGATCTCCCAACAGGAACTAAGCTAACGCCCTTAGTTATGCAGGTTTTGAGCTACTGTACACAAATACTGACAAAACGAACAGCATTTTATGAAACATACCTGCATATACGGTATGTCACCGGAACTCTTATGCAACATGTGGATAGAAAACTCAGCTATGGTCAAAGTTAGCATACCAATCGGTTTGTAAACCAACTCCATGAGAACTGTGAGCAAATTTTATTTAGCCCAGCCTGCTTTCAAAAATAGCCACATGATAATGCAAACTCTTAAATGTAGTGCAAACTCCCGGACATTTTGGAGAGCTTTCATTCTGCCCAAGCCTAACATTTGCTACCTATGGAGTGCTTCCCCCCTCCTAATTATATCTTATTGCAGTCAGCTCACCCTGCAGCCAAAGTCTTGCCAACATCCTCTGACCATGACCCAAGGAACCAATTTATCTTGAATGATTCCGACACCCCGTGTTAACTTTGCAGCAGGGCACCTACGGGCCCAAAGCTAGTCTCTGAAAAGCTATATATATATATGACTGGAAGAAGCAGTAGCTTTCCTCTGTAACCCAGCACCATGAGGCAATTTGCTGGAGCAATGTGACACAAAATCCCATTTCCCACACTACAGTAGTTAACAGAATAGAGGGTGCGCTCTCTCTCTCCTCTCTCTGTCTACATTGCTCTTACTCTTCCTCTCCTTCTTTGAGTTCCTAACCTTTGCTTTCAATTGCTTTCAACTCTGCATTGTTTTTAGTTTCACCCTTTCCTCCCCTTTGTCTGTGCTCCCGCTCAGTCTTTTTCTTACATTCTTTTCTCTGCCCTTCATTTCTCTCTCTCTCTCTCTCTTTCACTTTTCCTTGTCTTTCAGTCTACACCCAAAAAATGCCCTTACTCTCAAGCTAATCCTCTTCCTCCTCACTTAACCTTCACTGTTCTCTGTGTCTCTCTTTTTTTATCTGCCTTTGACCTTTCTATTTTCTTTTCTCACTACTCTATCATGCATTCAGACAAACCTGCCTGAACAAAAAATGCTGTTAGTGGTTTCATTCAAAGCAAAATGTTTTCTGCTTGTAAACGAATATTCTCTACCCTGTATCTAAATTAACAAACCAAACACACATCTCACTGAACCATCACGAAACATTAACATATCTGTGTTGAAAAATAAATTCAGGAGAAATATGCAGCAAGGCACTGAAGACCATTCAAAAAAAAAAGTATCAATCAATCAATCAATCAACTTTATTTATATAGCACATTTTAAAATAACCACAAGGGTAGTCAAAGTGCTGTACAATGATACATGAAACAAATAACACAAAGAGCAAGATAAAGTGAGCAGAAATACATTAATGCAAGGGGATAAATAAGTAAATAAATAAGCAGGCTCACGGCAGGTGCTAAAATGATAAAAAACTAAGTAACACTAAAAAGTATCAAAAGCCAAGGAGTAAAAGTGTGTTTTTAAAAGGGATTTAAAAACAGGAAATGAGGAGGCCTGTCTGATATTCAAGGGCAACTCGTTCCAGAGCTTCGGGGCAGCAGCAGCAAACGCTCTGTCCTCTCTGAGCTTCAGCCTTGTATATGGGACCGTCAGTAGCAGCTGATCGGCTGATCTTAAGGGTCGGGGTGGGCAGTAAGGCTGGAGCATTTCAGAAATGTAAGGTGGAGCAAGATTGTTCAGGCCCTTAAAAACAAATATTAAAAGCTTAAAATGAATTCTATACTGTACAGGGAGCCAGTGTAAGGATGCCAGGATGGGGGTGATGTGCTCACGCCTGCGGGTCTGGGTGAGGAGACGTGCAGCAGAGTTCTGCACAAGCTGCAGGCGGGCAAGGGAAGCCTGGCTAATCCCTACATACAGAGAGTTACAGTAGTCAAGACGGGTAGTTATAAAAGCATGGATTATTAAAGGTTGGTAAAAGGCCCTTAAAAATCTTCAATGTCCTCTGCCTTTTCAAAGTTTTGGATAATATTCTGATAATGTGCAAACTTAAATCTTCAAGCAGCAATCAAAATTCCATGTCCCATTTGTCAATTACCCAAAATCACAGCGAAAATAATGTACAAGAGAGGTCGCTAACACCAAAAAAAGCTGATAAAGATGGCTCTCTTTTGGGGTAAATTAGGGCTTTAATGAGCAGCAATAGAGAAAAGTTCAAGGATCAAAAGATGAATTTGTTAAAGCATTGTGCTGTGGGGACCTGTCATTAAATGGTCAATGCTGTAAGCACCCATGGAAATCTTGATTTAGCCAGATTTGCTATTATATTTCACTGCTTGCTGTTATAACGTCGGCTAAAGCCTGTACTTTTAAGCCTCCATGGTTAGTCTTGATTGTTGGAATAACCCCAGTTTTTAGTAACTGGTTGGATACAACTCCATGCTGCACTTGCCTTTGTTTACATGGTTATTGGACTTTGTTTACATGGCACTGATCAGTGAAGTCGTCATCACCAACAGTTCTGTTTTAACCCAAACTATCAAATCTGCTCAGTTTTCTGGTGCCGTCTTCTTTGAAACAAGAAAGAAAAAGAACTTTTTAAGATATACTGAATCTACAAAGTGCAAAGCCAAGGAAAAGGACAAGAGGTGACGCAGACCAGTTATGTGTTTCGTTGAAAAACCTGTGCAGTGGGCTCACAGACCTCCTTACCTTGGTGTAAACAGGACAGCACAACCGGGCATCGTCTTGTAGACATGTCATAAAACAAGCAGTTCAGGAAACCCGAAAAATACAACAGCCATGTTTGTATCTCATTTCATTAGTTATGGGTTACTTTTTTCAGTTTAACAGGGACATCCAACTTTTTAACACTTAATAAAGCTAAGCATAAATGGTCTCCTTTAAGGTCAATTAATTCCTGCCCAAGACTCTGAGTGTTAAGTTGTTTTCATCAAAACAGTAAGGCACATGTGCATGCCTTGTTTACGTTGCTGACAGCCTCTCAGATCTGAATCTTTAATAAACAATTTTGTTGGAAAGATGGGGGAACTGACATTAGTCAACATTGTTCTGGCCTTTCTCACCATCCATGTTGAGTTAGTAAGTGTTCTTTGAGCCGTACATGACTTTTTTTTTTTTTTTAAAAGGTTTAGGTGTCTGTATGTGTTAAAGAATGAAAGACATGTACTGACTCTCAAAAAGACAAAAATAAACTCAGGTTATGTTGTTCTAAGTGACCCCTGTGGACAAAAAAAAAAAAAAAAAAATGGTCCCAGTTCTTTGCTTACTCCTTCCTATATATGCATGCAAATGCCTTTTAACACCAAATTGCTGTTCAATATGAAGCTTATCTGTGGCTAATCAAACAAAAGAAAAGTAGACATGTCAGTAGATGTGAGGACCAAGATTCTTCACAGGAACTTTGTGTCCTTAACTTTATCAAAGAATCCAAAGAGCCCCTTTTCAGTTTTGTGAAAGAACTGAGATCTCTGAGATTTCTATTCAAAGTGAACCCTTGGACAAAGCGTTTAAAGTTATTCTTTACAGTTTCCCAGAAACTGAAAAAAATCTCTTCCTAAAACATTGCTATATTTTCACTATATTGTAGTCTTTCATTAAAAGTAAAAACTGTGTTTCCCATCATGAATGCTATACTTTTGTCCCACAACATAGTGTAAGGCACTTCTTCTCATATGTGTCTACTCTGAGGAGCGTTTTCTTTAAGATTTGTTGTCTGGGGATAAGATTCCAGCTCAAGTGTGAATGAAAGGACTCTACAGAGGGGAAAAAAAGATTTATTTTCAGATTTATCCAGCCCAGGGCAAATGTACCATCTTCCTCTTTTTACTCTTTATCCATTCTTGCCTCTTTTCCTTTCACAATGTGATACCCCATGAGTAAAAAAAGGCTGAATGATGTTGGAGCAATCATGGCTATTCGCTGAATGTGTTTGGGTCCGTGTGTACCAAAGAAGGTTTGGGTGCATTCAAGGCAGACATGTGGAGCAGGTCCATATGGAATCAGAGCCCTTTTAGAGAGCCTGTGAGAGTTGTTAGGTGTGTGCACGTGTGTGTAAAGAGAGCCTGAGAAAAGTCTGGGTCTGTCAGGAGAATTGTAAGCATCCAAAATGGTTTACTCTTGAATTGAATACAGAGGCTTGGTTACACACACCAGCACACAAACGTACATTATCACATAACCACAGGTGTGAGGCCCACAAGCACTTACACAAAGTGAAAAGAGGAATATTGATTATTGTGTTTTTCACAATAGTGACATATAGTATAATGTGTGAGAAAGCAGGAAGACAGACAGCAGATGCACAAATGGACGGACCGACAGATGGATAGATGGTGTAGGTTGTATATTACACTTAAGCCTACTTTGTAATCCTACGATGACTCTTTGGTAAAGTTATGCTGTGTATGCCAGATCTGTAGTGAGAACCACAGTTGTACATCAAAGTACCTGTATCGCTCTGCCATGCTAAACACTATTTAGCAGTCATATCATCACTTTTTTGGTTCTGCTATGTTCCCTCCCTTCCCCTCCTATGGTGTCCGAGTCCAAGCATTATGTTTGAGTTGGAACTGATAAATGCTTTGCAGCAGTTTTTATCTTGCTGTATTTACTACATAAAAGAAGAAGAAGAAGAAGAAGAAGAAAAAGAAGAAGAAGAAGAAGAAGGAAGGTGTTGGAGGAGAAGCAGCTGTTGATGCAGAGGACAGGAGTGGTAGCCATATTGGAATATCTGCCTCCAAGCACGCCATTTGTATTCTGTATTGTTTCAATGCATAGTGCTGTTTTGTGCATTTCAGTGTGCATATGTAGGTGTCCGTGTAGTAAAGTGACCAGATTTCTGAAATAAAATCAACTTGCAACAAAGCGCGCCCCTCCACCGTAATAAGTGTTGTTCGGAACTGTGTGCAATATTTTTTACTCATTTATGAAATGCTAAAATTGGGATCATTTCCAGTGACAACTTTAGCCAGGGACAGATCATCCAAAACAGGGACTGTCCCCAGAAATCGGGAACGTCTGGTCATCATAAAGCACAGGGCTGTGGAGACCTACAGGGTATGCATTGGGATATATCTGACACAGACTCATAAACCAGGCTTAAGAGCTGGCATGCAGATTCACAGTAAATTCTGGACCCTTTCCTGGGAGTGAGTTGTAAAGCTTGAGGAAACAGTTTGTGGTAGAAATCATGGAAAGCACTACACACAAAATGCAGATGGAAATCTTAGATTTTAGAGTTGTTGGAAGTGGTGCTGTACGAGAGGGGATCTTTGCAAGAGAGGCTGAGCATTGAAGAGCTTGGACCTAATTGGTTGAAGTGTGATATCTCCCTCTAATTACACTTTGACATGTTCAAGCAGCTGGATTTTTAAGTAGGGTAGTCTGAGTGACATGTGATGATCTGAATATTTTATCCAGCTTCCACTGTCCCCTTTGTCAAACATTAGGGTATGATCCTTTGTGGATTTAGACAAGTATTACCGATTTGAAGCACTTTTTGGAAAAGCTAAAAAAAGAATACAGAAATCTCTCTGTTCGCTCCCCTTAGCAAATACAGATATGTGTGTTTTATTCCATTTGAATTAGTGAACTAGTGTTATATCTGTTGTTACACCACCTATAGCATATTAATATTTTAGATTTTGTTCTGACCCTCCTGGAGAAAACAGCCACAACCACATATGCTACTACAGATTTGGTCTCTCATATTACTCGGATTAGCTCAGCTAGCTCAAGGAAACGAGAGCCACACGCAGTTGTATTTTCGTCTGGCGGAGCCCGGCGTAAGGCGAGTTTGGTATTTTCGTGGACTGAGTCGCACGGAGGCGAGCCGAGATCCGCCAAGCTGTGCGTGGTGGCGTGGCAGGGGGAGGTGTTGACAGAATCAGCTGGCGCAGTGACATTTTCGTGCTCGCCACCGGCGTGTAACGTGCGCTGAAAGCTCGCCGATTCAAACCTGGTCAGCTTTCAGCGCAAGGCGGAACGCAGCTGGTCTAGTAGTATTTTGGTAGACCGGCAGCGTATCGACATACGTCACTGATGCCTCACCGGCAGGTTTCCACAGTGTCAGGCACATTTCAGTGCAATAAATAATCATCAACAACTATTAATCTGAGTCAGCACATACATTTAGATCTATATCGATATATTCTGATCTATATCTGATCTGATGAGCGCGTTTGGCACGCGTTTGGGCACACAACCTGACCGAATCAATACAGCTGAAATTGCATCAAATTAAATTAAATATCTAGTAAATAAACACACATGATGAAGTTAACAAGATATGTAATGTGTCTCCCTCCTTTTCTTTCTTCCTCTTATTTCTCGCACAGCTCGACCTGGACACGTCTCCGTGTCCTCTGTTCGTCTTGCTGCTGTTGCAGCTGAACAGATGATTTGTTTCAGTGCTCAGATGCGTTATCTACTTTAAGCCGACATACGGATATTATAATATTCAGTTTTGTGAGCCAAATTTATTTTATATGCCAACATCTATGAAAGAAAGAGCCAGGCCACGGAGCGCGATGCGTCATTTACGCACAGATGGTTCCGATTTTAATGCCATTTTTGGAGTTTATGTTGTGATCTGTGCGCTGAACCCACCTTTGTCACGTGAGGTTTGAATATATGCAACTTTATGTGAGTGTCTTTTTTGTGGAAAAGGGTGTTTGTCTTACCAGTGGGTCCAACATTACGCACACCAAATCCATCTGTGCTCAGATGAGAGAGTGTGGAGGACACTTGTTGAGCAGCTGCCCTCTGTCGCCATCGTGTGGCATAACTGTCTTCAGACATCTCTTGATCTCTTTGACTACTTCATGAAAATAGTAATACGCCTCGCCGGTGGCGGATTTAAAGGCAAGGAGAGGAGCTTATGTGATTGGTGAAAACAGGTCTCGGCTGTGTTAAACTCACTGCACGCCCTCTCTCCTCCCCGTCTATGATTTATGCTGCCGGGAGGAGCTGAGTTAGGGAGGGGGGATACTTACGCCGGGCTGCGCGGCTCACCAAAATACCAAAATGTGCTTGGGAACGCCTTGTCAGCGCGGCGGATCTGATTGACGCTGCGCTTGCGGCACGTCTCCGGCGAGGCACCAAAATAGAGCCCTTGGTCTCTCATATTACTCAGATTAGCTCAGCTAGCTCAAGGAAACATGTCAAAATTAACCTTTTTTTATCTTAACAGTCTTTGAATCCAGTTAATCATGTTCTTGCATATCAAGCACTTTGCTTTGCACATTTATATTATTTTATTTTAAAGAGGCATCAGGAAAGTTAATTATTAGAATAAGACCAAGTCAGTCTTGACACAGCCTTTGTCTTCTTAATAAAGGCAAATCAAATAAGTCAAAAGAATCCACTTTGAAACACCATTCATCTCTTCTCTTTATTCAGTTGCTATTCATTTAAACAAATTCAAAGGCTAATGCAATAGGACAGGAAAGCGGTTGTAGTACAAAACAAACCATCAATTACACAGTGCAATCTATGTATATCAGTGTATAATAAAACTAGAATTATCTTATTGCAGTATTTTTTTTCCTTTTCAACTTAAATGTGTGAATCTAACCACCTTTGTAACATTTGGGTCTGAAATGGCAACACAGATTTGGGCATTTAAAGGGTTATGGGTTCATCTATTGAAACACAGACACATCCAATGCAAGCAAAACAGCAATGAAATTCAAACTTTATCTCTCAAGGTATTTCCAGTCACACCCAGTTACACTCAAACTGCACCCAGCTTCACCCTCACCAACTCCAAGTATGCAGGTCTTGCAGATCTCAACACCTATCTTGCCACTAAGGATGAAGGATGAGGATGTCTCTGCTTCATTAGCCCAGATGAAAACAGATGACTCTGAAAAAGGGTGCTGCTGAAATAAACTTTGGTTTCTGGAGTCCTTGGAGACACTGTTAGGGAGTAAGTTTTCTTTATTCAAGGCACTCAGAGGTGGAATTTACCAGGGGAACAGAGATCAAACTTAAACATCATACTCTCATACTTGAGTCTTCACATGGCAGCATTGCTTACCTTTAGTTACTTAGTTACTTTTAGTTGCTTAAGGTCACTTGGACTTAAACAGTGTGGCAATGTAGAACACTACCAGTCCTGTCTAGCTGTCTATTCACTGTAATTAAAAAATAAAATAAAATAAACATCTAAGTGGAAATCAAATGTCAAAGGTTTTCTTGAACAGTAGAGTCCAACCACTTTTTGCTGTATGATTACAGTACTCTCGGATCATCATTGGGAATATCCAACATTCAAGACAATACTTCTTTTCAAACTTAAATTTCCAAGTACTCCCATAAATCCACCGTAATAAGGACCAGTGTTGAATTATTTTATTGTAACTGCATGGGGGAGAAGATGGCAGCAACAACTGTGAGTGGCTTGGTAAGCTTCACCCTTGAGCAGAAACCTTCCAACATTGCTGTTTCTAAACTTTTTATCCTCTTTTTAAGACACTTAAAATGCCACAGAAAAAAAAAAAAAAAAGAAATGTGGGCAGTGGTGATACTTGGCATGTTTGCCACCAAGCAGACCACTCACAGGGCTTGAAGTCCACATCATTTCAACTCGTGCCATATTTCTGAGGAGGTATGCTTCCCTATGAAAGGTGCTTTACATAACAGCCACTCCTATAAGTCCATTCATTTGGTGTGAATGGCTGAATGCGATATGCAATGTTAAAGTGCTTTAAGTGCTCGGGAGACTCGAGATGGCTCTACATAAGCATAGTCTATTAAACAATTACTTTGGCATGGCCACACACAGAAAATCAACACTTCATCATTTCATTCACGCCTTTCTTTGGCTGCTTTTGCTCAGAAACTCGCTTCTTGTAAAACCCAAAGCACTGCTTGGTAAACTTACATATGTATATTTACCTCTTAAACTTTTTTTTTACTTCTATGTTTCATCTGTAACACACATTTTATGTTTTTCTATACCTTTTTTCATGTCTGATTTTGCACCAATACTTTGTACGTACTAAAAAAAAACAACCTGTAGACCTGTAACATCTAGTTGGGAAGCTGTTCTTCAAAGACAGTTGCTGATGTACCAACTGTGTGTATCACAGCTTACATGAGCGTAGGCGTGTGTTTTATACCTCTTGGCAGATCCCTGTCAGAACATGTGTGGTTTTTTTCTCTGAATACGTGGGTGTGTATATGTGCGGATCGCTTTGTACATGCATGCTAAGGTTTTTTTTTTTTTTTCTCTATCTTTGTGTCTCTGCAGTGAAACAGGCATTGTTTTGCTGTCCCTAACAAGGAACACCTGCAGCTGTTTTCCCCAGCAGGTTCCAGTGTGTGTCATGTGCAATAAGAAAAACTCTCAATTACCAATAGTTACAACTGAATCCGCACATGCACACACATGCACCTACAGAGACTCACACATACAGTATATATGTGTGTGTGTGTGTGTGAGTCTCTGGAGATACTAGATACAGAGACTGTATTTTGCATGCATCCCCTCAAACCCTTAGTCTGAAAAAAGATCTAAATTTAGACATGTAGTGCATTTCTTTTGTTTGTTTTTTGGGGGCAGTTGATTAAGACTAGGACAAAACATGGTCAATCGACTAAAACACAAGGAATAGGTGCAGTATCAGCTGTGTACTTTGGGTGAACATCAGGACATTTCAGTGTTTTGGATGCAGGGCACCTAGTTTAGGAACAGGGATACTAACTCAGATCGATACAGCCTTGGTTTTCTGACATGTTGTTGCTCAACCTGGCTGCCAGCAATGAAAAGCGTCTGCCTCCAAAAGTAAAATCTTCCATGGACATTTTTTTCTGCTAAACTTCACCACAAGCACTTAGAGGGTAATATTTCTTCTTATCTTTCTGAGAACCCCTCTACATCGATGCATTAGTTGTGAAAACTTTAAGAAAAACTGTGTCATTAGACATTGTTCACAGGATAACAATGGCGAGCATTCAAGTTTACCACATAGAAACTGCCAGGCATATTTCCAATGGTATTTTAATTTTAGTGTTTTCTTTTGTAAGTATAGAGGAACCACAAAGTCTTTAGTAATATGAAATGCAAGGCTTTACCATGAGACAGTGTATTTCCACAACATGGTTTTTATCAATCGAGAATAGTTGAAGACTTCTTCAATCACTTATAGAAACAACGATATGGTGCTTTTTGTTAGGTTTTTAAAATATTACAAAAATTTGCTTACTGGTTGATTTGTATGTTAACTATGTCTGACTGGATGGAGGTAAACTTTCCCATCCCTGAGAAGGGCAATTTGTTTTACAGGCAGCGATAAGACAAACACAAGCAATACATAACCTAATAAAAACAACAGTCAAAACAAAATAATGGCTCATTTTACTTTGGTGGCACAAGTATGTGATACAGTGTAAATTCTTGTAACTTTTTGTCTGTAAAATATGTAATTAATCTGTTTTTAATTAACATTTCCACTCCTTATAATCTAGTTAAAGCATTTAATGATTATAATCCATAAATGAAAATTCATAATAAATCACACAAGAATATGCAGAAATCTGATCAGGGACTTAAATCTTACCTTATTTTTCACATCTGTCCTTCTTGCTTCTTCAGTGGCTGTAGACCTTGTCCAGGTTGATCTGCTTTTAGCTTTGACTTTATGGGCATCAGCTTGTCCAAATGTGCCACTTCAAGAAGATTTCTGGATGCTTTTTTGTTATGATTAATTCAACTAAAGCCTCTTTCACAATCTGCACTGGATGCTTGAAATGTTGCACACATATCCAGAAGGTGTGGAATCTCCTTTAGCTTCTCACACCTCAGTGCTGCAGCCATCATATCTGAGAAAGTGCTGATTGACCCTTGTTTACATTTTTTGAATTCAGCATACTCACTGTTAATGGCCTTTATCGAAGGTGAGTGGTGGAGAACGGCCGCATACTTCTTTGCCAGTGTAGCACTGTCTGTTAATCCATACTCAAAGCTGATGTCTGAACTCAATGCTTCTATGTCAAATGCAGACCACTCCTTTAACTCATCCTCTGGGAACCCAGCTTCCAAGTGATCACAGAGCTTATGAATGAAAAGAGTAATCTCATAGATATTTCTGCCATCAGCTGATAAGGTCTTCATCACCTCTTTGACACGGTCACTTCACTGAACATCCTTCTCATTCTTCAAGTATTAGCAACTAAAATTTTCAATCTCAGCTCTTGCAAAGATGTGCCCTTCCATCACAGTCAGGATGCATCCATGAAAAGACAGGAGTTGTGCCAGTTCGTCCAAAACATCTTCCAGAGCAGTAAAAGTAACCTTGAACTCGAAATCACTTCACTTTTTGGAGCAGGAATTTGCCACTGGATCTCTGTGTTCCTCTCTGTAGTTCCTCAGAACTGCATTCATAGCTTGGTGCCACGACAGCCATTGCACTTTTCAGAGGCTTCAATGATAGTCTATCCTCATTGAGATTCTTTGCTAGGTCTTTGATACTGCAGTAATCCCGAGGAACCTATGACATGATGGAGCACAGAGACTTCCAGAAAAGACTGTAAAGTTAATGAGACTGACAGGAAGAGAATGGAGAAGGAGAGAAAGGTTTTCAATGTTTCAGTACCCTAGGCAGTCTAAACCTTAAAGGGATATTCCAGCTTAAAATTTAGTTATGGTCACATAACTAAAACAACACACCGTAACACTGAGTTAGACACCCCCTTGAGAGACGAATGTTGCAGACTGCTTGCTTCTATAGTTATATTAACTTTATTAATGACTGCACAATAGCAATACACGGGGGTCTATGGATCCACGCACAAACCTCAACCAAAAAGCCACTCTATAGCCACAAATAATGCTCAGAACAGCACCTAACTTCATCAACAGAACATATAGGGTCCCAGCCATAGTACTAGCCATCAAACATCTTTTTTAGCTTTGCCTGATTTCTTTAGCAAAGACACCAAACACAACTCAACTGCTCTCATGCAGCAGCCGCTTGTTTGTGGGGACAGTCCTGACAAGTCACTCTGTGATCGACTCCTCAGGGCCCCCCCCACAAACAAACGGCTGCTGGAGAAGAGTGGGTGAGTTGTGTTTGCCTACTCTTTAATGTAAAAAGGATGTCTGATCCACACACACTTCTAGTAAGAGTCACACACGTCCAGTTTTTAATCAGAATACAGATACAGTTATATTTTTGGTTGAATTGAAACTAAAAACAACATCTTTGCACACCCCTTTAAAAATGACCCAGCAGCTAAAAAAAACTAAGAACAGCAGAAACTCTCTTGAAAACAACAATCCATGAATCCCGAGTTAGCCATCTGCATACGTTAACATGTGTTCAACAATTTAACTGATAACACAGACGCATCAGAAATAACCCCACAGTGCACATTACTGTACAACATGCATTGAAAGGCTTGGTTGTCTGCTTTAATTGATCCTATAGTTGATATTGATTTGGCTCACCTGTGCATTTCTAATGTATCAAACCTTAGCTAGCCTTTTGCATGTTCCTAATGTCCTCTGATGAACTCGTAGGTAACTGTGATTACCCAGGGTGTATGGTGTGAGTTTGTCAGGCTGTTTTTACGAGTGTCTGCCCACTCACTTCCCTGTCCATCCTCCTCTAACTGCTTGTGTCACACTGTTTTTGTATGCCGTTGTTTCACACTGAGTGGGTGTGTGTTGTGGTGTCTACCCCAGTCTGCCTTGTTGTGACAGTCTGTGCACATGTCTCAGTGTGTCTGTCCCAGGATGACTGCATCCCTCTCTTTGAAAATGTGGATGTGTGTGAGTGTGTGTGTGTGCAGGAGCTTGTCTGTGTCTAATCTTTCAACACTGTGTGTTAATTTATGGAGTCAGTGATAATTTGGCTGTGCGTGCCAACCTTCACATCTAGAGGATTGATAATTAAATTTCCGGGGATAACAACAGCACAGACACTCACACAGCATACAAGGTTAGAGAGATCTGACAGAGTGAAAGGGTGGATACGAAATGAAAGACAGAGTTAAGATGGTTTGTTTGGAAAACTGTACAGGTATTTAGGACCAAAATGGTTCAAAAGAAATGCTATCAAGGAAATTTATGGAGATAGGTGTAATAAGAAGGAGGACAGGACCTTAAAGAGAGGAAGAGCAGAGAACAAAGGGTTTAAATGAGTGAGATAAAACAGAGAGGAGACCAAGCTGAGGAGAGAAAGAGAGACAGTGAGTGAGCAGAAGGATGATGGGAGGGTTGGAGAGAGAGAGAGAGAGAGCAGGTTTAAAATGCCAGGAGACAGTGTGCGGTAAATAAAAAGCTCTTTATGGCCGGCTGAGCGATTTAGTGGATTATCCCTTTACAAAGGTCAATGCTGGTTTTGGAGCCCAACCAAAACAACAACAACAGATTGAAAAAAGGGGGGAAACTCACTGACATGAGTTGTAAAGGCATGACTAGAAAACAAATATGACAATAATAACAGCATCTTAACAGGCAGTGTAGTGATGGAGTGAGAAATGAACTGAAAGCAAATGAAAATGAACTGAAAAGACACATAACAAGCTTAAAAGGTAAAAAAAGTCCCAAGACAGGAGGTGGTGATGAAAATGGAATGTAATGCGATTGGACACAAAAGAGAAACACAGGGCTTATGACAGCTTGTGGATGTTTTACCAGAAGATTTACACACTAAAGGTCGCTGCCAGGAGCGGGTTTGAGCCAGAAAGCAACAGCAAGACATTATGAAACTACAGCATTCCCAATGACATTTTGGTTACCCAGAATATTTGGTTTTAGATTTGCAGAATTTACCCAACAAACAAGAAACAAAAGCTTTTCTAAGCCCAGAGCATTGTTTCATACATTGAGTTCAAAAGCTTTTGTTTCACATGATGTCTTCATACAAATAAACCAACAATTCATCAGCTGCTCAAGCTGGATGGTTGTTGACTGCAGTTTGAGCATGCTCAGCGCTCAGACAGAAATCAAAGGCAGTTTCAGCCACTCGACAGTCTGCACCATGCCAAACACTCAGTGTAAAACTGCATAGCTGTTAGTTCTGATTTAACTCTCTCTTTCACTCTCATTACACTGTGCACACCCTGCACAAAATGTAGCCAATGTAAGCTCCTCTGTCTCACACACACTGCAGTATTCATGTCATTAGAATATTTTATAAAATACACAATATGTGGTTAAATGAGGTGGAAATATTTTCCTAACATGACAATTCAATCCCATTCCAACCTTGCTGGCTACAACTTCATTCCATTTAACTAAATAACCATAATTTTTTTTTTCCAGTATGATTCACATGGATTGGTTCAGTTTAATACAAACTGAAGACTGTTTTTCAGGTTGTTTTTCCTTTGTATGATTAATTAAAAAAAGACAATTTGTCTTTCGAATCAACATCCTCAACTTATTTACTTCCCAGCCCATCCATGCACAAATGATGAAATCATGAAGAGATCATTTTGTTATTGTAGACCGTAGACCGTGAATGGCTTTGCCAGTCTTAGATGTTAGTTTTCTTGCCATGAGCTTACTAACACAAGCCTACCAGCCAAGATTTTTCTTGTGAAAGGACCAACATGTTTTGATCAACTGTGCCTCAAACCAGTGCACTTGGATCTGTAAAGCTATGCTCAGTTAGAGGTTAGGCTCTGTGAGGCTTTACACCCCCTGCATTTATTCAGACTCTAAATTTCCAATTTATTTCATATCAATAGCCCGACAGGCATTGTCATGCAGATTTAATGAAATACATGTCAGCACAGTTGCACAAACCATACTTGCAAATAATAGTTGTGAAGATATTTTTGATCTTGTCAACACCAAAGTCTACTTCTGCATGTTTACTTTGAGGGCAAAGACAAAAGCGTAAAAAGGTTCTGACTGTGGAAATTACCAGCTGACTACTCCTAATAAAGTAAACAGCATCTGACATTTAATGTCAAGAGGAGCAAATATAAAAACCGCAGGGCCTGTTTTATTGGGCACACACAAACACAGTAATTGACAGGCCATGTCAAAACCGTTGGAGAGAGATAAAACCAGTGAAAAGACAACTTTAGCACATTTTCAGTCATGGAGTTGCTATGAAAGTACCTTTACTGCTGGTAAATATTATGAGGGCAAATTATTAGTTGTATAAAAATGTTACTTCAGTTTAAAAACAAAGCAACAAAAGAGCAAAGGAGCTGCAAAGTTACAGCCTTTTATTTTGCAGCCCGCTATCAAATAATACTACCTTTCCTGCTTCTTAGCTGGCTATTAAATGTATTTTTCATATTTTCCTTAGGGCTAACCTCAATTGTGAATTGATTGAAATGATATTGATAAAGTTTCCCTGTAGTGTTGAAACCAGAGCACAACGCCTTACTAAAATTAAATCTGTGGTCTGATGCACCACAGAAAAGCCTTTTCTTTATGACTTTTGCAAAGACAATACTTTGGGATAGTTTTCATTATGTAATGGTTAAACTGATGTTGACTTGGCTATAGAGTACCTTACAGTCGTGTTGATTAAGGAAATATAATGAAATAAGCTGCATGATTAAAATCCTGTGTATGCAACTTAAGCAGCAGAAGACATACGCATAAGTTAATGCAGATGTCCTGCAGCTGGACTCACTTTAAAACACGTATAAAACATTTTTAGAAAAGGAACTTATTTACAAATAATAGCAATGCACAGTGCTACTCAACATCAGCTCCAGTGTTGGTTATCTACATGGATAAAAAAATATCCCCAAAATTCCCTTCTGGAAACCTACAAACCTTTATATTATTCAGTGGAGATTTTTCAATTGCTGTTTTATGACTACATTTTAAAGCTCCACTTTAAGTGTATCTTGATTTTGGCACCCCTATGGCCAAACTATTCCCTCTTTAATTTGTCCTGCAAACACATATGCTTTATTTTTTAATTGACATTCTCATTATGTTGTATTTTATTACTTTTATGTACCTAAAAATTAGACTCTATGATGTGGGAAATATATAAAAAGATCATTTTGGCAGGATCACTTTACCTCATGATAGAAATTTAAGGCATTAACATCCATCCATCCATTTTCTACCACGTATTCCCATTCCCGGGGTCACGGGGGGGCTGGAGCCTATCCCAGCATCTTCAGGCAAAGGCAGGGGACACCCTGGACAAGTCGCCAGTTCATCGCAGGGCTGACATACAGAGACAAACAACTATACACGCTTACATTCACACCTATGGGCAATTTGAAAGAGGCCAATTAACCTAACCCCACTTCTGCATGTTTTTGGGATGTGGGAGGAAACCGGAGTACCCAGAATAAACCCATGCAGACACAGGGAGAACATGCAAACTCCACACAAAAACACCCTGACCTGGATTCAAACCCAGGACCTTCTTGCTGTGAGGTGACAGTGCTAACCACTACACCACTGTGCTGCCCAGGCATTGACAACAAAAGGCAAATATTAATAATACAGTCTTGAGGTACAACAAACAAAAGTAGTATATCAGTATAAAACTTCAGAATATTCAGACATAAGTTCAAGTTTGTAGCAGGAACAATCAGGATTGGTTTGGCAGCTTTTCTCAAACCCCATTCAAGTGTAGTAAGATCCTTCATATAACTGACAGTCCTTGGTTTTCAGTTTTGGGAGCAGCACTTTTCCAGGCAACAGTGATGCCACACAGAAATATATTATAGGACTTTTACCTACAAGTATTGAAAATAGATTCCCATATTTTTTGACAAGATATTACAAATAATTAAAAAGTTCATCCAGCTTTTGAAAAGTTAGGAGTTTTAGATGAAGTGTTTCCTTTTTTCATTTGAGGAAAAGAAAGAGATTAACAAAACAGTGAATCTGTAGACTGTAGTTTCAACCGTCTCATTTAAAATGTAAACTCAGTTGAGTTTGATTCTGGATTGGCTCCAGGTTAGTTTTAATTAGTTCGACATAGAGGACAGAAGAGGCCGAGGAGGACCTGACAGGTACGCTGGTGAGAGTGAGGCTGAAAAGGGGAGAAGACTGATCACAGAAAAGGCTCCACAGAAGAGGAAGAAAAGGGGAGCAAAGGCAGGGAGGAATGAGCAGAGAGGATCAGTGAACACTTTTTAATCAGAAATAAATGAGGGAGAATGAGTGGGCAATAAAAGAAGGTGAAGAAAAGGGATTAGAGCAGAGAGAGACAGCCAGGGAGAGAGACAGAGGCGGGTCATTAAGAAGTCTCTTGTGGAATAAAATAAGGTATTATCATTTTAATGCATTACTTAACATTCCTGCTTGTGAATATGAGGGAGGCAAGCATATATTCACACACCCCATGTCTTCCTATTCTCCCCTGTTAGTCACCCATTGCCTTTTTTTCAATCCCCAACTCCCTGTTAAGGCTAATCTATTATTTATTTCATTTCTTAACAATCATCTCTGCTTAATGAGAATTCTCCCGCTGAGATCATACGTGTATTAAAGAAAGGAGACCTGGCCAACCACCAGAAATAAAAAGAAACAGATTTTATCAGCAGTATAAGTCAGAGACCAAAAAAAAAAAAAAAAAAACTGATGTAAAGGAACAAACTGCCTGATTTTACAACTCTCAACATTCAGCAGCTGGAAAAGCAATACGGCTGATTTGCTGATTGTCAAAGCCCCCCACAGGGTACGGTACAAAGCTTTGATTAAGGCACACCTAACTGTTAGAGTGTCAGTCGATTAGGTGTGGGAGTGAGCAGTGTGTGCAATTCACAAGCATCAGGACTCAACACTCAGATATTAACCCAGTGAAGAATTAGTAAGAAGAGACATTCGATCTGCCAAGTCAACTCTCTGTGAACTGGAAAAAAAAAGGAAAAAAAAAAGTACACTTAGAATGATGACGACTAGGTAAGCTATATAAGAATATCAAGCACATCTTACCTCTCTGTATGTGGAGGTGGTAGTTAACATTTTAAGTGGTGGTCTTTACACAGACTTTGGATCGTTCAGTTCTGCATACTGCTGCAGTTATTGTCCCATTATCCACTGTCAGTATTCTTTATGCTAAACTTCATGCATTGACTTGCCCACTCCTAACTAGCTGCCACATCTTGCTTGCTATCTCAGAGTCCGGTTCATAAAGATGCTCATAGAAAACAGCATGGCATTAGTTCTGTCAGATTCACTCATAAATTAGTTTGGTGGTATTTTAGTCTCCTTGGAGTCTGCGGACCAAACATCACTATCTTGTCTTTGTTTTTTATTCATGTGTTACACAATGTCCCAACTTAATTTGAATTGGGGTCTGCAACAAGCAGAGCCTGATTTCCACATGAACCAAAATATTGTGACAGAAATTTTTGTTTCAATTAAATTCAGATATAATGCAGATAAATACTTCGAATAATTACAAATGGGGCCCAGTCAACGTGAAAGTAAAAAGCATTGGTGCTACTGTAGATGCCAACAGACTACCAGCAAACAAAATGTTTACAGGACTTCTACAAATAGGATAAAGTGACAAACTCCAGGACCCGAGGTGAACAGTTTAGCAGGCGTTACAACAAGCAGCAGGTCCCGTTTGACAAGAAAGACTTCTGTTACATAAAATTGGTTTACTTTGTTAAAGCGGTTTACCTGTCCAGTGGAAAGGTTACGGGGTCCAGAAAATCCCGAAGCCTCCCCAATCGTTTATGTTGATGTTGACCCGGCTTTGTAGCTCTTGTCCAGTCTACCTCTGTCTTAAACGCCCGTTATTCCACCAGTCTCAGACTTTCTGACTAAGTTTCGTGAGTTGAGTCAACTCATGGGGCTCATGCCCTTTGCTCTATAATCTGTTTCCTGTCAATTGCTGAATAGGCGTATTTAATTGTTTTTTGTTTTTTTTCCTGTCAAATGATTTACATCATGTATATCCTTGCTGAGAAACTGAAAAAAAAAATAATAATCCAGTTTTTCAAAAAGTCAACTTAATACATGCCGACATGACCTGCAAATGTTTGGATACATTCGACTTAAGCAATGTTATTGGTGATGGCCTTTTCCAAGCCTCTGGCAGGGGGCCTGCTGTTGTAAAAGGAAGTCGGTGGTCAGTCTGCAAATTTGACAGTGTTGGTGATTAAAAATGCTGCTTTATTGAAAAGCTGGTATAAAGCATTGTGTCTCCCAAATTTTTGAAATCGGAATTGTCTACTCAGTGTGGCTCTGCTTGATGATATCCTCAATTTTTGTGGAATAACATTACTGTTTTAATTTACTGGGGTCAAAAGTACATGGATTGGCCAGGTTGCAATGAGATCCCTCTGCTGGGTCATAAAGAAAGCTACATCTGGCAGCCTGATGTGCTGATATTCTGTATTATGAGTTTGAAATGACTCATTACAGATCAAATATGAACTTCTCTCCCTGAGCTCCAATCAAGGTGACATTTTTGATAAAGAAAGGGACAACCCAACTTGCACATATACTTCATGAAATAGCAATTCAGCCGAAATGTCTCTGGGTTGTGTTAAACAACTGTGACCCCCAGTTACATTTAAAAACAACCATATGTGTTATTTGAGGATGTGATTTCTGGGCAAGCATTTCACTGGTCACTAATTGGTCTTCAGGGCAGAAATACCACAGTTTCATAAATAAATGAAATAAAATGTGACAATGCATTAACCTCAGGGTACCCTGTGACATTTAAAAAAACTGACTCAGATTGCCCTTTTTGGCTTACTCACGCACATGTACTAACACATATCGACTTTATGCAAGGAACACAAGATTCTCTTTTAAAAGAAGGCAGCAAAGCTCTTGTATTTTGCTCCCATGGCTGCACATGTTAAGAACAAGAGATGGAATAAGATTCCATTCATGCTCTGCAATTTGGCTTGCTAGGATAATAATAGGAAATGTCAGGGCTGTGAAACAATGTGTCATATTGTATAAGATGTAGGTCAGTTTTGCTTACGTTTGCTGGATTTGTCCCAAGCTGGAAAAAAGAACCACATCATTCACTTTACAAAAAGCAGCCACCTCTGGGGCTGAACGTCAAGCTCATGCTAATTGCCAAAAAAAGTGCAATTCTCTGCAAAAGCCCATTTCACTTAATCATTTTAGTGCACTGTAATAAAATACTTCTTTAACATTTCTAAGGCTGGAGAATATTTATCATTTATGCATGGAAGGTGCTGCTGGTCCTGACATGAACAGATCTTCAAATTCCAAAAAGGGCCATGGCAGAAAAGGTTTGGGAACGACTGAATTAATCAATCACAAATTGATTTGGCATGGAAATTCCTATCGGCTGTAAATGCAGTCATGTAGATTGAGGTGTGCTCAAGGACTCTTCTTCTTCTTTTTCTTTTTAAGTCAACTTTGTTTTATTAACCTTGTTTTTGGCTATATGGATTTCTTTAAGGTTTAAGGACTCTCAGGAACTTGCCTGAAGAAACACTGTTTGAAAAATGAGAGAAAATCAGAAAAGAAGCAGGGGTGTTTGCAGGCATGATATATTTTTCAAAGCCCAATGTTGCTGCTGGACTTAGATGCTCTCCATCACACGTAAACTTGTGTATTTACTTATTTACTTGTGTACTGCATTGCTCTTTACTGCACTATGATAGAATGCTTCTGTTACTAAAATATTACTAAACTTAGCCCACTCAAACCTACCTGTCGCGTTTTGCTACGTCACAAGGACTTCAGCTATAACTACGGTCCATGCTTTTACACCAAACAAGGCTGTTCTTGGAAATAAAGTAAACCCTGTTCCTCAATCATCCCTATAGCCATCAACCTGCACAAAGACTGAGGATCTGTATCTCAAAGCAGGGTAAGGTTACAATCAGGGTGAAATTTTCCCCTTGATATCCTGACAGCCGTTAATAAGAGTCAAAACTGTGATCTGATTGATTTTTTTTTCCGTCAGTTGGCTCATAAAGAGGCCACACTCACTCTTTCCCCTGAGCTTTCACCCTGTCCAAACTGGAAGAAAAAGAAAAGTGGACAGCGCATTGATCTTGAGTTGTGACACAGCCCAAATTCCCCATTGATTGAGACAACAAAGAAACATAGTCATATCCCTCTAAAGAGTATAAAAAAATTTCTGTATCTTACAGTTTTATGTTGAAAAGTCTCTCTCTCTCTATATATATATATATATATAAATATATATACATATATATATATATATATATATATATATATACATACACACATATATATATATATATATATATATATATATATATATATATATATCATACTGCTGTACTTAACACACTGTCAGTTTTTATTTCATGAATTAGTTGCTCCAGTGGAGACTTGAGAGACAGCTGTCCAATTTAGATTTACTGCATGTACAATGAAACTGTCAACTTTCAGGGCAGGTTAAATACCTCTCAAACCGCCCAGCAACAATTACTGTGCTGTGCTGCTATTGATTATCCATAGGAATTATAACCTCTTGGAGGTATTTCCAGATATACATACACACACACACACACACATATATATATATATATATATACATACTTACATATATTATAAAGATACAGATTGGATGATTGGCAGATAACACTTAAAAAGTTGGCATGGGGAAGTGAGTGCTGCTGTAGGTTGACGCTGCTGTTTTTGTGACATGCAGCTGGTGTTTGTGGCTCTGCTACTCTGCTAATGCCACTCCTGTGTTTTTGTCCATTTTAAGTCCGTTATACCCTTCTCTAAGCATCTGATCTATACCCTGGACTTTCTGTGACTTGCTCTCAAGAGTTTCTACCGAAATGGACATTGCATTGTTGTTTGTGAACAACAGTTTTCATTAAATTACGTACACACGGGAGGCTCTCATGGGATTAAGATGGAGCTACCTAGCCCGGAATGATCCCACACACTCTTGGTTGGATATAAGCCCTTCTCAGGATTTACCTTTTATTCATTGGGAGAACTTTGGGAAGCGGCGATGTAGGAAACACAGAAGGAGAGGCGGCGTGCGTCAGCACGTCAGGAAGCTTCAGCTTAAAAACCGTGCTCCTCTTCCCTCAATGATCCTGGCAAATGTTCAGTCCCTGAGATATAAGACTGATGAACTTCAAGGAAATGTTCTCTACTTAAGGGAATACAGGGATGCATGTATCCTGGCCTTTACGGAGACATGGCTGTGAGACTCAGTCCTTGATTCTTTGTTGGAAATCAGCGGCTTTGGCACTCCTGTGCATCTGGACCAGGATAGCGATGTCAGGCGTAAATCTCAGTGAGGCGGAGTGTGCCTGTACATTAACCGCAAAAGGTGCAGTCATGTAACTGTGCGTGAGTGGCTGTGCCTGCCTGATATTGAGCTTTTGTCACATTGATTGATTCTGATTGGAACTGAGCTCCTCTGATCTGGTAAATAAAGAATTAGTATTTTAAAATCACCTTCAAACAGCTGCCCACCTTAGCAAGAATGCCAATATTAAACCAGGGCCTGCCACAGAAAGCCAGCTGGCAAGATATTACTTCATTGGTAGGTCAGATCACCCAGCTGCAACAGTCAGTGTGTTTACATGTAGGCTACATGAAAAAAATCAAGCCCCAAACAGAAAAGGGGAGGACGTAGAAAAAGACAAAACTCAACAAATATCAGAATCAGAACCAGAAGGGGTTTTATTGCCATTGTCAATGAACAGCATTCACAGACTAGGAATTTTTTACAGCGTGATGGTGCAACAGTAAATAATATATAAAATACTAGAATGCCTGATTTTACAGGGAATGCAGGTGAGTTTGTGTGCACAGTCAGCATTGTAGTGGCTGAGGTTGTGCTTAACTGTGTGGTACACCTACGTAAAGGTGTACCACAGAGTTGTTTGAGCACATTTTTGAAATATTTTTTTTTATCTGCCTTCCTTATATAAAATGAATAATGTTAAAATAAAAAAAAAGTACTAAACAGTGCAACACTGGACTTCTCAAATGTACAATTACAATTTTCCATAAAGAGCATGTATTGCTTGTCAAGATACGTTTTTGTTAATTTAGTTTTTCCTGTTTTTGCAATTTAGTTGTATTTTCTGTGTACTTGTTCCTAGTGTTTCTGCTCCCTGTTCCTGTTTCCCAGTGTGCTTTATTCTTATGTTCATGTTGTTCATGATTGTCACGGTTTGGTTTCTTCAGTTTTCAGTGTTTCCTGTTATATTTTGTAGTAGTCAATCCTAGTCTGGTTTTACTTCTTCAGGTTTTGCTCCTCCATTCATCACTCATGAGTCTCACCTGTGACTTGTCTGTCTCACCTGTTGCTTGTTTCCAGGGGCCTTATGTATCAATACTTGCGCGGAACTCATACCAGAAACGAGCGCACGCAAGGTCCGTCACGCTGAAAAAAATCCGTATGTATCAATGTGTGCGGGCGCCGAAATCCGTGTGTGTTTCCTTGATAAATCCCAATCAGCGTGGAATTGAGCGCAGATGTCGGAGTGACTGGGCCCGTCCCCGTTACGCCCTCCTATAAATATGCAGATTTATTTAAATAGGGTCTCCCTGTCCTCGCACGCAGACAAAATGACAAGAAAAACTAAATTTACGGCGTGCGAGGTGGAGGTGCTGGTGGCGGAGGTGGAGGAGCGACAGCGTGTTTTGTTTGGCAGCCTGTCAAGTGGCATCAGTGCAAAACAAAAACGCTTGGAGTGGGAGAAAGTTTGCGAGAGGGTGAATGCGGTGGGTTCCGAGACACGCACCCCCGCGACGATTAAAAAAAAGTGGTCGGACCTCAAGGTGGCGGTCAAGCGGCGTACAGCTGCCCTCCGGAGGAGTACTGGCCAGACGGGTGGGGGTCCGGGGGAGGAGACCCTCACACCGTTTGAGCAGCGGGTGGTGGCGATTATTATTATAGGGTAAGTGGCGTGTCACACAAATGTCCACATGCTTTGTCATCCCACTGAGCAAAAGACGTATATTAGACGTCTAGTCTAAGTTTATACTTCATTTCAACGTCGGGATTCAGTCTATTTTTAGATGTGATTTATACTTCGCCCTTAACCTCATTTTTCGATAACTTTTTATGCAATAAACAACTGTAATGTGCATAACTGACTTCTAAATACTGGACTACATTACCTATGATACCATGGAGAGAGATGTAAACGCAACAGATACACAGAAGCAGGAATTGAAATTAACAAATATTTTTATTGTGTCACAGAAATCAATGTGTCGGCCGTGTCGCCGGCTTGCGGAACCCTGGCCCGCAGTAGCTCGGAGTCGTCGGCCAGGACCAGCGGCATTCGGGCCACCCCGGCCCCCGGCCCCAGCACCAGCACCAGCACCAGCACCAGCATCAGCACCAGCGCGCCGACAAGCGGTGGAGCGTCCACCAGCCGCAGCGCTTCCGCTGGACCACCCGGACGCAGTGGAAGGGTCCTCGCGGAGGGGGTCCTGCAATCGCAGGAAGAAATCATCAGGGGGATCGCGGGGATCAACGAGCGGCTGGACCGGCTCGTAAATGTCCTCGAGCGTCTGGTGGAGAAAATAAATTAATTTGGCTCATTGAACTGTGTATTCACTTCTTACCCATTCACACTGTGGCGATGAGATTCTCCCGCGCGAGGACGGCGGCCCGGCAGGGATCAGCTCGCATCCCTCCGTCTGCTGCTGGTTCGTCATGTGGGGCGACGTGCTGCTCGGCCACGGGGATGTGGTGCATGCTTGTCACATAGTGAGTCACCAAACACCACCACACAGCATCGCCAAAGTGCGAATCACAGTCAACGCAAGTATCGGCTCAACGCCAATTTCTACACCACCTCCTGACTTTGCGTTGATTAGCGCTGGAACCGACGCTCGTTTCGCGATGATAAATCTGGACGTGTGCGCCGATTTTGGCGTACGCAAGGTTTTCTTGCGCCGCAAGCATTGATACATAAGGCCCCTGGTGTCTGTATATAGTCCCTGTCTTCTCCTATTTCTTTGTTGGTTCATTGTGTTCTTAGATCATGTCTGTTTCGAGGCCTATCCTACCACGTGCTTTCCCCCTGTGCCTTTTTAAGTCTTAGGTTGTAGGCTCCTTTTCTCGCAAAGTTTTTGTTGGACCTTTCCCGTTTGATTTTGCTTTAATAAATCTCTTAAGATTCTGCCAGTGGGTCCTCCCTTTTGTTTTGTGTTCATATCATGACACTGCTACTGCACTGCTTTTCTTCCTCAGAAGAGCTAACAGACTGAAAGTCAGAAAAGGAATCATTATCCTGAAGATTTTTGATGTCCCATGAAAGAGACTATCAAAAGGGGTTCAAAAAGCTGTCATTGCCATATAAGTCTTGAGATAAACAGAACAGCTAAACAATGGTTTGGCTTTTCAGAGTTTGCAGTTAGGTATATGCTATAAACAACATTAAACGCTCAACCACAAAGCTTGCAGTTAGCTTTGTCCAACTAAACATCACCAATGATGTCCCTCTGAGCTCTAACTACTCGCAGCTGAGTGCACTGCCCTTCTTTTTACCCTGAGTTCCCTGCGTGAGTTGGATCAACATTGGTGAATGGGGGCAGTCTACCCTCTGGAGGACTTCCAGCCCAAACATCCGCACTGGAAGGGGTCGCTCTTAAGTTCTGTCTGCACTGAGTGGTGCCGGTTTCATTTAGCATTTTGCCATTTTTCTGTTTCATGTTGACCTAAGAGTTTTATTTCTTTCTTTTTTTTTGTCCCACATCAGCCTCTGTTAAGAAACAGAAATAACTCAGGACTAAAAAAATCCTTGTTTTCCATGTGAGGAAGCACCGGATGCTGTCTGGCCACCCTGTTGCCAACACAGTTTGAGGAGGGATGTGTGAATGGACTGGAGACGGTGTAAACAAAAATTCATGATGTTTAATAAATGTAAATAAAATAAAATATATCAAGGTAAGGGTTAGTTCATTTCATTTTTATCATAACACTTTACAATAAACATGCAACTTTCTCTCTCTATCCAGCTCATTGAATCTAGCACTATAAGGATGACAGCATTGCAGAGCGTAAAGAGGCAAACAGCTCATCTAAGCCACAAACAGATGCAAAACTTGAGCAAACTGCACAGATTTGCACAACTTTATGGGCTTTTTGCACTTGGATATCATGTGCTAAATTTACAGTACAGGCCAAAAGTTTGGACACACTTTCTCATTCAATGTCTTTTCAGGGTTACTTCAGGCACTCCTGTGAAGTAAAAACCATTTCAGGTGACTACCTCATGAAGCTCATTGAGAGAACAGCTAAAGTTTGCAGCGCTATCAAAAAAGCAAAGGGTGGCTACTTTGAGAAATCTAAAATATAATACATGTTTTCAGTTATTTCACACTTTTTTCTTAAGCACATGATTCCACATGTGTTCATTCATAGTTTTGAGAATCTACAATTTAAATAGTAATGAAAACAAAGAAAATGCATTGAATGAGAAGGTGTGTCCAAACTTTCGGCCTGTACTGTACATTGTGAGTTAGACCTTTAGATGGTGCAATTAGAGGGGGCAAATCATGCGTATTGTGCACCAACTTGCTGCAATCCACGCCATCCAGTTTTTCAATCTACCTATACCTAGCATGTCTCCGAATCTCTGTGTATGTGGTGTCAGTAATGTGCTCATGTTGCTGAGGTTTTTTTTTGTCACTGCACTCATATTAATGAGAGCAGTCTCTTTGTTTTACCTCCTCCTCTCCCTCCCTCTTGTGTGTACTTTCCCCATCTGTAGATGCAATTTCATTGTGCACAAGTGCAATGACAATAAAGTCCATACCATACCATACCATACCATTTAGTAGACTAACGGGTTTTAATATAATTATGCATAATAATGCACATAAAGGCAGGTCTGCATTCTGCCTCATACCTCCTCCAGACTTCTTCCTTCTTTATTAAGAAAGGCCCACTGAAGGAAAAAGCAATCGCTGTGGAAACTTGGGGGGGAAAAGAAGTGAAGTATAGAATAATCAGTACCTACGAATCAGATTTAGCATCTACCTTTATTTGCATCTACCCACGTCCCCTCTTTCCTTTGTCTGTTCTTCACCCATGAGGTGGCTGTGCTGCTTAGAAAGGCAGACAGTCTTTAATCATGGAGCATTCTGGCTAAGTGTGGGTGGGTGAGTAATTGCGTCTGTAAGTGAGTTTGTGTGTTTGTAGAGTGTGTGGGGAGTTTCAGGGACATGAATTTATCATTGATAAAATAGATGTTACAGCCAGTAAAAGATGCATTAACACACATAAATGCGCACTCATATACACAGCTCAGAATAAGTCTATTATGTTGGCAATGATAGCTCTGCTCTTAGCTCTTGGCTTCTGTTTGGGGCCAAAGGGCTGTTATTACAATGTAGGAGATAAACCAGGATACACACATACAAACACAGAGGGTGAGGAATATTGAGCGGAGAATGGTCGAGGTCAGCAGGATCCAGGTTCTTGTAATGGAATGATTGGAGATGGGGCTGCCTGGAGAAATATGTGGAGGGCAGACCTATAGATTCTAAGATGACATTTACATGATGTTTGGCTTCCCTTTCTACAAAGCACAGTTGTGGTACACAATAATAAAGTGTATTGTTATGTATTTAAATAACCGCTAACAGGGAATGAGTACAGTCCAGCTCAGATAGTAATGGCAATTCTGACAAATACCTGGCTGACTATTAGAAAAGTGAAAGTGGTAACCTCTGGTCTTGACAAATCAAGCTTATGTGTACTAGCTGAAACTGCTGTTCTCCAAGTACCAGAAACCACATACACACTGATCCAAAAAGGCCGATTTCGACAGCAAAAATAAACATGTTTACAACCTGGTCCAACATGGTGTACGTTTGAATACCTCAAGGCTCCCAGGCACCCACTGTGCAAGGAGTAAATTATTATTATTAATGTCACAAGATTGGTGAAACTTGGCAGAACTTACTCAACTGACAGACAGTAGCTTTTTATGAGAAGGCTAAAGGCCTTCTTTTGGTACCAAAAGTTAGGTTGATTCAGCTTTACAAGTATGATTCCTTTCCACTGGGCTGATCAGTTCCTGATGTCTCAAGGAGGATTTGGGTGAAGCAGTGGCGGCTGGTATACGAGGGTGCTGCGGGCGGAGCCCCACCTGAGCTGCGTGAGCAAAAAGAGTAAGGACATGGCGCTATCATATTTATCATTCCATTTAATGTGTATTTCAATGTTTGTTGTCTCACACATGCTCAGATCACAGTTGTGCATTAGTTTCAGGGGCGCTACGGGCCAGCGCCCAAGCTTTCTGCTCTCTCATGCATGCTCAGATTGCAGTTCTGCATTAAAATAGTAGCTTATCCTAGCCAAATAAAAAAATCCTTAAGGGACGAGCGCCCAAGCGTCCCTAATTTGAATGACGTAAGCACGTTCATAACCAGATTGGCCACAAACGGACGCAGAGCTACAATGTGCGTCTGACGTAGCTAGCTGCTCTACTCAGAGCCGGTCCGCCCCTCACTCTGCACTTGGCGACCACAAACCCCCTACCGAGTGATTTACTGGAGAACGCTGCGCTGTCCAACAAGTAGGTCCTGTTTGAAAGGAGAACTCTGCAGGACTAAACAAAGCTGAAAGAGCTTGGTCCATATCGACCAGATGTCGCCGCTTAGCAACTGACCACCGAGAAGAGCAGACAATATACGCGGACATTTTTAAAAGCATAGTATAGGCGCTAAGCATGGCTAAGCGGACGTCCGAAGAGTAAGGCTCTTTTTTGTTTCCCGTGTAAATTAATGGTGACAAAAAAAATTATGAAGCTGGCAAAATAAAATTTTGGCTACTGAAACAGTCAATCAGCCAAATCTGTTTGTAAAAATTAGAGTATATAAAGTTTAAAACATAATATAACCCATAAATTTATTATAGTGAGACACTGCATAAAAGCCAGACTAAAAAGAAAGCTAACAGACAATGTTCATGCCACAATGTCAGAAATCAATAAATTTTAAGGCAGGATGAAAACGTCCTGGAGAATGATTTCTATAAAAGAGTGGGAACCTGTATTTGTTCACCCAGTTTCAATTCAGTTCAGCTGAAATATCAAATGTATTGTTCTGTATTTAAAGCAAATGTTTGTGTTGTTTTCCTTGGCTGATCACTTTGATATGCAGCCTGATTTGTTATAAATGTGAGTCTGCTCTTCACTATTTTTCTGCAGTTGTCTTTGTGTACTCCTTTGCTGTAGCCTAACCTGTTGAGATGCAGGTGGATGTACACGAGTAAGAGTATGCTGCTGTCAGTTTCTATATCATAGGATTGCATTGAATGTAGGTAGGCTGTGTGTCAGCTATAATACCCTGTTAATAAGTTGAAATACAGTATCCCCACCCCATTTGTCTTTGTAGGTCAACATTTATTTTTCCTGAATTACTTTCTTAGAAAGCACCAGAATGTTTCATATACCTTTTTAAAAATAAAAAAAAAATCTCTCGGGGAGGATACCCCCGGACCCCCCTACAGGGCTCTGGTTTCCAAAACTTCAGCCCCACCTATTATTTTTCTCACCAGCCACCACTGGGGTGAAGGAAGAAAAGCCTGGTACCTCACTGCTCTGTCATCAACAAATGCTGGCATAAAAAAGTGTAGACATCTAATATAAGACAATTCCACTTTTTTCACATCACAAGTTAATAACACTATGTAATCTAAGCTCCAGAGACAGTCCCCCATGCAGAGGCACAGTCACCGGGCTGAGTCCATTACAGAACTGAAATGAGTAATAGCTGTGTAAAATATTTTAGAACAATCAAATATTCATTTTCTGGTTTTAAAACTGTTTTAAGACATATTCAAACAAATATTCAGTGTTTTTTTTTTTTTTTTTGTAGTTAATTTTTTGTGTTTCTAGTCTGGTTTTACTTCTCAAGAGGTAGAGCTGGGTGTCATCTGTAAAGGAGTAAAACTGGATGTTGAATTTGTGGAAAATATTGCCAAGGGGAAGGAAGTAGATGATGAAAAGAAGGTGCCCCAGAACAGACCCCTGGGACACAACCGGTAACACCTGAAGTGACGGGAAGGCTGGTATGTGAAGGATTTGAGACAGATGAACTGAGTGCATCCTGCAGAAGCTCAGCAGTCACACTCACCACATTGCTGTGGTTTCAGCTAAGTACAAAGCAGCTGGGATGACAGTCAGCACCCCCAAATTGGAGGCCTTGGTTCTTTGCCTGAAAAAGGGGGGACTTCTCCGTCTTGGTGAGGAGTGAGTCTTTGCCCCAAGTAATGGAGTTCAAGTATCTTGGGTTTCGTTCATGAGATTGATAGGCAGATTGGTGCTGCATCAGCAGTTTTACAGGCATTGTACTGGAGCTTTGTGGTAAAGACAGAGCCAGCTGCCCTCTAGAGGGATTACATATCCTAATTGGCCTGGGGACATCTTGGGACCCCGAAGGAAGAGCTGAAAAGTGTTGCTGGGTAGAGGGAGATCTGAGAGAGGTGGCTTAGACTGCTGTCCCTGCAACCCAATCCTGGATGAGCAGAAGAAAATGGATGAACGGAAAGATGGACCTTGGTCCAGTTCTCTAGTCGCACATCTATTACTCCCTGCTTTTCAACAATACACCAGCTTATCCCACCTCTTTCCTTCCTGTGTGTTTGCTCGTTTGAGTTGCCTAAAAAACACAGCTTACATTTTTTTTTAAAAAGATGCTTGTTTTTAATTCCATTGTGTTTCCTTATGAGTGGAACCAACATGGTAAGGTAACCGAATTATATCAGGAGCAACCAGCTTTGCTTAAAATAACAAAATCAGACACACCAGCTTGGGTGTGTAGGCAGCCTCTTGTGGGCCATAGAAAATCTTTAAAAGGCTGTATCCAGCCCACAGGCAGATTATTGAATAGTCCTGGCAAAGACAATGTTTTTATTTTGGTGTTTTTTTGTGTATGTGAGCATCAGACAGAGAAGAGGGGAGGACAGAAAAGGAGAGGAGAGGTGAAGAAAAGTGAAAAGTGAGGCAGACTGACAGGGATTTTTGATGTTGAAATGTCTTCAGGCGTCAGGTCGGGTTCTGCCAAGAATATTTTCTTAGAAATCAGACCAGGTCAGGCTGAGGCTGAAATTTCTGGAAATTTGAAGTGAGTGGCAGAGAGACTGTGGTAGCCTCTGGTGCTCTCAGACAGGACTCTTATCCAGAATAAGCTTATTGACGGTTCATATTTTCTTCACCCTTTCAGTACAGTTTGATCCAGGAGGGGACTTTGTAGAGAGTTGAGTTTTGCACCAACCAGAAGAACTTAGTGTCACTTTATACTGAAAAGTGCAATCTGAACCAATTTGGTGATTTGAACGTCATGTAGAGATGATGTGTTCAACCTGGCCCATGTGTTCTTGATAACAACTTTGCTACTCTGTGATTTATATGGCATAATAATTTACTGTAACTTCTTGGAGAAAGCTGAGGAATAAAAGTTTAAATAAAGTTTTCACCCAAATGAAAAGGATTTACTTGAAGTATTTCCTGTTTTTTTTTAGCAAAACTACATAAACACACATATGAGAAGACAGCAAGGAAGTTGTTAGTTTTAATAAGAAATATAAGAGTAGACCTGGAATACTGATGGCTTTAATTGGTAACATATTCACCGCTGTATCAGGGTGTCCAAAGGTTTCTTTTTTTTTTTTTTTTCCCCAAGTATTTTTTTGGGTCAATTTTGCCTTTTTATTGATAGTACAGGGTGAAATGTGGGGAGATAGAAGGAAAGTGGGGAGGACATGCAGCACATGGTCACTTGAACCCACTGCAAGGACCGTGGATCCCATGCTTGGGGCATGCTAACCAACTTGGCCATCCACACGCCCCTGGGTGTCCGAGGGCTTTTAAAAAGGTTAAAAGTCATCAAATAATGTTGGCAAAAGATGTAAATACCCTAAAAAATTGAATTTGAATGATACACATTTTGTTTCATTTTAATTTGTTTGAAGTAGTTGGCATCTGACCAGCTTCAAAGATCATGAGGTAAAAACTAAATTAATCTTGAAGGTGTCTGAAATGGTCAAACATGCCCACAGATGAACTACTGATCCTTCCACTGGCTGCTGTCAGCTTGAAAATGTTACATTTACAGATTTACCCAAAACCAACATCAAATGACTGTGACCTCTGACCCCTCAGGTGGCGCTGAATTCAAACCAGTCCATCATTCTGTAAAGGATATTAAGGAAAGGTAATGTGACAAAGAGATAAACATGACCCTGTTTTTTAGGAACATATGGCAGACATCTAATTCAAAATAAGTGAATCCAGCCTTCCCCCCCAGGCAAATCAATCAATCCTAGCACTTAAATACTAAGAGCTGAGGTGAAGGACTTTAGACTTTCATCAATGTTGAATTACTTTGATCTTCGCAGGGGAACTATTCCCGCCTTTCAATATGTGACAGCTACTCCTTTTTACTTTATCTGCAGATGGTGGATAAGCTGGTGAACAGCACTTAAGTACCAGGAGTCAAAATCAGGTTCAAGAACCAGTGCAAAGACTTGGGTTTTCATACTGGTGTCTCCTCTGTAATGCTGGTGTATTTCAGCTAACAAAACCATGATATAGATGCAGCTGAGCCAGATTACACCGTGTCTGGTTGAATACACGTGTAGCAGAGAGATAATAGGCAACAAATGTCAAACTTGGATTAAAGGATCCTTAACTGATAGAGAAACATCAGTTCAGATAAACAATACAAGCTTTCTCCTGACACGTATTTATTGCTAACTTCTTAGACTGATGTGAGACTATTCTTATTTAAAGTACATAAAAATAAAAGCTGTGAGACTATGAAACAAATTAAAACAAAAACAGACACAACCATAATTACAAAGTCAGGGTGACAGAAAAACAGCCAGAATGATGGAGTAGCAATTTGTTGGCAATTACACTCGCGAAGCTAATGTTGCAGCAAATTACCAATTATGATATGAAAAAAGTCAGATTGTCAACCAACAACATCACATCTCATGAAATTCAAGTTTGTCTTGATTCTCTCTGTAAGTGCAAGGACGGTAAAAGAAGGTCAAATGAGAAACTATGACTCCCTGATGGAAGAAGATCCTGCAACCACATTTCCTATACATGGCACGCTCTCACTCTGGTAGTGCACTGCAACTTGCCTGAAAATGAGCATCACAGCCTTTAAGGACTCTTAAATGTAGTCCAGGTCCCAGGGGGCATCTTTGTAGTGGATTCATATGCAGTGGAGCTTGTAGAATGGCCTGAACTTCTAATGCCTTTAGACCTAGGAGACTCCTCTCTCTCCACCAGAGTGCCCTTCAAGAAACAATAGGATCTCTCCTGTGCGTATCATTAGTGCAGCCTGAAAATCCACTGCTAGGCCCTGGACCTTTTTTTTTTTTAAGTGCTGCATGTGGAGTAAGAACACTAAACATATTATAAACACAGTGGGATAGCAAAACCAGTCTCATCTGCATTCGCCAGTGATTGCAAATATTCTGAAGAAAGGTGCTGAGCTCTGAAAAAGTTGATGGATAAATCATGTTTCTTGAGGCTCTGGGGCACATATGATATTGTCCTGATGTGCTGATCTTTTAAGTTTTTATCTCCTCCGATGCAATATGTGCAATACATAGTTAGTGTTTGCTTGTTTGTCCTGTGATGGAATGTGTTCTCTGTTTGCTTATAGGTAATTGCTAGTCTTTAATGGTTTCATTCATTTAAGGATGTGCAGCAGTTGAGTCCAAGAAAAAGTCCTAGAAAAGGAAAATGGTATTGTATCGTTTTGTATTGACTTTTTTGTAATTTTGTAATGAGACTAAGGGGCCGTTCTCACCCAAAGTCTGCTTAAAAGGTCTGGATCAGGGACCAAATGTTCACATTGTTGCATTGTTGCATTTGGTCCGGTTGGTGTTCACATGGGGACTTTTGTTAGGCATACCAAATTGTTAAAAAAAATTAGGAAACTTACAAGGGAAAATCTGTCTGTCACCGGCTCATTTGGGGCACAATCTTCATTGTCTCACAACACACAGACAGTAGCCGACCAGAGAGAACAATAGGCATCTTGCTTTATGCCATTCATGGAGATGTTGTGCAAGGAGATGCCGGGCATTAATGCAGGAATGCCAAGATAACACATTGTTAGTGTGTTTGTTGAGCAGAAGAACACCCAGGTATTTAATATCACCTGACTATTGTATTAATCAGAACACAAACCCTCTGCCATTCGTCCAGTTCTATGTACAGTCTGGTGTTTTGATTGGCTGTTCTCCATCTGCTGCAATTTTTTGGCGGGGTATAATGTCCTGGCTTTATTACAGCGTAAATGTGTTATTGGTTTATACTGACATATAAAAAGCATGCACCAAGGCTGCGTTTACACTCGCCGCATACCAGACCATGGTTTGTTTGGAAGATAGATTGACCATCAGTCAATCTATCAAAACATACTTTTGCTCACAACACCTATATATATATATATATATATATATATATATATATATATATATATATATATATATATATATATATATATATATATATATATATATATATATATATATATATATATATATATATCTGGGCTACGATACAAACATGGCCTCCTCCATGTGAGGGGACCTGCTCTTGTTTAGATATCAAAAGCTCATTCCAAGCTAATAAATACAGAGTGCTTTTGTAAGTGGTTTAACACCAATTTTAACATGCCTGCACTTATCACAGTCCACTTCTATCAAGCCTGTTCTGCTAAATGCTACTAATCTCTAATTTTGCATTAACTTTACCGGAAGGGCATCGTGCAACCTTATTTTGGCAGGGAAAAAATCCTCACACACATCAATCTCATTACTTCCTCTATGCCTTTTGTCAAGCCAGAGGCTTTCACCCCACCAGCAGCGTCTGCTGCAGGGCTGCAGCTGGATAGTATTGAATTAATCAGGTAAACCACTACTGGTGCAGGTGCAGAGGTCATAAAGCAGCTGGCAGGTTGCTAAAGGCTTTTTGCACACACTAAACTTGCAGATTTATCTCAGCACACGCTTTCATTGAACTCCCATGATAATCAATCTCCACATGAAAAGACTAACCGGTTCTGTAGGCCACTATAACCATCTCAAACAGGGAAAGAAGCAAATGCTGTTTTTATATGTTTCTTATAAACTCACATCAACCAACTCCTGTGGAAATAAAGTATTCAGCGAGGGTGTTAGCCCACAGGTGCTTTACTCCTGTCTGCTGCCTACCACAGATGTTTTTTTACATGGTCACATTATGTTGTTTTGTTAATCCCTGCACATGAAGAACGTTAAACAGATTAGAGAGAAATAAATGTTGAGGTATAGAAGTAGAATGAAAAGAAAACACTAAAGGTTCTAGACATTCATTTTCACAAGGCTTTGATTTGACTTATTACATCTCCCCTTCACTGAACTGTTTTTGTTGCCTTCTTAATTTCCTTCTGAGTTTTTGTGTATTCAGTTAAGTTGTTTTTAGTTTGTCCCTGTCAGACTCTTTTTGGTCTCTGTGACTTTTTTGTTTTCCCTGTACTTTTTTTTTTTTTTTAATTTGCCAACTGGGTTCAAAACTTAAGGTTTTGGCAGCACATTGATTGAGGTCACCAGTTGAACATTTATAATTTAGGGCCGTGTTTATATGGTGTGTACTTCATTAATTCATTTGTACCACTTAAAGGGATATTCTGGCGTAAATTGAAGTTACGGTCAAACACACCATAACACCGAGTTAGACACCTTCCCCAAGAGATGAATGTTGTCGACTGCTTGCTTCTTATACCAATTTTAGTAACAACCCCACGATAGCAATACACAGCGGTCTACATCTCCATGCACAAACCTCAACCAAAACGCCACTCTATAGCCACAAATAATGCTCAGAACAGCACCTTACTTCATCAACAGTACATATAGGGTCCCAGCCATAGCACTAGCCACGAAACATCTTTTTGACTTTGCCTGGTTTCTTTAGCAAAGAGACTAAACACAACTCACCCACTCTCTTCCAGCAGCTGCATGTCTGTGGGGGAGCCCTGACGAGTCGATCACTGAGTGCAGCGGAGTTTCACAGCTTAAGAAAGAACATTTATGATCATTACTTCATGGAAATGCCATCAGTCTAAGATGCTAAGGCAGTGTCAGTGTCTACCATGTCTGCAGTGCAAAATGATTATTATGATGATTATTACTTCATAAAATTATCCGCTGCACTTGGTGATCGACTCGTCACTTAATTTTACACTGGAATATCCCTCTACAACTTATGATACCTAATTATCTGCCATAATAAAACCAAAGCAGTTTACAACTATGGAACAGTCAGTCGTAGAGGCAGTAATATTTTCATTAGCAAGCATACTCAAAAATGATTTTGCAGTCTGCAATTTTTTTTTGTCAAACTTCAAGAATGATATGCCTAACTCAGAGGGTTAGTTTGCATTTTGTGGTAGAGGATAAATAAACGCAAATGTATTCCTGAACACTGAGCACATTATGGCTTTTTCTTGCTCAAATTGGCTGCTTTCTAGCTGCTTAGATTAAAACCATAACAATGCTAAATGGTCTAATTGTGACTCCGGGGTAGGCTTTGTTTCATATCAGCTGCTGCCAAGAATAAATACCAGAACACTGGCTAACTGCCTTTAACCTTAAGATGATAAACAGCAGAACAACAGTAACAGTACTAACATTATTCCCCAGCAGGCACAGGAAACCTCACTGTTGCTCATAGCTCAGCTAAAGCTCAGAAGCCAGACAGAAACTTTATCAGAGTTTAAAAGAGTGTGCCACAAAGCTCCAGTGGACCTGCTGACAGCTGCTCAGGGCTGGTTAACTAGAACTGTGCTGTGATCAGTGCGCTATACTGTTAGTAAGTTGGCATCTATTATATATCTTTTTTTATATGAAGGAGTGGACTTTATATGAGAGGTAATGTTTAAATGATCTTTATATTGAAATGCTGTCATTTACCCTTTAACTACTGCTTGCAGGGTGAGGAGACAATACACATAATTGAGTTATTTTTCCTCTCAATTTGCTGCACAGTAAAAAAGGACAGTCTGAACACAAGTTGTAGGCCATAAAGAAAACAAACAAATCAGATCATGACGTGAAAAACGAGGATGCATCGAGATTGAGTATTACTTAGCCTTCTCAGTCGCCGCCCCCACCCTCTGGAACTCACTCCCACTGGAACTCAGAAACTGCAATGACCTCACCTCTTCCGCACTGCCTTTCGTCCTCCATAGCCCACCCGTGGATTTTACCTGATTTTACCTGATTTTATTGATATTGATGTATATTTTATTGTATATTGATCTGTGTTTTATTGTTTTTGCTTTTATTCATGTACAGTGTCTTTGCATCCTTGAAAAGCGCTTTACAAATAAAATGTATTATTATTATTATTTTTACTTCACAACAAAATAACAAGTTTTAGTTTTTCCAAGACTTGAGAAAATAGTTTATTAGCACAAAAAGGTTCATTTAGTCTGACATTCAAGGGAGGCCCCTTCATACCATCAAACATTGTTGAGGTTGACAACATTGTGAAGATTGGTTGTGTTGACCCAATTTACCAGATGATCTGACCTCCTCATTTACCTTCCTCTGGGCGAGCTTCTTTTCATTCCTGTCTTCATATTCCAAAAAAAAAAAGTTTGTATCCCATAACTTTTGCTTTGTCAATGTCAGTTTAGTACCTTTTCCGGATAAATGGATATCCACCAGTCCATTTGCTGAAAATACGTCACCAAGGAATCTCCATGCTGATTGAGTATGGTAGCATCTTACATCTCAGCAGATCAACATGGTACTGTTATCCATTGCAACCCTTTGATTTGGCCTATCATATGCATTGCCTGTGAGTATTTATTGCATGTTTGCATCACAAGGAATGTACGGTTTTTATGCTTAATGCAAGATCTGGGTTGTTACGCTGTATGTATGACATGTTATAATAATATGTTATAAAATTAAAATATTGATATATTTTAGCACAGTTCTTGTTATTGTGGCTTGATGCAAAGTTCTTTAAAGCATTTGTGAATTTATTTACTATATAATGTTTATTAGTATAGGGACAAGTATGAAGCAAGTAAACACATACTCCAACCTTTGCAGCTTAAGCTACTTAACAATGCCTGTCCCTAGCTGGGCTTTTACTTTTATTGGTTTTAGTTTTAGTTTCTGCTCTACAAGAATCTTCATTAAAACCTGGAGTTAAAACGATACATCCTGACCATCGTGCTGCACTTAAGGGAGTTTAGCTGGTGGTCTAAATTTGGTTGGAAAACTAAATTTGAAGGAGAGTACAATAGTTTTTCCTTTTAAGAAAGGATGAGAAGGTCTAACCACTCTGGCAGGTGAAGTTGAGTCAAAGTTTATTGGGATCAGGGCTGCAAGGCTGATTGGTAGAGATGCTAAAAGACCCAATTAAGACCATGGTGGTGGTTAGTGCATTGTAAAGAGAGGTTTCCAGTTCAAAAAAGCTCATTGTTGGTATTCAGAAAGTAGAAGACAGACTGCAGGTATTAGCATCCACTGAGAGGAGTCCCAGGAATGAAGAGAAAAGGTTCAAAGTTAGGAGAAGTATAATATTGGAAAATGATTCTTCCAAGTGAAAATAGAGACATGTAAATGTGACAGCAAGAGAAAAAAAAAAAAAAAACCTAGAGATAGAGAATTAAATGTCTTTTTAAGGGCAAATCAAGACAGAGCCCACTCTTATCAGTGGACTGTGTTGTAAGAAAGCCTTTACATCCAAAACCCTGGGCCTTGGCAGAATTTATTGGCTTTATAGTGCAAGTGACACCCAGCAGCTGTTGGATCTTATCCACATATTCCCAGGGAGTGGAGTTAAGGTTGTGATTCAGGTCTGGCTGTGAAACCTAAAATGGGGCCATTCGTTGACCTTCCCCTGACTTAGCTCTCTTCCACATGCATTTCTCAGTTTGATCCCACAGCTGCTGTGGAGCCACAGACAGCATAAGAAGTCAGCAGGCTTTTCTCAAAGGGTTGGAGAAAAGTTTTGAGAGTTTTGGGGCAAAGGTCAATGCTAGGTGATTGAGGCACAAAGAGATAAAGTACAGTTATAGCAATTTAATGATATTTCAAGAGACAGGAAATGTTAATAATAAAAGCAGCCAATGTAAGTTTTTCTTTTCATAATTGTCCCTTTGTAACTGTGCAAAAGGTGACTTTGCCCAAAGACTTGAGTGAACTAATTAAATTTGGTGAAATAACCCATAAAGAAGTTCATAGGCTTTTTGACTTTAACGGAAACTTTTACAATTAACTTTAATGGAAAGACAAACCAAACAATGATTTTGATGAATATCAAAGGCATCACTCTGGTGACCATGATCTCAGCCCGGCTTTTGATCGACTTTTCCACTGATTGAATTTATTCCTACTCTACACAAACCTACTGTCTTTTTTTGAAGCCAAAGTACATGTTTTAAGCATAGACTGTATATACTATGGACAACTTGGCTCTGCCTTCTGCCCTTATATGAATTTGAAGCCCAATTGCTTTTGGTATTTCCGGGATTTTCTCCACTTTACGAAACCACCACTTGCGCAGAAGCATTTTCTGCATTCGGTGGGAGAGTCGCAGAGAGTCGCTGTGATGACACTCAGCTCAAACAGCATATTCCCCAGGTGAGCTACATATACGCCCATAGGCAGGCTGTATCAAGTGTCAATCATAGAGAGCATGAACCCCCTAATAACTTTTAGAAATGGAACTGCACAGAAAAAAAGAGGACTTGAGCACAAACCAGTCTTACATTAACTACATGTCAACATCACAACCAGGGGGGAGAAAAAATTATCTTCTGTGCAATGTCCACAGCTCCATAAGCTTTGCTGGAGGAGGCGGGATTTATGACCTATACTGCAGCCAGAGGGTGCTGTTCTTGCGGTGGCCTCACCCAGCTAGGAGGCGGACGGCCTCCATTCTATATACAGTCTATGGTTTTAAGGCTAGAACATCCATTAGACAACAAGTCTTTGCTTTTTCTCATTAAAATAGCTAAACAAAATCATTGGCCCATTTCTGTTTTGTTGGAGTTTAAACAAATATTGAAAATCAGTTAGGGCCTTAAAAGAAGGTCGCTGAATAGAGAAAGTTTGCATCATAGAGCAGGAAACACACACAGAGAGTAGAGACTACAGAGGCATGGATGTACATCTGTTTTGTTCTTTTTCTTTCCCCGACCTGAAGTCCGTGAGCTGTAACAACAAGGAGCTCATAACTTGAGCAGCCTGACTGCTGAGAATGCAAATTATTTCGTATATCTTGTTGTTTCAATTTGAGAGTGCAGGATCCAGTTTCACACTTGAGTGCACAATTCTATTTTGGCGTAGAGATTCTGATTAGCCTTTTTCGGAGTGTGATCAGAGTGCAGCGATCATAAACAGGAGGTCTAGATCATCAACTTGACACAACTTTAAGGGAAGTTTTCAACTTAACTGTGGACGACACGTTTAATACAAAAATTGACGACTGTTGTACAGAAAAGAAGCGAAAAATGAGAGGATAGAGCCTCAAGCATTACGTGGAAATAACTTCATTGGTGGTCATCAGGAGTGAGCACAAGTTGACTTGTGTTTACTGAAGTCTTATGTTTACATATGCATATACTATGTATAGTGTTAAAAACTGAATTTGATGGTTCGCGAATGATATAAACCTGATACTTATTTCAATCTGAGTTTCTCAGTTTCAGGAGATTCTCAATGTGATGTCTGATGTGGGAGTTCAGCTGCCAAACACCTTAGAGTCTGCTTTGTTATGATTCAGCAAACATTTTCAGTGGGTGACAGGTGAGACAGGAGGTAGGCCAGTTTAGCACCCTAAGATTCCTACTAAGAATGTGGTGTGGTGCCATTTCTTAAATATGCAAGGTCTACCCCTGGAGAAGGCACAAGTTGCTCTGGAGAACTTCCCTAAGTTGCTTTAAACCTGAACATATGTTGTTCAGCATCATTTACGCCTCCTCAGATATTTAAGTTGCCAATGATTGACTTATGAACTGTGTGCTCATGAAAACCTGAATGATCCCTCTCACAGAAGACATGGTGTCCATGATTTCCAAAAAGGAATTTTAATTTTGGACTCATCCAACCAGGGGGCACTTTGCTACTTCATCTTAGTCGATCAGGAATAGACTTGGGCCTGGAAATGTTACTAGCTGATTATGTCAATATATGGTCTCCTCTTTGGGTGGTACAGATTTAACTGATGTGGAGGTGATGACCTGCATTCAGAAACAATGGATTTTGGAAGTAATTTTGAGCACATACATTTCTTCAGATTCTCTTAATCTTTTAACAATACAACACTGTAAATAACAGAAAACTCAAATTATCTGCAATTTTACACTGTGAAACACCATTTACCCACACAGTCTCTCACAGAGTCTTGCATTTGTGTTTGTGTTGCATAAAAGTACTTCATTGTCATCCTTCTCTGGTGCTCTGTGAACAATGTAGAGTTATGGGGCAGCTGTGGCTCGGTGGTAGTCGCTTGCCTCCCAACCGAAAGGTCAGGGGTTCATTCCCAGGGCTGCCCACATGCTCATGTGTCCTTGGGCAAGACACTTGTCTTTGTCTGTGTTCAGGGTAACAGTTTGTGCAGAACAAAGCAAGAGGACCGTGATGGCTTTAATGCAGCAGTGGAACCTGCTAATAAATTATCTGCCACTGGTTTGTATCTTACGTCAAACCCATTTATTGTCTGTTGAGGCAGTAGACCACCTGAAAACGAAGACCAGTTTGCAGGACTGAGGTGTATTTATATGCTTGTTTTAGTCTTCTGAACACTAATAGCCCATTTACACTCCACCACATTGAAACACTGATAGCAGACATTACTGTGTTAAGTGTATACTAACTAATCCCATTCACACACTGCTGGCATAGAGCGTCTTGGCGAAGGACACGTTGGCATGTGGATTAGAGGTCCTGGGACAGAACCCCAAACCTTCTGTTTGGGGGATGACTGGCTCAACCGCCGAGCCACAGCTGAGCTTTGAGCATTTGGCATTTCCAGACTTTGTTTCCTTCTGATGACAGATGATGGGTTTCAAGGTTGCCATGCACTCCTAACTATCCTTCAATATCCATTTAATTGGGGGCAGTACACAAGAACATTAAAATGAAATATGCACCCAAAGAAAAAAAAGGCTGCTGCCCTGCATTCAGCTTCGCAAGTAGCTTTCTGTTAGAGAGCTGCAACAAGGAGAAGATGTGCAAAACTGAGTGCATGCGGCACAGGATGTGACAGTGATTTTATTTCTTTGCCCTCTAAAGACTAAACAGTGAAAACAAGTCAGAGAATAAGGAAACTGTTTCTTTTGATGACACTGACAAACAGCTGGAGAGGAAGGTGAAATAGAAACAAACTATGATAATAAATCGTACCACAGTTTGTAATTTCCAAGAGCTGTCTGAGGGAAGAGGACAACTCAGTGGGGTGCAAAAGTTTTCTGTGGTTTAAATGTCTTCACTGAGATTGTAGAAAAATGTGTTTGATACTAACTTATGTCCCAGATGTTCTGTTAAATAAAAGATAAGTCTTAAAGGAGTCTTGAACAATAATCCAATTAAATTTATTCAGGATCATATCAGCATGGTGCAGTTATTGGAGATGACTTAAAACATTCAGGCACAGAGCAGCATGAGCAGTCTGATCCTATAATGTTTTATCAGCTGTAGTGCTCTGTGTTTCCATACTAATTTAATTCAATCAATTTCTATTTCTATTACAGCTAACAGTGTTTTTAGTGCGATAAAGTGACAACTGTGCTTGTGTCTTCTCCCTGAACTACCCGGCTGTATGCATGATTAGCCACAGTGGGACTTCATCAGAGGCAAGCTATTGATTGCAGATCGGCTTAATGAAGGTGACATTTCAACCTGCCAGTCCAGCCCATGTCATACACTCCCCCGGGGGCAGGGGTGAAGTGGGAAAACAGGAAGCAAATGTTGGATCTGATTAGCTGACCAATTTGTCACATAAGCACAAAAGGTGTGTTTGTGTTTGTGTGTAAGACCAAACAGAAAGAGCCCAGGATAGTTTATTAACTGCCGACAATTGATTTAAAACATGTATCAATAAAGCATGACTCATTCTGCATGGTACAGACCATGAACTGTGAGCTTTATGCGGCTTCTTTACAACCATTATATTGGTATTAGTACAGCTTGGCTTAAAAGAATTTCCTTTTTTGTCTGATAATTATCAATCTGGTCTTATTTTAGTAATGTTTCTATTATTTTAGCTTTAAATGTCCTTTTTTTCCTTGCTGTCAGTATTGAGGCTGCACCATGTGAGCACAGAAGAAATTCGCTCTCTTTTCACCAGTACTGTTTTGGCCATCCTTGACTCTGTTGCGCCTCTAACAATTAAAAAACGTAAGCCTTTGGCCTCACCATGGCTTAATAAAATTCAAGAGAAATTAGGAGGGCGTGCAGAAGGGCAGAGCGAAGGTGGAAGCGGGACAAATTGCAGATCTAATTTGAAATCCTGAGGGATCTCCTGGATAAATATCAGCTGGCTGTCAAAAATGCCAGAGCTCAATATTTTTCTGATATCATTGAAACAAACTGTCATAATCCTAGGGTACTGTGTAGTATGTTGAACTCTGTCATTTCCTCCACTCCCACCTCCTGCCTTGAAGCATCTGACTCTAAGGGCTCTATTTTCGTTAGCGCCGGTGAGGCGGCGGAGGGCGGCGAGCCCCGTGCAGTTGTATTTTCGTCTGGCGGAGCCCAGCGTAAGGCGAGTTTGGTATTTTCGTGGACTGAGTCGCACGGAGGCGAGCCGAGATCCGCCAAGCTGGGCGTGGTGGCGTGGCAGGGGGAGGTGTTGACAGAATCAGCTGGCGCAGTGACATTTTCGTGCTCGCCACCGGCGTGTAACGTGCGCTGAAAGCTCGCCGATTCAAACCTGGTCAGCTTTCAGCGCAAGGCGGAACGCAGCTGGTCTTGTAGTATTTTGGTAGACCGGCGGTGTATCGACATACGTCACTGATGCCTCACCGGCAGGTTTCCACAGTGTCAGGCACATTTCAGTGCAATAAATAATCATCAACAACTATTAATCTGAGTCAGCACATACATTTAGATCTATATCGATATATTCTGATCTATATCTGATCTGATGAGCGCGTTTGGCATGCGTTTGGCACGCGTTTGGGCACACAACCTGACCGAATCAATACAGCTGAAACTGCATCAAATTAAATTAAATATCTAGTAAATAAACACACATGATGAAGTTAACAAGATATGTAATGTGTCTCCCTCCTTTTCTTTCTTCCTCTTATTTCTCGCACAGCTCGACCTGGACACGTCTCCGTGTCCTCTGTCCGTCTTGCTGCAGCTGCTGCGGCTGAACAGATGATTTGTTTCAGTGCTCAGATGCGTGATCTACTTTAAGCCGACATACGGATATTATTATATTCAGTTTTGTGGGCCAAATTTATTTTATATGCCAACATCTATGAAAGAAAGAGCCAGGCCACGGAGCGCGATGCGTCATTTACGCACAGATGGTTCCGATTTTAATGCCATTTTTGGAGTTTATGTTGTGATCTGTGCGCTAAACCCACCTTTGTCACGTGAGGTTTGAATATATGCAACTTTATGTGAGTGTCTTTTTTGTGGAAAAGGGTGTTTGTCTTACCAGTCGGTCCAACATTACGCACACCAAATCTATCTGTGCTCAGATGAGAGAGTGTGGAGGACACTTGTTGAGCAGCTGCCCTCTGTCACCATCGTGTGGCATAGCTGTCTTCAGACATCTCTTGATCTCTTTGACTACTTCATGAAAATAGTAATACGCCTCGCCGGTGGCGGATTTAAAGGCAAGGAGAGGAGCTTATGTGATTGGTGAAAACAGGTCTCGGCTGTGTTAAACCCCTATACGCCCTCTCTCCTCCCCTTCTATGATTTATGCTGCCGGGAGGAGCTGAGTTAGGGAGGGGGGATACTTACGCCGGGCTGCGCGGCTCACCAAAATACCAAAATGTGCTTGGGAACGCCTTGTCAGCGCGGCGGATCTGATTGACTCTGCGCTTGCGGCACGTCTCCGGCGAGGCACCAAAATAGAGCCCTAAATGTGAGGAGTTCCTAAAATTCTTTAGAGACAAAGTCATTGACATCAGAGCTAGTATTAATCCATCTGTAAACAGCCCATCCATCTCCTCTGAAAATACTGCAGTTCTCAATTCTTTTAACTCCATCACTTTAACAGAACTTCATCATATTATCTCTTCTATGAAGACCTCCACCTGTTCTCTCGACACTATTCCAACTAAATTCTTCAAAGAAGTCATTGGCAATATTAGCCCTAGTGTCCTCTCAATTATCAATAGCTCCCTGGAAACCAGTCATGTTGTTGTCCAGCCACTTTAAAAAAAACAGAATCTAGATCCTTCAGTCCTCAACAATTACAGACCCATATCCAAACTACCCTTTCTTGCCAAACACTTGAAAAAGTCGTTTTTAACCAACTGCTGTCCCACCTGGCCTAAACTGCATTTTTGAAAAGTTCCAGTCTGGTTTCAGAGCTCTTCACAGTACTGAGTCTGCATTACTCAGAATAACAAATGACCTTCTAGTAGCTGCCAACTCAGGTAACTGCTCCATCCTCCTGCTTCTCGATCTAACTGCAGCCTTTGACACAGTAGATCATTCAATTCTTATTCACAGATTAAAACAATGGGCAGGAGTCTCTGGTTCTGCCTTAAACTGGTTTTCATCATATTTGTCCAAGAGATCATTCAGTGTCTCACTTAGAATCTCCCCTTCTTCTTCCTCCGCCCCCATCTCCTGTGGGGTCCCCCAAGGTTCCATACTCGGTCCAATTCTCTTCTCCATCTATTTGCTTCCTCTTGGTCACATTATTAAAACGCATAACATATCTTTTCACTGTTATGCAGATGACACACGGATCTACCTCCGCCTTGAGCCTAATAGCTACAACAAACTAAGTGACCTTAATAACGGTCTTCATGACATCAAATCCTGGATGGCTGCAAACTTTCTCCAGCTCAATGAAAACAAAACCGAAGTTATTCTATTTGGACCACAGCATTTGACCAACTTTATCGCCCCTCTTCTTGGCCCTTTGGCCCCCTCTGTCAAATCACATGTTAAAAATCTTGGTGTCATCTTTGACTCAGGATTAAAGTTTGACAAACAAATAAATCAGGTCGTAAAATCAAGCTTCATGCAGCTCCGCATCGTTTCAAAAATCAGATCATTTCTTACCACTTCTGACCTGGAGAAAGTCATTCATGCCTTCATATCTTCCCGCCTCGACTATTGCAATGCATTATATTTTGGTATCACTTGTTTATCTTGTCTTCAACTAATTCAAAATGCAGCAGCCAGAGTTTTAACCAGAACTAAGAAGAGGGAACACATTACTCCCATTCTTGCCTCCCTTCACTGGCTGCCTGTTAGCTACAGGATTGAGTTTAAAACCCTGATGTTTGTTTACAAAGTGTTGAATGGTCTTGCCCCCTCTTACGTCACAGAACTCTTGTCCCCATATCACACAATGAGAGAACTAAGATCATCTGACCAAAGACTACTGTCAGTCCCACGTGTTATGGGGACAGGGCTTTCTCTATCGCGGCCCCAAAACTGTGGAATTTTTCTCCCACCCACCATCAGATTCTCCCCCACCATTGAGACTTTTAAGACTCAACTTAAAACCCACTTTTACTCCCTAGCTTTTAACTGTCCCTAACTTTCATAGCTCAGCCGTTTCCCATGCAGGCTCTGTGAGCTCTGTAGGTTGGTAGATCTGTGTTGTCTTTATCATTGTTATTATTATTGCTGCTGCTTTTGTTATTATTATTACTGTTATTTATTATAACTATTATGAATGATGATGATAGTGATGGTATTGAAAATATATTTCTATTGCTATCATTATTATTATAACTGTCACTCAGTCTGCTCTTCTTGTTGTAAAGCACTTTGGATCAACTGTGTTGTGTGTAAAGTGCTATATAATGGAGATGCAGAGAGAAAGAACTGTGTGACCTGTGTGAACTTAGGAAAGTGGGGGAGCTAGAGCAACAAACCAAAAGTTGCTCCACTGCTGTAAGAGCTTTAAATGCGGGTAACACTTCCATGAGGTATTTTTGACATCTAAGGGCCTGATCTACTAAATGTTTGCGTGTGCAAAAACACGTGCAAACACGCAAACCTATTCTACTAACCGGGTGCACCAAGGATTGCGTCTGTCAAATGAGCAAAACAGTGCGCGTAATCGATTTAGCGTGTTTGCCTTCATGAATATGCAGAATGTATGTAAATCATCAAAATTCTGGGAGGAGCAGATGCAAATGGAATCATTTAGCACCCGCAGTGGGATTTTTCAAACCCGAAAACTGATTGCGGTCGCTGTTTTGCGTCTATATTTAGCACGTTTGAAAGCCACGTGCAAACTGGCGCAGCACTACGCACGGTCTTTGTGGAGAGAAGGAAGCAGACGTGCCATGATACACGCCATGATCCTTGACCAAAAGCTTTTGATTTATTTTGTTTTTCTGGTAAATGACAATTTTCACAAATAATAAGGTCAAACACGGAACAGACGAAAAAAAAAAATCTGTTTGTCTTATTGATTTTTCAATCGTTTTAATTGTTTAATACAACATTACCAATACATGATGGAATTTGAGATATGCACCAAGTAATTAAGTTGAGTCAGAATATCTGTATTTTAATATCTTACCCATGGCTGTCCCTCAAAATATCTATGTATCTCTAAAAAAGTTGAGATTGTGCCACATCATATCACTGAAGTTTGAATATTTCCAACTTGTTAAAACACTTCGAATTGCGTCTTCATGCACATTGCCTTTATTAAAATGCTTGCTGTGCGCTGGTAAACACAGAGCAGACAGACAATGTGCCACAGTTGCAGAAACAGACTGTGTGCTGTGTCTGTCTGAGAGATGAAGAAAAATATACTTGATGTATTCATAATGAAGTTTTTGGACTCTATTCTATTCCATCTGCAGACTTAACAGCCATTTAATACCATCTTTTGCAGACTGTTAGAGCTGGCACCTGTCTGAGAGGAACAAGTAAATATGATATGAGGTGATCTCAAACTGAGAGCAGGTTTTTCACTTGATTCATTGATTTGATAGAAGACAATTCCAGAGGTGTTCATAAAAGAGTTGCATGTTTCATAAGAAGACCATCACTTTTTACCTCACTCAGTCCAGAGAGTGCTGAGGTAACCGTTTTTTCAAATTTTCGTAAACTCAGGGGTGACAAGTCTTTTTTTGTATGCACTGTAATCTGTAGTCAGCTGAGCCGTCAAGAACACTGGACTGTTTTTTTTAACTCTTCTGTTTATGGTTATTCCCTTTTAATTTATGTTTCCCAGCAGCCCAAATTGCTAAACACAGCAATGAGACCTAAATTGCTTTAGGTGCAACAAATAAAACAGCTTTAATCTTTAAATAATTTTTCATATTAAACTCTCAGCATGGCCAAACAGATTATTTTCCTGGTGTGATTGTTATACTTCCATGTCTGGTAAGCATTTTGTTTGGGCCATAACCTGTTAATTAAAAAGCCCTGCTTTTAATTAACAATTTAATTTGACCACAGAGCTCAGCTTAAGAGTGCCTTTATTAAAAACATGAGTTGGCCCCAGCTCCTGATGGGTACTTGATATGACAAACTGGGTGTCTCTTTATGAGCTAACTGTGGCAATAACATGTTGTGGTCATAAAGATTCACCTAACAAGCATGTGGGTATGACACACTGTGTCAGTAGAGAATGATGCATTGGTACTAAGAACTAAAACGTTGACAATACTAATGCTGGATTTTTAACATTAGCTATTTTTTTAAATGTAAAAAAACTAAAATAATGACTTCTTGTTTTGTACATCCATCTATGTGACCATTATCTATACTTATTCCATTTAGGGAGCCTGTACCAACTGTCACACTCCCTGCCTATCTAAGTCGGCTTCTTAAGTGCACAGATGCACATTACATGGGCCCCAAAATAAGTAACTGAAAAGAAAGTGTCCCTTTGTGAGATTCCTCTGCAGTTAAAGAAAATAAAGTTGCTTCATTTGGACTCCATAAAAGTTCTTGGTGTGTGTTTGTCAACTGGAACAGCATTACACACGGTCATTGTGGAGAGAAGGAGGCAGAAGTGCCATGATACACGCCATGATCCTTGTCCGAAAGCTTGTGATTTATTTTGTTTTTCTGTAAATGACAAAATGACAATCAGGTGTGACCCAAATATCTACAGATATCTCAGCAACTACGACACCAGGCTGCACTTCAACCACTACAATGAAGCTTCATAAAAGATAAATTAAAGGATGATGAAAAGGGCACTTTTCTAGAAGGTTTTCATTTACATAATATCTTCACACTTCAGCGGGGTCTGCAGATAAACTCTAATTGTGCTTTGATTTCTCTGTCTCTGAATCCTTATGGGGGCTCTTCAGTGAGAGCAAAAGGCTGATACTTTATGCACATCACAGATTCTCCTATTTGCTGAGCCCGGGACGCTGAGTGAAGAAACAGAAGATTACAAGCAAGGAATCAGGCCGCTGATATTTGTTTGAATAGCTATCAACAAGAGAGGACACAGTGGAAATATCAAAACTGAAGGAGCACACTCAATCATTTTATTTTTAAATTTCAATTTGCACAAGATTCCTCAAATAATTATTCTAATTTAGCACAATCTTCTCTTGTTTTTCTTTTGTGCCATTGACTGTATAATAGGCATATATTTCCTGTTATCAATTTGAATAATGGTTGTATTTTATTTTTTTATCCTATAACAAAGAGCTAGTTGAATGAAAAAAGAGGGAACTAGAAAAGCACTCGGAGAGCGCAGACCTATGCCAAGCAGCTCATGTCCCCCCTTATATTGTGATTCACACCAAAATTTTACTGTTTCAGCATTTGAAAATTCCAACGACACCCTTATTTTTGTGTGTTCTGGATCACAGTATCCGGAATTTTGTCTGGATCAGGATCAACCTTTGACACCTCATAAAACTCATTGAAATCCTTTTGTGTTATTTTTTACTAAAGACTCTGGCCATTTTTATAGAGTTAAATGCAAAAATTCCCAAATTTGCCCTATCTCACGCTGGATCCAGGAATCCTTTAAAAAATTCCTGGATCCAGAAGGCGATCCGGATCACCACCAAAATGTAATGGGATCCTCCTGGGGCTGAGACGCACCTCTGGTGAAAATTTCAGGTCAATCTGTCTGTTACTTTCTCTGTAAAGTTGCTAACAGACAAACAAACAAACAAACAAACAAACCAATGCTATCAAAAACATAAACTCCTTGGCGGAGGTAAATATTAATAAGACCAGACTTATTTTTGTCCCTTGATATTTCCCCCCCTCTTCAAATATACTAAAATTGGAATTAAGAATTGATATGAACCAGAATCAATAAAATTGAAACAGTACCCAACCTGAATCACAGTTTATCCTTTGGGTAGCCTCTATCCATATCACCAGTTTAACAACAGATATTATTTATTAATGATCAAGTCTATTTTGATGATATATTTCACACCCACACACACACATATGAATATTTATGGATCTATAGACAGAGAAGCTTGAATTGATGAATACACTTCCTGTACAGAGCATCACCACAGTGTTTTTTAGTGACAGGAAGGCTTTGTATTGTCTTGTTAGGAGTACTCAGGCCGTAAATTTTAATGGCAATCATTATACATAACAAGAGAGAGAGAGACACAGATAGAGAGAGAGAAAGAGAGGGAGAGAGAGAGAGAGAGAGAGAGAGAGAGGGAAAGGACGAAATGCTTAACACTGCTTTTAGGTTCACTATCACTATTGTGGGTAATGACACTCGTCCACACCATTCAGCTGATTACATCTCATTTGAGAGAGAAACAGTGAAGCAGAGAGAGGGAAAATGAAAGAGTGAGAGTTGTGGAAATTGAGAGAGAGAAAGAAGTGGCCTAGCAGAGAGAGAGAGAGAGAGAGAGAAAGAGAGAGGGAAAGAGCCAGAAGTACACGACAAAGTAGATCATTTATCAGGATTACAGGAAACAATTACTGCGGACACACTGTTTTTTCACACACCAGCCTGTTAGCTGCCTGACCACTGTCAAATGCAAAGAGACATGTGTGCCATGTGCACTTTTTAAACTCTTTCAGCATGAACACAGTCAGTGTGTATTTGTTTGTGTTCGTGTTTGCATGTCTGTGTGCCGTGTTGTCTCTCTGCAGCACACTGGTACTGAGACTCGCTGATACGGCCTGTAAATGCTTTCCATTCTCTTCACAGCGGGCACCTTTTGTCATCTCATTCACAATGCTTCTGAAGTTGACATTTTGAAAGTGAGAGATTGCAAAGTAACAGCACAGGCCACCCTCTCACATGAGCTCCTGAAAAGACCATTTACAGACCATTTCCTGAAATTTGACAGATTTGTCCTCTCACACGTCCCACACTAAGGCCTACTTCTGTCAGATACATTCTGGTATCTCAAACACTCTTCTGCTCCAGACTGTATCCCGCGACAACCAGAACAGAGTTCCACTATCCCTGCTTCTCTGTGCTTTCACATTGCTCTGGATACATGGTGTCCCGGTGGGATTTCACATCCCATTAGGGTGTTGTGGAAGTATTTGAGGCACAGCTTGTGTACATGCAGCATGAGCTCCAATGAAGCACACACTATCAGACACACACACACACACACTGTTCCACCTTGCAGACTCTGACACTACACATCGCCACCGTCATCATCTGCCTCCGTTCTGCATCTGTTACTGCCTCTAAGGGAGAACCAGAGGTGGAACCACTGTGCCCCATTACACCTCTCTAAGTCACGCATTGCAGACAGGTAACAAGGGAGACATATCTCACCTTGAGATGACAGTATGTATGAGCCAACTGTGTTTGGGTACAGGAAGAGCACATGGAAAGAGGAGGAAGGTAAGTAGAATGAGGAGGCCACCATAATGGTGTCCTCCATTTAATCAGTGCTAATTAATTTGTACACAAACCCATTTTCAACTGTTTTCAGCGTGGCCATTTAATAAAAATCATATATGTTTCCAGTTTGTCCATTACTATGGAAACATGAAGTGAGAGATGGAGGTCTTTGTAGGGGAGGGAACCATTTCCATAGTCATTATAAAAGTTTTTTGTTAACAAAACAAACAATTTTCATTTATTTGGGAATTTAACTATATATTCTTGCTGACATATGAGATATACATTCAGGTCATTCTGCACAAATTTGAACATACTTTTGAATATTATATTTCATTCCTGTCAAGCCTGTACTGCTAAATGCTGTTACATACAATGCAGTCAGAGGAGCTTGTTTTGTTTTGGTTTCACGTTACTGGTGTGTGATTGGCAGGAGGTAGGAGAGCATGTCTGACAGGCTGAGAGATTTCAGCAGTTCAATGTAGTGTTGTAATCAGTCGCAATCCTTTGATTTGGCCCACTGAAAGCCTGGCAGTAAGTATTTGTTCTTTGTTTAAATGTTTATCCTGCAGTATGTAAGAGCATGTGTTGTCAATGTAATGTTTCTGTTAGGGCTTAGTGCTGAATTATGGCTAATTTATGTATGACATGTTAGTGCATCATGTCTCAGCAGCATATATTTACATGCTTGAACACAGTTTGTGTTATGTGGCTTATGCATATTTCTGTTGAAAGTGTGAATTGAATGTCCTCTGGTTTTCTGCATTAAAATTGGAGCTTGAACGCTACATCCTGACTCTCATGTTGCTTATCGAAGGAGTTTGGCTGTCTGTCTTAATTTGGTTAAATGCCAGTGCATTATAACACATCTAAGTAAACACCTGTTGTTGATTTAAAGAGTGTAATCAAGACATTATTTTATTATACTTTGTAAATCCTTGTTCTTTAAGGTGCTGTATACAAAAGTTTATAATTAGTTTGAACCATTATTTATTTAAAAAAAAATCAACACTATATATTTAAAAAAATGTCTGCTGAAAAGTTGTATTGCACAGTTTAAGAGTTGTTTCCTGTTTGCTGAAGTAAAACAAAAATGTTTTTCTTAGTTATATTTTATTCATTAACTTTGAAAACCCATTAAACATGAATGGTAGCACACATCTTCCTGTCGGCTGTGTCAACAAAATAAAAAGTGCTTTTAAAAAGGTCCCGCTGTGGGCCTGAGCCAACTCAAACACATTACTGCTCTAACCAATCGGGGAACCACCTCACTTAGGTCCATGGCCCATTTTATGTGCCCAGCTCAAGTGTAATGATCCTGCTGCATTAAAATACAAAGAACTGTTTTATTAAGTGTCATAGTACCTGTTTTCTTAAACATTATATCTAACACGGACTGTGCACCAGCAATGAGTTTCTATTTTCATCTGACACAGCAGAGGCAAATAAAAAGGTACCCTCTGAGACTAAGTAAAAAGTAAACTGGTTTCTCCAAACATCTCCTGCTGGAGGTTGATGTCTTCACAGACAGAATGGTTTTCAGTCTTACAGAAAGATGTATTCTCGTCTTTGTCATATGCTGTGACTTATCATAGTCTTTTGTCTTCATTTGAGTGATGATGAGTCTAATATTTTATGTTTTTTTCCTGGTGTTCTTTTCAAATCTTCTTAGCAATACTTGAAGATGGTTGTACAACAAAATCTTTTTGTTTTCACTTTTTTCACAATGTAAACAAAAGTCATGCTAATGGGCTGCTACTGTTAACTCAATTAAATTTTTACAAATCAAGACTTCAATCTGACTTTCACAGTTTATTATACGATTTCTTAATAGTGTACAAAATCAACAAATGTGCTGCATCAAACAACAGCCACGTCCCATAACCTGCTCTTTAATTTAGTAGTATCCAACCATAATGACAGCTTGGGATCTAACATCAGTAAGGGTGTAAAGATTCAACTATATTAATCTGAGACTGTTTTTAATGGTAAAGACACAGGTTTATTGGTCTTTCCTGCTTTCTGTTAATGGGTAAAACTGTTTTATAAACTGCTCGATGATCCAATTTTAAAGTTATAATAAAGTTTTATTGCTGATTTGTCCACAAATGAGTTTTCAGTCTCAGAAGAGTCTGATGACCACTTTCAATGAGAGTTGTTTGCATTAGCCTGCTTGCCAAGTTGTGGTAGATTGCTTCCAAGTACAAAACAGAATGCCTGAAAATCACCAAAGGAATTTAAAGGTCTCCACATTAGATATCAGACCATGTGTGCTGACTTTCCTGAAGTCTGCTGATCTATATGTTTTTTTAATAAATGTGTTATATTACAATGGCAGCAAGACAAATGCAATCTGGTCAGATGCCACAAAGAAACTATCTCTACATTTGCTGGCTGCAGCAAAAGACCCAAAGGGAAAAACTTAATAAAAAACAAAACACTTTTCCAACCACAATGGAGCTGTGTCTGTAGCATAGACTGTATGTACAATGGATTCTGCTAGTATACGGATCTGAAGCCAAAAAGCTCTCGGTATTTCCGTTTTTTTTCTCCACTTCTTGAAACCAACATTGCATAGTAATGTTGTACGCATTTGGTGTTAGTGTCGCTGAGAGTTTCTGTGATGATGCTCGGCTCAAACAGCATATCCCCTGGGTGAGCTATGTAAACTTTGTACGCCCATAGGCTGTTTCAAGTGTCAATCATAGAAAACATGAACCCCCGAATAACTTTTAAAAGTGGAGCTGCCCAGAAAAAAAGAGGACTTAAGCACAAACCAGTCTTACAGTAACTACATGTCAACATCGCAACCAGGGGGGAGAAAAATTTAGTCTGTGTAATTAATTAAGCCATAGGGATCGCTGGAGGAGGCGGGATTTATGACCTATACTGCAGCCTAGAGTCACCAAAGGGTGCTGTTCTCCCCGTGGCTTCACCAAGTGAGGAGGCAGATGATCTCCATTCTATATATTGTTACATTATCATTGTAACCACGAGTAAAGTGGGTATGCACTGGATAAGAGAGGCTGCCACCACGAAAAATGGACACCGTCAAGCATGGCGCCGACGGCTTATGACTGCGCATGGAATATTGCCCAGCACGATTTTGAGGTCAGCAAAACTAACTTGCCCTCAATTCTGCCCCCTGTTCGATGTTCTCAGGAACAAACAAAAGTCAACCCGCTCTCAGTAGATGTTGTGCGCGATGATAGGTAGCAGTTTCTCAGAGTCATTTTGTCTCCCTTTCACCCACCTCCTGCCCCTGACAAAGTATTTGACAACCCCGGCAGATTCAGTTGGGTAATTCAGAGCAGACAGAAGAATAACTGTGTTCCTGGTTGGGTGTGTGATGTTGTCAGCCTTTGAAGCTGAAGCCTGTGTTCACACAGCGAGGCTCAGTTAGACACTAAAAATGTGCCAGACCGTGGATGTGTGCCTCTCACTGTGCTCTGTGTTAGTTTTGCTCTGCTGAGCTCTGCTCCACTTTCATTCAGGTCTCTTGTCTTTCTCTCTCAGTCTTCCATCCCTCCTCCTCCTTTATTTTCCCTCGGCTTTTCTTTGTTTTGTTTCCCCGGTGTTTTCCTCTCACATTTTCACTTCTCACGCTCTTTCCTGCTTTCTGTCTAAATTAAAAGCTGTGGGCTAGGTGACAGTGTTAAGTAGGTCAGACATCTTTGCTGTTGAGGAAAGCACGTCACTGCAAACACCTTTTAAGCAAGTCTGCTACTTCTCTATCAAGTTCTCAGCCAAATTCAGCCTTTTTTACCTGATCTGTAATTTTCTCTGAGGACTACGACCATGACCTGTCCGGTTCTACCTTGTTAGTAGGAGATATCTTTTGTTAAACTGCTCCGTCTGTCATGAGACTGGTTAATCGTACAATGTGGTGTTCAAGTAAAAATTGGGGGAACAGTCATTGGAGTGGAGCTGACCTGCTGAGCATCACTTAAAAACTGTCTGGGTAGCTTTAGCAGGCACTTCACAAAAGAAAGTAGTCTGGACTGAGCCCTGTTCATACATTCCAGACAGGGTCAGGTCCAGACTACACAGAAAAAAAGGAAAAGAAAAAACAGGCCAAACATGTCTGGATTGTTTAGAAACTTCACGAAGGCAAAATGCAGACTTAATAAGCAGCAGTCGTGTTTCAGCCAGAAGGGAAACTGACAAATGCTGATGAAATGTTTCTCTGCAGTCAGTAAGCAGCAGAGCAGAGGGCAAAACATGAACAAGTGCTGAGTCCAACACAATGTACTGTGTAACCTCCTGAGTTCCTGGAGTTTTCAGACTCTGACAGCTCTGTTCTTTGGCTTTGTCATACAAATAACACAATCAGATGGATACACAGAAGACACACACAGAGGGTCAGAAGTTAGGATATGGTGGAGGAAGAAGGTCTGTTAAAACATGAATACTGAATAAAATAGAAGACTTTGAAAAGTAGGGGCAAGTAATACTGTCTTGACCCCAATATCCATACTCTCAACTGGTTCATCTGTACTCAGCATCATGTCCACTGTCTAAGTGTGCATATGTGTGGGTGCGTTTGCTTATGTGCGTGTTTATGTGTGTCTGTGTATGTGTGTGTGTGTGTGGCTTTGGATGAGATTGTATGTGACTGTTGACTGTAAATTGTATCGTTTAATTTGATTTGATACTCAACTTTATAATAGACGAGTCTCACAAAAGAGTACTTCATACAAGCAAACATACACATTGGAGCAGAGCAAGAACCCAAAATTAAAAAAAAAAAAAAAACAACCTTTAAATCCCAAAATTAATTGTCAGTTAAATAATAAGATCACTTTTGTAAGAGCAGGACCTCCCTCTGTGATGACTTGCAGGAAAAGAGCACATCTATCAAAACTCGGATAAGCTGAGTAGGAGGAATTAATTCCAAACGATTCTACATTTCATATTTCTATACTATGAGCAAACTGATGCTCTCATTTCTGGCAGGACCTCTGCGGGTCAGCTGACTGCATATACAGCTTCTGATTGTTCAAAAGACTAAAATAAAGATTGTAGCTTTAAGCCTAAAACAAACAAAAAGTACACAATCAGTAATATTAGTGTGTAAATCATGTCAGATTACTTTTGTTTGTGAGGGACAGAGTCTGAGAATACACGGATCATGTCTTTGGGATAGAAAAGTCCCTGAATGTCACAGAAACACACAATGTTTATTCAGCAGAAGCTGCCAGGAAGTGAGTGGCTTTTACAGTAAGTCGCTTCATCACACCGTTCCAGTTTTAGAGTTGATGGTGTAACAATGTGAAGTTGTATCGACCTTCAGATATATTTTAAAGATCTTAAAATGCTTATATTTGTATCAATAGGGTTGTAAATCCCAAAGGTCAACTTGAGTTAAAGAGCATAAAGAACAGGACGGGAACTTGAGCACAAATATGAAAAAGTCATGTTATTGATAAAGGCAGACAGTTCGGATAAGAGCTGCTGGTGAGCTGATCAAAATGATAAAACACATTCAAACCTTCTTAAAAATCACTAACATTTTAAAATCAATGCTAAAAAGGACTGGAAGCCAATGCAGGGGGTGAAAATTGTTGTAATGTTGTACTTTCTTGAAGAGCAATTTCAAACTATTTTCATGAGTAAAATGGTAAATCAGTTTGTGAATCTGTTCTGATTCCTTTTTTTTTATTTTTGCCTCATGAAAGGATCAAATTTAGTGCAGCTGTTGTAAAGTTTTAAAAGAAATGGATCTGCTGATAGAGACTGCAGTGCCACTGTGATAAAAACGCCTTCTGAGTGTCACTGTGTATGCTCTTCATCACCACAGTCATCACTGTCTCTCAGGGTGTCGGTTAACTTGGCCTTTCCTCTGACCTATAGACGTGACTCTGCAGAGTGGATGTAAAAGGCGGCAGTGACAGCAGGGCCGACATCTCTGAAGTGAGAGGGGACCTCTTGTGGGTTGTGAGGTTGCTGCTTTGACCTTTTCAGAAGCTTCACCCATATGCTTTGATGTAATTGTTGACATCTGGTTCCCAGGGTGTACAAACTGCTGCTCCACAGAGGACTGATAGTGCTTTGATTGGGTGGCCTGGCCATGCTGAGAGGTTAAAGAGGCTTCCTTGGACATCTCACAGCTTCATTGCTCCAGGCTACAGCACTCTCTACGGATGCCACTTGTCAACATTCATTATGCTGGTGATGTTGGATGACGGTTACAGCCTTTATTTTTGCTTAAGTCGTCATTGGCTTGGGTAGTTAAGGATTATCTATTGATCCTCCTGAAAGCTCCTGTTCAATAACCAGGAAGCACCAAATACAAAGAAATTGAAGGTTGGCTCTAATTAACAATCTGCTGACTGATCCCATCTTATCAAGGAGCACAGAGGAGCATACCAGTGTTCTGATTTTTTAATCAATGAATTCAACAATATATTTTTTGATTCTGACTTTTAGATGTTATTTAAATAAACGCGACACTAACACACCAATTTTGTATTAAACCATCACTTGAAGAACAGAAACAGCCTCATATTGTTAATTTTGTCAGTGTTCATTTTTTAAAGCCAAGAAAGTGCAACATTCATGCTGTTATTCTGAGACAATTTTGTTCATTCAGTGGTGTACAGTGGTCCTTGGTCAGTGCTTCAGCATTTGCACTCCAGATTGTTTGTTTTGTCTTTCCTTTCCTTTGGTCCTGCTTTATTGCTTGATTGTTCCACTTCTGACAAGACGCATGGCTAAACACAACAAGCCAGTCTGAGGAAATCCCTCAGAGCCAGGTCTTTCTTGCATTGACTGGTTTGTGGTTAGTAAATACTCATTAAGTTAGCAATGCAATTAGATTATTTGAATTAGTTTCACCCACAGGACTGTGGAGTTTCTGTTTGACATCAGTCTGGTCTACTGTACTTGTCCACACAGAGCCAAGTATTTGCTAAAACAAAAATATATATTTTTTTATGTTTTGGCCTGCCATCCACATGAAACTGCAGGATTACATCATTAAAAACTATGTTTTCAGAAAACTCTGGCCAAAGTAAAGATTTTGAAAAACTCCCGTTTTGCGTTCGGATGTGGACAGTAAACAGGAAGTTTTTTTTCTGTGAAATTTGCCATTCAAAAGTTGTCAATATGGCAGAAAGGAGACACTGCCATCAAACTGTGGAGAAGTACAAAATATCAAAGGATTAACAAAAAATTCCCCTCCACCAAGTTCCATCATGTTAAAAATGATTGGGGTATTCGTTTACAGTTGGTCTATAATCACTGGACACCCTGACCAGCTCAGCTCCTATATCGAGAAACAGGCAGGAACAGGCAATCATCTGGTGCAGGGGTAAGCTCAACCATGTAATTTAGCTGATTGTCACAAGAATCCCTTGAATAGTGGTAAAAAAGCCCCATAAAACCCCACTCAAATATAAAGAAAAAAAGGGACACTGACTTTATTTAAACCATCCCACTTTGATTATTCAAAGGTGTCACATTTTTTTTTTTATCAGTCAATTTAGGAACATCAGATTGATCACTGCTGTATTTGTTTCCGCATTATATAGGCAGCATGGATGTATGTTTCAACCATCTCATCCCTCATGTTTTTTTGTTTTTTACCACTACCAGTAACAGTCCATGCTGCTTGACTTCTCTATTCCATTACATGATGCTCATATATTACATGTCAGTGGGACCATGTCACATGCACAGCTGAACCGTGAGCAGATAAGAGGACAAAAGCAGTATTCATCCCACATGGCTCCCCTGATGTGTTTGTGTGTTAAGGTATGGTCCCACTTGAATTCAGTTCAGGGAAATGTATTCCCACTTTATAAAGAAAGAGCTAGCGATGTATCATATTTGACGCACGTAGCTGCTGAGCAGTTGTAGATAAGCTCTTAGCATACTATGAGCTAAACAAGATTAGCATGCAGAACAAACAATATAACATAACATTTGTCTTTGTCTGTTCCAGTCCTGCAGCTCAGGGGGACTCAGTTTGTTATGCTGTGTTTTCTCTTCCTCTCGCAGCAGGATATCCAACAAAGCACAGTGGGACTATGTCAGCTTCACACAATGTAACATGCTGACAGAGGCCTAGTTTGTGCAGACAGAAGGTTACTTCTGAGTTCCACAAACATGAGCTCTGACCTTTAAAGGAGCATGTGGTGAATTAAATCATCACAGGGAATGGTGCACCAGTGACAGCAAAATTAGATATGATGTAAATATTACAGCAACTCATGCAAGTGAGACCATGGAGTTGAGTCAATAATAAATTGTAAAAGACAGCAGCTTAGACAACGCCCAGTGCCTAAAATATAACACTTTGGGTAGAACTCTAGCATCTTTCAAAGAAGTGCTTCTCTGGTTTAGTGTTCTGGTTTTCTGCCACAGCCATGCATGATTGTATGAAAGGTGTGTTTCCTTTGAATAAAGGTGTGAGACAAGCCTCCTACTTTCAGGGCCTGTGTCTGCAGCTACTTACACAAAGTAATAATGCACCAGCACCATACTAATGTTTTGCCATCATCACACCAATTAATCTATGTGTACTTAAGACCAGAGGCAGAATGGCTCCCTGCCACCATTACATCATACAGATATGGTCCAACAGAGATTGTAAAGATCCCACAGTGAAGTTACAGTGTGTCAGAGCCTTGTGCTGTAGGTTTCTGGTAGGTTAGTTTCACCAGTCACTCTCTCATATACTCCATGTCTCTCCACATGGCAGCATGTTAATCAGGTTTGGATTCCTGTTAAACTAATACTGTTGTTGACCTCTATTGCTTTTTATGTTTCAAAACTAATGTTAATGTTAAACTAATTTAGTTCTAATCTAACACCAGTAAGACAATACTAACCTTGTGTGTAATTGAATTGAACTATCCCTTTAAAAATGAAGAAATCCATACATAAAGGTGACCCAGTTTTCTGGAATGACATCTTGGAGGGAAGGGGGTCAGCTATTTGCTGACTTATGCTACCTACCTACCGTAATAACTGTTACCATACTGTTACCAACTGTTACTGTAATGACTATGACCAAAATATTACCATAACAACTGTAACTGGACAACTGTGACAGTTACAATTGTAACCATAATAACTATTACCATCATGTTACCACAATGGGCTCTATTTTCGTCCCTCACCAGAGACGTGGCGCAGGCGCTGCGTGAGTCAGGTCCGCTGTGCCGACAAGGCGTTCCCAAGCACAATTTGGTATTTTGGTGAGCGGTGCAGCCCGGCATAAGTATCCCCCCTCCCGATCTCAGCTCCTCCCAGCGGCGTAAGTCGTAGGGAGGAGGAAGAGAGGGTGTGGAGTGGGTTTAACACAGCCGAGACCTGTATTGACCAATAATATCAGCTCCTCTCCTCGCCTTTGCCATAGGAACTATTAACATACTAACTGTTACCATAACATCTGTACCGTTACAACTGTTTCTAGTTTTACCATTATAACTGTTACCATAAGAACTTATATCATAAGAACTGTTTCCTTTGTAACTGTTACCATGACAACTGTTACAGTAACAACTATTACCATAATTTACCATAGAAAACTTTAGCTGTTATAACTGCTACCATAGTAACTATTCCCACAATAGCTGTTGCCATAACAGCTGTTACCACAGTATCTTTTACCATACTAACTGTTACCGTAACAACTGTAACTGTCACAACTCTTACCATAATATTACCATAATAAGTGTTATTGTGACCAATGTTACCATTGTTACTATTACTATAATAACTGCTATCATAACAACTGTTGCCGTTACAACGTTTACCATAATATGCCATAACAACTGTTACCGTAAAAACTGTTACCATAGGGACTATTACCATAACGACTGTTACTGTAACAACTGTAACCGTAACAACTGTAACCGTAATTTTACCATAATAACTGATACCATAACAACTGTTACTGCAACAACTATTACCATAATTTTACCATTATTACTGTTGCTGTAACATCTGTTACCAAAGTAACTTTTACCATAAAAACTGTTACTGTGACAACTGCTACCATAACAACTGTTACTGTATTTTTTCCCCCCCTTTTCCATGAAATCTTGAACATTTCCAGAGACAGCTTTAGCCAGGAAGAGGTTATCAAAATGGGGACTGTCCTCAGAAACTGGGGCATCTGGTCACCCTACCATAAATACTGCATATATGTATATTATCAAAGCTCTGATTTTGGCACATCTACTTCAAGAAACACTGCAAGCGCTATCATACATGCTGTGCAGAGCCTTTTGGCATGCAGGGTAAGGGAAACAGTTCTCATTAAAATGCCCAAAGCCTTGCTGTGTAAATACTAAGTGAATCTGTTCCCATGTCTGCACTGTAGCCTGTATAATGAATGGACTTGGCATCAGTCGTGTCCGGGAAGTGCAGTTTTTTGTGGTTCCTCATAGGCTTCATTTTTCAAAAGCAAAGATTACCGCTTGGTCAGCGAGCGCTCATGGGTGAGTTGCTAATGAAGTGTGTTCAAGTGCAAAGGTTGCATATTACTGTCTTGAGGATATATAGAGCACCTGCATCCCAGACCAGCAAAAACCTGGTCCTGAGACAAAAGCCTGTAGCGCACTGCTATTAAGAAGGCACATAAGCAAGATGGGATGGTAATAAGATTGCACAATGTGCATTTCTCTCTTTTTTTTTTTTCTTTTTTTTTTCTTTCACACAGATGCACATCAGTGCTATATCAATATATTTTTCTGTCACAGTGAAAGTGAGCATTTGTTGGAACAGAGGGCTTGGAGATACTGGTGTTTTTTCATCATCATGATACGGAATAATTCCAGAATTTTAGAAGTATACCCTCATCACTGTCTCTTCATATACTGGCCTACACTCAGCCCTAAAGTGGTCAAATGATCCAGACCAAGACTATCAGAAAACTCTCCATCATGCGCACTCTCCACTGTAAGTTGTAAAATATACGAACAGATGCTCAAACACGACTAAGGGACAATTTTTAAATCCTAGATGATTAACCCGAAAACTTAAAATGCCACAGACCATTAGAGTCAACAGTTTCTTTAGCTTGTGCACTGATGACTACAGCCATGTGGTCCTGCAGCAAAGACAGTAGATACCCTTATTTGATGTAAACTACACACATCATCTGACAGTAGATCATGTCCAATAATGTCAGAGTGCACTGAATTCTAATAAAGTTAAGGCTGCTATGTCATGTGGGTATATGAGCATGTGTCAATCTGGATAGTTACTTCTGTTTCTGCTGTTCAGACGTATTGTCTCCAGTGACCAGTGTTTTTTCTGCATTTCAAGATGCACAGAACAAAGAGAAGAGTTTAATCAACTTGATCCTAGTGTATTTAAGTAGAAAAGCTTGTACCCACTGTGCTAAAAGGAAAAACACCTACACCTGTCTCTTGAAGCCAATGAGAGAAGACACATTGATTGCTTTGATTCATGTTGGTTAAGACACACCTATGAATAATAGAGGTACTTTTTCCAACCTCTCTACACCATGCACCTCACTTACTACCGAAGTGCAGTCAGATTCACTTTGTGCTCTGCACACTAACCATTTGTTTTGGGGCCCTATGTATTAGTACGTATTGAAACATGAACCTTCAATTTTTCTATGCACAATCCTGATTCTAATGCCATGACACAACCAAATCAAGAAGGAGTAACCTCCAGTGCAGAATTTTGCCCACTTTTATTCTTAATAAGTGCAATGTTTCCCATTAGATTTTAATTTCATTTGAATTTGTAACCCTAATTTGTTGAGAGGGACAAGTACGTCTTTATTCATTGAGGCATGCTGCCATTGACTCAGCTTCTGTATTTGACAAGTTCACAGTGAAGTGGCCGATTCCTAAAGTTTTAAGAAATTGGTATGCAGGATTTAGCTGTTAAGATCCTTAACATTCACTGACAATATTTCAACTCTTGGTAGATTCAAGGCTTCAGATATCTTCATCATTTCATACTTTTGAAGACAGGATCAGTTAAACCCCACTTGACTAAAGACCTTATGAATGGAGTTTACAGAGTTCACACCAAGTATCTCACAGTTATGTCTGTAATTCCTCTCAGTTCAATGACTGTGTTCATTTCCATGCTTTGAGAAGGATTTGAAATCTCAACTAGTTCTCTCACTGGTTGCTTTAAATCCACATTCATTACAAGCTAAATTGGTTCAGCCTGTCCATTTAGACTGTTTAGCCGTAATGACAGTGTATTAACAGATGCTCTGGCAGAGAAGAGGAAGAGGGGGAAGAGGATAGTTTTCTAAAGAGTCCTGTTTTATTAATGTTAGCACAGTGACTGGGCAGAATGATCAGTCTCCTTCAAGCATACATAATTACTATAGTACTCACAGAAAAGAGGGGGGTGTATGAGGAACAGGGTGGGAGAGGGAGAAAAGTCTGGACAGGTGCAGTGAGGTGAGCAGCGCCTGGGAAATGAAGCTCCATTAAGTTTGTCATCAGCAATACGCCACCCGAGGTCACTGCAGAAGATGACACCCCCATTTTCTCCCCCCTTTAACTCTCTCCCTCTCCGTCTCTCTCCAGCCTAATTGTTTGTGTCTCTCCATCTTGTATTCTAATCCTGTCTCTCACCCTCCCATCATTTCTGTATTTAAAAGCCTCTCTATCCATGAGGACGATTAAAGTGGAATGGAGCGTGTACTTAGCAATCTCTCTTTCTCAATTCTCCCCCTCCCCATCTCTGTATTTAATATGCATGGCTCCAACCATTAAGGTGAATGGAGCGCTGTACTCTGCTGTACCTCAATCTATCTCTCTGCCCATTACGCCTACACAATAAGGAATAATTTAAATCAAAGCCTTGCTTTGGGAAAGGGGGCTCAAAAATCACCTTATCTGATAATGCAAGGCAGTAAATGTTTAAAGCTGTGGAGATAACAGTGATGGTAAAATGTCTGGCTCTGGGAGGGCACTTTTTCTCTAACACAGTGACATGATTAAATATTATTAAAACAAATGTAGAGTGGTTAACAAATTGCAAATTATCCAATTGTGTAAAAGAACAAGTCATTCTGGAGTTAAGGTAGAGTGCTGTGGTGGTTTGAAGGTAATAAAAAAGGAATTAAAAGGAGGAAGGCAGTAAAATAAATTCAAAGTCCACTTAAAGGAAATTAACAGTTTTAAAATGATTGAGTGCCTATAGATGTCCCTAGGTCTATCATAAGACTCAGCCTGGGGTCCATATGGGTTTGAGTCTAGGTTTCATAAATGTCAATCAGACTGGGTCGAGTGCTGTTCTGCTAATATGGGTCAGGATCAGTTGCTGTGTATTATATAGAGACACAGAGTTGAAGTTTCACTGATGTGAAAGTAAAGCTAAAGAAGAACTTTCAGAGGTCAAGCTTCTTCTATGTCCAAATCTTATTCTCTTTGTTTTTGTTTTCATCTCAGCCCCTGGAGTATGTGCCTGTTCATAAATTCACAGGGAGTCACTTGAAGACGTTACAATTAAGTGTCAGATTTTTACCTATGAGTGATTTTTTATTCTATCAGTGATGACAAATTAAACATACCCACATCAACAGATAAGTTAAATTAACAGACTTTAAAGGATTATATTATTATTATTATGACTATCATTATTTACAATGTTACTTTGAACCTGCTCTACCAGGTTCATCATGGTATAATGTGGTATTGAGATGCACCACTGGGCAGCTGTACATGCGTATCAAGATTGTCACTCATAGAAGTAAGCTATTGTTTGATAAAAAAATGTTTTAGTTTTGTTCATGCTTATATTTTTCCTTTCTTCTATGTCACATTCTTTGTATAGGTCTAAGTTAGCCTTTTGTTTTAAAATTAGCTGTGCACTGCGTGCATGATGAGTGTTCTTATTCTTCTATGTTTGCTGTGCTGAGCCTTTGCTGCTGTAACACAGCAAATATACCCACTGTGGGATGAATAAAGGTTTATCTTATCTTATCTTATCTTATCTTATCTTAAAAGAAAACCACCTTTGGAGGTACACTCTTTTTGAAATCTTAATGCCAGATGTGTAATAAAAAATTAAAGCACACTTCTCCATCTCTGACACACAGGGAGAGTGATATAGAGTGATATAAAGGGATTCTGTACTGAAGCTCTAATCAATAGGAGGTTTTGATGCTCTGAAAAATACTCTTCCTTAATTCTTCAATAAAAGTTTCATTCTAGTGTACCGAACATGCCTTTGTCTGAGTAAACCTATCCATGTTGAAGACCTTAATGCACAGCTAAATGCATGGTACGAACCAACCATCTGTGATACTCATTTGCACTAGAGCAGCATTTTTTAAATATTCCCTCTTTTGTCACATCACCTGATTAGTTTAGTTGCTTTGCTTCATTCCCCCATGTTCCATTTCTTGTGTCTCCAGTTTTATTTTGATACTCCCGCTGACTTCCTGCTCCCTGTGTAACCTGTTCCCCTGATTACCTTGATGTGTCTTACCTGAGTCTTGTTAACTCCTCTTCCTGCTGTCAGTGTTTGCTTCCCTCTGTGCCATTTCATCTTGTCCTTTGAAGAAGCCCTCCTATCTTTTTCCCCGTGTTTGCCTCGGTGGCTCTGACCAGTGTCCAGTATTTTTTGACCTTGCTTTTTGCCTTTTGATTTGGAAACCTCTCTCTGTGTTTTGATCTCCACTGTACCGACCTCTGCTTCTGATTAAACAGACACTGACTTTCTGCCTGTGTCCTGAGTTTGCATCCCAGTCCTTTTTCATCGTTCAATACCAGACCTTTGGCATACTGTTGTAGAGCTGCTGCAGTGTATTCCTGTCATCTGCTGCCAATGTGATGGAAATGATGACACTTTTAAATGGCACATTTGCCTTTTAAGAACTCCCAGATACATGAGTTTAAAAGTCAAAGGCAACATGAACTTTGAGTGAATGGATTTTTTTTTTTTTTTTTTACCAAAGTACTATTATTCACATTTCCCAACTCCACTGGCATTTGGGAATTAGTATATCTGCTTTTTATTTTATACTTAAATATCCATAAACATTTTGCAGTGGGGTTGAATTAAGTTTTGAGATCCTGATACTCATTGAAAATTGCTGCAGTGTCCTGCCAAAACCTAAGCTTGAGCATGCACTGGTGTGCTGAAATCTTCTGGCTTTTCTTTCAAACCATTATTCTTTTAAATCCCACTCTGATCGTTCTTTTTTTTTTTTACTACTTGGAGTGTTATCAGTGGTCTTTTAAGTTTTTAGCCAAAATCCCGTTACCTGTGTCATTTTCAAGGGCTTTTCTTCTGCAGAGCTCCAGTAGCTCATTAGTAATTCGCCTCTGAGTCGTGGGCGGAGATTGCGCTGCTCTGCACACTCCTCTTTATGCTACCTCGCATGCTTACATTGACGGTGTAGTAGTAGAGGCAGGTAACATAAGAGCTATTCAGCTCTCAGACACTAATGTCTTTGGGGGCATGATGAAAGTTAATATCATAATTAGCTTTCTTATGGTAATGCAATCCGCTAGCACACACACTTGCTCCGTGATTGTCCTCTCTACTTTTCCAAGTCTGGCCTGCATAGCGGGGCTCCGGGGGCGGAGTTTGGATTTGCTATGTAAGAAATCTCTCTGAAGCTGAGCCTGTCGTTTGGGTCTGCCAGAGATTCACAGCAATTGGAATGCAGAAATGCGCAGAAATACAATTTCACACTTACTTTTCTCATGATATGTCCTGTAGCACCAGAAAATGTCATATAAACATGTAAAAAACAAGAAAAAAATGTCTTTATCGGAGCGGGTCTTGAAAACAGTAAAAAGCAGATTAGAAAAGCAGAAACGTAAACAGGATAGAAAGTTTAGCAGGGGATTGCAATAAAGATTATGAGATCCATCTGTGTACATACTGTAGTTGACATAAAATCCAACATAAGAACTGCCATTTAATGATTTTGTTAGACTCTTAACATCTGGACCAGGAATCATGTGCACATACACTCTGCCACTAAGGAGGTTTATGTAAAATAAATGATAAACAATTTAGCACACTGTGACTTTTTCTTGGCCTTTGGTTCTGCATTTTCTATACTTCTATAAATTGCCTTAATTATCTTTATATGTTAACATTTGTGTATTTTCCGATAAAGTCAGAGATCTGTGTCTTGGTGGAGGAATTGTTCTAATAAGCCAACACATGTCTGCAGGCTACCACACAACAAATGTCCTTTACATGTTTCCATTAAGATAACCCAATTTATGCTGAGAAAGAAATGGGACATGTGGGAAAGCAAGGGGAATGGAGAGCAGAAAATAGTGAGGGGAAAAGGTCACCAGAATAAAAGAAAGAAAGAAATGAGCAAAGCAAGAAATAGATATAAATGGTCTTTGGAGAGAATGAACAACAGGCAGGAATGGAGGGAATAAGCAAAGGAGGCAGAGAGATTAATAGACAGACATGTTGGTCCAGAGAGAGAGACAGAGATAATGAATGATTGTAAATGATCCTTTATTACTGTGCAGAGTGCAGCACTCAGCATTCTGTAAACCGATGAGCCATGGAAGCTGGTTTGTGTGTGAGTGTGTTCGTACGTCCTCTGTCCATGTGTGTGTGATCCTCTGAGATTAAGGCTCTACTCACAGTTGTTCTTGAGACACTGCAGATTCCTATCCTGCCTATTAAAATCATTGTTTGCCTTTGTTGTAGTGATAATATGTGTGTCATTGTGTGTGTGCATGAGAGGGCGGCCCTCTTCACTCCTGCCGATTCCTCCACTGCCACATGTGCTGTGTCATGCTGTAGGGAACACAACTTTTCCATGTAATTTGTTATTTAAAGGCACATTTATGGAGCTTTTGTGCCTTTTTTTATCTATCTTGAATATTAAAGGCTTAGAAAATGAACAGTTTGACCTGCTGAAACTGTCCTTGAAGCTTTATCTGTGAGAGGACAATTTCTCATTCATATTTTTGCTCAGAATGATGTCATTGTTGGTCATGTGTGGAGAGGGTGGCAGACTTCTGCTTCTTAAGAGTCCACATCAGGGAGAACCTGACCTGAAACATGAACACCTGAGCTGCAGAAAAAGGCCCAGCAGAGAGTGCACTTTCTCTGGGTGCTCAGGAAAAACTGCTGGTATCCTTCTATTGGGGCTCCATGGAGAGCATACTGTCGTATTGTACGTGTGTGGTACACCAGCTGCACAGCAGCTCAGAAGAAAGCACTCCAGAGGGTCATTAACACAGCCCAGAAGATCTCCGGCTGCCCTCTCCTCACTCTGGAAAAACTGCACAGTTCCTGCTTTCTCCAAAAAGCCAAAAACGTCATAAAGGAGACTTCACACCCTGGTCACTTTCTGTTTGAGCTGCTGCTGTCAGGCAGACGGTACAGATCAATCAGAATGAGGAAAAATAGAATCAGAGACAGCTTCTATCCCACAGAAATATTTACACTGAATAAATCCAACACCTAATGCTTGAAAAACAAGGGATTCTGCAATTAACAGATGAGTGAATGTATGGTTGTGTGTCTGTCTGTCATTGCTTAATTATTCAGATATTATCAGAATTGTTTATTATTATTATTATTATTATTATTATTATTATTATTATTATTATTATTATTATTATTATTATTATCCTTTTTTAACGCTCTTTAAAGTTTTTTTTTAAGTCTTATATATGACCTGAATGTTGTACTGACTGGTTTGGCTTTTTTAAATTTCGTTGTAAATGTTAAAAGGAGAATAAGATTCTATTTTATTCTATTATCACAGTTTTGTGCAATTCTGATATATCATGTTATGTTGTCCTTAAACTCATTTATGAATGTGTGCTTGGCATTTTCACACCAGACTCCTCTTAGTAGGAGGTATCCACACAGGAAATCTTTCACCATAATTTTGTTTGCACAACACAGTGCTGGCAAGCTGTCTTCTACTTCCCACTCTTCAAAGTGGCTCTGCATCACTTGATCAATGAAAGTGATCCTTCTGAGGCAGCGCTGCCCGCTGATTGCATATCAGTTTAACACTATAAGCAACCGCAGGCCTTAAAAAAAAAAGGATCTAATCTAACTCTTCTGGAGCTGCCTTCAGTCTGCTTCCTAAGGCCACACACACACACACACACACACACACACACACACACACACACACACACACACACACACACACACACACACACACACACACACTGGAAGGCAGTGGATAAGTGAGCAGACATCAGCTTAGCATGTCCTCTGGCTAACAAGCATAACAGACAGCTGTGAACAGAGAGGATGCTTGTGTGTGTGTCTGCGTGTGTGAGTGTGTGTGTGTGTGTGTGTGTGTGTGTGTGTGTGTGTGTGTGTGTGTGTGTGTGTGTGTGTGAGTCAGCTTAGCCCCCCATAGTGTTACTGATAGAGAGCAGTTGACAGGGAAAGGAGACTGGCTTTGTGGACACTGTGACAGGACCAGCATGATTTTAAAGGATTATCTCACTTCTGTGACAGTTGGACACTTTCCAAACTTTTGACTACACTGGAGAACAAGAACAAGCCTCTCTGGGCTCTGGAAAAGAAAAGATAGACAAGAGTGCGATAGTCTCTGATTTGAACCGGTTTTTGTTTCTTGAACAAAGAAACGGGCATAAACAGAACAAGTGAGAAACATCTCAAAGGGAATGTTTAAAGAATAGGAGACTGATCAAGATTATAACCAGGAGGGCTGACTGAAGAAAGAGAGCGGCAAAGTTTTAGCGCCTCTCGCAGTATATAAGGAAAGACTTTACATGTACAAATTCAATTATTTATTGATTAAAATACTAGGATTTTTGTACCTCTTTCTTTATGAACTCAACACTCTTTTGGAGAAGTATTACCCTATTATAAATAATACTAAGAACTAGAAATCAAATGTACTTTTTATCAATATTTTATTACTAAAAACCTCACAGTAGGTGATTTTTCCCCCTAGTTTTTTTTGTGTTCTGGCTGTTTTTCTTCTAACTCATCCTGGATTTGTTTTTTCTGTTGTTTACATGAATGGTTAGTATGGATGCACCTCTGAAGTCCACATTTTGTCATGTCAGAGAGTCTAATCCATATGAAACAGAGCAGGATTCACCCCGTGAGTGTTTGTTTTTTTCCATGTTGTTGCACCAGGATTGCCTTTGCTGGCCTGATGTCACCTATGGGTGCAACAGTTTGCTCTCACATCAGCATACAAAGCTGTTTACCGCTTCCAAATGCCACTCAACCTGATAACAGTTGGCATAACCCCAGTCTCCCTGCGCCTGCTATGAGACTATGAAGCGACTCCTCCTTCCAACACAAACATAAACACAAACACAAACACCCGCTGGAGAGTCTTCAAATCCTTAGACAGGGAGGTTTAGACAGAGATGACCCTGTAAGAAGCTGTGGAATGAAAGAGTCAGACACACACACACACTTTAAGCAGACACATGCACCCTCAAAGAGTGCATGCAAGCCACAATGCATGCTATGCCCTCACTTTTACCGTCAATGCTGCTAATTTCCCCCTGGAAAACCTGACTCTGTTGAATTAACCCCTAAATGCCAGGTCAAGACTAAACAGCAACAGCGTCTCCCAACAATGACACAACCATAGACTGTATATAGAATGGACGCCATCTGCCTCCTTGCTGGGTGAAGCCACTCTGAGAACAGGGCCGCAGTATAGGTCATAGATCTCACCTCCTCCAGCAATCCCTATGGGGCTGTGGACAAACTTTAAAAATTAATTACACAGAATTTAAATTTTCCTCCCTCCTGGTTGCTATGTTGATATGAAGTTACTATAAGACTGGTTTGTTCTCAGGTCCTCTTTTTTTCTGTACAGCTCCAGTTTTAAAAGTTATTAGGGGGTTCGTGTCTTCTATGATTGACACTTGATACAGCCTATGGGCATATGAAGATTGCATAGCTCACCTGGGAGATACGCTGGTTGAGCTGAGCGTCATCACAGCGACTCTCCCGCTGAATGCGTACAATGCTACTGCGCAAGTGGTGGTTATCAGGAAGTGGAGAAAAACCCGGAAATACCAAGAGCAATTTAGCTTCAAATTCATATAATGATGGAAGGCAGAGTTAAGTTGTCCGTAGTATATACAGTCTATTGACATAGGACGTGCATGTGTGAGTTTCTCTATCGTACATTAATCATCTGAACTCAACACCAAACTTTTCTTAAATCGGTTTCAAATCTTAACCTTTCTTACATTTTAAATCAATTCAAGAGGTCAATGTTTAATAAGAGATTTGAACACACACACACACACACACACACACACACACATACACACACAAATCAGCTAATCTTTGCATCAAGTTTGGAGTCAGAGTCAAGAGGGTTGGGGTTTTTATAGTTTTCTATACTAAATGGATCAAACACATGGGGGACAACATGTCACGTACTTAATGAGCTTTATGGGTGCTGGAAAAAGAGCCATGTTTCCAAATGATTGAAATAAGTAATACTTGCAGTTTACCCCACATCTGTTTGTTAAGCTCTGACAGATGACAGTGTAATGGACCAATCATTAAAGAAATGTCCTGAACAGACCACAAAAGAAGTAAACATCCATGTGTTGTAGATGGTTTTATCATTATTACCAATCTTTGTGTCTGGTAATGATCATGGAAGTGTTGAAAAAACTCTAATGTGGGGCTTTGGGGAGGTAATCTGGAAGTTTAATGATCTCACAGGGTCCTTTGTTAAATCAGACCCACTGTGCTGTTTGTCGATGTTTGTTTTAATTTGTTTTAATTTGATAAACTGGAATCTTAAAATTTCTTCTCTGCTGGAAAGGAAAAAAATAGTTTTTGAAAAAGATGCTTACCTTTCTTATTTTCTTTTCATTGCTGTTTGAGCAAAACAAAACTCTCTCAGTTGTGTAAGCACACTGGATATAATGAAAATGTTGGCAGTTACTGAGACCTTTCATGCACTTCCAACTGTTGGACTCCAAGAAACAAACATTGAACTCAAATTTGTTTTGGGCATTTTCAAGATTTCATTCAACACAAAATAGCTGGAAGATTAAATGCAATTGTCAGGTTATGTTTGGTTTTACTGAGCTCCTGCCCAAACTTGAAAAAGGTTGGTTTCTCATGAAAGGACTTTGAGGACAACTCATTCTTCTTTTCTCCATCTATTGAGAATCACACATTCTCTTAGTCTCATTGGAGCAATAACTGAAAATCACTCAGGTTGATAACCCTCAAAACAGAACTGCTGCTACATTTCCAGTGAGGACATGACTTGACGCGTGCTGTCCAGAGCTAGAACGCAATGGTGACTGATCAGAGGAACACACATTCTGAGGGTTTTTAGTTTTACGTTGGTTAACTTTATTTGTACTTCAGGAGTTTTAGTTTGGTTGATGTCTCTTTTTCCAAAGTCCCATTTCAGTGAAACTGTCACTCGTGACAGTAAAGCATATTGGAGTAACCGTGAAAACAGAGCCACTTTAAAATAGCACTCCGCCAGCTTTTTTCCATGCTTACATCAGTCTATTCGGGAGCACCTGTAGGCTTGGCTCATGGGTCAAATCTGAAGTATTTTAGTTATATTTTCATTTTGTTTGGCACAAAATGTAGATGACTTTTGACTTGTCTACTCAGCACTCAGGCAGTTCAAAGTGAAGTGGGCCATTTCAGAGCCTAGCAGTGTCATCATGTTTGTTCACTGTGGCAGCTGGAGTGCAATGATGGTGTGCTCAAAGGCACAAAAGGTAGAAAAAACAAAAAAACACTGAGCCAGAAAAATTCCTGTTAATTTTAGAATTTGATCTGATAAAGTTTATGCTTACGGCTAAGTATCATGTTAAAAACTGAAATATCTTGTGTGAATACACCACAATACAATGTCCTGTTGACTTGTTATCCACAATCTACTAATTGTTTCTTTAATGATATGGTTATTACCTTATTTTGCTTAGATTTTTTCTAGGATGTTTATCACTAAGAACTCTCTAGAAACAGCTCTACAAAAGTCCTCAATTAAGCCCTGGTTTTCAATTTCTTTTGCAGACCTCTGAGGACTTAATAACCTTAATAATTGCTTTCATGAGCTCTGTGTCAGAGTTCTTAATGCTGCGGTATGTCTGACCCCGACCTTGACCATAACTAACATCCCATGACCACTATTATCTGCATGCTCTGTATCTCCCTTAACTTTCCTCTAAGTCCCAGTTTAAAACCTTTTCTTAACACTTCTATGCTAAAAAAACCTATTCCAAAAAATGCTATTATATGCATTATAATAACGCACTATGGGCCAACAGCACTGTGGGAAACAGAGGCTTTTTGCTTGTGAAAGGGGGAGTGTTAGAGAGAGAGTGGACTGTAAGTTAATTATAGTTAATAGAGCTAATTCATTTTCTAACCTCAGTAACCCCGTAATCTGGCAGCGTGGAATTAACCTCATGTATCCTCACTCCATCCCACCCTCACATGGGTGCTCACACATTCACACTCACATTTTCAGAGTGCAGACGCACACTGAGTCTGTAACCAAACTTAAGCTTGACCAAGCAGTCCTATTAACACCGTCATGGTCACCTCATGGTCATCTCCGGTCATGTGGTTCATCTGATATTCAATCTGCCCTATGACCTCCACTCTGATTGGTGTGACACTCTGCTCTGTGGTATCGTGTGGAACTGCAAACCTCCCAGGAGATAATGTACATTCACTGATAACACACACTCACACACACACACACACACACACACACACACACACACACACACACACACACACACACACACACACACACACACACACAGTAGCTATTTGTGCTGACATATTTAGGACAGCACAACTCTGCCTTAAGCTGAATCGGCTATATTCAGGAACAGCACCACAAGCTCTGTTGTCTAACTAAGAACTAATAAAAAGAAAAGACTATAAGAAATAAACTCAGTAAAACTCATTTCAACAACAGGGCTTTGATTAACTGGACTAAAGTCGGGACTGCTGCACATGCTTGTTTACATTTTCACGTTTTAATTAGAAATGAAGCATAGCGTTAGTTCTGTCAGGTCTCGACATCAAGCGCTGATCCACAGCCAGTGGCTAGTAGCTACCTCAACCAGACGATAGCCAGTTGATTCACTCCTAGCTCCTATTGGACCTATGCCTATAGAGCGCCTTATTTAAAACTGCCCTAACCCAGCCTTTTCCTCTGCTTCAACAGCTAACCAGGAAGCTGCTGCAACCACTCTGCACACTCCCAATTTTAAGAACACTCAGATCTGCGTTTTTGCTTTTTCCTACCGTGCTCTTCTTCATGTCGATCGCTGCCCACGACGAGGATCCATGGCAGAATGAATGCTTTTCTGAAACGCAACATCAGCAATACGAAATCAAGGGAGACAGTCCTTGCAATGACAGCTGCATTCCCTTTAGCAGGAGCTCTCCTCTGGCAAGTAAAACTTCTATTTCTCCCAGCTTCAATGCATGGCCTGAGTCCAGGCTCCTGAAAGTCCTTTAAAAAAAACATCACAGCTCCAAATGGTGCCTCACATCAAGAGCTTTCACCTTGTTTATGGAAAATATCCACATAGATCCTCAACTTGCAGTTCTCTCTTCCTCCCCTGTATCCAGAAAAGCGACCGAGAAAAGAAAACACTGTTCCCGCAGCGTCACAGCAGTTCAGCTTCAGTCCACGCAGTCCAGTTGCCTGTTTTTAAGTCTTCAAGAAAAGATTGTAGTGGTACAATGATTTGAAAGCAAAGCCAGAGGATTTCAGCACATCAGTGCATGCTGAAGCTCAGGTTTTGGCAGGACACTGCACTATAAAGGAGGTGTTTTAAGCAGCAATTTACAATAAATATCAGAATCTCAGAACTTAATTTAACCCCACTGCAAAATGTGTATGGATATTTTAGTAGAAAGAATAAAGCGAATTTACAAATGACCAAATGCTGGTGAAGTGTGGATGTAAAATGTAAATAAAAGGACTTTGGGAAAAATAAAACAAAATAAAATTCATTCACTCAAAGTTCATGTTGCTTTTGACTTTTAAACTCATGTATCTGGGAGTTTTTAAAAGGCAAATGTGCCATTTAAAAGTGTCATCATTTCCATCACAGTGGCAGCAGATGACAGGAATACACTGCAGCAGCTCTACAGCATTATGCCAAAGGTCTGATATTGTTACCTGCCACTTCAACTACAATGGTGGTGTTAAGCTACAAGCTAGTGTGAAGAGGAGTGTGAAGAGGAGTGTGCAGAGCAGCGCTGTCTCCGTCCATGAGGGGAGTTGCTAATAAGCTACTGGAGCTCTGTAGAAGAAAAGCCCTTGAAAATTACAAGGGTAACGCGATTTTGGCAAAGATTTTATAATCACAACATAAAGACCACTGATAACACTATAAGTAGTAAGTAGTAACAATAAATGATCAGAGTGGGACTTTAATTCATTAATTTATTGGTTTGATCCACACATACAGTTTGCAGTAATTTCCACCTTACTTCTTTTCCACAATCTATGATATGGCGTCAGAATTAAGAGCCCTGTTGGTTTAATCTCTACAGTTCCTTTATTCCTCTACATAATCTCTTTAATATATTCGGTCTGGTGCTCAGACAGTTTCTCAAAACTTTCAGGCTTTAGTGACTCCTACTTGACTCGAGCGAAGCGTTCCCAAACCCACTGAAATGGTTTAAACAATCATACACTCCAGACATTTTGTTGTTCCAGCAAAGCCGTGAAACATGCTGTTCTACAAATGTAAAGAAGGATTAGATGCAAATCTCCTATCGTCTTTCACTAACCCAGATTTGACAGAAACCTGGAAACAATGAAGCAGTGCAACACAAGCTGTTATTATTTCAATAGAAATGGGGTCTTAGACTTTGTGCTGTGAATAGACGTCTCAGAGCTGCGTCTGTTTCTGCCTTAACCTCGATCTGCTGCCTCTCTGATGATGTGTTTGTCTGTGAGAGCAAAGAAAATACTGGAATCTCATGTACAGCATCTGCCTTATATTGGTTTTAATATGAATTAATCAGTCCCTCAAGGAACACTCTAGTCGGTTGAGTCTCAGTTCATGTTCAATGACAGCCAACATCTGCAACTGGGCCTGGATTTCAGTATAGATTTATTTGACCAAATATCACAGGTCACGGAGTTCTGGGAAAATGTTTTATATTGATTCAAGCTTTGCTGTCATCTGAAGGCAGATCTGTGATATCTGCTCTAGTGTAAGGAGCTCTGCTACAGAAACTAAGAGGCCTCGATCATTACAGTTTTTTTAAGACAGTGTTGACAGTCACTAAAGATTCTCCACCTTGGTAAGAACTCAGCCTACAAATACATAAGAGCACACTTACAGACATTCAGATGCTGCCATGCCAAGGCAAAAATGATCAGATGGTGTTTTTCATTTTATACCTTCATATTTACAAATAAACTGTAAAAACCTGCCTTTTGTTAATTTTCATTTTTATCACTGCTTGGTCTGAACTAGGTCTACCAGTATTGACAACAACCTTAATATCTTTATTTAAATGATACAATATTGAATGCATTCACTTAATACTGCATAATTGGTTGGTTAACAGTGCTAAAGTTTTGGTTATTACTGCTAGCTCTCAAAACCGAGGAAAGATATGGAAGATGCAAGAGCAGATATAGTCGGCCCGTACAACTCTTTGGGGGATGGTCAGACACTTTAAAAGGCATTTTCTTCTCCAAAGAAGTCTCTAGCAGAGAGCTGTCACTTCCTCCCACTAAGACCAAAGGTATCAGAATCTAGTAATTTCTCTGTGGGCTCATGGGAATCAGAAGACGGCTTGCCTATGCTAGTCAGAAACTACTCACACTTTACAAGAACATGGTATTTAATAGTCTACGAACCTGGATCTACAGTTTGATAGTGTAACTAATGTGTTGAGATCTGCTGTGGTATGTTTTAGCACTTTGTACTGATGTACAGGATAAGCTGAGACGCTGCTCCCCCATCTATGATTACACAGAAAATTACTTGCAATTCTATGGAAACGTGTTGCATTCACTTACAAATAAAAAAATAAAAAAAAGGAAACTTTTTTTTTTTTTTCTTCTGTTTTTTAGACTAATTCTTTTCTTCTTTCTGTTTTTCTGACTATTTTTTTCTTTGGTTACAATTCATATTCAATCAAATTAAACTTTACGTGACCTTTAGAGACATATACAGTATTTTTATTAAGTTGAATTAAAACTAAAAATAAAAACTAACACCTGACTGGTCATTTACACACAAGGTTTTAAATCAGATACATTTCTTGAAAAGTTGGTCGAACCTCTGTGCACACTGCAGACTAACACTGTCCAGTTTGCCTTTGTCCTTGGCGTGGGCAGAAACTCACCAGGTAGAAAATAGAAGAGGTTCATTGATGTCTGCTTGGAGGAACAGCATCATTGTCAGCGAGTTAAGAGCACATCTGCATGTTTAACTATTTGGCCAGGCAGCTTATTGTATGTAATTACAAGATGTTCAGGGGACATAATGGGGTCCAAGAGACTGTGCAGGAGCTCTAGAGCTCTAAACCCTGGTTTATCCTGCTTACAGTGGTCGTCATGTATGTTTAAACACCAAGACAGACTCAGCCCCACAAGAGTTGGACCATCTGATGATGGTGTCATCCATACTGTAAGTGAGCTTGAAGGCCAGGGAGTTGGAGGTATAGTTAGGGTAAAGAGAAAACAGCAGAGGGGATTAAAAGCAGCTGTGTAGGGATGTAGGACAACAGGTCCATATAGAAACAAATCCTGAACAACAATGTGAAGTGGCCTTATGCAGTGTTGGACTCATTAGGATTATGACTTAAGCACCAGAAGATTGATGTGATCATATAACATGCTTTGCTAATTGTTATTTTAATAACACACACTCCTGTGTTCAGTAACTCATTCATGTTCAAATCATCAAAACCATCTGGCTCTAACTGCAGGGAGGAACTGAGGTCTATTAACTATGAGCCAATTACTGAAACTGTTTAAAAATGCATAAAAACATCCAAAGATAAATCCACATATTGTATTTATGTTATTCATGCACAAATCTGTTGATGCAAAGCATGCTGGGATAACAAGATGTGGACCAGACAAATGGAACCTTAAAACAGCTTTAGTTCAGCTCAGGAAACAAAAACCTGTGTCACACACATTTGTGAATTGTTTTGGTGTCATGCTTTACTGTGGCTGATCTGGTTGGTCTGAAAAGTGAAGCCAGTGATTTGAGCAGGCTGTGGTATACTTTTGAATCATTATACTATCCAAAATACGGCATCAAAATAATAAACATTTGCAAAATAACAAAGTTGATCAGTTTGAACATTAATATCTTGTCTTGTCTTTCCTGTCAGTTCACGCCTGCCCACCATAACACACAAGATCAAAATCATCATCTTCGTGGGACTACAGGGGTTTTCTTGTAAACTGTGGGAGACGATTCTGAATAAAAATATCAAGGAAATACATGTGAATGTATTTGTCACTACACCTCTTTCTTTTGGCTTTTGTTGTTTTTCTGTGTTTGCACAGTACACACCCACACAGCTACATTTTCCCAATTCAGTGAGCATGACAATTTGCATTTTAATTTACCTGCTGCCAATCCTTTAGTGCTATTTGTAGTGTTTTTAAATTATATCTATCATGCATGCCTGTAGCTTAGGGTAAACAAACTGAATGGACTCTTTTCACTAAGATAAAATCAAACCTAAACCAAAACCAGGACCTCTTCGCTTCTCACCTGGACTATTCCTTGCCGGCTGGTTGTTGATTACAGGACAAACTGCACTTCATGAGGCCCTAAAAGAGGCATTGAAGTTCTCATTTTTGGTGTGGTAAGTGGATTGTGTTTTTATGCTTTTTCTCATGCTGAGCACATGAAGTGCTTTTACATCACGTGTCACATTCACCTATTTACACCACATTCATATACTGATGGCAGAGGCTGCTCTGTACAGAGCTCATCAGAGGTCCGTTTCACGTAGCAGGTTTAATGGAAACTCAGAGTCTGTTAACCCTGAAATCAGGGAAACTCTGAGTTTTCTGTTTCACAAAGGAGGGTCAGTTAAAGGTGGGGCTGCTGGGCCACCACCCATTTTTCTGCCCTCTGATTTTCTGATTCTGCCCATCTGCCCTCTTTCTGTTTGCTGAGTGAAAGTCTTTGTTAGTTTAAAATTCCAATCATTTAACAGAACATCATAAGAGAGTAAAATTCATTTTTGAGTGTGAAATGAGCATTTTGTAAGAGATCAAACTGCCACTTAATACTTACTTGACAATGTAAAACATAATCAAAATGAGAAAATGCAGATGTCTCACCTGTTTGCACAATGTTTTTATATTTAATTTTCAGCTGCTGCCAAGTGCGCTTTTGTCCCGCTGGATTGCACCTACATAAAATAAATTAATTGGCTCCATGCACGCAGTTTCCCCTGCAACAGTCTGTCATTGTGATTGCACAAGACTAGATTTAGAGTTACGCATTGACGCGAGCAGCAATTTCCTCCCATGCCCTCTCCCTTTCCTTTGCAGCTGCTGCTGTATTGCACTTTCTTTTAAAAACGTGCTGTAATTCGCCGTAGGCTGCCCTCCTTCTCCCTGTTTCCATTGGTTGATCATTGAATCTGCGCTCCACAGATGCTGACTGTTTATGTCTGGCGTGCACGTGCTTAACTCCAAGTCAAACTACTCGGAGTTGCTAAAACTGACTCAAATAAGGTGTTATGAAACCGGAAACTCAGAGTTTCCTATCTCAGAGTAGATCAACTCAGAGTTAAGGATTTCACTCAGAGTTTGTTGAACCACCTACGTGAAACAGACCCCAGTTTTGACTAATTCCCTTCGCGCACCACCGCAGGTGAGTTTAAGAGCCCTGTTTGTGGATAGCCCTGGGATTTCACCCTCTTCGTTTACAAAAAAAATAATAATAAATAAAAATGTGTGCACACCACTTTTTCAGAAAGGTTTACATTTACAGTAACCCATGGATATATGCCTTTAAGACAGCAGTGTACCCAGATCAGAGGCTGGCGATGACTTGGACGCACTCTTCGTGTTGGAGGGAGAAGTTGCTGCAACATTGCTGACCTTTGAGCACTCAGTTGTCTCTGTGTACAAAACTTGTATTTGCAAACGCAAACAAATACAAAGAGATTGCACCAGCACAAATGTAACCGCTATTCTGCATGCATCCATGATCACCATAGATTGTAAATATAGACTGTAGGTTGTAAACAAAGTCGTATTTAACTCAGTTTCCGGTGCACAATCTGCCGTTGGCTACCCAAATCTATGTTTACATGCAAACAGAGTTTTCCAAAATCTCCACTCTGGTCGGAGTTTTTAGGGGAGAATTCTCTGCTTGTGTCTAAACAAAGGGTGCAAATGATGGTAAATGTCTCCGTTTTTAAAAATAACCGGGTACGTACGAATGGGGCCTCAGACCCCTGCCTTTTGAACTGGGAGACGACCAGCTCTACCGCTGAGCCTCAGCCGCCCCTTTTTCTGACCAGTGGTCATGTTTAATGTCAACATTGCCACCACTCAAACTGGATTACAGGCATTTTGGTAAAACGAGCAGTTTTCTACTCTAATCGCATCTTTTTCTTCCACTTTGTTCGAGCCAGTTTCCAGCTGTCAAGGCTGTAGGACTTTCATTTTGTGCTTTTGTTCATTGATTAGTTGCTGGAAGTGTGTCAAGCCCACACATCTACTAAAGCAGGGTGAATACAGGGGCAGAGTGGGTGTAATGTTCTTAAAGTGCTTATCCATCATTCAACTCGCCCAACAGTTGAAACTGAATCTCAGTTTGAATAAATGAGGTTTATTTTAAAAGCCTGTCAGTCACTTGTGGGTTCAGCACAGAAATTGATCCTCTATAGACTCAAAAATCCATTTCAAGATATTCCTCCATGATGCAAAGGTTTGTCTTTGATTGAAAAGACAGTGATGTCAAATTAAAAAGTCTTAAACTGCCATGTTTTAACGACTAACCAGGGGATCAGGGCATCCTCTGCTCTGATGAAGGAATCACTGTCTGGTGTGTTTTACATTCACTGATTTTAAGCCTTGGTGGCATTCTGGGAAATCAGAGTGACTGCCTGAGGAGGATTCACAGTCAGCAAGTTGAAATTAAGTCATGGCAGCTGGAATCCACTGAGGATGAGAAAAAAAAGGAACATCTTGGGCCTGAACTGAAGCTCTGTGTGATCCATAACTGGCCTGTATGAAGAACCTACAATGACTCACTTAAGGATACGCTCTCTGATAAAGAAATGCCTGTAGATCCAAAAGGGTTCAGCTCTGCCTGCTGTCTTCAGTTTGATCAATTGAAAGTGGGCTTCACGCTGCATCAATGCAGTAGACAGATGGGCATAGTTACCTGAGGTAATATTCGTGTTTGGTAATGCCGTCCCTGAGGACTTGCGGTTCAGTGGTAAAGGAACAACAAACCTCAAGGGAGAAATTAGTAATCACAACCAACAACATTAACTCTAATATAGTTACATCTGTTACATTGTGTTTGAGGATGAAGCACAAAAAAAAAAAGTGCATCTGCCAGGTTGGCAGGCAATATGTGATCTTGTGTTTTTTCTCCAAGCACTATATGTACTCATATGGAGGGTTAGCGCCACAACAATCATGCCTGAAACAAACAACAGATGTACAGTGAAGAGGCCCTGCTTAATCTGACCTGCATATATGTTGCGGTGGTTTGATGCTGTCATCCTAAACAACCTATGCATACAAAGAAGGATGATGAAAACCAAACAATCAAAAGCCACAACCAGCCATAGCTAGGTTCAACAACAGCTCCGTCTTGCTGTGAGGCCACAGTTATAACCCCCTGCACCACCGAGCCACATTGCTACAACCACAATGAGGCATGATTACAAATAAATTAGAAGGGTTATTAAAACGCTGCTTTCCTGGAGAGAATAATTCACGCTTCAGCAGGGTTTGTAGATAAACTCTAATTGTGCTTTAATTTTCCTGTCTTTGAATCCTTAAAGGGGCACTTCAGCGAGAGCAAAAGGCTGATTTATTATGCACATCACAGATTCTCCAATTTGCTGAGCCTGAGACGCTGCATGAAGAAACAGGAGATCTCATGCAGCAAACCAAGCCCATTGAAATGGCTAGTTTTATTGTCATCATGAGAGGACCCGGTGGAAATATTAAGAGCCCTAAATCAAAGCTCAAGGAGCACTCATAATCATTTCCCTTTTTAAAATTATGTTACAGTAATAGGGGGGTCTCACCTCCCCCTTGCTGCGCAAAGGACACCAAATTTCATTATGTCTTAAACTGCATTACTGTTCGAAGAAAATTAAATATAAAACTGCATTTTTCACCAGGACCCTATCATCCTGTCAGACCTACACCGGAGGAAAAATGTTTTTTTGCTAAAAGAGAGTAAACATATATCTGTTTTGACTTGACAGGGCGGCAGTAGCTCAGGAGGTAGAGTGGTTGTTGTTACGACCCGGGAGAACGGTTAGGGGAAGATGGGAAGTAACAATAAATTAAACCGGGCAGGGGATACTAAATGAAGAGTAGCAAACAAGAAATCAGAATAAGCGAGTAATTTATTTACAATCAAAAACTAATAACAAAAAGATCAAACAACTAAAGGCGAGCACGAGGCCGATTATCAATAAGTTATTCAAAACGAAAATTCACTGCCAACTGTTCAAGCAAACAAAGGAAACACCACAGGCTCCTGCCACTGGAAAACCTGGACTTCAAAAACACAAAAATGCACAAGATTGACACACAGTCAACAATCGGGAGGTCTGCAGCACGAGTGACGATCACTAGGGCTGAGAGAGAGAATCAGCGCAGCTGTGCCTTCTTATATCCGCTCCACTCATCACACCAAGCAGGTTCACCTGACACACCTGGGGAGGAACCTACCAGAGACACACACAGCAGAAGACACAGGACACACCCACAGCCATAACGGTTGTTAAATAGCTGAAAGGTTAGTGGTTCGATTTCCCGCTATCCCGAGTCTGTCCATTGTGTCCTTGGGCAAGACACTTAACCCACCTTGCTCCCAGTGTGTGTCCTCCACTAGTGTATGAATGTGAGTGTTGTGTGGTGAATGAAAGATGTATCCAGTGTAAGGTGCTTTAAAGGTTTCTGATAAAGCACTATAAAATTTGATGCATTATTTTGATTCTTTTTTTTTTTTGTTCTACATGAATCTTAGCCCCTGCTTATACCCTGAATCCTCAAATAAAGACTGGTATTCAATGGTGCCTCTTGTTATGATCAGGAATGAACCTCAAGAGTAAATCCAGGCCAGCTTTCGATCATTGGCAAGATCAGCGTCATATTTCCATGTGGCTCAACAGAATAAGGGAAGCAATTTACCAGGAAGTTTACAATAAACAAGCACTACCATCCATACGTTCTGTACAAATATACCAAAATATTAAACATTTCACAGATGTGGAACTGCAGTCACAGCTTTGGCTCTATTGGCACAGAGATGGCCACACTGAGCAGAAAGCATACATGATGGAATTTCTCCACTTGTGTTGAACTATTTGGGAAAAAAAAGGGAAAATGAATTCAGATATTTCATCAATCTAGTATTTCTGTTTTAGAGTTCCTGGGTAAGCTAAAAACTGATTTAGAGTCGCTGACAAGAAAAAGTCACACATCACCTACCGAGCCTTAATTTCCTGCATTTTTGTATCTCTGGGTCATTAAAGCATTTCATTGTTGTTTCTACTGGTGTCTTCCAGAGCAAATTATCACACACAATGAGCTGAAGTTTCCACACACTCAGGGTGCACTACATGAAACCAAGCACGGCTTTTATGATGCCGTTGAGTTCCCAAAATGAACAGAAGTGCTTGGTTGTACTCCCCCTCAAACATCGAGCATGTGTACAGGACATTCAAACACACTTATTCTTGAAGTGTGCTAGTTGTTTGTCATTACAGTATTGTTTTTTTTTTCTCATTCATCTCATTTACCACAACAGTGGCTGGTAAGCATAAACAGGTTTTAGCCAAAAGAGCTTCACTGGCTTACAGTGTGGACTCAGTGGAGCACATTGTAAGTCTGAATGCAGGAACAGTTAAAACCTTTTCCTCTGAGGAAACCCTAAAGCAAGTGTGATTTACGTTTAGATTTAACTGTAATCATGGATATAACTATGAATACGACACACTTACAGTTTAAAAAAGGTTAATCATACATTGTCATTTGAATACTCTGTTTAATTTGCTCTTTATCCTCGTTCTTTGACTGAAAACAGTTCTAATAGATACAGTATGTTTGGCCTGAAGCAAATTACAACTATTCCTCAGTAGAAATACTTTCAGCCTCTGGCAATATAAAAAACATGCTTTTGAAGAGTGCAATGTTTTGAAATTAGAGCAATGCCACATGACTTTGTGTGTGTGTGTGTGTGTGTGTGTGTGTGTGTGTGTGTGTGTGTGTGTGTGTGTGTGTGTGTGTGTGTGTGTGTGTGTGTGTGTGTGTGTGTGTGTGTGTGTGTGTGTGTGTGTGTGTGTGTGTGTGAGAGTGTGTGGGCAGCATGTCTTGTGACAACACAAGCAGTAGTGTCACAGACTGAGTAGATTTTCTTTGGCACTGAAACAGAACACATCTCGCCCAAAGCGAGAGACGACTGAGCCAATACTCAAGTGTTATAATCTTGTCAGGAGACGCTGTCTTGAGCTTTTGCTTTCTCTTAATATGGGAGAGTGACTTTGTAGATTTTAAGTGTTTATTTTAACCTTAACACCAAAGTCGCTTCCACTTCAGGGTTGCTCTTTTCAAACAGGCGATGAAAACTTATGTTTGCTCATGTAATAATGTCGAATGTGCAAATTCAGTGGATTTTCGCCATTTAACTCCTTGTTTTAATAGAACTGGAGAGTTTTCCATGGTACCACTGGTTTAAATTGTTGTTTTTTTAAGTTAGCTGGACTTTGGTCCTTAAGTGGTGCTGTATCACTAGATCTCAACAACCACACTAATAGAAAATGACCCCTAAATAAAATTGCTGCTTCTATTAATACACAAACAGGCAAATTTACCATATGTGTGGAGACTTGAAACCATAGACTGTATATAGAATGGATACCGTCTGCCTCCTCGCTGGGTGAAGCCACTGTGAGAACAGCACCCTCTGGAGATGTACTGCAGTATAGGTCATAAATCCGCCTCCTCCAGCAATCCCTATGGAGTTGTGGCTAAACTTTAGAAATTAATAACGCAGAATATAAATGTTTCTCCCCCCTGGTCGCGATGTTGACAAGTAGTTATTGCAAGACTGGTTTGTGCTCAAGTCCTCTTTTTTCTGTGCAGCTCCATCTTTAAAAGTTAGTAGGGGGTTCATGTTTTCCATGATTGACACTTTATACAGCCTATGGGCGTACAAAGGTTGTGTAGCTCACCCAGGGGATACGCTGTTTAAGCAGGGTGTCATCACAGCTGACTCTCCCGCCGAATGTGTACAACACTACTGCGCAAGTGGTGGTTCCAGGAAGTGGAGAAAATCCCAGAAATACTGAGAGCAATTCAGATTTGAATTTGTATAATGGCAGAAGGCGGAACCAAGTTGTCCATGGTATATACAGTCTATGCTTGAAACTTATGTGCAGTGAAGTCAAAGAGGAAGAGGACCCACATGCAGACTTACGTGAGGTACATTAGCAAAAAGTCTGAAGAAGAAAAGAAAAGAAAAAAAAACTATGACACACAGGTGAAAGTAATCAGGGCAGGGAGGAAAATCACCAAGGAGGAATAACACCCATTAGCTGTGTACAAATACAGACTCAGAATCAGATACACCAGAAGTGTAATCATAATCATCATTATTGTAAGAGACGTTCAGTTATCCCCCCTTTAAAGCAGCATGCTTCTTTTATTCGGGTTATTTTTTCTTCTTTTTTAATTCAATATTTGTTAACTCTGGTGTGTATTTTGTTTTGGTGGTTTTGTCAGTGTGTCTACTGGGTATTTATTTATATCATATAGGTTTCTACCACACCCACACACGTGCTTTTGCGTATTCTTTATTTATTTGTTTTGTACACTGTGTATGAATATATATAAAAAAGATAAATAAGTGAAACAAAATAGGTATAATCAAACCCAACACTCTGGAGGAATGACTTTGAAAAAAAACACAAAAAAAAACAGTCAGCACTGGGATACTCAAGAGATACACAAATACAGAGAGGTAGTTACTGATAAAACATATTATGAAATTTAAAAATGTGTTTATGGGCATACGGTGTTCACATAAATCATGTAAAAACATCTTGCAGTATCCAATGCCATTAACGTTGAAGGATATCTTCTTAAGTGGGCCTTTTCACTATGCTTTCACAAGTCATATATGCACATTTTGTGACTCTGCTCTAACTGAATCTTAAGTGATTTTTACCACTCAGTATTCTGAACAGATGCCCAATGTGTAGAAAATGGCCACGATTTGCATGATGAGTGAAATTGGAATTCTTATGGTTTTCGGGGGCCACACATCCCTCCATTAAAGTGAATAACTTTAGCCAATGATTGATGCCGTTTGCAGGTTTTTGCCTCCACTCCAGATCATTCACTCTATGAGAATTACCCTCTTCATCTGACCTTCAACCACCAGTCCCCGGTCTCTTAATTCGCTGTGGTTGGTGTGGCATGAAGGTCCTCCTGCACTTTCCTCATGTTTATCAATTGCAGGAGAAGTATGTCCTGCTGTGATTGCAGCTCAATTAGAGAGGACAGCAGATAGAAACACCTTTGTGCAGTACACAATGCAGGTCCATTTTGAAAAGAAAAGAAATAACAGGCTCACAACACAGACAGTAAAACAACTTCCTCTCTTGCTCTTGCTGGTGTATTCGACCAGCAGCAAGACTATGTTGATATTGTCTTAATCTGATTAAATGCAAGAAGCATGTGCACACACATCTCAATCAGATTACTCAGTCCATGCAGCTCTTACTTGATGAGCTTGTCAGCAGCAGAAGAAGAAGAGAGACCAGTAGAGGAACATTGTACTATATATGTGACTGACCTATTTATTGCCTGGGGAAGAACAAAAAGAGCCAATTAGCTACAGCTCTCTAAGAGAGGCACCAAATTCTGATCATTGTAACATTTAACATCAACATGTACTCCTCCATGCTACCAGCAAAAACAGTGTCTCTCTTATTAGGAATTAAAGGGATTATCCAAAGAACCTAAAGTTTGTATATTGTAAAGTCAGACTTTGACAAAAGTTTTGTCCTCCAAGTTGCTGGAACACAGTGTTGAGAGCTATTTCATTGAGTTGTGGTATTTCACCCATAAGATTGTACTAAAGGAATGAATAACTCAATCAATCAATCACTCTTTATTAATATAGCGCCACTTCATAACAAGTGTTACTCTAAGATACAAAACCAAAAACTGATCTGTTTTCTTATTGACAAAGACACGATCACATTGAGCTCCACTCTGTAAGCACGGACCATAGATTGTTTATAGAATGGACGCCGTCTGCCTCCTCGCTGGGTGAAGCCACCCTGAAAACAGCACCCTCTGGTGACGGGCTGCCTTATAGGTCATGAATCCCGCCTCCTCTAGTAATCCCTGTTGAGCTGTGGATAAACTTTAGAAATTTATTACATAGCATATAAATTTTTCCTCCCGCTGGTCGCGATGTTGACATGTAGTTGCTTTATGACTGGTTTGTGCTCAAGTCCTCTTCTCTCTGTGCAGCTCCATTTGTAAAAGTTATTAGGGGGTTCATGTTTTCTATGATTGACACTTGATACAGCCTATGGGCGTACGAAGATTGCGTAGCTCACCTGGGGGATATGCTGTTTGAGCCGAGCGCCATCACAGTGACTCTCCCGCTGAATGCATACAACACTACTGCGCAATGTTGGTTTCAGGAAGTGGAGAAAAAAAAAAAAACGAATACCGAGAGCTGTCTGGCTTCAAATTCTGTGTAATGGCAGAAGCCAGTGCCAAGTTGTCTATATACAGTCTATGGTTTAGACCCACTCCGATCCCATCTTTAAACACATGGGTGTGGCGCTTCCTTTAACAGGTAGAAACCTCGAGCAGAACCAGACTCATGGAAGATTATCATCTGCTACGTCTATGTTGGGCATTAGAGAGGGGTTCTTCTCATAGCTATACTTTTGCAAGCTAATTCTAATGTAATCGTGAGGTCCATCTGGTCCACCTGAGCTCAAACATTTTCTAGTAGCCAGCAGGATGATGAAACAAATGGTTCCAGAAAAAGCTTCAAGGCTGTACAAACAATATGATACAATAAAATACAAGAACTTTATTGATCCCCAAAGGAAAATTCGTTACATGACATGTTTTAGACTTTTTCGTGTCTAATACACCACTGTGACTCGGACCGCAGATTTTACATTTAAAGTAAAAAAATATACATCTTCTATCTAAATGTGGTGGTTTTGTAAGGAGATGTCACTGCAGTGATGAAAGCTCATTAACCTCTGTGAACTTACCACATTAGTCTTGAAAACAATTCAAAATAAGAGAAAGAAAAAAAAAATCTGAATTAAAATCGAAATAATGTATGCTGTAAGTGTCTACACAGTGTGCAGTTTGTGAACTGTAGGATAATCTTAACTAGATACTGAATTTCAAATTCATGATTATAACTGCTCTGTACGAGGTTTAGATGTCAGGTTGGGAAGGACAGCACAGCAGGCATAAACATCTATCTTCAAGGTTGTCTTGCTGCTATTCTATCTAAAGGTCATTTATTTCTGTATTGCTATTTTGACATCCACTGCTCAAACCTTCATTCTTCTTTATTCTGGAGATCTCAGCAGTTTGCCAGCTTTTGTTCGTATTGTGTTTCTTCCTTTACAATGCATAGGCAACCTTGACGTCTATTTCACATTGGTCCATCTCCATGACATCAAATATGCTTTTCTTTTTTAAACTGAAGAACCATGAGGAAAATAAAGTATTGACTTTTTATCTATTGTGATATGACATTAATTTGAAGTCTTTGTTAACAGAACTTTAAAAAATGGAATTACAATCACCGAGCAGTTAACAGAAAATTAACTACACATGCATACCACTCTCTGGGATCAGCACAGACATACATTAGAAATTAAATCTTCAGAATGAACAAAGCACGAAGAGGAGGCTCATCAGGAGGCTCAAAGTTTTTAGCATGGACATGACTTTATTAGAGGATTGGAGTATCACCACACCATGTTGGATATCTGGCTTGAAACCATGAGAGGAAAAAGGAACACCTTTAGGAACCGGTTGTGGATCATTATCAATACCACAAACTTTCTGGTTTCTTTTTTTTTTTTTTTCTCTGAGAGAGTCTGAATCCTGATTCTTTCCGGGAAGCACGAAGGTGGCTTTAAGAGACACATTCACAGCAGTGCTTGTGGACGAACGGTGCATGTGTCTTCTTTACAGAATAAAAAAGTAATGTCTAGAATGCTACAGTGGAAAGGACACTGCTGTAGTAGATTTTAATATGTAAGGAAATATGCAGACCAAAACTGAAATGTGTTAGCAAAGAAAAAGTTAATCGAGTTGCATTATGTTAATTCCTGGAACAACAACAAAAGATTTCTAAATATTATTTTGGTCAAATCTGCGGAAAAGTTGCAGAGTTTGGCTAATAAATTAGCATTGCTGCTAGATCAAGGTTGAATCCCTGTTACAAAACTGTCACAGTTCTGTGACAGCACTGAAGATCTGCCTGTACCACACTATTGCGCTTACACACTGCTCCCTGGTATGGTGTAACATTATCAGTGTCCCAGTGTGTGATTCCACATCCCACTACAGAGAAACAGTAGAGGAACAGTTTATGCTCACACAGCTGGGAGCTCAGACATTCACATCTTAAAGGTTTTACCAACTAACAAACTAGTCAACTACTCAAACCACCCGAGAGCAAACGTCAACTCGTCAATTAATCGAAGCCAAAGGGGGATAGGGGGCTTACACTGGCCAAGCCTGTTTGGATTGGAAAGGCCAAACTCATCATTTCCTCTTAATGCAAACAAAATGTGATTACTACTGCAGATGTTCGCAACACAGAATATAACTGTCATTGTGAACTAATACCTTTTTTTTCTGTGTTTCTAACATATATAATGAGAAGTTGACTTCTATTTTGAAAATCTTGGTAACTGTAGTTATAAGAGATGGTGAAACTCCTGTCAAACACTCTAAGCTGTTCCATTCAGCTAACTCTGATGCTACACACGGCCATCTTCTTTCCTCAGACCTTCTCTGTTATTTCCTCTGAAGGACGATCAGAGGCAGGATGACCTCACCTGATGGTTTATCTTCCATGCGTTACCAATTCAAGACAATGCAAGACTCCTGAACACCTTCTGGGATTTCACTTGAACATAAGATCCCAACTCCGGAAATAGGCTCTGTCCGTTTCAGCCGCACTTTCTTGTTCTCAGTTCAGCTTTTTACTTCCAGCTTCGGTGATATCTAGTAATAAAAAAAAAATGCATATTTTTTTGGTATATTTCATTTACAACCTGAAGCCTTTAAAGCACATGTTCACCTGTGTATCACTGTGGTCATCCACAAGCTGTCTCTAATGAAATAAAATAAAATGAAAAAGTTTGTCATATATTTTACAGTTTTTGATGCAACATTTTTTTTTTAATGAATCTGTTGGACTGTTTAGATATCTACTGACCACACGTTGATTGTATTTCACTCTTAAATGTTGCATACATCAAACCAAGGTTAAGTTCTTTGACCTACTTTATGAGGGGCTGGACTAAGGAGCTGCATTTTTACTTTATTTCTGTCAGAAACCTGTTTTCACAATCTTAGACTGTGAATTTTTTTCTTTATTTTCCCAGACATTAAACTTTTCACAGAGTCCTTTTTTCTTCTTTTTTTTAAACTGAGCAGACACCAACAATGGGCATAAAGTTTTGAGTTGTATGTCATGTGTCTGATGTTGAATCAGTTACACTCACAGTTTGGATGAATGAACCCTTAAAAAGAGTTTCACTCTTAACCTAATGGATCAATATGAAACCAAGCAGTACGCATTACTAACAAAAGAAGAAACATGAAAACACAAACCACAGTCTCTTTTTTCCATGTATTTGACTTCCTCCTGCTTAAATTCCTGCTTGCTGCTGTTGAAGGTGGACTTCTTTTAGCTCGACAGTGAATCGATTTGGAGCTGCTGTACGATGTCCGTAGCTGTCATGTCTTACAGTAGAGCTATCCAGAAGGCTGAGCAGATAATGACCCTTTCCTCTGTGCTTTCTGACAGCAGAGATGTGAACCATCGATAGTCTCTTTTCAGCCCTTTTTAATGAGGAATACCTCAGGGCGCCCTGTCTTTTAAGGTGCTGAACAATGGAAGAATAGAAGGAAACATTTCGTTGGTGCATTGCTGACATGAGCCATGGTGAGGTTTTTATTTGATTTCAATATGAATCACACCGACCACACATTTTCCTATGTACCCTGTGAGTTCTATATTTAAATTGGCTCATTCTTGCAACACAAAGCTGGAGGAAGATTCATTCACAGTGTAATATATTTGAAATGTGCAAAATTAAGCTGCTTACATTTTTTGTATATTAAAGCTCCAATGAGAAGTTTTTTATAGGTTATAAAACAGACTGAGATGAACAATAATGCAATTCTATAATGTATAAAAGCAAATAAGACAAACAACAAGACTGGTAAACAAGTCTAAAAACGACGCCCACTGTTGTAACTTTTAGCTCTTGTTAGCAATAGTGTCATGATATGTTCTGGTATTAAGCTTTCCTTTGGTTTTGTTATCTGAGTGTATTTTCTGTGTGTTTCTTCCTGTTCCCTATTATTCCTACAGTGTTGCCCATTCATTTACGCACTGAAAAAATCTTTTGTGTATTAGTTTGATTTTTTCTGGATTTTTTTAGCCCGATGCCAGCCATCAAAATGTGTTCTGTCAATGCAATGACTCGTCGATCTGGCAGCATTTGATTCTCATCACTGCACTGTAAATACAGCAAAGTTATGTCAGTTATGTTGTCCTAGTTTCATTCTTAGATGAAGGAAGTTGCAATCCTCGCTAAACGTGTTAACTGATGGCATCTGTGTGGTGTGGTCTTATTTCCATTGTCCCGATAGTTTGACAACTACAGTGAAAACCCTCTAATACAAACCGAATAGGACTTGGTGTAACATATTAGGCATGATGTTTGTATATATCGGGGTGGGGGGGTTGACCCACCCTAAATCCCCACATTTTACGGCCCGGCACGAAATAAGGGACACCCAAATTTTATAAGGGACACCAACAATTTTTCGGCCCACAGCCTTTTAACTGTCCCTTACTTCAGTCTCTTGGAGTTGGCAACCCTAGTGTCAGCTGAGCAGCTGAAGAAACAGCCATCTTTTAGCCATGTTGCGCATGATAGCAGTGCCATTGTGTCCAAGGCCATTCACTGTTTAACCTTTTAACCACATGTACCTTTTAGCAGAAAATAACTTCAACACAAAAATAAACAGTTAAGAAATTCACTTAAAGTGATTCAGTGAGATATGTGGAAGTAAAAAACAACAACTCTATTCAACACTATGTCTATTCAGGCCCTCAGGCTGAGAAAATAAAAGATTTCTTCAAACTGTTAAAAGAAAAATCAACCAGAGTCCAAGGGTCCAGTAGTTTCGCTCACGTCGTAATGTTCATCAGGTCTAAAGCTCTTAGAAATATGTCCATTTTAGAGAATAAGACTTGGAATGCATTTTAAACTTTAAAAAGAGAGGATAAAGTAAAGAGGGTGACCCACAACTTTCAAAGACTTCTCAGTAATGACAGCTCTTTGAAATTAAGAAGAAGCATAATGACAGTAATAGATCACACTCAAAGCAAACCCAGCACTGATCTGGTTAATTCTCTGAAACCCCCCACTGTGCAGCTATTATACTGCGCTACAGCTTGTTACCTTGACTGTAGTAAAATAGCTGAAGGCTGACTATTTCACCATGTTACACTGCATTGCAACAGAATCAAGCCTCACTTTGAGAAGAATAAATGTTGTGCAGCGACTTGACTTTGGTGGACTCGGAGCATGACAGTTCTGCTGTGTATAAAACATGACCTTCATTGAACTGGAACTGTGCTTCGCTAGAGGAGCTTCTCAGACACATGCTCGCATGCTATCACCACTTATGCTAAGTGGAAAACATTTGCATTCAGTATATAATCTGTCAGAAATGACAAACACCTACCATATTTTTTTCTACCTGTGAATTCATGTGTGTGTGAGCACATGAATATTTTGTGAGTGTGTGCAGCTGCTAGTGTGAATCCGTGCAGAAGCCACTTGGTTGACAGATAACATTGCGCATTATAGCCCATGTGTAATGTGCCACCATTAACATCTGCATGCTAACCTGTCATATTCTATTGAGTATGCTTGAGTTATGAACCCGTTTTGGATTTCATCATAAAACACTTCAGCCTGCGGTGACTTGGCAACATGTGAGGGTGAAGGACATTCTTTGAGTGCACAAGTGCATGTGACAGTGTGTCTTACTGTCAGCTTGATCAAACACTACATATACTGTTGTTTAGACTTGAACCTGCACAGCTGTGAGTGTGCTTTCCTTTAGGAACATGAGGTTCAGTGTGCTTTGCAGGGCGGCTTGTGCATCCATCAGCTTGTGCAAAAAAACATCACCAATCAGACTGTGTCACCGAGTAGAACTGTACAGTGGCCGAGAACCGTCACTTCTGCAAATAAAAACAAATGCAAAAAAAAAGTGGCGATGGAATAAAAAAGTTACTTACTGCTAAAATAAAAGGATGCAAATAAAAAAAAGCCACAACAGAAGTGAGCTGCTGGGGACCAATAATGATGATGAGGGGTTTTACGATCTAGGCATAAAAGACGACGGTGAGAAGATGAGCAAAGAAGTAAGTGGAAAGGTTATTGTTTAATTTTGCTTTGTGCTCTTTTCAATGTGTCATTTGGTAAGGCCATGTAGCGCCTGAGTCGATATAAAGTTGAGCTGAAGCTAACACTACTCCGGCATCCTCCAGATCAACTACATATCGACTCAGGCGCAACATGGCCTAAAGTTTTGGCATTTTGTGCCTTTTCAATGTGTCATTTGTTTAGGGCCTGGTGACACAAATGACAGATTGAAAAGTGAAATGAAACAATAACCTTTGCATTAACTTCTTTGCTTGTTTCCTGCTCATTTGCATTGTGGCTTTTTTGATTTGCATCCTTTTATTTCGCAGATCATCGCAGATCATTAAAATGCAAACCACTTTAACAAACACACACAAATATAGCGAAGGGAATATATACACACTTCATGTGTTAATGAAACACTTGTGCTTCGTGTTAATGTGGTATTTTCAGCTGGAAGTGCTTAAAACTCCTTCCCGCAGAGTACGCCCAACATTTTATGTCAGTCAACTGTTTCATCATGGGAATTTTGTACTCAAAATTTAACATGAAGAGGGCCATCATGCTGTTTAGCATCTTTCATATTGACAGGGCTCAAGACTGCGACCAAAATCACATTTGTGACCTTTTTTCAGTGTGTTCCAGTAAGAATTTCATGTGGTCCCGTTCGTACAAGTGCATATGTGTTAAGGTTTTTTTTTTTACTGGCTTAGTCAGTCTCCTCCATCTGCACTCTCTCCTGTTCTAAAGATAGAAAATATACCAGTTGAGACATGCAAAAAAGCTGGTCAGCAACTATAGCAGGAGTTTGATTGCTGTAATAGCCAATAACTGCTTTTCTATTGATTATTGATAAGGGTATGAAATCATGGATGCTAAAGGCTCAGCCCTGCAGAGGAGAGGGAAATCCCTGGCTTGTTATCAGCCCAGAGTTCAAAAGTAGCATCCATGATAGTATGGGAATGCATCGCCATTAATACAGCACAACATACAGGTTTTAGATTAATATATTGTCTTCTGCAGTCAAACAAAGAATTTGCGTCTTATTTCGGGTACTAACTGTTAAAGGCTCTGCTGTTTTAAGGTTGAGTAGGTTGATTTTCTTTACATTAACTTGCAAAATTAAACCCAAGAGATTACAATAAAAAAAGAAGCCGGCCCACTAAGATGTTAGTTTTGCCTAAACTGTGAGAGTCTAAAAAACAGAGGTACCTCCAAATCTTAGTTCCTGGGTGTATCTTGCTGGTACTGTCCAAATTTCAAATACAAGTCCTTAACAATCTCTTTTTCATCCAACACACACCCCATGTTTTAAAACCAGCCTACACATGTTCTTGTATGTCATGTACAGTACACAGCGCTGGCATGCACCCATCATTTTTATGAGAGTAATCGGTTGTGATAGTAACACTGCACATTGTTTTTGGCTATAAGTGGGCCAATCTGTTCTTTTCCTCCTGGTTTGTTTCTATTTTAGGACAAAGTGGGCGTTAAAATTGAGAGTTGGCAGATATTTAAACTGTGAATGTGATTCAACACTCTGCTGATCAGACATCCCAATAGCTGCACATTCAGACAGCCAGTTTATGGGTCCAGATGTATTGTGTGATATCTGAAAATGAAAGTGTACTTCAGAAGTCTGCACACATTACTCTTCTTAACACTATTTTAATAACCCCCTGAAAATAAATATAAATGCAGTAAATCCAAATGTTTAATGATCTGCCAACTTTTGCATTGTGCTACACAGCTGCTATCATAAAGAAGGAGCGCCAAAACACTGCTGAACAATTACAGCACATAGAAAACAAATAGAGAGGGCTAATTTGACAATGTAATAATTTAAAAACACAAGACCAGGGTGATAAATGCTATAAAGAGCTTCCAAATATACAACAAAGCTCTAAGTACTGGAGTGAATAAAAAGGGTTGACAGCTGCACAGAAGTTTAAAAAACATTTGACCTTTTTGGAGCTTTTAAAAGAGAATGCTCTCCAACTTGTTACCGAACATGAGCACTTAAAGTCTTTAAAAGGGTAAAACTTGGAATCTACATTTAAGTTCTCCACATAATTTGTGTCTGAGTCCTGGTCAAGTCCTCATCACCTGTTTCTGAGTCCAGTCCTCATTATCTACATTATTTTTATTCAGTACAAACATAGTGGCCCTACCAGTTTATACCATTGACTGCCTGAACTTGGACTGACTGGGACTTTTAGATTGATCATTATAAGCTGTATCTATTTGTTTAGAGATTTAAATTATTAATTAAGCTATAGCCCTGTGTCCCAAATGTTATCTTGATAAGGAAACCATGGTTATAATAGTTTTTAAATTCTCATTAGTTTCTATTTTTATTTAGTTTGGGCTTTTTGTTTTTGATTTTAGTTCAGTTTTGAGGCTTTTAGATAATTTCAAAGGCTGAAATACTTTAGCTTAGTGTCTGTTTGAAAATGCTTTGTTTAAATACAGTTTAATTAGTTTACAGCTATAGTTTTTGATAATGTGGAATACTTGTCAAGGGCAGGAGGCCCCCCAAGACTGAATACTAAAAGCCCAGATCCTCATCTTATGTGTCTTGTCAATGACAAGAATTGAGTTAAAATTAAATATATGGCTCATGTTACTACCCAGATGCAATAGTAAATGCTATTTACTGTGTGTGCTCACATACTTCATGCTACCCCAGCAGTTTAAGTGGGCCACACCAGTCAAAAACGGTCTGACACCACCCTGCTTGTTGGTGCATATATCATTACTTGGGTCAGAAGGTAGAAGCATAAGTCCTGGACTTGAGTACTACAACACTGCTTCATGTGACACAAATTGATCAATGCATACAAATGAGCTTTTTAATTAAATATGAGCTCACTTAGGTCAGTCTATCCTGTTTTCCAAATCCAGAATCACTCCCCAATTGAAGCTGAGTGAAAACCAATGAAAATGTAAATATTACAACTCAGTAGGGACTGGATCCCACCAGGGAACTAGCCTTTGTAGCCTGCACAGACCACTCAGGCAGATCTGAGATGAGACAGATTATATTACCATTGGCACCACCAGCTGTTCCTGCCCTTACACCATGTACTGCTCTGTCTAACAGGTAGCTAGCATTACCTTACTTAAACAACATTTTAGAGATCATTTCAGAGTTGAAGGCGTCTGTGTTTTCAACAATTTGTACAGTCTATTGGGTGAAGACACAGTACTTTTATTTAACAGGGTATTACTTCGCTGTTTGAGCAACTACTACCTTGTTTAACATTAGCCCACAAATTGATGCACCAAATGCATCCTTTGCAGTCCAAGGAGGTAGGACACTTAAGTTGGCTGCAGTTGGTGGAGTTTAGATACAGGAGAGCATTCAGCACTTTGCTGTCACTCAACTAGTCTTCTTTTGTGGATTTTGAATATATTGGCCCATTGAAAGTTTTATCCATAAAACCATAAAAACTATTGGCCTGTAACAATGAATCCAAGACCATAACAGCTAATTCTACTTTTGACCCCAAATAAATACTAATTAAAAATTACTTTGTTGCTAATTTTTAAAACATCGAAGGCAAAAACAATGGCAGGTGAATAGAAGCAGATGTTGTTAAAAGTAACAGCCATGACTCTTGACGAGATTTTTCACAAAATAAACAGATGTGTTTAATAGTCAGAGCCAGCTGCTGGCATAATACGAAGATTTTACAGGCTTTTACAATATTCTGGGCTTGGTAAAGGGAAAAAAGCCCCCCCCCCCCCCCATATTTTTTGGAGTAACACTGGGTTTTGATTGTTTTCAAATTCCCCTACCATCTGTTGTCTAAAGGCAGTATCCCACCAGTCTGTGGATGTGTGTCTTTTTGTGTTTGGGTCACCTGGCCTGCTTGGAGTGTTTGGAGGGCTTGCACAGCTTGGGCTGCCTGGAAAGCAGCAGCATGTCAGACTTGTATGGATTACAAAAGGCACCTTGCCAACTTCACCATCAGGACCATCAGACTTGCTTTCCAGATTCATTTCCTCCAACTCTGCCTGCTCTGTCACATCCAGCATACAAACTGACACAGTGTATCCAAAGTGTAGGCCACCTCTGGGACATTAGCATGAACTTGTGATCTCTTGTATGTTTTAAATCATATTACGGAGGTTTTTAGCAGCAGTGGATTTATTTATTCATTTTTTTCAATTTTGAAGTTTTGATGCTAATGCCAATACTTCTTGCTCTGCCCATTTTAACCTTTGATCATAAATGTACACACCCATTTTCAAATGAAGTAGGGGTATAGTGTAAAATGGAATAAAAACAGAACTGTTTCTGTTTTGATTGTTTCTTTGCAAATATTCATTTATTTTTAATTGGATATGCAACATGTTCAAAAAAAAGGTTTGCACAGGGGCAACAAAAGATGGAGAAAATTTACTACTTAGCGATTTAGAGAATTTGAAATCTGAAAAAAATCATGAGTTACATTTAAATCAGATAAGAATTGATTAATTTGTGATCGATCATATGTTAACCATGAACAATTTTATAAAATAAACAATAAAAAATGTATTATCCGACAGCTCCATTATTTACCTCTGTTAATATACCATAGCAACAGGTAAACCTGCCTACATACCTGCAGATCCTAAGAAAAGGCCATGTAAACTCAATCACAAAGAAGTTATTGAATTGAACTGAAATTTAACATGTTAAAGTAAATGTGAACATTTTCTTTTTCAGCCTATAATTTCATTTTTCTTTTCTTTTTCATGGTATTATTTGTGTTACCAAAGTTAACAATATCTTGAGTCTGTGGGCAGAATTACATTTCAGGTAAGCTGTTTTCTTTCTGTCCTTGTTAAAAGTGGATCCTTTTTTTCCTCCCCTAAGCTGAACTCAGACTGAATAGTCTTGCTGGACCCCAGTTTTGTAGGATTTCTGCGTCGACTTATTAAAATCCTCAGAACTTGAATGGCAGTGTGTGCCACTGGTCTAAAAGTGCAACTGAGCAGCAGTTTGAGGTGTGTTTTTGTCCAGTTGTTTCACAGTCCGTTTGATCTTGTAATGTCTCTATATCTCTCAGTTCTATAGCTAATGGTTTTAAACAGTCAGAGGCAGCAATTTCTGTCAGTACTAAAGAGAGAGAGGGAGACAAAAAAGGTGAAATGGGACATAAAAAGGTGTAATCACACCCTGGTTGGACTGATATATTAGTGAAAAGAAGGGAGAAGAGTAATTCTCCAAGGAGGACGGTTCAATGCTAAGAGGAAAGATATCAATGAATTGGATCCTAGACAAGAGGAACCATAGGATGGTTAGAATAAATATGTTTAATTGTAAAAAAAAAAAAAAAAAAAAAAGTGATACTGATATAGTCATCTGAGTATCTTAATGGCTTATTTTGCAGTTGTTAAAGTTGTACACAGCTGTAATGAAAGACTGTGTTTCCTAATGCAATAAGTGACACCATCAGAGACTCTCCTCTGTTCAAATGCATTCAGACAACATTTAAATCAAAGTGCTTTCGATCAGTAATAAACAAAAATTACCATACTTATGAAGTTAGTATTGTCAATTAATAACAGAGTGATGTATAATATTGTATAATATAATTTATACCAATCTTTATGCTACCAAATACAGGACTTGATCTTAAAATTACACTCTGATTCAAAGGAGGATTCACTGCTGGAGAGGCAAACAAAACAGTAAGTTTGCATTGTGTTCAAAAAAATTGCTCTTGACTTATTCTGACTGAAATTTGACTTTTAAAAACACTAGCCCAACTGAAACTGCGCTGAATTTAAACTTCTCATAGTCAGATTAACATACCTGAAAAATGCAGTTAAGGAACAATTTTTCCTCGATCAGGGCTCAATCAAACTCAAACCAGGCTAAGAGTTCTGCACATGCTCCAGTTTTCCCAAGCTGGGCTTTAATCTGGATTGAATTATACAAACGGGTTGCTAGAAAGCTGAGTAAGGAGATGTAAAAAAAAGGCAGAACTTTTCTGTTGTACAATCAAACAGTACACATCTGTAAAAGTGACAGTGATGTCATCTTTTGATTTACATCCTGTTAGCCTCTTAGTAGCATGTTTTGTTGTTCGATATGCAACCTGGAGATGGCCAGACAGCAGTTTCGTAACAGTTTTTTAAGGCTTCGCTCTTGTCTCAGAACTAAACTTTTGGACTGGTGAGACTCTGGGTTTTAAACCAAGACTGGTCAAAACCAACAATGATAAGCTATTCATCTCTTGTCTCTTTTATGGAGATGTCCATGATCAAGTTTAGTTACCAAAAACTATAACTGTCAAATAGTAACATTCAACAGTGACTCCTGCAGCACACAGCTGAGAGAGAAACAGCTGTTAAATGCAGGTAAATGCAATGATTACAGTATGACCTGTTAAATATGAACCAGCAGTATGTTGTTGTCACCTACTATAAACTCTCTTTGGTTTGTTACATCATCAGCCTTCCTAATGCGAAATGTTTTAAAATGGGAGTTGTGTTACATTATCTGCATAGATAAAAGCCTTCAGCACAGGTACCATTAACCAAAACTTTTGTCATGAAAACTCAATAATCAGAAACAACAACTGGACGATTAAATAAAATAAAATAACAGGGAATGTCTCCCTCGTTTTTGTCTCTTACACACATAAACTCACCCTGGAGCAGAGTCCTGAGTTCACTTTAGATCAGACCCCTTAACAGCAGAAGTAGAAACCATTTTTCTTTATTATTCTGAATTATATCGGGTCATTTCAAAGAGCTTAAGGTCTTTCTCTGAAACATTTACGATGGAGAGACCATTGTTTTTCACCCGCCGACTTAGCCCATTAAATTCTGATTGATGGGTGCATAAAGTGTGCTGCTGCTCTCCAAATTTTATCCTTTGAAAAAAAAAAAAATACGTTTTTAAAGCAAATACAGAAATAAGAGAGAGGTACTGCTCACAAGACTGAGATAAATAGAAAGTTACTATGAACATATTTGGAGGAAAAAAACTAACAAAAACAAATTACTTTAATGTTAGATTGACATGGAGACAGCATATACACATATATAATTCTAGAGACTGAGTGTAAGTGAAGGATAACTCAAAAGCTGTGACAGGGCATTTTTGGTCAGTGGGTAAACCGCGGCCCCATAGCTCTAATTTTCCTTTAGCTGCTCATTTTAATGAAATTGTCTGTTCATTTGTTTCCAGTTGTTTCTCAAAATGAGAAGTGGCTCAATAAGAAAAAGCAAGATTTCCCTGTATTTTACAATCAAATCTCACAATACCAAGCAGATGTAAAAAAAAAAAAAAAACAGGCCACTATCTTGGCACTTTAGATGGTATAATACATAGACATGGTCGTGGTAATGTTGCCTTATCCAAGACATTGACTCTCAGTTCTTGTGGAATGTAAGCTTCTCTTGTCTTGTCTGGAGTATTTAAAAACATATATTGATCTTACCAGAGAGTCACTGGCCTCTCCTGCTTACTGGATTATTGTATTGATTGATTAAATAGGTTTTTGGAAGAGTTGCTGGAACAGTTTCAGCTCACATTCCCTACTCCTCTTCTGTTCTCTCTGGGACTTTGTTGACTGAAGTTGCTCTTGACACCTGTTTAGGGTAAGGAGTAGGCTGAAGCAAAGTGGATCCTTCAAAATGAGTAAGCCATCCACACCTTCAATTTCCATTTCATTTTGGTTTATCAAAAGAAGTCTGATATAACCACTGACATTTTTCTAGCAGAAACCAAGCAGAGAACGGCCTTTGAGTACGTCTTTTGTATTGACTTGTATGTGAACTGTGTGTAAATGTTCATCACCAACTGTTCAACCTGCCAATGCATTTGTCAGCAGGCTTTAACACACACAAAGCTGCAAGTGGTGCTCAAGTATCTGTCCAACAGGTCTACATGCTTGAAAAAGAAAAGAGACAGTCTAATTGGTTGCTGTTTTGTGGAGAGTCTGAAAAAGTATATGAAGAGGTATGAAAATAAACTTTCAAGTGATGAAGTGACTGTGACACACACACACACACACACACACACACAAGTAAAAAAGACCAAAGGCTTCTGAAAGGGTCCCCCTTTATACTGAACGTCTTTTAAGAGGGACTATTATGCTCATTTTCAGTGTTATAGGATTTTTGGCTCAAAATTTTCTAATTTTTTTCCCAAATTACATCTCTGGATAACTTTATTTCAACACTGCCTCTTTAAAACACCCCATACTCCCACACCCACTTGGGGAAAGACTGGCTAGCTCTCCTAAACCTCCAATAATTTTGCCATGCTATGAAGTGGTCATCATTGAGTATCTATTATGCTCTTATAAAGTGATATTCCAGCATAAACTTAAGTTATGGTCAAACACACCGTAACACAGAGTTAGACCCCCCCTCGAAGATGAATGTTGCCGACCACTTGCTTCTGTAGTTACACCAACTTTCTTAACAACCACACAATAGCAGTACATAGCGGTCTACATCTCCACATGCAAACCTCAACCAGAAAGCCACTCTATAGCCACAAATAATGCTCAGAACAGCACCTAACTTCATCAACAGTACATATAGGGTCCCAGCCATAGTACTAGCCACCAAATATCTTGTCAGTTTTGCCTGGTTTCTTTTGCAAAGAGACCAAACACAACTCACCCACTCTCTTCCAGTAGCCGCTTGTTTGTGGGGGAGCCCTGACGAATCGATCACCGAGTGCAGTGGCGTTTCGCAGCTCAAGGAAGAACATTTATAATTATTAGTTCATGAAAATGCATTCAGACTGAGACGCTAAAAAGAAGTCTTGCTTTTCTTTTAGAGTGAAACAGAAACTAGTAGAGTCAACCTTTCTTCTGACTATTGATTACATTATTGATTACATTCTATATGATTAACCAATTGAGACCTGAACCCTGTCTGAGACACGCCTCTGAAACCCTGAGGGCAATTTTGAGTCGGGCCCCCAGATCCTGAGGTTTTCTGAAGTGTTGAGGTTTATAAAAAAGCGGATATCTTGGCATCTGTAGAAACAAAATTTGAAAAGTATTTGAGAGCTTACACATGTGGCTTTCAAGATCAATATATGTTAGGGGGTGTCTAACTCTGTGTTGGGGTTGCTGGAACATCCCTTTGAGGGGATCTAACCAATCAGTTACATCACAAATTGAGAGACTTCTATATCGCTCTCGTGTATTCTTGTGTGATCTTTTGAAAAAGCCATCAAATGCAGGCTGCAGTTTATCTTGAGATTACCCCAACATAATCCAAAACTTTGTCCATCTGAAGCAATGACATCTAATACCTTAACTTAATATTTGTTTTGAGGATAAAGGACAAAAAAATAAAAAATAAAACCACTTCAGTTGAGAAACAAGAGGTTTTAGATTAAAACTGGAGAGTTCTTTTGAAGGACTGTAATCTTGTACTATTTTTCAGTCCTACACTTTGATTATAAGAATATCAGGATGAAAACAGATAAGAAGAACTTTTTTTTTTATCCCTGAGGGAAAATTCAATAGATGGATAGGCTCTTGTATTTGTTTTTATTATTGTCGACTCTCTAAAATTTAAGCATGCGCTCCCAAAATACATCCACTACTAATGTTTGTGATTAACAACAAAAAGGCTTTAAATGACCCTTTGTTTTATGTAATTTCCATTAAGTAAGTCCCTTTTGCTCCGTGCTGCTGCACACCATAACAGCTATTTTCAGGGTGGCCTCTTCAAATAAATTCAACCGTAAATGAACTGTTCTTCTATATTTGCACGCAGTTCACCAATTATCGTTTTCGGCGGGAATCAATGAATCCCAGTCATTAAACAGAGCAGTGGCTCACATTACTTTATGCTAAGTAAAGTAAATTATTGACCTAAGTTAATACAGTAAATGTAATTCATTATGTCGCAGTAGCCTGTAAGTGCATGTTGTTGCATAATGCAGCAAATGAGAGCTGAGACCTGCATACTAAACAGTAGCCCTCTGTCTTCATACAGCTCTGAATGTGTGTGTCTTTATGGCTCTCCTAGTGCCAGCAGACTGCAGCTTTCGAATAGGACTTCACCCAGATTGTTGTGTATATAATGTGGCACTCATATTTGCCTTTAATGAATAGACCACTTGTATGGTTATCCTCAATATCAAAGTGAATATTGGTGCGCATTTAAATTTAGCCGAGGACTTTTTTTTTTTTTTTCACAGGCACTTTCCCTCCTTTCCTTTTCTATTCCCTCCCTTCATCTTCCTCTACTCTCATAATGGGAAGCATCTATCACAATGAAGCCTGTGCCTTCTTTTGCAGGAAAACACACACACAGACACACACACACACCTAAAACAAATTCCTAGTTGTACAGCACAGTGTGAATAGTGTGTTAAGTATTTGCAACCTTACCTTTCCCTCTGTGTAATGTCTGCTACAGCATGTTTCCCATCTGCTGGCAGTGTATTGTGTGTTACAGGTAATGAGCTAGGGCGATTGCATTTACGCTGTGGCTTTACTGTCACTCTCAATCTTTAACATACGCTCACACTTAGAAAGTGTACCAACAAACATGTACATGCCTTACAACGGCCATCAATAACAAAGTGAAAGTGTTTAAACTAGTATATTGTGATAAATGATATGACTCTGTCCTCTGCTTGCTGTGTAGAGAACAATAACCTACAACGTGACTTATGAATGAGATTGAGATAGATTGAGATTTAATTTTATAATATCACCCATGTATTTCTGCATTTATTTTATTTTCATTGAAATTTTTTTGAAACAGGAAAACCTCATCGAGATTAAACATTTCTTTTACACATGCACTAGTTAGCCTGTGATTCACACGCAAACTTGAACATGATGTAAAATACTTTCAGTACCTGGATTTCAGCAAGGACTTATACCCTTACATCCAATTACTGCAATCCCAAGCTAGGTTTTGGTTTTGACTGTCACTCCTGGTCCTAGAAAAATAGAAGAGTGCATTGAGTGAATATTGACATTATCAAATTGTGAATAGTGCAGAAAAATGGTATATGTGTAAATTTGAATATAATTTTACCTTGGTCACATAGATACAGCTGTACTCACACCTACAGAGTCCTAACAATGGGATAAGAACTTATCAACTTAGAACGACTTGTCACACCATCAACAGGAGCAGGTTGGATCATAAGCAGTTAAATGTGCCAACTTACGATTAATTTGATATGAGTTACAGGTAGTTCATTGTCCCTGGCATTGTTTTTGTTATTCAGAATTCATCACTGTTCATCAGGGGTTTCGACCAATCAGAATCAAGGAATTAAGAAAACCTGATGATTAGCAGAAATTCAGGTAACAGAGAAGTAGCCATCAGAATATTTTTTTTTCATTCTTTTATCTCTTTGTCTTTACATTTATATGTACCTCTCAAAATCACAAAAGATCAAACTGAACAGCATACAAACAATAATCAACATTTTAATAAACATTTTAATAGCATAGATGGCTCCTTTCAGGTAGAAGACCTGTTTCAGTATCGGGATTGATGTTAAATCAGTGTAGTTTGAATATTTTATTAACAAGTGGTGGGTCAATCGTTATCTTTAGCCAATAACTGGGGCCAATATTCTGCATCAGACCAATTATCTGTGTTAGGGTTTTACGTAACAGATGGCTGATTAAATTGATCAAAAGCTCATTACTTTGTTTCCACTGGTGGTCAGTTTTCGTTCTCCAATTAGCCTCAACAAATGTCCCACAAAACACTATCTGAGTGGCTCAGTGTCTACTGAATGTGTGACTTCACTTTACTATTAAGTGCCTGTAAATGATATTTTAGTTTTGTCCATGTTTTCTCTGTATATGAAGTTTGTTTCGATTAAACATGTGCTAAAACATTTTTTAAAAAGTTTGTAAAATTCTAAATTTTAACAAAGTTTTTTTCATTATTCTGTCAAAACACATCAGTTCTAAATATCAGTCAAGTCAGTCTTATGAACTACTCATGATCAGTATGAGTATTGGCTCTGAATAAAACCATATTGGTCAAACCTTTTTGTTGACTATAATTCGTGAATAAACCCTGGCTGCTTTTTTCACTTTTAACTCTCTGTCTCTCTAAACCTGAGACAAAAAAAGTCAGCATGCACCCACAGAGCACATTTAATCTGTGTTGAGCACCAAAACAACACTCAGAGCTACTGATGTTCACATCCTGATAAAGACATTAGCTGTCCTCATGCTTTGGAGGGGAAAATAGTGATTAACATAAATGATGTATTATTATCTTGGCAGGATAATTGTCAGTGCTCTGGGGTTGATAGTGTTTCATTAGGGTTTTAACCTCAAGGCTGAGCAGGAGCTGGAGGAAAGCAGCTTCTAATTGAAAGTTTTAGGACTCAAGTCAACACAGATGGATGAAACTAAGCACACTTCGCTCCAAGGCCAACACTTTAAATCTGCCATGCTTTTTTGGAAGTGAATGATTTTGTCTATACTCTTTCACTTTTAACATCCCAACCAAAACAGATTAAGAAAATATGTCTGCAGAACAATCAAGTGTTTTAGTGGCCTGGTTAAAAATACCAGGATACAGCTTTGAGCAGACAAGTTTTTGAGGAAGTTATTCCCATACAATGTGAACGGCTCTTCAGTTTTGTCAAGTTAAAGAAGCTTTAATGCGTCTCCTTTTGAACAACAGAAGTTATAACTCAGAGTGTTTCCAGCTTTAAAGACAACAGAAACAGAGCGTTTTGTAAAAAGAAAATAGTATTAAGGTTGAACCATAAAGGTGTTTTCTCTTCAGGAGCTCAACTTTGAGAGTTTGACGGCTGAGTGAACGTTCAAAAACAAAGAGAATTGTTTTCTCTGAACCTTGACTATTGCATTGAGGAACCTTGACTCTTTTGGTAAATGCATTTTTTTTTTCTTCCTCCTTCATGTTTTCTTTTCAGTTCTTTGGTAAACTCGAATAGGCTGACCTGATTCTTTCAAAACTTTAATATGCCACCAACATGGCTTACACTCATGCATGTATAATGACAAGTATGTTTACATGGCAAACATTAGCTAATTATACCATTACTTACTCAAGCTAACGACCCTATTAGCATAACTGATTTTATATTATGTTAATATATTATGGTGGTTACAGCAGAGCATTTAACAGCTGATATGCCTATTAATTTATAGTCTTAGATTTCAACATATTACTTGTTCATGCTGGATGGTTGTGACAGCGAAGACTGTGTCCCATGATTCATTCGTCCCTCTACTTGAATATATGGTAAAAAGCCTTAATACAAAGAGTCAAGATTATTACTTATATCCTAAATGAGTCAAAATTACATGTCATAAGCTATGAATGATATGAGATATAACATGAAAAGTTACCCTCCCTTAAAGTGGGATGATGCTCAAGTTTATCAGAAGATGTTGGGGCCTATTAGCTCTTCAAGCTGCTGAGAAACTCACACCTTTGCAAAATGGTTATCAATCTAGGATGGTCATGTAAATTTGACACCTTTGTTTCAGTGTCCACATGTAGGATGAAACCAGGAACAAATCAAGTATAAAACAGCCAAGTAATGCCAGGATTCCATTAGATCCATGTCCAGACCGTCTGTGATTCATTCAGAATCAGACTCAGAATCAGCTATTTTAACCCAGTATTTGTGCAAAAGAAATAAAAGAAGGGATTGACTCTGCGAGTCTGGCTGTCCCTGTCACCTTTCATTTTTAATCTGGACCCTGAAACAGCCAGCATGGCACTGCCAGAAGATCTTAGTCTGGCTCATTGGTGAAAAAAAGCGTAGAAATATAGGGAGGCGCGAGTCCATGTTGAGCCTTAAATGTGATCAACAGAACCTTAAAACCTCAATAATAAATATCGAATAACGGTGTGAAGAGCTACATGTCAGATGAGAGGATGATGCCTGCATATGTCTGTATGTGGGGGAAATTGTCATAAATGACGACCATAATAAAGGTCCTAGAGATAAACAGTTTTTTCCTGTCACAGTGGGTGTTAGTCTACAGGTTATTGCAGAATGATTTTTCTGTGTCTGTGTATGTTAGAAGTTCAGCAGACCAACAGCCTGGGAGAAGAAACTGTCTTTGTTGGCTAACTTTGGCGTACAGGGATCTGTAAAGCCTACCTGAGGAGGGGAGTTTGAGCAGTTTGTGTCCTGGATGTGAAGGGTCTGTAGTGTTACAGTGTTGCTACCTGCCTGTTTCCTGACCCTGGTTTAGTATTAGTCCTAGATGGAGGGCAGGTTGGCCCAGATGATTCTTTCAGAGGACCTGATTGTCTGCTGCAGTCTGTTCCTGTCCTGCTTGGTAATGGAACCGAACCAAACAGTGATGGATGTGCTGGGAACAGACTGGATGATGTCGGTGTAAAACTGGATCAGCAGCTGCTACGGTAGGCTGAACTTTTTGAGTTGTCGAGGGAAGTACAACCTCAGCTGGGCCTTTTTCCTGATTGAGTCTATGTGGGACGTCCACTTCAGATCCCAAGGTAGTAGACTAAAGCCTACTGTCATCTCCATAGTCTAGAGCGGGCCGCACCAGAGGACCAGCTGATCCACCACCCATCTGTATGAAAACTCTTCAGCATCTGCAAACTTCAGGAGTCTGACAGATGGGTCACCTGAGGAGCTGTTGTTGGTGAACAGGGAAAAGAGCATCAGGGAGAGAACACATCTCTAGGGGGCACCAATGCTGATGGTCTTCACCAGACAGAAATATGGTGCAAGAGATTTACATTGTACACAATGATTTTGCCAGTTTTACACAGCTAAAACAGCATACATAAAGGCACAATAAAAGCAGTCTAAACCTAAAATATAAAGTCCTAGGATGGGAGACTAAAGACAGAATAAAGATCTGCAGAGTTTATCTCTCCTGGAGTGCCACTATGAGCAGGTAGATTACCTGTTATTGGAAAATAAACTCAATAAAGCTTATTTGAAAACACCAATTACCACTGACTATAATTCTAAGTTAAACAAAAGTTCTAAATAAACATGCCCTCTTGTATGTACCTAGAGCTTGATGAGTATTAAAGGCAGGAAGGGCGTTGATAAATGAGACCAAGTCCTACCTGTTCTCTCCAGGAAGTTAACCATCAACCAGTTGATCCAACAATTCACTTTTAATGGCCAGTCAGACTCAAGCTGTAGGCATTAATTATGTGTGACATTGATTAAGGGGGAGAATGTGCAAGGTATGTGGAGCGGAAAGCAACGGCAGCACTAAACTGGAAACGCGAGGACAGAGGGGTTCAAGAAGAGTAAGTGGTGACAGAGTGGGACAGCTGGAGAGAAATAAATGAGAGTGATGGAAGGAGGGGAGAAAACCATGATAGACAAGAGCAGAGAAAGACGACAGTTGTCAACCAGCCGTGTCATCATCCTGACTCTGTGGAATCAGCTGACTGGCGGAAAAACACACTTGCAGACTCACACGTGCACATTTATTTGACTGAGAGACTCCCTTTGGAGGCGACACACATACAAACAAGAGGGGAACTGCTGGCAGCTGCACAGCCATTCTAATTGATGTGACAGTCTCTCTTCTTTCCCTCTTACGTACGTACACACACACACACACACACACACACACACACACACACACACACACTGCCAGCTAATGCAGTTTAATTGGTAGTGAATGTGTGCTGTGAGTGACAGGTGATTTTTTCTAATGACAGTGCTGGTTAACTGGGGGATTCCTGATTGGTTCAGCCATGGGGGTATGCCGTCAGTCAATCAGTCAGAGACATATAACTCACATACTAGGAGTTTATGTAAGACCATTTATATGTGACTACTTCAAACTAAGCTAGTTGGTCTGATTAAACTCTCTGATTTGTTGATGTAGCTAATCGAGATAGGACTTGCTAAAATGATACAATGAAATTGAAAATAGTACAATACAATACAATAACTTTATTGATTTTCCAAGAGAAATTTATATATGGCGACAAAAAGTCAGGGTCTGTTATTTGGAAGCAGTGAGAGTTCAGGCCCTTGAAAGCTAAAGGGCCAACTGGTGTACAGTGCAGCCAAATCATAAAAGACCAAATGTTGGGGGGTTAAGTTTCATTGCCATATCTACTCATGCATGGTTGTATTGAGGAATTTATATCTGCAAGATCATTAAAGTGTGCAAAATGAGGAAAACTGAATTAAACTGAAATGAGAGGAGGAGGGAAAAGACAAAGGAAACAACAAATCAGAAATACATAAAGATCCATCAGCAAAGTTTTAACCAGAAAACTGTGGTCAAACCTTGAATTTGCATGTTTCTAACTCATATAAGGCATCATTTATAAAAAAAATAAAAAAAAAAACGGTTTGCATCACACTCAACTTAGAGATTCTGTGAGGAACTGTTAGCTTGTGTAAATTAAGCACCCTTTGTGGTCTGTACTTAAGAATGTAGTGTCCTCTGACTTTTGACAGGCAGATGTGTTGTATCATGTGGACATTTTAAGTGGAAACTGCAAGATCAGGGCTGTTTCTCTTGCTGCTTAGCTTGCACCAGTTTCAGGCATTAAAAATTACAACATAAAAAATTGTAAGTGTTATAACTGAAGACCTATTTTACTTTTGAATGTCATAAAAAGGCATCAAAAAGGATTTGGGTCTATTTCATACTTCACATTGTACACCTCATAATCCACAGCTAGAGATTTTAACAGAGACTGAACAGTATTCACTATGCATGCAGTAAAAATTACAGCCATGATCCAGCAGCAAAAATTAGCAAGTTAAATTGAGACCCAATCATTCTTTTATATGAGCTACACAGAGCATCATGCTCTGAAGAACTGTTTCAGTTAGTGGTGTGTTGGTCATGAACGAACGGATCAAAAGAACTAGTTCTTTTTGGTGAACGAAATGAACGAGGTCACCCCCCCTAAATGATCCGTTCAGTTCGTTCAGTTCTTTTGATTGGCTGAAGAGTCAGTTCACCGTTCCTTAGGGCGGGAATACCTCCGTGCTTGCCTGTCTTATCCTATCGTCACGCCTCGCTTTGTGGGTGGGTGGGGCTTAGAGAAGCAGCAGCAGTACTGAGCTGACTGAAAGACCGGGACCGATGACCGAGCTGACTGAAAGACCGGGAACGATGACCAACTAGGTCTCCGTCTTTTCAGTCAACTCAGTCTGACCGAGAGATTGACTGTCTCTCAGACTGAGTACAAGCGTTCACTCTGTGCGAGGTGCTGTCAGCCTGTCACTAGCCGACCGACTTGTGAACGCAACGGGATGTACTGAATAAAATAAACTATGAGGCAGTCTCTTGCCGGGGGTATCTGTACTCACGAGTCCAACAAACGGGCCGCCGCACGAGCCGACATCCAAGCCCAAGCGAGTGGGACACACACACACACACACACACACACACACACACAGGCACACAGCTGCTGCTGCAGCCAGAGGCAGAGAGACTAATGCAGCCAGCGCACGCACAGGGTGTTGATGTTCGCCTTGCATCGCTCGCGCCACAACATTTTTGCTGTCTTTAGTATTTCCTGTGTTTTATTTTGTTCATTATTGTTATATTCAGCGTTGACAGACCTGTATGGGGGATTTAGGAATATACAAAACAAACAGCATCCCGTATTGGTTCAATGTGGGACGGTTGTTGTTGTGTGTTGCATACAACACACATACAGTACAAATTAAACAACATCATGACAACTATTAAACAATAAAACGAAATAAGAATGAATAGAACTGTGTGTGTATATATATATATATATATATATAACAATAATAGGCAACAAACTAAAAAGGAACAACTAGCTAGATAAGCATAAATGATTGATTCAACTAGGGTCCTTTTCAGTTCATGGTGACATTAAATACACTACGAACGTGAACATGAGCGAATGGACTGACTAACGACCAATTGACCAAAATGACCAAAATGAACGGATCTTTATACTGAACGAATCGGAATGATCCGGTTCATTGAAATGAACGGTTTTGTCCACCACTAGTTTCAGTGGATTTGAGATCAATTCATGAACTGATATAACTCTTGTGCTTTCTGCATTTTTAGGGACATAATAAGAGGAAGGAAATAAGTGTGATCTTAAGCCTGGTGTCATTCAGTTGAAAGGTTTAAATCCTCTGTGTAAATCATAATATGCCTGTTCAAAGATGCACCTGCCTCTTGAAGTTAATGAAAGCAGACACACTGATTGACTTGAGTCATGTTTCATCCAAACACACCTAGGAATGCACTTATCTAATGGAGAGACTTAATCCAGCCTCCCTGCTCCTTGTGCCTCACTTAGCACTCAGTTTTTGTGCTTTCAAAAAGCCGTTAGAAACTAGTTTGTGTATTTTTGATTGTTTAAATAGGGCCCTATAAGACTTAGGAAAGCATAAGTGTTGTGGTTATATCTATCTGCATACAAAGCTTCTTCAGTTTGTGAAGTCCCTTCAGCACCTGAAAGCAGCAGGAATGATTTATTAATCTGTAGCTTTTGAGAATTCAACACTCAGGCCTGGCACTGTTATGCACAGCTGTTCACCTGTGTTTACCTTGATTAAATCGCTGGAAAATCACAATGGGCTGTAAGGTATAAAACGAACCTCTAGGACCTCTAGATCATGAATAATCTTACATTTTCACATGATGCACATAACAGAATCTACAGCTAGCATGGCTAATGAGACAGTTAGCAATTAAAATAAAAATTATTTTCTTCTTTGGTGTCAGCCCAGAGAAAAACTTGAGGATTGCAGTAGTCTTTATTCAAATATTAAATATTCAAAAGTGCAGTTATAATTCATGAATTGGGTGTAGTCTTTGCAATGCTAATTTAGCTATATAATTCAACACTCTGTATTGAGATGCATGCCGCAAGCAGCAACATATGCAGGATGTATAGGTCCTAAGTTTGATGCAACATTGTCTAAAGCTCTTAAAACACTTTTAGGTACTTATAACTTTAAGCACTATTAAAACAGGGGCCAACCTTCAGGGCTGAGAGAAACAAAGCTAAAGGCTTCAGGCTGACTTCTACAGCTTCTCATTCTGCCTTCGGTAGACAGTAAAAAACATGAACGTAATCTCACTTATGTCACTCTCTGATTTCTGAAAAGAAGGCCGATTGATGACAGACGCCATGTTGGAAATATTGACTCAACCTTATATGGCAAAGTGTGTAAGATTAAATAAGGAGATGTACCAACATCGCCACCTAGGGACTAAATAATTAGCTTTGAACCTTGACCGAAACTCCAAATCCAAGGGCACACAGGTTAAGTACTGAGGAGGCAAGAAACATGGTTCTAAAAAATAATGTTTATTTTGATTAATCAATTAATTAAAATGCAATGGAAGGACCACAGCTGAGAAAGGATAACCAACACAAATGAAACCAAAAAACTAAAAGAAGAAACTGAAGGAGTAAACCAAAAAGAACCACTAAAGGGGAAAAAACAGCAGCAGCCACTTTCACTGTGGGTTGTGAGCCAACAAGGTGTCACATGAGAAACTAACCAGTTGGCCAAGGTCCTTAAGAACACAGGCCTGAAGTTAGATAAGTTGACTTAATCTAAAATTCAAAGAAAAGGACTCTGTCCTTAAATTTAGAAACCACCGTATAGCAGCAAATACAACCAGAATGCAGGCAGGAGCAAGAGGCCCAGACTCAGCTCCAGGTCGCTCTTATAAGGTAAATGATTGACATGATACATGATTGAATGTAGGCGGAGGGGGGCTGGGTGACAGGCTGCATTCAGCAGCAGCAGCAGCAGCACCCTGTCCCATCAGTGCTGCCTACCACACTAACTTTAGATGCAGGGTGAAAAGGTGAGGCTTAGACGGCTTTCAGACCCTGGCAAATTACAGCCAAAAGGCCCATACATTTCTTGTCAGTAAGTCAGGTCAGCTATACTCATAGTCAACTTAAAGGTGGGGTAGGCAGGATCAGGACAAATGGACTGTACAGACTATACCACACTCAATACATTTTTAATTTTACGGTAAAATGGATATTGTTTCACAGGTGTTGGTGGAGTTTCTTTGACTTGTAGGCCTCAAGTCAATACTGAAGGAACTGCATTTTTTTCAAGCTTCTGCATTGGCTATTTCTCTCAAAAGTTACTGCTTTGCAGGCTCTGCGTTTAAACACAATGCAGCAGAATTGAACATTTTGACAACCAAGTTTAAAAAAACTGTTTTTGGAAGCTCTTTCTCAGTGCATGACTGTGGCACCAAACTGTGATGGATAATCTCGATCACCTATTCACACCACTTTCATACACTGATGACAGAGGCTGCTATGTATAGTGTCCATCAGTGCTAATGCATCCCATTCATACATCACTTACACAACCTCTGGGGAGGCAGTTTATGGTGAAGTTTCTAACCCAAGGAAAGCAGAACCTGAAATGGAACCACCAATCCCTCAATTGAGAAACAACCAACTCTACCCCTAGGCCCCAACTGCCCTTTAAATAGCTATTACCAGCTGTACATTCTAGGCTCCCGGCATTGCAATATTTATAAAACAGACATCCAGGGCTCTTTTTCTGGAAAACTCTAGGCAAAGAAAAGAAGATGATCAGGTTCATCATAACAGGGAAAGAAATTTGCAGAAAATTTTGCAAGTTGAGTAAAGATGTTGATGATAGCGTGACAAAAAGACATAGAATGCCTCAGACCTGAAAACCAATCACAATAATACTTGAGGACAAGTATGTATCAGAGTGGGTTGCTCCACTCTGTCTATTATTCAAACTGCCTGTGCTCCACAAAGAGCCTCTGTATTCCCACTGGAATTGCTGTGATTTTAAAAAAGTTGTTTTAGACTGATCGGCACGTCCCCTTACACAAAATAAAAATGCTGCCCCTGACTCATATTGTAAATCATAGTCTGAGCTGGGATTTGAAACTATGCAGCATTAAAGGTAACCAGATGTCCCCCAAATCAAGTCATAACTCAGCTGAATCTTGGGCTTACACACTAGACTGTCCTTTCTCCTGCAGCCCATAAAGAAAGTCTTGTACTCGCTCTTCTCTATCCCCCAGCTTTAGCAGTACAGGGTCACTCCTGTTAGAAAATGTTCAAATTGTGACTATATACATGGAAGTAAAAGCCTCATGTGTCCTTGCCCACTGTGCCATCTGGATGGCCTGTAGTTATCTGATAAAACAGGAGGTAACTGTAGCAAAATGACTGGTTCCTCTCATTTCCCACAGTCACCTTCAGGCAAGAGACTGTGCTACTGCACATGTGTGTGTAAGTGTGTGTGTGGGCGGTCCAGGGCAGGACACTAATAAGCTCTACTTTGTCTCTGCATGTCCTTGTCCTAGTTGGGGAAGGGGCATGGAAGGAGAAAGAGGGAGTGTGTTACACATGAGGAACGGAAGAAAGAGAGATGGAGAATGAGAGCCCGGAAACATCATTATGACCTGCCACTGTACTCTGAGAACAAGATGTCTCTGGCACAACGTGACACACACAGAGACACACACATGCAGAGGTCATTACTGAGCTGTCTGCACCTGGTTGAGGTGGAAAGTCTGAGCCCAGGTTCATATCAGGTTACAACCATAACCTTCAGCTTTTTTTTTTACAGTTTTGTACTTTCAGTCTTTTTTATATTTATTATAAATTTAGAGTGAGTAAAAACTTAGAGAGCACATTTTACCATCATTATTCCATTGTTTGATACAAGGCTGTGCTTCCTAGGTAGTAGCTAATTTGGGATCAAAATAGATCAATAAATAGCAAAGAGTTGACATACCAGCTTGGTTAAATGCAAACATGTTCATGTTATCGCAGCTCTCTAGGGGAAATCTTGAAGATTAATTTAACTACCACCTACAAAGAAATGACCTTATGGTAAACAAAGCAGATAGCTGCAGAAAATCAGTGACTGGACCCTTCATACAGGGAAACAAAGGAGCACTGTTTTTATGTATATTACAAACACCAGCAACTCAAGACCTAAGCCATGCATGGTGGCTGCAAGGGCTGCCTAATCATGACAAAAACCATAACTATCATTTTGATTGATATTTAGATCAGACTTAAAAAAAGCTCTTCGCTTTGGTATCTAAACCTTTCATGGCAGAATGTAAAGCTATAAGAAGATTGATTCATCTTTGTCACTAAGAGCTTCTACACACTTTAATCTGATCCCTCATAAACAACAACGTCTCACCTAATTAACATGGATCAGTAATTGGATTAATTGCAGTAATTAGAGTACTTTATTATGATCTCATCAAAGCGGGACATGCTGAAAAAATTATCTATGAGACAGATGGAAAACAGAGATGACTGAGAGAGAATCACTGCATAATTTAGATCCCAATGTAAAAAAAGAAAAAGACAGAAACTGCAGTCTCACTGTCAAATACTGTATGTATATATATTTTACACCCTTGATTATTTTTAAATTTCATCGAGGAATTGAAATGGTTTAGCTGAAAAAAATAAAGTAAAATAACTTGACAATTCTTACTGGTCTTTAATGCAAATGTATGTATAACCAACTGTGCTATTTGAAATGAGTATGTTATCTGTCTGTCTTTTTAGAGCACTTACAGGGAACATGGCAGAGCTGGCACAAATCTCAGTAAAGTAAATAGGATGTTGTGGGGATTGAATGCATCCGTTTCACGCTTTTACCATGAGGTCATGTGAGTGAGAGACACCCAAAGGCCAACTACTGGTCCAGACATCTTTGAGATGGTAAGCGTGTTTGTTCCTGCAGCTAAGGCAGCAAACATATAGCATCATTTCACTGTACTGCAGATGTAACCAAGTTTCAGCTGTTACTATCGTGCCTACAGGGGACTGGAAGATGTAGAGACATTACCCCCCCCCCCTTTTCCCTTATCTCAGCTCCTCCCAGCGGTGCAAATAGGAAAGAGGGAGGCGAGGCGAGAAGGTGAGGAGTGGGTTTAACACAGTCCAATTTTCACATTAGCTCGTCTACTCACCTTCAAATGTTCCACCCGGTAGGATGTATTGCAAAATTCGTTAAGTTGTCTACAAGCACCAGTCAACCAGATTTCCACTTTGACCAGTTGCTGACCAGGTTTGAATCACCAAGCTTTCAGTGCACTTTCTGCGCCGCCTTCGGGCACCCAATTGTCAATGCATCAGCTGATTCTATTGACACCTCTCTCTACTGCGCAGCTACGCCCAGCTTGGTACATCTCAGTGCGCCTCAGTCTAGGAAATTACCAAATAAGCTGTTTGCCAGGCCGCGCTGCACTAAATTAACACTGCATGGGGTGTGCCACACTGCACTGCTGGTTGGCACAAAAATAGAGCCCCCTTGTGACCAGAGCAGAGTAGTAGTAGTAGGATGAGTAGGATGAGACACCTGGGCTGTATGCCTCTTTTTAAGAAAATGGCTATAAACACAGCAGAGACATTAAAGAGCAGTCCCAAAAAGACAAATAGATGGTGTTACTATGAGTCATGTTTTCCACCAAGAAAAAACTGGATTAAAATATAGACGTAATATGAAAAACAGAGCCAAGTTATCCTCATCACTAGACCTTCAATCCATGCGGCCTTCATAAGCTCTATATTGCTTTTTCAGTCTCTTTCATTTGAAAAAATAAAAATAAAAAATCATCCTTATTATAAAGCAATTCTTGTCCAAGTAGTCAGTGAGCAGACACGGTACAAAGGACACAGTTTGAAAATTCAAATCTATAAAAATCACACAGAGATGTCTGTCAAGTATCCTCCACTGACCTGCTAGCTGAACGGTTTTGAAGAACAATTTTAATCTGTACATCCATTAAACCATTTTTTATGTAATAAAATAGAATGAGTCAAGTAAAGGACATAGAGAACACACACAGACAGAGAGATGGAAATCATGCATTAGCAGCAGAGCACTCTGTTTCTGCTATGTGGCATGCAATAGGCTTTTATGGGAGATGTAACAGTTAAAGCAGTGGCGTGTCATTGAATGACATGACAAATACACAACACACATACAATCAGCTCACACGTATGTCCACCCACACACAGGAACACAACAAACGGACCCTCTCTTTCTCTCTCTTTCCATCTGCCAAACTGCACCCATTGCTTGTGCTATGATGAATATATCATTGTTCCATTTTTCAGGGAACATCATGGCTGCTCCCACACGCCACACGGCTCTGCCTTATCACTTTCAGTTAGATGAACATGAGGTTAGGGCAGGACTGGTGGAGAATTTAAATACCAAGTATGAGATGGAGAAAAGAAAGAGAGGGACGCAGGAGAAATCAGAGGGAGAGAACGAGTGGGTGGTGGAAAAATTACATGGGGAAAAGGAGAGAGCAGAAAGAGGAAGGGAAGTGCAATCTGTATCTGCCTGATCAGTTTCACTTAGGTTCACATGAGCTGTGGTGAATAGGGAGATGGTCGTGTTGCAGAAGTAATGAATAAAAGAATAGTGGATGACACTGAGGAGAAAGAAAGAAAGAAAGAAAGAAAGAAAGTGTTAGCCTAACATTGCACAAAAGAACATGAGATTTTATTAAACCAACTAAAAAACTGTACAGATGTAAATGGAAAAATTGCTTCATTCAAAAAATCAGGAAACCAGTGTAAAGGCAGCTTAAAGCCAGCTCATATTCATTTCACTGGCATGTGTTATTTGTTGGTAATATGAATATCATCTTTGTCAAACGTATCATAACCACACAAACAGCCAAGATGACCTGGAATGTCTGTTAAATCTGCTATTTTGGTCTGTTTTAAATAAACCAGATAATATGTTTTATTAACAGAAAACCAGACAACTGCACATAAAGTTCATTGGTGGGAAAGTTGAATTTGTCTCCTTTAAATGCCACTGTTTGTTGACATTTCTGTTGGTAAGCACTGCATCATTTGCTTTGTTATTCTGGTTGGCTGTAGGTCTGTCCGGACACTTCCAGAGGTTGTGTTTGAGCAAAGACACAACTAAAGATAAGAAAAACAGCTGTTTCTAGTTTCTGGCATGTATGTTTAAGACCCCAACTTTTGCCACTGTAACTTGGCTCTAACTCTGCTGTTTTACAAGGTAGTCTCTACGGCAAATTTTTACTATCTAAGAAGCTCTAACATCTCCCCAGCAGTTAGCTTGCTGCTCTTGTGCAGCCCCACAGCTGCAGTATTGAGTTCAAGGACAGTATGCGGACTCTTTCACTACCTCTGATGCACATTTGTTTTCAACTTTTTTTTTTTTAATGAGAGTTGGATGAAGCACAAGTGTTGCACATTGGATTATTACTTGAGTTTGTTTAAAAATGCTCAAACTTGAACCATATCTCCAGTTAAGTGGCTACATAAGTTGTTGTGAGAGTTGCTTTTAAGCACAATCAATGCTCTCTTATTGCAATAGGAATACTTACGGTTCCTTGCAGTGCCATACATAGAAATTGTCCCTGTGGGTAAAATAAAGCCTGCTGGAGTGCATTTAATATCAAATCAAGTGATTGATTCTTGTCTGAACTAAACTGGCTCCAGTGCTTTTATGAACAACTCAGCACCAAGTCTTTTTATGTTCAATTTTGGTGTGGAGAAATGAGAGTGCTAAACCAGCAGCAGCAGTTGTAGAGATTCTCTAATTCAAACCAAGATTGACTTAGGAAACTCTAATGTACAGAGAAATGAATGGCTTATTTTAAACCTGCTTTCAGTTGGCTACAAGTACCTGAGCATATGTGAAGTTCCCACTGTGTGTTCATATGTTACATATCTCTCACTCTTTGCAACACTATAAAGCAAAGTGAAATCACACACTGGGACACCAATGTTGAGCCAGAGTAGATCAGAATGGAAGTATAAAGGTGTGATAACGGCACAGCTATCATGGCATGGTTGCAACATTATCATCCAAAAAGTTCTGTAGCCTGCTAAGGAGTCTAGAAAATCTAGGTAACGTTCATACATGACCTGAAACTCAATCATGATAAGATATCTCAAATAAAGACATGTCTAACCATATTTTATAGGCAATAATGCAGCATGGTAATGCAAGCAGTGGTTATATTAGAAAATTCAGACATGCAGTTTTTATTCTATCCACTTCAACTGAGCAATACTAATCTAAGAATCCATTTCCCTGCTCAGATACAGATAAAATTATGCCATATCAAAGTCTGCTTGACTCTTCAATTAAATAAATTGCCTCCATACAAGTTAATTTTGGCAGTTATAATTCTGCTTGTGCCGCAACTTCCACTTACTGGTTAGTTCCTCGCAGTGATTTTTTTAACATAGAAAGAGCACTCCAGAGAGTCTCTCAGAGATAAGGATGAGTAAAAAGCTCACCAATTTGAGAATTACGTATCTTTGTATCAAATAGTTGGGATAATAATTCAAGGGTTTTGTCATTTTTTTGGTTCAATACAGTTTAAAGACTCTGTCCAAGAGGAACATACAAAAAACCTTGATGAAGAAAACAAGTGAAGAAGTAGAAGAAGAAAACCTCCTGCTCTCCTCCCTCTGCTTCACCTCATTCAGCATCACTCTGCCTCTCTTTCTTTTGGTTGCTTCACCACTCAACCTGAACCCTGTGGACAAAATGGGATCTCTTTCATTGCTAATTCTTTATCATCTCAGCGAAAGTAGTGATATCTGACAAAAGATGTGCGTCAGTAGAAATGTTTCACTCACTGCAAAAAACTTGCTGCAGAGAAAGTAACAGAGGCTGTCTCTGCAGCATACCAACCCCCCTCAAAGCAGTTTAAGGCTCTGAAAATTACAATATAGAAACTTTCAGCCTTGTCATCCATGATCTCTTTGCTTTTGTACCTCATAGAGATACATCACTGTTCATTTTAATACATTTCATAATCAATTAAAAAACCCTCACCCTAACCCCAAAACTACTCACTGGAGCTTTAAGTAAAAAGTACTTAAAGGCTTTTACTCATATAATTTTCAAACAGACAACTTTCACTTTTTCTAAAACCTTTTTGTTCTGGAGCGATATCTGGACTTTTACTTGAGTTATACTTTTGGGTACTTCATACACGTCCTCAAATATGTAAATCAGTCATAGTTGGAGACATAACTGTCACGCCTTTACTTAAAATATGCCTCACTTAAAAACTAAGTCAAACCACTCTGCTCTCCCCTGTTTTGAAATGAACAAATGTGATATGCCCTCCCTGAGTCAATAGTCTGTTCAGTTTGATAGCTTTTGTATGTGGGGTCTGTTGAAAATAGGAGTATATTCTTAGCTGAGTGAAGCAGTGAGTTGCTTCATGGTGCATCTTTTGGAAACACAAGCATTGACTCAAACAGTCACAGATCGTTTTAGGAATATGTGGTGCTGATGGAAACCCATGAGATATCATAAATCCTAAATTAATAACTGGCATTTAATCTATGACCAGTTTTTGTTTGTTTGTTTGTTTTTTCCTTTTTTATTCAGTTTTTCCTTTAATGTATTTATGAATTTACTGTATTTTACTGTTTCATTTATGTTGGCACAAGAAAACAAACATCACTCCCCTAAGCAAGCTGTATTGCAACATGCTATAATAAAGTGAAGTGTCCAAGGGCCAGCAGTGGACACCCTCTTAAACACAAACACCTATACACAAGCACCCTCGTCCTAAGTGCTGATCATATACCTCGTTAATCCGTGTGAAGTAAACATGCGGTGACACCTCCAGTCTTACTGAGCCTTCACACACTTCATGCATCCTGACTCTCCACAAGAAACTTACACCCTCTTTGACACACCACCTGGTAAAGACACACACAAACACACACACCTCATGAATTTACCGCATCAGCATGCATCCACACACTCATCATTACAGTTTAATGGCTCTTTGGTGAGGGAGAAAGACACCTGACGTGCTGACAGCAGGCACATTAAGACTTAGACACACACTGGCTAACCCACACACTGACATGCTGTCTCACTGTCACCACAGCTATTTAGTGGAGGAGCACACACTTGTCAAATACACACAAATACAAGGTAGACAAGTGCAGACATGTTACTGTTAGACAATTCCTTAAGAGTGGCAAGCTCCTTTTTATGTTTTCCACTTTCTGCTGACAAACATTCAAGCACACACACAGGTATGTCATATGCACAAGATTGTCGTCGCATAGTAAGTCATGTTCGCATCATGCATGTAAGTAGACAGGATGAACCTACATGCAGCAGACATTAAGTATCTCAAGAAACACGAATGCCCTTGCACTATGGAAATAATGTCAACAGCCTTTGAAGATCTGTGTGCGCGCCAGCATGAGTGGGTGGGTGCTCATCGAGGGATCACTTGAAATCTACCTTTCTTGCTGACAAGGCTTTGTGTGTCTGTGTGAAGTGTGTGAAAAGTAGGCCAGGAAATGACAGGCTCTATTTTTCATTGTCATTACTTCAGAGACAGTAGGAACAGATGCCCTGCTGGGACATAGATACACACACACACACAGGCAAAGATGTTGATGCCATTCAGCACACACACGCACGCACGCACGCACAGACTGTCAAAACACAGTCCTGAGCTGACCCTGTTCAAATTCAATTAACACTGCCTCCTCTAGGTATCTGTATGAGCATGAGATAACCTTTTTCTGTTTCAGTTTGAATCAGCCATTTGCGTGCACACACACACAGACACACACACAAACACACACAGATACACAAACACATACACACAAAAAAAATAGCTGTCATTTATCAACATTCAAAAAAATAAATGGTATTGTGAATTATTTAGAAGTTATTTGTAACTGTGTATACATAATAAAATATTGAGAGAGAAAAAAAACTCTTATTGCCATTATTTAATCAGCATCCTGAAAATGAAGCCCATCCATCTCTATTAGAAAACAACAGTCTGTGTTTAGAGAAAGAGACAGTAGGGACATCAGAGCACAAATGCTTATGTAAATGTAAACAGAGCTAATTATTGAATTTCTCTTCAGGGATCAATGAAGTTCTTCTAATCTTATCTTAATTATTTCTTATGGTAAATCTCAGCTATTAGAGCCAACAAATGGTCCAATATTGTGAGTTTGATATTTTCCTCGAATGTCTTTTTGATTTCTGTCTTTTTTCTTGATATGTGTTTGTTTGCTTAATGTTACATCTCTTTATCTTTGAAACTCTGAAATCCCTCAGGATTGCTAGAAAGGCACATAGAGATGTTCAAATACACACACACACATTACATTTTACAAAAGTCTAAGAAGACCAAAAGAATCAGTAGTAAAAGTAGTGCATGTACACTTAACTGTAAGAGACATTGTTTGGGAATGTTTGGATAATTACAAAAAATATATATATTTTCATCTGAAAAAAATATAAAAAATGCAAATAAATAAAAATAAAACACTTTGCTGTATAATTTATAAACAGTGTATTTTTGGAGTCAAATGCACTTATTAACATGTATCCTGAAATCACCTGCAGTGGCAAAGCTGCAACAGTTTTTTCAAAAAAGTTGAAACTGACAGCAGGAACCAGTATGTTTTTATTGTATCAATAATGAAATCTTTCTTTGTCACATTAAGAATTGTTCATGCTGCAGACTACATGCTGTCTTACACTTTCCCAGGTTAATGCATCTCAATTTAAGTTGCACATCTTGGCACAACTGCATAAAATGCCATTAAATGTGTGCATCCATGTAGTGGAATTATTAAGAACAGAAGTGAAATACATGTAAAAGATTAGCCTGCACTGAATTTGTCAAATTTTGCTGACTAGACTTCATATCCACTGTCACACAGTCAGTCAGCAGTATTAAGCACTGCTTCATGGTTGGTTCATGTTCTGCCCAAAACACACCTTTTAATCATCAATCCAGTCTTTTGCCCTTTCCCCCTCACTTGTCAGTGCCAAACTGACAAGTGGTTGCAAAGCTCTTTGCCCCATGATTCCTGGACTGTTCCCTTAATATCAGTTAATGAGAGCCACAGGTAAGTTAAGGAAACCAGTCTGTCTGCATTGTGAGAACAACTAAAAAAGAGTCCAAATATTTAAAAAAATCAAAATTTGTCCATAATGCACAGAGAATATTGTTCATTTTCTTTCAATATGATGCATTCAGACAGACTTGCTGTGGTGCCTACGGAAAAATTATCTCAGTTTGATGTTTTTTTTTTTCTCTTTTTTTTTTTTTTCAGCTTTCCCTTGTACTAATTTGCCTGAATGTGAAGCTTCATCCAATATTTACAGAAACTGCCTCACCTCAGCCTCTTCACACATTCAGAGGGCATTTTTCCACATTAGTCAAAACAGTGTAAAAAATAACACGAGGCAAGACAACCACAGTAGGTGTTTCAGCCCCCAATCCAGCCCCGCATGCGGTTTAATTTCAGTAATTAGAGCATGCGTTAAAGTGCTTACACGAAAAAAAGAAAAAAAATGAATGCCTGTCAGATGTGTTTGCACTCATTACAGCAACACCCCTCCTTACCCTTCCACTCCCCCATCCAAACGTGAAAACAGCGCTAATTGTGGTGATAATGAAACCTAAGATTTGATTGGTTTAGAGTGCTAAATGACCTTCAGCCTGACTCACAGATATTTTGGCACAGTTAGTAACCCACCTGAAGCATTGTTTCAAGACTGTGATGAAATGCAAAGTGAAAACAGCTCCACTGTTTAGTCGTATATCACTGTTACACATTAAAAGTTGTTTTTGAGTTTGAGCTGTCTGGAGGTTTTTTTTATTTTTATTTTTTTTAAACTCAGCCAAATTACTGCTTACTGGCTGACATGTGTGACTAAAAGTATTGCTGCCTGCTGAAAATGTGCAAATGAGAGCACTAGAAGTGGTCGAAGCGTTAGTACGTGTGAATATACAAGTGTGTGTGTGCATGGTTGAGATGTTGATTCATCGGTTAAATGCCAGAGCCAAACTCACACTAACAGGAGCGCAGAGTGGAGCATCTGGCTGAGCTCACAGAGACGCTCCAAACACCTACGTTATTAGAGTGCTGTAACAAACAGTAGCCAAAATCTGTCGTCTTTCACTGTTTTTATTTATCTATTTCTTGTCCTGGTTGTTTTTGGTTAAACAATGAAAAAGAGACCAAGAGGAAAAAACAACACAATACAGAGCCACTGATGTGACCATGCAGAATAATAACTCCAACACCTTCAGTGGCAAATTAACTTTAACACTCATGTGTGCTCGCTCATAGTCCACCAACTTGTTCAGTAATAGTGTGAATACAACAGGAGTCCAATCAACACTACATGTTAGCAATGCTGAGGTGCTGTACATGTAAAAAAGTAAGCATTAAGACCAACCAGGTGCACAGTCCGATCTTAGAAAGATCAAAAGTTTTGCATTCAGAAAACAATAACAGATAGAGTCTTAGGGGTCTTTCTCACTCAAATGGGCCTTAAAAAGGTCTGGATCAGGGACTAAATGTTTGGTTGTTGCATTTTGCATTTGGTCCGGTTAGCTTTCATAGAAGACTTTTGCTAAGCGAACCAAATGGTTAAAAAAAGGGAAAATCACTGTCTGTCACCTGCTCATTTGGGGCACAATCGTCATTGTCCCAAAGTGCACAGAAAGTAGCCGACCAGAGAGAACAATGGGCGTCTTGATTCACGTAATTTACCAGAGGTGGCGGAGACGTTGTGTGAAGAGACACCTGGCATTAATGCAAAGGAATGCCTTTACACATTGTCAGCATGTTTTTTGAGTAGAAGAACACCCAGGTATTTAATATTTATCACCCGATTATTGTATTACAACACAAACCCTGTGCCATTTATCCAGTTTTACGGACAGTCCGGTGTTTTGACGGTGTTCTCTGTGTGCTGCAACCTCTGGCCGGGCATGATTTCCCAGCTTTATTATAGTGTAAATGTGTTATTGGTTTATATTGACATATAAAAAGTCCAGCTGCATAAGCACTGCATTCACACCTGCTGCAGATGGGACCATGGTTCGTTTGGGAGGGGACAGAGTCCTGCATTTTCAAGAGGACCATGGGCCTTTTGTTTGATCCGGACCACAGTTTGCTTGTGCATTCATACCACCCGGAACAAAGAAGTTAGGGGACCATGGTCCTTTTAAGGGAACTGAACAGTCCTGGTATGGATGTGCCCTAGCTCTCAAAAAGCAGGAATGTTATTTTATTATGAGGCTTGAAATGAACATGCAACAACCAGCCAATCATGAATGATGGTGAATTTGAGCAGTAGCATGCAACACAGTTATCCCCCTAGCTGAGTGAATTAAAAGTCATTTATTTTAGCGATTTTTATAGCCTAAAATTGGACAGACAGTTAGCTCAGGGTTACAAAATCTGACACAAACTAAAAACTTCTTTTAATAGACACTTCTACAGTCACAATGTAGTGTTGGATTTTCATACCCAAGATTAGCAGCACTTTTTAACCAAGTAGTAAAACCAAACCCAGTTCTGTTCATTTAAACATGAGGGTTATGCCTGCTGCTCTGCATCTTTAACTGTCAGCTGGATATTTGCCCACAGCCCCACAGGGTCTAACACTGACAGCCTTAGAGCAGTACCTCTTACCTGACAGGCATCACCTCCTGCATGATTTCTCTACTATTGACAAAACAGCAGGGACTGCTCCTCAGAATCTCAAGACAACCAGCTGTTGTGTGACGCTCAACCTGCAGCCAAACTTCAATCCTGCAGGTTTTCACTGCTCAAAACTGTCAAAAGAGACACTTCCTCACCATGAACTCTGACCAGCTCAAGCTTCAGAGTTGCGCTCACATATCTCATTTCACTGAACTGGTCTGCACTTTTTTGTGCAAAACAGTCTGTTTGGAGGCGGTCAAGAGATGGTGCTTTGAAAACCAAACTGAAGACGTGGACAGACCCAGAAGAGGCTGCTCATAGTATGAAATCTAAATGTCTAGGATGACAACAACCATAAAGGAAAAATATAAGTAAAAAAGCAAGTCTGCCAACACCTCCTTCTCTGAGAGTTACACTTACACACAGTTTGATGAGTGTGACCCAGACAAAGCAGCTTTTCATGATCAGCAGAAAATGCAGTTGTGCTACACACAGCACTTTTACCATTATAAAAGCAGAGTGGTGTTAATTTGTGCCGTTAGACATCTTCCATCTGGTCTGTTTAATTTTCCGTCCCACGTTTCTAAAAAAGCTCACACTCCTCAGCTTAACTCAGACAGATGTGCTGGATTTCGAAACCTGGCACACACTAAACTACTTATGAAGTTCTAACTGATCATGAAAATGTCAGAGATACCACACACAATGGCAAATAATGAGAGTGTGGTTTGCAACAGTGGGCTGAATCAGTAGCAGGGGTCTTGACTGTTAAAACTAGAAACCTTGTACCTTGTAAAATCTCAACTTTTGTCTATTAACACCTGCACCTCCTCATAACTCCACATTAGGGCTGTAAAGTCCTACTTGACTGGTCGGCTTATTGGTCAATACATGCTGAGTCGACCAAAATTGTGATTGGTCAACTTAATTTTTTTTCCACATCAATTTACATTCTATGGTTGATTTCATAAAGAGGAACGTACCAAGTGCTAATGGAGGGGTGTTTTCAGAGCACCCCCGTTTCACAGGTAACAGCCTGTCTCAGACCACCCCCCTTGTTTTCACCATTTTGCATTCACCCAACCCACTAGAGACCAGCTGGAGAAAGGAAGATTAAAGAGCGTCCATGTTAATCAACGTCCAGTGGTTTGCTGAATATAATGTTTGATTTTAATGCCTTCTTGTGCTGATATCAGTATATTTTCACCCCACCAAGCCGCGTCATCTCTTGCCACAGAGGGGTTTGTCGTCAGAGTTGGAACCCCCCACCCCACCCCGATTGGTCGATTTTTGGTAAAAAAAAAATTTCAGGGTTTTAGCCAACCAAAAACACTCTAAGTAAGCTTGAATGGCAAACAAGTCATTCCACGTGACAAAGGGCAGAGTTCATGCTTGACCGCGGCTCTGATTGTCCTCCATGCTGATCCAGAGGTAAAGAAACACTTTTATAACCCAACACATCATGGGAAAATCTAAAAAGATAATCTTAAAAACCATCTGATTATCAGGCATTTGGTGACTTTAGTTGAAAGGGGAAACGGTCTAAAATCGACACAACTATCTTGTAGCATGTGCCCTGCTAAGCCTGCAGGGTGCCTACAAAACTCAAATTCATTCACACCAGATGGTTTAATTTAATAGAGTATATCTTTGTTGAAGTACTTTAGTAATTCTGGAAAATCATGCATTTTGAAACAAGATTTTTACATTCTGTTTGTTTATTTAATTCACATTATTAATTGTGTCTTTACTAGGATTAGTTTCTCCAGGAAATCCTCATCACTGAAGTAAAACAGGATGGCCTGATAACTATTCTGTGTAATTTTCAGTGAATTAATCCTAAAATGAAATAATTTCTTCATGTTGACTTCAATAAAAAAGAATAAGACTTTTAGTGAATTAGGGAAAAAAGGACTTGTAGAAGTAAATACTCTTAAAAAGGTAGATGTTAGGCTAGCAAAAAAAATATGGATAAAGCCAAAAACAATTTATCAAGCTTCCCCTCAAATATGTCCATATCTGTACAGTTTAACTGGCTGATTTTGGTGTGGTAGTATGATCACTTTTTATTAACATGAGGCAGACCCTGACTTTGCATTTTCTGTCTTTGCAGAGCACCACACGTAAGTGATCTATCACTGAGAGACACATGGTCTGCTTCTATGTTAGCATTAGTGTCACAGGTTCGTTCGGGACAAAAAATAATTGCATAGTCGAAATTTCAGTATTTTCAATAAATACCACCCATAAATGCCCCTGGGCACATCCATAAACCAATTACAGGGGTTCAAGGCATAATAGGTAAAATACAACAAACAATTCATTATTTTAACATGGACAAAAGGCACTAATAGCCCTCCATACAGCTGTGATCTTAATCATTGAAAACACAATAAATAAGACAAAAATATCAAAAATGAGCTATTATGGTATTGTCCAGCGGTCACATGACCCCCAAAAGCCCGTCACCTTGCGCTCTTTTATTGTGGGATCGGTTTGGTTCAGAAGATGGCAGCAGGTAAGCGTTTGTGTGTGTGTGTGTGTGTGTGTGTGTGTGTGTGTGTGTGTGTGTGTGTGTGTGTGTGGCGTGTAGTTGCTGAGTGTCCACCCTCAAACGCTTACCATAGGGAGAAAAGAGTCCAGGTAAAAAGGGAAACAGTTTGTTGGAGTGCAGGACTGTGGGACACCTGCAGGGAAACAACGTAACAGTTTAACAGAGCTTGACTCCGGGAGGAACAGGTGCACTCTGTGCGCAATCCTGGCACTGGCACTTTCAGGCCATGAGAGAGAGACCTGCGCCAGTTGGGGAATGACGGGCACTCTGTCACAATTAGCGAATACACCACTTATCACAAAGCAGAGCACTAACTGTAAAACATGATTGTTGTTAGTTGCAAACAGATTCTCCTACTTCACATAGGCAGCTTGGTAATAAAGTGGTTTCATGCCATTATTCAACGTGAGGTAAGCATCGGGGCACTTGGGTCTGTACATTACAGGAGGTGAGCTCTCAGCTGGTTTAAGAGTGGGCTGTATGCCCTCCACCTAATCACCCTGGTAATGTATCACTACATCAGTAGAACATAAACCTTTTTGCTCTTAGACGTCGTTCAGGGGAAGACTAACGTTATCCCAAAGCTGCCACAGGCCCTGTTCAGACACACATTTTACATCCTCGATTGTATCTGAAAAGAGAAGGAAAATGTTTTATTCCAGAGCCCCTTTTAGTCACCATTTATGACAAAATAATTAAGCCATCCATTTGTGCTTCATTGTGAAGTGGTTTCCATTGGTTGCCTGGCAACTTCACAGAGACATGAGTGCTTCAGAGAGTCAGTGTGCTCTGCAATTAAACTTTTCTTTTTCTTTCCTTTTTTAATGTCTGATAAAACATAAGAGTGGTTATGTTTAATGCAGGGCGTTCAATGGTGAGATGGTGCAGGCTTCTCATTACAAAGACAAATCAATTCACCTTATTTTTAGGAGAGCTGCTTGAATCAGTTAAGCTGTCTGTGATACTGAAAGCAGAATTATGTGCATTTATGTCAGATCAGAAAATATACAATCATAGAAGCCAAGCTTGGCTCTGTGTTTCTCTGCAGACAGTGGGTGTAAGTGTATGTCTGCGGGCGTGCGTGTTTTTCCGTATACAGACTTCATGTTAGCCTTAAGGTTTGAGAGCCTTGTCGTCCAAGTATTGAACGAGATAAACACCCACAGGACTTAATGCTATATTCAAAAACTTCCAGCATTTTTTTTTCTCCTTTTTGGGGGGCGGCAGGAGTGTGTTTTTGTGTGGCTGAATAGGAAATGTGAAAAAGTGAGGAAAAGAGGCAGAGTGAGACAGCGTGACAGGGAAAAACTAGGACATTTTACTAAAATCTTTTCAAGAGGAACACAGAGGCCTTCAGATGACACAACAATTCAACAAGATAAATGCCAGGCATTCATTAAATCAAGGTTGCATATGGGGGTCATTAATAAAACACACACTGACCCCATCAGAATAAACTACACTGTGCAAAAATAAATGTACTCAGTCTGCATGTTTAACAGTGAAATGCATTAATTTAGGTTATCTGCTCAGTCCATTTTCAAAATCAACATAAAGAGCCGACATACAAACAGGATAGCTTTGTTGTGCTGCCATATTGTAGTTCACATTTTCACTCTAGAGCTATTTTTGGCTTCTCTTATTGTGGCGGCTAAAAGGATCACTGTGTCAAACTTGCAAGTATGGAGCCAAAGAGGAGTACTTGGAAATATTCTGGGCCCATTATGACTCACTTGCAGAACAACTCAGTGTGAAGGGCTGGTGCAGATAAAGCTGCAGATAAGATTTTTGGATATTTTTGTTTCAATCGCCAATAAATGGCTAAGTGCAAAAATGTTCAAGTGTACATTACAAAATACCACTGAGTGAAGAGTATTGCAGTAAGACACATTAAAGACAAAAAAAGAAAAATATTTTACCAAGAATTGTTAATGCTTTCTCAACACACACGCATTTACAGCCCAAGTTATTTGAAATATGCCAGTGTATTTTGGCGAATGGAACAGCATTTCTGCCATTCATCCAGATAAGTTTGCACCATCCGTCAATTCATCCATCCATTTTCTTGAGTCTATCCAGAGCTCAGTGGCAGTGGCGTCAGGCTGTCCAAGTTGCTCCAAAATACGGTCTCTCCAGCAATGCTTGCCAGCTCTTTCCAGACTGAATGTAAAACACCTCTAGAGAACTCTGGGTTGACCCCCATGTCTCTCCTCCAAATGAGACCAAACTTGACAAAAAAAGTCACTGGTAGCCGCCATTTGTTGTAGTTTCTTTGCGTTATAAACCAAAACTTTAAATTGATTATGCTCAGTGCTCATAACACTTCATGAGTATGACTATAGGCTGTTAGGAATACTTATAATCACTTATAAAGGACTGTTATTAAGCCTTAAAGATGCAGTTATAAGGCTTTATGACTGCGCTAATTGTGTATTATTAGAAGTGGACTTACTGAAAGCGCAACCTTTTCTTTTTTAACCTGTCTAGGTCTGACCCAGAGACTGTATATGGAATGAACACTGTTTACCTCCTCGCTGGGTGAAGCCACTGCAAGAACAGCACCCTCTGGTGGTGGGCTGCAGTATAGGTCATAAATCCTGTCTCCTCCAGCAATTCCTGTGGAGCTGTGGACAAACTTAAAAAATTTATTGCACAGAATATACATCATTCATATTCGTATAATGGCGGAAGGCAGATCCAAGTTGTCTATAGTATATACAGTCTATGGTCTGACCCCTTTCCTAGAACCACTTTGACCTGGGAGACTCATGAGAAACTAATAACCTACACGACTCAGCCCCCAAACCCCTCGTCCACCACAAAGTGAATGTTCAAGGAGGAACAAATATTATTAGTATTATTTTAGCCAAAAAGTATTGTGTTAGGCTTAATTTAGGCCACATTCACCTGATAAGTCTATAAAAATTTGTCATTTTCAGATAAAACTTGCCAAAAACAAGAACTTCTTCCAAGAAATTAACAATTAAAATTTCTAAATTCCATTGGAAGATTCAGTATTGGGGTCTGTACATGACCCCAAATAGTATAAACATTGAGTGACTAGTATCCTTGATTTATCTGTGGTATATTGACTCCTTCCTAATGTCGTCTATCAGCTCACTACTGTCACACAGATCTAGAGACCATCTACAGTGTGTAAATGTCAGTGTATTTAGGTAGAAATCATGATTTCTGACTTAGCCAGACACTTAACCAGGCTGATGGCATGCTTTTGCTGATAGTAATGTCTTTGGCTAGTGGATTTCGATTAAATTTTGCTCTATCAATGTTTTACAATTTCTTTTGAAGTCATTATGAATCAAAACCAGCCTTACTGAATCAATTTCACATCATTACACCAGCCATTGAAAAGCATAACAGCAGATTTCTTTTCCATTAGTTTTGTGTTCTGACCCACTCTGGCACTGGAAGCCTGCGAGCTGTAGCCCAGACTCGGGTATCAACACACAGAGACACATCCCTTTGGAGCACAACTGAAGATGAATAAAAGTCTTAGTAACATGTAGCACTTGAAGCTGCAGTTTACTGCTCAGTAAACATCTCTTAAATAACACTGTGGAGAAATTCAGACTTCCTCTAATGGCAAGAGAAAAGTGGAGTAACAAAGTCTTAACCCTAACCCAAGCATCAGATCTCCCTGCTGAAAATCATGTTTAAAATGCTAGGATAATGTACACAGTTACATGGAAACCATCTGGTACTCACTTTGTTAGCATTATCAATATGCATACTAGACTCAAACCCAAGACAAAAGCCTCATACACAGTGCAACTCAGCAACAGCTGGTTATTCCATCACTACGCCTTTTCACCTACACATTGGGACTCACAGCAGCACGAGAAATGGTAAACAGACTGTGTTTTTATGGTGCTTCTCAAGTCTTCTGTCTAGTCTTTTGGGGTTGTGTGTCTTGGACTCTCTGGTGTATAGTGAGTGGGACCTGTGAACAAACCCTCAACCTTCTGATTGGGTGACTGCAAAAATCAAATTTTTGCAGGTGTTTTAATTTCTCGTAAAAAGCCACATTCATCTGAAATTCATCAAGACTCAAGCACACATGGCTGTGTGCTTGAGTCTTGTGGGTCACATTACTTAGTCTCATAGGAAAAAGTTTGCCTGTGGTAAAGTCGCATTTGAATTGACTCCTCATATCTTTCAGATCTCAGGAGAGCTTTACTTTTCTTACACCAAAATGAGAAAAGAAAACAGCAAACCTAACCTGAAAGAAAAAAAAAAAAAAAACTTTATGGCTGAGTCATAAACTCGTAAAACATAGTATTGGTATTAAAGTACTGTTATTCCTTATCTCGTCTCTCTCTACAACCTCCTCCCTTTGAATTGCTTATACAAACAGGGGTTATTCCTCTCTCCTAACACTTATTATGTTTATACTGCAGACAGGAGGAAGAAGGGGGAGAGCCATGTTTGAGAAAACGAGACACAGAGGAAACGATGGAGCAAAACGGATTAAGCTGGAGAAACGAGGAGACGCCAAAGAGGCAAAGACATAAGAAGGTGAGCAAAGGGACAAAATAAAGGAAAGAGAGAAGATGACAGCTGGCATTGGGGGAAGGGGGGGGGGGGGTAAATAAAAAACGAGAAAATGTAAAAATGCACACAATAGAACTGTTAAAAGGCAGAAATTAAGTGAAGGAGTAAGACAACAAAAAGAGACACGCGCGCAAAGAGGTAGTATGACTCCACTCGTGTGTTAGTCCCCTGTGCTGCCTCTCAGGGAAGCTGCAAATAACTAAATTTAGAGCACACACACTCACACACCAACCACTATTTCACTATTTAATCAGGTTGCTTCAGTACAAGCATGAGAGTTATTGTCCAATAGTAAATACACACACACACACACACACTGGTTTAACCTTCACCCATGAAGGACACACGCATACACACATTGACAGACATAATAAACAAGAGTGGCTGATAGAGATCACACAAACAAACGTATCTGAACTAAAAGCAGGTTAAGGCCAAACCATCAAATACAGGGATGAGAGAGCACATTCAGAATGTACTTTTCAATGTGGGGTGGGGGGGATGGGGGGTTAGTTGCTTAGCCCACTGCCACTGTGACCAGAAAGTGGAACAAAATGGAGCTGAAAATAACATCAAAAGAAGTCCAAAGATTCAAGACATAAGTAGAGCTCCCCGTCAGAACCTTTTAACAGAGATGAGGGAAAAGTCACAACTTTTAACTCTGCTGCTATCATCATTACAGCTCATGGTTTTCAGTTTATTTGTATCATTTTGAATGTAAACTTAAATTTTCATGATTGTTGAATGATTTTATTGTTTTTCCTGTAATTAGTTGATCATGATTACAATCATAATAAAACAGAGGACAAAGATTTTAGACAAACAAAAAATGCTTTTTATCAACTCACTCAATTTGCAAACATGAACAAAATTGCACAAAATTATTACCTGAGAACTGAGAAAGGTTTTATCTTTAAATTTTGCTTTTTTTTGGTTCAGAGTTTTGTTCAGTTTTTGTGCATAATAGAACAACATATAAATATAACAATACAAACAATATAACAAAACATTCCCTTTAATTACACACAATAGTTTGGGGAAAATAAAGTCAACAGTGCAAATTAAAAAATAAAAGGGCACATAATTAAACAAAAGCATAAACAACTATTGGCTCTCAATCACAACTTTTAGCTTTTTCCCCTAAAGCACTCCTGTGTCCAAGCAATTATTCCTTGAATGGTCCACTTTCGGGCCCTGTCCTCATGTCGAGAACTACAGATTTATAGGTTTTTGTTCAGAAACAATGTTTTTCCCTTTTATTGCACTTCTTCTCAAACTCACTGTCTTGCTTTAGAGAAAATCCTTTCTGCGGGTACAGATGTCACAATTACTCCCAGGTGTTTCTTGGCAAAATTTGCTCAGAAAGGGAAATGTTGGCTCATTCATTTTCCACTAAGGAAGTGGGTCTGCATCCCCTGGAATTGGTTTCTCCTTCAAGAACCGGCGCATTTCAATTAAGTCATCAGAGCCAGTTGTGCGCTGCTGCTAGGATGCAAGGACTTGAGTGCCGAACTCTGTCCATATCCCACCTTTTGCTGCAGGTTGGGATGAAGAAGCCCCAGCAGGAGAGCTTGAGGGAGTTGCAGGAGCTATTGCTGAGACAGAGCTGGTGGCAGAGCTTGTGATTGGTTCAGGAACTGATACTGAAGGGAATGAGGTCTGGGTCACTATTTGCATTTTAGTAATTAGTCTTATTTCAAAGTTTCAGCATTTACCATGTCACGAAACCCCAAGTTTTTAAATCTTATCACCAGGTAGGTGCTGACAGCAAGACCATAAAAGGTTTTGATACCTCTAAAATGGTGCTGGCATTGTGCTGACAGCTCAGCTTGCTAGCTTAGGACTCATGAGATGCGGTCATTCTTTGAAGTAGTGTAACCAGGGGAACCACTTTGACACTGAAACATGTTTTTCAGTTGTAACTCTCATGTCACCTCTTCAAATGGTCGCAGGGCATCAATGGAGAGACTAATTATGGACCAATCTTCCTCACTCGAGCAGAATGAGCTGTTTCCAAGGAGACTAAGTACTGTAGTTACAGCGTCCTTTTGCTGAAGTAGTCTCTGAAACCTGTCGAACACAGAATTCCACCTTGTTTCAACTGATTGTATCAGTTCTGGGAACTTTAGTTGTTTCTGATTTCTATGAGCTTCACTGTTGCATTTGTGCTGTGGTGAAAGACCACTATTATCTGTTATTACAGCCTTAACTTAAGCATTTATGTCCCATTCGTCAGTGACTATTTTTTTAAATTCCAAGCAAAAGTTGTCAGCACTGTGTTTTTCTGAAAAACTACTGGTTTCTAGGACCTACACATTTGCCAGTCGTCATCAATGATATGGCATGAGAAGGTTAAGTAAGCCTTTGTGGCTCTTGATGTCAACATATCAGTTGTTAACACAACAGTGTTTGCAACATCCAAAAAGAAAGAGGTTGTAGGTCCTTTACAATCATTTAAGTACAGGGTGTTCTCGTCACGCAAGTATCGATCAACAACAATACCAACATTAGTACCGATGCTGTGGAATGATCCACCCACCACTACCTGTTACCACTTATCTCTTGGTTTAACCCATTGATGGATTTATTGATTGAAAAATTATTTATATTTACAACAAAAAAATACATGAGAAGAGTTCAATACGTCACTCATGAGTGGTATTAGAAAACTCTAAACTCAAGCAAATAATTCACACCAATCAGCACAGAGATACCTCATTGACGTTTGTCAACAATGGATGAGCAGAGGTTCATGTGTCTGAAGAATAGAAGGTAAACCTATCCTGATGTCATTCATGGCAAGCTGAATTTTATGATATTTATTATTGAGACAGAATAATAAAAAAAAAAGCTTGCCTGGAATGAAGTCAGTGAATAAGTTGGATCACTGCTCAGTTAGCTATTAAACATAACAGATCAATATGGTTAAAATATGATCAGTCCCCTGTAAACATAGTTGCATGACTTGTAATTTAAAAATGAAGTAAAAAGAAAAAAAAAAGTGGAAGACAGTGAAAAAAACAACAACTTTAATTTATACAAATTGACACAACAGTATATTTTGTTCTGATTTGTTAAAAAGTAATCCTTCATATAAAGTTATGACTCTGATTCTTGGAAAAATGAATAAACCCAGACTCTAATCCTTTTCAGCTTCTGGCTGAAACACTTTCCATTGCTTCCACTTACATGAAGTTGGACACACCTGTGAGTGTTACTATTTACACAGCACTGCAGTCAGGACACAACCAGAAAGTCATGCCAGTCTAAGGATGGCCATTAGCCCTTACTGCTCCATTTAGCCATGCTACCATGTGTTGGTGCCGCAGTAATAACAGATGGAGCCTCCCTGTTGTTTACTATCATTTGAGATGCAAATCCAGCTTCTATTGGTCTGACCAAAACAAACATCTTTGTTGTTGCCTAACAACACAAAAACTTCCCACTGTTTTCTTGTGTCTGTGTCTTTGTGAAGCTTTGAGTTTTCTTCACATCCAAAAGAACATTTCTGAGACTTAGTGAATTTGTACAGAGCAGAATGAAGAAAAAAGTTGGGCGGTCAAACAGACTTCCCAGGTTGGGGTGGGTATGTCTTTGTAAGGTCCCAATAGAAGCGTATTGGTCAGATTGGAGCCACAATTTAAATGAGCTGTTCATATACCATATAAAACGTGCAGATGTTAGTTCACTATATATATTTGAAGTTATTGAACTTTGCTGCAGTTCAGTCCAATGCTGTTATTTTATATAACAGTTTGAAAGTATAGAAAACTTAACAGGTGTTTTTTAACCAACTCTTTTTAACTTATAGAAAATCACAGTTCAGTCATCAGAGAGAGACTCACATAAAGAAAAAGGCAGGCATCTATCATGTTTGTATAAATAAAAGAAAAGAGAATGTGTTTGTTCTAGACTTTTCTCACAATGACAATCAATTTTGAATTACCCATGGGATCTGTCTACTTGCTGGTTTCGTGCTTGCCGCTCTTCACCTTATCTCTATCACACACATTCAGGCACACACTCAACTTTCTCGGCAGCCCAGAGAAGCATACCACCAAATCACTTTCTGTTATCGTCAAAGTCAGTACTTTCAACCATAGCGTGTCCAAACCTTTCTTCCTGTGAACTCACTTCCCTTCTTTGTTCTTTCTCAGGCCGTTCTCTCCAACGGCTTGTTGTCATTTCATCCATATTTTGTGAGTTGGAAAACAATATTCTTTGTGCATTGCTTCATAAATTGAGGGGAAGTAACATCAATACATTTCTCAGACAAAGCGAAAGCCTATTGGCAGAAAAACAAATATGCAAGTGGAAAAATGCTGTATTATTGAGACGTCCATTTCTAACAGCACAGTGGGGCTGTCAGACTCTTTTTTTAATCGTGTCTAGTTGCTGTCAAGCTTGTAGGACAGGGGCACAAAGTACAGGCAGTAGCACTGAGGATGTATGGGATTAATCTGCTTGTACAAGGGTTTGATCTGGTGCTTATATCTACGTAAATGTTGATCAAAGTCTCTGACACATTGAGGAAGAAAATACTGCTCTAGTCAGTCTGGCACACTTTTTAAGACTGACTTAACTCAAAAATGCCAAGTCAATAAGCTTATACAGGGAGCATATGGATGAAAGTTTATGAATGAATGATACCTCTCGAAGCAGTGACAAAATCAAGAGCAAAAAATGAAAAAAGTGTTTTTTAGTCTGAGTTATTTTATCACCAAAAGCCCAAATTTTCCAGGTTTCAGACAAAAAATAATGGGTTGACACCTTTTTTTTTTCTTTTTTTTTTTTTAAACTAAGAACAATGATTAGTGGCCATAGTGACAGTTATAAATAATGCCAGCTAAAAAAAAAGTCATAAAGAAGCTTTACCCAACATGAAGTAAGGGATAGAGCCTGACTCACGCAAACAAAGATATAAGATACCAATACTGCTGGTGCCTAGTGTTTTAGGTCTTTCATTGTCTTATTTTTTACTTGTCAGATGATCTCAATTGGAAAGTTGTTCTTTGGTGTAAAGCCATATAATTATTACTGGATTTCAAGATTCCACTTTACAGAATTGGAATATGTAGTCTTGGTCATTAGAAGAAAAAATTGTGGTGAGACACCTCCATCTCCTGTTTTATTTTGGTTGAACGTCCTGTTTTTCCTTGTTTCCCTGGTCTGGCTTGACTGTGTTTCAGAGCACGCTCCCTCTCCCCGGTCGCTGAGGCTGAGAGAGACTCCACACCTGCACTGCATCTGCAATCAAGGCCCTTAAAGAAGCCAGCAGCCCTCAGTCTCAGCGCCTGAGTATTGTTTTCGCTCCTGAGCGGTACAGATGCTTCTCCCAGCCTTCTCCTCGGCTAAGTGCTCATGATTTTTGCTCCCTGTGATTCCTCGTATGTCTTCTCACCTCTTTCTCTTCTGCTTCTCCACAGTGTCTCCAGCCCACACAACAGTCAGCCAGCCAAACCGGACTTCCCTCGTGCCTTTTTTCCCTGTGTTCTGGACATTAAATACATCTTTAATTTGCTATCTGCCTATGAGTCTGCTTCTGGGTCCACAAAATACACCACACGCCACAAAAAATTCTACTAAAAATACATTTATGCAAAAAGTTGATGTACAAAAGATGACTGAATAAAAAGTGTCTTAGCATTATGACAGCACATTGTTTGCCCATCATGTTGATAATAAATGTGACATCCAGCTGGTATGTCAGACATCATTTTCTCCTGTCTCCAACTTCTTAGTCTAATTAAAGTAAGGAAGGCAGGGTGTAAAGAGGCAGTGTCCTGTTCACACTCAGGACCTGCAGTGTTCTGCACTCCCTCACTGGCTTCATTACTCAAACCTGGAAATTTGTGCTCAGTTCAAATCAGGACAAAGTGAAGACTTCCTTTCTCTTCTCTTTCTAAACTTCAATAAGACAGGCACTTGAGCTTGATTCATATTCTTTTACTTCCCACAATTATTTGACTAGAATTGTGAGCAGAGTATTTTTAAGTTGAAAAACTGACTGAAAATATTGCTCCTTGCTATTTATCAACTTGATGTAATTTCTCATGTCCGCCACTTCCTCAGTCCCATGCTGCTTTGCTCCATCTCTCCGTCTTTCTTGCACATTCAACATTGTTCACACTCTTTTGAATCATTAAGATACGATAAATATGTGAGCTTTTAAGAAGGAAATAGATGCTCCAAGAAGGTACTTAAACCTTGAAAGACGTCTGCTTCATCGATTGTAACACTTCTCAGAAATGCCCAGTTTCTATGACAAACGAAACTCCATGGCATGACATCTTCAACAGCTGTTGGCTGTGTTGCTAGAATATTTCAGAGGCGCAGAAAAAGAATCAGAATGCAAGTAACTGCAGGGTAAAAGCACAGAAATCTGCTCAAAATGCTTCAATTCAGCTTTTCTATGGCTCTCTCAGGTGATTTTACTTGGCCTTCATATTCTTCGCACTTGAACAACTCAGGGCACACCTGGGTACACACACTTAGAGAATATGTACAGCCTCACGGTCTAAGCTTATAAACACGTGCGTAAATGCTCAGGATTTTAGTTAAAAACGGTCAAACCCCGTAACCGCTAATGCTACTAATCTTCATTTCACACAAACACGCATGCCGACTCCTGGTGTCTGTGTTTGAGAGATAACCCAGAAAGGATTAGCTAACATGTTGAGCTGTAGGAAGGGAAAAAAAGAAACTACCTTTGCTGGAGGAGCAGGAGGGGAATAGTTTCAGGGCCAGCAGCACTTTCACACACCACTGCTGTAGTGGTAAATCAACAACTGCTTGTATTGTCCCCTTTAAGAAAAGATGCTGTGCCTCTTACCTATTATCTCTATATGCAGCCAAATTAAATCAAAGCATGATTCCCGTTCCTGTCTGAGATGTTTTTCACAGTGTGTGTGAAATGCTGCCTTTAGGATCCAGATCGCTCACTGGCACTGTTGGACGTCAGTCGGCCACAAAAAGAAAAGACCAATTCTCACGTAGCATTTCAATCATGCATTGCGTTTCCAAATAGCAAATGGGTTGTTGGGTTGGCAGGACTCATAAAAAATTGATTCTCAGTGTAAAGAAAAGAAGCCAAGAGTAAAATGGGGGGAGTAAAGCCAGAACAACATCTGGAAGTTTTCCTCCTTTCTGCAAAGAAAGTTTTATAGAGGTCAAATGGGGACAGAAGAAAGAATGCTTGTTGAGAAAAAGCTGAATTCTGTCAAAGCAGAGCATTTATTGGAGTTTTTTTTTTTCATTACTTGAATCTATTTGAGGGTTTTATACTTGGTAATAAATCAAGAACAGTAATAATCGTTGTATTTGAAAGAAGCTACACTTGATCAAACTGTGGGGAAAGGTGATGAGTATATAAGGTGTTTTTTTATTTTCTTCTGTCAAATCAAATGAATTTTATCTTAGCAATAGAAAAGTATAAAAGTTTTACCATGATAATAAAAAAAACAAGGTAGATAAAGTACGATTCACTGTTTTATGATCAGCTTTCTCATTGGACCCACTGATCCAGAAGCCGGAATTTACTGGAGGAAGAGTTGTCGGATATAATTAAGCCCCTTTATACAGTATATTAAGGCTTTTGTCACCACTAACAGAGTGAGCTTCACACTTACACAGCCCATCTTGTAGTTGTTAAAAAAATCTCAATTATAATCAAAAGGGTAAGGAAATATGTTATAACTTTGTAGATCATTTCAGTTTTTTACACATAGGGACACCTATAGGCTAACATGGATGTGGTGTGAATAGCATCAGGACTCTCCTTGATTATTGTAGGTTGTAAAGTAAAACCACAGTGAGTCAAATAAAACTGATATGGTTGAAATAATTAATGGCATGTTATTCAAACCAGTTTTATTGATGTGAATCCCTCTTCCAATTTTGCAGTTTATAAGCAGACCGGTAGCCCATGCTCTGTATCTACCTAAGGTGATTCTCTCCTTTCTTCATTCTCTCAGTCAAGCTTGGAGACCCTGTGAGTCCAATCCCTCTTGCTACAGGAAAAAATTTTCACACTCCTACATAAGTCTGAGTTTGGTCATATCTAAAGTGTAGGTAGTATGTTATCAGACTGGACTGCAGGATTCCTCGGGCCAACATTTTCTCTTTTTAAACATTTTGCAGCAGCAGACCTCAGAACTTTCAGATTCGGCTTGAGCTTTACTTTACTTTATGGCTGCAGGGCATCTGAGGAAGCGGTCAGGTGGGCCCAGTTAAGCCTAAGGCCTGCCTGCAGAAGAAAGAAGGGTTCTGAGCAACAAGTGGAGTGAGAGAGTGGGATTTTGTTTTTTGTTTTTTAGTGCTTAGGGAAAAGGAATTAAAGTCTTGTTTGAAGGACCGTATCAACTGCTTTCCCTCATCCACATATCTCACTTTTTTTTTTTTTTTGTGTTGTTTCAGTGTTTAAAAGTGTCCTCGGGTAAAACACCAAACTGCCTCCAAAAGCTCTGCCAGACTTAAATGTATGGTTGAGTTTTGATTCTGATGGGTAGTATGTCAGCCTGTGTTAGTATGATACATGGCAACAGTAAGTGAATCCCTTTTATTATACTCCATTTTAACAAACGTCACGATTACCTAACAAGGTTTTATTGAAAATACCATAAGGCGCACTTGAAAGCCTCAAATTTTCCCCAAAAATTGACCTTATGTATGATTACTTGTTGCTTACTGACCAATTTTATGTGGTACAATGCGCTCAAAAATCTGTCGAAATATGTAGGTACGACTTTGGTAAGCAACGAAGCCACTCCGCCCAATGGATATTCAGAGCTTTACAGTACACTACGTCACTATCTGATCGGCCCCATAACAGGACCCCTGAGCAGTCTACAACATTGTCTGGCTGTAATGTCTGAGCTAGAAGTGCATTCATGTAAGGCAGTCCGGGCCCAGAGTACACGCTAGCAACAACAAACCAATCAATGCTTAATGCGCCTTACAATCCGGTGCGCCTTATGTGTGAACAAAGACACGTTAATTCACAGTGTGCCATATAATTTAGTGTGCCTTATCACCTGAATAATACGGAGATTAAAACATTGTGGTGAAGAAGATCCCTTTTTTTTATCATTTTCTCTTCAGCAAGCATGTCTCAATATTAAGCAAAGCCGGATTACTTTTTTTGTACAAACGCTAACTTTCACAAGATCAACAAGGGGTATCACAGTGTTCATATAGGCACCATGAACAACTACAGCAAAAAGTTCCTCATAGGGGCTTTTATGTCATTAAATTTAACCATCATTATGTCATTTTTATTTGCTACTTAAAGATTTGTTTAGGACATCCATGGTTTTGATAAGAAAATATCATAGGGAAGATCCAGTAACAGCTTTAGATAATCTAGACAACCTAATGATTGGTCTCCTTCACTAAAATCCTGTTTTTGGTCCCTAGCCCTCATCACCTGAAGACTTTCTTTGTTTTGTATCATTCAGCAAAGATTCTCTGAGAACTGGATGATGTATTTAGTTGAGAGTCTACTTGAAGAGACAGTGGACTTCTGCATGGAGAAGCAGACAAATCAGATAACAAACAGTGCCTTGAGTGATATGACGTTACCACAAAGAGACAGAAGCCACCAGATCGAAAAAAGTGAAATGGTCTCATTACAGGGTTTAATGATCAAATTATTTTAGTTGATGCTGTTCTATACTAAATATTATTGTTGTTAATGTTATCTCAATCAATTTAGTTGGAAACCTATGAGATATTTTATATTGGTGTATTTTAAATCAAACAGACATGGTAGACTTTGAATCTGCTACAGTAAAAAGTTCTTAGCATTGAAGATGTGCGTGTCGCTCATGGTGGGGAACACAATATAGAAAGGCTCTTCCTTTAGTTTGCCACCTTTACCTGCACGTCTTACAATCCTAGTCCAGGATCCTGTGTGTGATCAGAACCATAAATGTAAAAGATTTTTCCAACACTGATTTACATGTCCAGTGTGGTTGTTTTAAAGGGCTTTATAAATACAGATGAGTTGAGTTGAGTTTAAAAATAATTTATTGAAAACACAAAAATGTTCAAACAATATTCTGACTCTTCCTGTCTCATGGCTGGTTGAGTCAGAATATCACCTGTATTTGACTGTGACAGCTGAGAGATCATGTATGAAAGAGAAATTAGGAAATGACATGCAACAAAGATCCTCAGCTGGAGACAAACCGGGCAACACAATCCCTCAGGGCTGATGGTGATCCAAGTCCACAGCTAGAGTGGCACAGATTCATCCTGATGATCCTGACAACTGTGACAAATCCACTTTTTCACATACATGTATAAGTTATTCAAATTAAAGGGGCCATACATGGTTTGGTTTGAAAATAAATGTAAACATGCAAGAGCATCCTGTGATAGGTGAGGAGGGGAGGTGGGAGGAGAGATTGTTAACTTGTTGTGCAACAGTGGATCATAACCATCTCTTAACTGCATGAAAGTATAAAAAATTAAAAGCTACTTTAAGTGTTGGCATGTGGTTCTGGTGTGTTTACAAATGTGCTGTGGATGGCTGTGTACTCAGTGACGTATGAAGGGAGCATACTGATCAGTGAGATCAGTCACAACACATTTTTGCAACATTTATATATGCACAATGAAGGTCCTTTCATGCACTCAGCTCATTGTTAAGATCTTACTAAAGAGTGCATTAGGTGGAGTTGGATTTATGGAAATTGTGTATTTCACTGACCTGTTAACGGCAAAAAGCCACTAATGCAGTGGTATGCAGTGAGTATATTAAAAATGAATTAATAGAAGGAAGAGAGGAAAGCAGCGAGTGTTGACAGACTTTGTCAGACCTGTCCTGCTTCCCCCCGCTGTCTCTGGATGTCTCCACTGTGTGCAAACAGACATGAAGACGATAAATCATCTCTTAAGCCGTAAAATATGCTCAAGGCATTTTCACAAACCAGCAGAGGCAGTGTCATACTTAAACTCACTTCAGCACACATGCACATTAAAGGCTCTTTAGATTTCAGAGGAATGTACTTGAATCATCCCTAATGCTTACATTCTCAGTGAATTATGGCGTTCTCCCTGCTCATCCTCATTGCTTAATAACCTCATTCTATTTCATACCATGAATTTTTGCAATGAATTAAAAAATCAACACATCATAGAAGGTTTCCCTGCATGACACAAAAGCAGACTCAGTGGCATTAGTTTTGAGTTCATTAATAAAAGTTTCTCCTTGAAGAACAGTATGTTAATAGCTTTGTAAGCTATAGGGCTCTAATTTTGTGCCCGCTGGCGAGGCGGCGCAGGACAGCTTCAGCCGTGTTAATGCGGTTTCAGTTGTGTTAATTCGATCAGGTTGAGTATCCATTACATATTGTTGATTATTTATTGCATTGAAATGTGCCTGACAGAGTGGAAACCTGCCTATTAGGCATTAGTGATGTGTACGCTCACTGCTTCGCCTGTCTACCAATTTACCACTTGACCAGCTGCACTCAGCCTGCGCCGAAAGCGGACCAGGTTTGAATCGGCAAGCTTTCAGCGCACTGTCTGCGCCACTGGTGGGAATGAAACTATCAATGTGCCAGCTGATTCTGTCAACACCTCCCCTACTGCGCCACCACACCCAGCTTGACACATCTCGGTGTGCCTCAGTCTACAAAATTACCAAATTGGTGGTGCACTGGTCTGTACTTTAATGAATTACTACTGCGCAGAGTTCGCCACCCTGCACCGCACTGCTGGTGGGCACGGAGGTAGAATCCTGAGTTTTAACATAAAGTGCAATATCAATATGGAATATTATCATTACACTGTTCACAAAGCCCCAACTTTGTGAGTTATTTAATTTGTCAGTTGTGGACTAACTCATCTCGGCTCTAAACCCTGTCATCTCGTGTGGATTGGCGACACTGCCTGCTCGAACTAGGAACCTTGACTGTGCTAGCTGCAACATGTTTGGCATTGAGATGGTAGCAGAGGCTGGAAGAGCTTCAGTGATAGGCACATTCTCTCTTGCACAATTTGCACACAACTCGTTTTTATCCAGGTTTTTATGACTAAAAATTCCCCCTACTCAGTAACCAATTCTCATTGGTTTCAGTTGTTTGTTTTTTTTTTTTTTTTTTTATTGGGTTGTGTCCTGTGCATCAGTATTACGGCTAGACTGGAAACTTGTGCTATGTTAGGAGCACAAAAATAAATGATGTCTAATTAACTCATTCAGTGCCAGGTTCATGCAGTTTTCACCTAGTGCCACCATTGACCGCAATAGAAATTTCTGTATCTTTAAGGACCCACAGAGTATCTTGTGCTTGGACTAGAATTAAGTGCAATATCTCAAAAGGAAAGGGTGGTTCTCTTCTTTCACCAGAAAAAAAATAAGACTCTAACCAACTCTTGTGTTTAGTTATTGCCTGCTGAATGCAGCGTGGTCATATCATCTTTGCTGATCTGGAAAAAGAAACCTGGGAAAAACACAATTTTACAAAGGAGAGTCTTTCAAGCAGAACTCTGATTGTCTGTTTTATTTCACTACAAACTATTTTACCAGTGGCATCAAGGTCCTCCCTCTTCGGACACCACTCAGATCCGATTGTGATAGGTCACTTCACGTGACAGCTGGGAGTTGTATTGGCTCTTGAGAACCTGATGCCGTGATGTAAACCACACGGACTACTCGCGTCCTCCTTGCCGGGACTGTCCCGGAATTCCGGCTCAGTCTCGCTCACCAGTACTGGCACTGGCGACACAATGAGACGCCAGAAAATTGTTTCTTTAATTGTATGCTGACGATGTGAAGGTCAGGTACCGGGATCTCAATTGGATCCAGAGACTGTAGCACCATGCCAACAGGAGCTGATGCCCTGAGACCATTAGCTCTTGGCTAATGACTTCAGGATTTTCCTACTCTCCTCATAGAAAAAAAACACTCCACAACTAGGCTAATGGGCACTCTTGATGGCACACTTCTCACTGGCGAGTATTTGTTTTTGTTATTGTGACATGGTTATGACGTATTTGTCGGCTTTTCTGCGTTCAGGACGACCCCAAACTTAGTCACATGTCGGGGAGGAGCGCCCTCTGGCAGAAAACCAAAAAAACTGAAAAATCAATCAAAATCTGTCACACTGAGTGAGTTAAATGCATTATTATTGTTTTTAAATATTTTTGTTGTTGCGTTATTTTTTCTTGTAATATTGTATACTACAGTAGTAATACAAAGTACCAGCCCTAATTGTCATATTATCTATATTTTTTAAACATAAACATTATTTGCCTCTCTGCTGCCAGAAAATAACATTTAACAGAGACCAGCTGAATACTAATTTTAAAGGCATATAGGGATTAAAGTGCATGCTTGAAGGAAGGGTTATAATCGTACATAAGAATTGCTCCTCTCAAGCTCAATATTGGTTGAATATAACCACACCACCTTGAAAATGTGGGCAGTTTAAAAACCACATTCATGGCACTCTTTAAAAACTACAGAAAAATCAGCCAAATACAGCACCAGTAATCAGAGGCACGGGATAAATGAAGCTGCTAATAATGCTGCGGCTAATGCAGGGTGTGTAATTGCCTGTCGCTCACATTACTTTATCTCAATTCTCTTAGGACCACTTAACTCACACAGCAGCAGGCTGTCCACACAGCTTTTACATGGTCCATTCTCAGTGGGCCCTTTTTTATTACATTATCTCCCTGCTGCTGTGAGTGCAGTGTCTGCAATATAGAGTTCACTTCCTGACACTGCTGTAATTTTCCAACTTGTCTCGCTCCCATCCTTTTGAAATTGTACTATTATGCCCACACAATTCTCTGCTCCACGTTCCACAGCAGTGAAAGAATTGATTTCATCTGAAGCAAAACCTTTTAGTGCTTAACTTTCAGATTTCTTTTTAAACCTCTTAATTTGAGCTGAAAAAAAAACAAACACTTTATCCACTTCAAGTTGTGCCAGAAAAAAAATGTGACTTAAAAATGGAATTGCTGTACAGTTATAATACTTACTGCTATCAAACTATATTAAAGGTTATAATTTTCATCATAGAGACCAAAAAATTCTGTTTCTGTTTTAATTTTAAATACAGTCATGAAAGACTTAAATTTCTACATTATTGACTTTAATGGGGTGTGGTTATGACAGCATTAAGTAACATTTGAGAAATAAGAAGACCAGTTTCTTGAGTCCGGAAAGTGATATGTTGTACCATTCTTGCCAAATATAATAAAGTTTGGCTGTCCTTTGTCACTGGGTAACAAGTCAGAACTGCAGGCAGGTTGGATTAGAAACTGAGGCCTTCTACTGTGGCACTGTGCTGTTTTGATGTGTGTATTTTGTGGTTTGTTGTAGCCTTGCTGCAGAATTTGTTGGAATTAATGATCTCTCTCCAGATATGTAAGCTATGACACTGGCATGTATCCATCTCGACACCATCACAGATGCTGGCTTTTGAATTGCGCACTGATATTAAGTGAAGCATGTAGCTCCCAGAATTTCCACAAAGACTGTTGAACTTTGACTAGATGAACCACATGAAAGCTTTCCAGTCATCTAAATGGTCACCACCAGCTTTTCTGAGGTACGTCCAAGTATTGTTTCTTCCATGTATGGTGCAGTTTTGACATAAATGTATGGATGCAGTGACAGATTGTGTCCACAAACAGTGATTTCAGTCTATGCATGACATCTTTTAGAGTCATGTCTATGTTTAACTGAGTGCTGTGTAAAGGCTCACAGACCACACAGCCATGCAGCATTAGTTTTTAGCCAGATATTTCTTTGAATCCCTTTTTTTATTATTTGATACTGTAGGTGATGAAATACTCTGCAGTCTTACTCTAACATTACTCTGGATTTGTGGAACATGTTAGATCAGTGGATCAAGGAAGAATCACTTCGATTTAATTTAGAAAAACATCATCTTTTATTTTTAGAATAGAAATACTTTTGCAGTGGGGCATGCAGTGCAGCTAGAGGCATCTTGTTGAAAGTTCAAGCAATGTCTAGACCATCTTGTATAACAACCATACAAACTTAAACAGTTTAAAAGTTATATGATCGCAGCATATGATCTTTAAGGCATAAGGCTGTGTCACCAGGATCGCAGCTAAACAGCATGGGGTAACTTTGGAACATCAAGAGTGAAGTGTGAAAGTGACAGATCAGCCTCCCCCTGCTGAACCTTTAGGCAAGACATCCAAAACCTTTAACTGTCATTTCTGAAACCTCCCCATCTTCTGTGGCACTTCTTAGAGGCTTTGATGGTCCCAGACAGTCAAGTTGAATTAGTCTCTGCCCAAGCTCTGATGTGTGAGTCTTTGTTCTTTGCAGATAAAGGGAAGTAGATCATCTACCTGGGGGGGGGCAGCACAGGAGAAACACACATAACCGACTGTCTGAAGAGTGAACTTCAGGCCTGCTTCAATACAAAGCACATTTTTGTCTATAGTCATCCCTTCTGACTAAACTTGGTATTTAGATTATGGATGTGTTGTTGGCAGAAGCAGCAAAAAAGCATAGATTTCTTTCAAAAAAGAAAACACCCGCACCCCCTCTAAACCTTTAGTCTCCTTTGTAACCTCCTGTGTCAGAGGGTCTCCCTAGAACAGTCCAGAAATGTCTTCTTCCAGAGATACTTCAGTGTGACCTTGACACACAGAGTGAAGCCCAATTCTGTGTTCCTGTTGCTTGTTTCCACTATCTCAGTTCATCACTACCTAAGGGTAATGTTCAGACTAATTGAACAAACTAGCTTATTACCCATGATTCCACAGACACGGCTCTGGGGCCTCATTTATAAACATTGCATATGCACTAAACAGAGGCTGAAGTGGTGTGCGCCACTTTTCTCACAAAGTTTATGATCTTTAAAAACCATGACATGAAAGTACACGTGCAGTTCAGCAAACTCTGACCCATGTCAGAAATGTAACTTTCTCTGTCTTTCTCCGTAGTGTTGCTGTGATCCACTGAAGGAAACTCTGATCTTCCAGCTCATATGTATGCTTCTTTGTCATGAGGTGCTTTGCATTGACCTTCTTTAAAGGAATGTAGACATATAAAGGGTTGAATATTAAGGCTAAACTATTTTCATATAGTCCCAGCTGGATTGTGGGATAATTTCCTCTATTATTTCTATCAGAAATAATACTCTAATGTAGCCTTGGTGTTGACATGACAGGCTGATTGTACTGATCCTGCATGTGGATTTGGGCTTTTATTTTTTTTAATTTGCTACCATTTCTGTTTTGTTACATGGATGAATAAATATTCAAAAACACCTCTGGTGTGGACAGCATGTTATCTTTGTTGTTTCAATCATTTTCAAATTAAGCCATGCTCAGATTTGCTCTATTCAGTTTGCTGCTTTGTTTATTTTTAGATTCCAGCAGCGTATTAACAGTATATAAAAGCCATTGTAACATCCAGTGGCTGAGTAAAAAGTGAGGCCCTTTTGAGAACACTTTTCCTTTTATCCCTGGACTCCAAATCTTTACTCATATGGAAAAGATACTATAAAGAAGAGATGGCAGAAAGAGCTACTGCTATCTGAAAAAGGTGTCTTATTGAATAAGGAATCCTTCTCAAATACTTCCTGTACAACTTTTAAGCAGTCTTATAAGATATGGAAACTTTTTTAAGTCTTCTCAAATGAATTCCAATTTAAATTCAAGAGTTTTGCTGAGCTCCAACAAAGCATTTCTCTGAATCATCTCTCTGAATGTCTGTGGAGCTCTTAGTTTCTCACTGCTTGCTCTCTATCTCTCTCTCTCCCTCTCTTTCTCCCTGCGGGTAGAGCAGGAAGCTTGATGGATCTTCAGCAAGCATAGAGATCAGTAATTGTTTATTGATTTAAACCAATAAGCTCAAAGCTCATCTGTGAGCAACAACTTATTCCAATGTAGGCAAACAAAGAAAGCAGCAGCCAGGGTACTGATGACTCCATTAGTAATGCTATGTGCATAACACACACACACACACACCTACTAAAGGCAAAGATTTTGAAGGCGACTTCACATATTCACAAAGTGTATTTTGGTATTAATGACCAGAAAATGCACAAAGGGACTGGGAAATGTGACAAAAGGGAATAAAAAACTGACTACAAACAGAAAATACAGATCAGGGTCTGATTTTAATACATAATGAAGCCTAAAAAATAAATACCAAGCCTTTTATCTTTTTTTTTTTTTTCTGTGACTCTGATAAACACATAACTTCAAATGCCTTGAGGTGGCATTCCTATTTTAGCTGTAAATTTGGTAAAAAATGCCGAATCCCAGATGCACTGTAGTTAAGTCTGATTTATGGACTTGATCTGAGGGACTTTTTATTGAACTCCCTGGCTGATGGGAGATATTAATGTTTATTCCTCATCCCGGTATTTGTGTGTAGCTCTGCCTCTACCTGGCGTAAATGAAGGTTTGGTCAAATGGTGTCAAACAGGCTGATTCATACGCACAGATGTTTTATATATTCAAGCTGTGTGATTTCTGTTAGGTTGGAAGTGGCATTCACACCAGGTAAAAGGAGGAGATTGTTGCTATGGTAACACCAAATGACGTCTTCGGCAATGGCAGCTGACTGAAATAAGAGGGGAACATGTGGATGTGTGTCACCTGTGTCAAAAGAAGACATTTTTATGAGTTCTGCAGGAGAGGGGATTCTTTTGAGTATGCATAAGTTATTGTGTTTGTGTGTTACTTTGTGTAAATATACATATTTTTTACAGTTTGAGTGCCATAGTGTTGTTGTTTTTTTAAAATCAATTAAAAAATACAGTTTATTTTAAACTTATAAACTGAAATACATGGGCACAGTATACCAAGTCAGACAGTGAAACAGGGCTGTCTCAAAACACTAGCATCCATGAAAGCCACCTTTAAACACCCACTCTGATAAACTGTTTTTTTTTTGTTGTTGTTGTTGTTGTAGTTGTCTATATGTTCATATAGAATTTTGTATGCATTAGTGTTTGAGAGCTGAATAGCTCCAATATCACCTGCCACTTCTACTACACCGGCAATGTTAGGCTGCAACTAGTGTGACGAGGAGGGTGCCGAGCAGCGCTGTCTCTGCCCATGACTCAGAGGCGAATTGCTAATGAGCTACTGGAGCCCTGCAGAAAAAAAGGCCTTGAAAATGACACAGGTAAGGTGATTTAGGTTGAAAACTTTATGATCACAATGTAAAGACAACTGAGAACACTGAGTAATAAAAAAAAATAAAATAAAATTTAAAAAAAACTATCCGAGAGGGACTTGAAATACATCGAATAGAAAAGCAAGTGTTTAATACAAATGAAATGATTGACAGAATATTGTTATTTTACTGTGCACTAGGGATTTGACTAACATGTTACTTGTTTTATTCCAACTTAAGAACTTATTTCAGGAACCAGCAGTATGTTTTATTCTTTATTATTCCTAATTTTTTATTCTTTTCAATGATGATATCACAACAGCAGAAATTTGAAAGGACACGTTGCTCATAAGTTTTTTGTTTTCGAGCAGTGGCGAGTGACGGCCACCCCTGAAATCTGATTGACCAGCCCAATGGCCACTCTGGAACCCTTAACCATAGTTGGCTATTTGCTTTACAACAGGTGATTCCTTTATTGAAAAGTAGCTTCACATTGTAAAATGTCGTCCTTAAGACTGTTAAGAATACAACATTTAAGATTTAAGATCAGTTTTATTCCCCAGATTCAAAGATTAAAGTAAAACTTGTTTTTTTCTTTGGAGCCAATAAAACTTGGAGATAACCCTTCAAGGCGATAACCCCCCACCTCAAGGTAACAGTCAGTAATGCAGCACTAAGCAAGTTGATGTGCAAGGACAGAAAACATGGCCCATTGCCAAGACTTTTAATTCCTCTCTTACAAAACAGTGAACTAAAACAACACACTGTTTTACAAAGCTGGTTACTTGTGGACAGTTCCCATCTGGACTAAGCCAGGAACCAGGTCACAAAGTTCATACTTCCAGAGTAGGGCTGCACGATATGAGGTTTTGGTCATATCCTGATATAGCTCATTTTATATCTCGATACGATATACATCACGATATAGTACATTTTTTGTAAATTCAATTAATGCATAGTTTATGTAAAATTGCCACGTGGAAATGTAGTTTAAATGATATATTCAACAAGTTACGTTACTAAACAAGACTTCTTTTATTTAGAACCCTCTGAAAAATATTGAAAACACTTTTCAGTAATTTTTTGTGACCAACTTTTTATTTCATTTTTCATACATACCCACCCACCCACCAGACCCCCAGGGAGCAAGGCATTATATCTTGCATTGTACAATGTTTTTCCACATACAATTACTAGTATTTGATGGGATGGAAACCAGCAATAAATAGATCATATATAAGAACATAAAATATATACATGATACAATGATACAAATTACATATATACATATAACACTTTTCAATAATTGAACATTTGTGTAAACAAAAATTAGTTACACAAGGTTTAATAATGAAATGAACATCAATACATTCCATAGGCTAGCTCATTCACATGACATCAGCATGTAATGTAGAACAGATTTTGAGTAATTAAATCTTTCTATGAAGCCAGCCTAAGGAAGGTTACTAAGAAAACTTGGAAATGACAAGGTCATGTTTTCTTCCAGTATTGATTAACATTGCCATTAATGTTAGCAGCAAACAGCTCTCAAAATAAATATTGGTTCCAAAACACCAAATGTAAACATGGAACACTTTAAAGTGTTTAAAGTGTGGCTGCAAAAAGTTCCCAATATATTATGCAAGGTATACAAAAAAAATACAAAACTACATCAAGTAGCATGGATATGAAAACATCCGAACAAAATAGTGTTTACGTTGTGTTTCTGAATCTCAGACTTCTAAAGGTTCTCAAACTTTTATATTTCAAGGTCTCTCCTTAACTCAGTCTCTGACAGTACAAATGGACCCATTTATTTAATAACTGTCAGGGTTACAGACTTGTATGGGTCAAAAAAGAAAAAGAAAAGAAAACAACAACAACAACAAAAAAAAAACAAGTTTAGACCTCCCTAAAGGAAACCACAGTCCCTGGAATCCACTCTGAGAATCACTATATACCGAGGGTCGGCTTTACGCATCACTGCAGTAAAGCCCCTTTTCTCTACTGTGCTGATAGGGACCATGTCGACACATATCATCTCAGCTATGGTATTGGTCATGTCTTTCCAGCGTCGGGAGGACTTTGGGTATGGTGTTCCACGGCTATACCCCTCAGCCAAAGTCTGCTGCTGCGTCTCCGTCTCGCTGTCGTTTTTCTTCCTGGTCAACGTTAGCCTTAGCTGCCTTTCAAACGCTGACTTTCAACATATTCTTTTTCATGTTTGAGTCAGTTGTAGTGAAATGGCGGCGACATACTTTAAAAACTACAGCGGTCTGCACCGTGTCGCTCCTTTTAAAACCAAACCACAACCACACAACCGGTGTTGCCCCCTGTTTCGGCAGCAGCTCCTCCGTCTGCGTTGGCTGCACGTGAATTGTCATCTCTTTCGCCACAATAATCCGGCTCTTCCATGCTTGTTTGTTTTTTTCACAGTGGCAGTAGCACGTGTGGGCATGCCATATATGGAGCGTCACAACGTAAAACACTGCTGTAAAGCATGTTTTTGCGACACTGCGATAGAAACGATAGAGTATGAAATGTTGGACTTATGTGGACAGTCTGTTTTGTACACTCTTCTGTCTTTCAGATGTTAACTTCTTCCTCTTGTCCTCTGGCTATTGGATTGCCGTTGTTATGTATGATCCTAATGCCCTCTTGGGAGGGAACTTCAGAGACACCACAGAGCGAGCATTTAAGCCCTACTGGAAGCTTCTGTTGGTCATTGGTACCAGCTGGTTCTTGTGGAAGAGATAACTGTTGGTGAAAGCAATGTCCATGAAGTGGTGTAACAAAGTCTGGTACCAGGGATAGGACTTGTGGTTCACAGTGCATGACTTTATTATTTTGGCCTTACAAATCAACACCACCCATGACTGGTGTTTAGCATGAGATAGTTGTTGAGGACCAGCTACTACTCAGATGCTGCATTCTCCTCTGCACAGTGGCCCTATGAGATGCTGGGTGGATTGTGGTGCGGACAGATGCCTGACATGCGTCCACCCACTTGACAAGAGTTAGTGGATCTTAGCAGATCCATCTGATGGAGCTCCTGGGATTCCTCTTTGTCAGGTCAGTTGTGTGTGTGCAGGGACAACCCTTTCTGTTGCGCATGTTCGTACCATATACTTAAATTTGAAGGGAGACCGGGTCCCTGGAGAATCTAAGACAGATGTGGAAATTGTCCATATACAAGTAAAAGTCACAGCTCAGGAGCGCTGACTTTACCAGGGACACAACTGAGCTGTAGACTAGTTCCTCCCTGATTGGCCTTCGTATATGGGGTCATTCCATTGAGTGCCTTCGCTGCCACCATCCTCACAATAATGCCGATGTACTGCCTGGGGTGGTAGTATGCTTTGCTAGCATCTTGACTGGAGACAGGAAAGGGCATCCAGCTAAACATTGGATAGTATGCTGTTGTTCCCATTTTTATTTTGTCGCTGTATCCTAGAAATCACCCCAAGAAAACATCAGGTACTTCTTCTGAGGCATGATACCAACCAGGAGAGTCTGGCTGAAATTGTACCTGGATGCTGTACTGCACTACAATATCTTTTGCAGTCTGTATGTTGGTGTTGAGATACAAGGTTTGTAAAACATCTTCAGCGAAAAATAATTTTGAGAGTGTCCAGTGGTGTGAAATTGCCTCTGCTCAGTTAGTGTCCTATGTACTATCTGGTAGGAACATTTGGCACTGGTCGCACTGGAGTAGAGTCTAAATCATTTTTTGCCTGGATGTAGTTGTTATGTGTTTAATGGATTACTTTTCTACTTTGTTAGATATTTAAATTTCATTCTATTTTTTTTCCATGTGTGCTCAGCTCCTGTAGAAAGCTCAACAAATAAGACATTTTACATTTCTATACATAATTTTCATGCATTTGAACGCATATCGAAGCCCTTAAGAGCAGAAACTTAGAATGATGATTGAGTTTATTTTCATTTACATATTTTAAACACACTAATATAATGTTCAGTGATATTTTCCAATATGTTCAGTGCTTAAAAATGAACTTTAAATGTTTCATAAATCTTTTCATAGTGATGCATCAAGATAAACAAATCAGCAGAAACTTGTGTAAACCAGTGAGTTTACAAATTTAACCACAGACTGTTAGAAAGTTTGCACTTGTGTTCAGCACAATCACACTTAAGTTAAATGGCTCTGCTAGCAGGAAGCCAATATACAGAGAGAGGATGTGTTGCCAGCAGTCATAGGATGACAGTTTGAAAGGTTGCCTGGCCTGAGAAAACAGGGAGAGAAGTGACACAGACTTCAAACATGCCAAGTGAACATAGTCAAACACGCACGAATACCAGGAGAGATGCTGGCACTGAGTCAACTCTGAGAGTTACAGCTGCTTATTTGCCCTGAAGCGAAAACAGTGACAAACGCCAAGCTCCAAAATGTTCTGTTTGTGTCTGACCCCAGAAACATGGAGGGAGACTGACAGAAGCAGAGAGACAGGGAAGAATCAGGATTTTATTAGTGAGACGTGCAGCCTCATTCAGCCCTTGGGAATTTAGAGGTGATATTATTGCTGTGATGATTGTTGAATCCTGAGCACATTTCCATAAATCACATCAATCAGATGTCAGAAGAATGCACAGCCATTTCATGTCATTCCTCATAAACAATATCCTAAGTGCTCATTCTTCTCCATCAGCAGCTCTCCATCATTTAAATTGCTGAGCTTAAGATTGACACAAAGTATTGTCTTTTCTTCTCCTGGTTTGAAACCCTTCCAAGCCTGACAACAGGTCCACCACTGCTGTTTTTAATAGGCTGTGAATGGTGGTTTTTAATCTACAGTTTCACCTCCTGTAGAGTGAAGCATGTGATTCTCTTGAACAGACTTCCTTTTGGTTTACTTCTGTTAACACCTGTCTTGACAAATGATACTGTGTCCATTTGACTGCTTGGTCATCCTTTTTGACATAACAGAACCCCACTCTTGGCAGAGACCTCAGGTCTTGAAATTCCGCCCACCCATTTAAGTGCAGGAGACCTTGTCTAGCTCTCTGCCAGTACCTGTCTAGCCAGTGCGTTACCCGTGTCATGGATTGAAAGCAATAAAAATAAACCTCAGTTTTACACAGACTGCAGAAGGAACAGTTCAGACTCCCACAGAAAATAAGGTTTCAGACATGTTTTTGTACCATGTGTGTTTCTGCAATGGACCTACGACTGTGTCACACCAGTAATAAAACTATTTCACTGAATGTCCCAACAGCTGATTTTCCACTAAAAACTTCTGTCTTTTTGCTGCAGTTTTGTTTTGTACCAACGGACCATCATTGTCTTTGTTTTGAAAGTTCTCTTCTTTCTGCATCTGAGACACAACTCTCCAAATCAATATCACTCAAGCCATTGCAAATTGTCTGCTTTTGTTTGCAACCGTACTGCCCCATTTTAATATTAAAGTTTAAAGTCATGCACTCATGATATTGAAGCACAAACGAGCCTGTGAAGTTTTGCAACTCCGTGCAGTTTACTCTTGTGTTGCAATTAGCTGTCTGCACCACTAATTTCTGATAATGACTGATTGAAATATATGCAAACAGCACTGAAGCATCAAGACCCTATTTGCTCTGCAATTCACTTTTGTAATTCATAAAACCTTCCTTGTGTTCTGGAAAAGGCAATTTCTTTTAATCTCATTTGACATTTGACAAGTTCAGCAAGCTGAAGAAATGGCAACCTTCCCTTAAAAGAGAGCCAGTGTTTCTGTTAGCTTTGAGAACTATGAATACAATTAACACAAGATATCACTTATGCAGTAAAAGTGATGAGGGCAAAGAAGCGCTGGGACACTGCAGTTCTTGACTGTAACATTAAAACAAGCAAAGATTTGGCGGACTTACCATCTTGTTCAGTCATGCTAGAAATAAACAAGAGGCACTGAAGGGCAGTTATCTGTAACATCCCTTCACTGCCTTGTTTTTTAGCATTAAGATTGAAGATGGAGACAAGCGGCCTTTAGGTTTTGCATGAGGAAATTCAACAGTAGACAAAATTTAAAGGGATATTCTGGTGTAAAATAACATAGGGTCAAACACACCATAACACTGAGTTAGTTTTTGGCCAGTACTTGATAATAACAGTTATAAATGGACATACAAGATACACAAGAACTCTGGTTGCATTTCTATGATGTAGTAATCATACATTTTCTCAGTGATCGACTTGTTAGGGCTCCCCCACAAACAAGCGGCTGCTGGAAGAGAGTGGGTGAGTTGTGTTTGGTCTCTTTGCTACAGAAACTTGGCAAAGCTAAAAAGATGTTTGATGGCTAGTACTATGGCTGGGACCCTATATGTACTGTTGATGAAGTTAGGTGCTGTTCTGAGCATTATTTGTGGCTATAAAGTGACTTCTTGGTTGAAGTTTGCACATGGAGATGTAGACCACTGTGCATTGGTATCGTGTGGTTGTTACTAAAGTTGGTATAACTCGAAAAAGCAAGCAGTTGACAACATTCATCACATTAGGGGGTGTCTAACTCAGTGTTATAGTGTGTTTGAGGATAACTTCAATTTACACCAGAATATTCTGAATATTCTTAATAAAGTTGATCAAACTTTGTTTGCATCTGCCACAAAATGAAGAGCAAATCAAATACCCAGACATCCAGGTTACATTACTGCAGCCCGATAGTTAGAGTGTTTATTTCACACCATTTCACATTGACTGAAACTCATCATCATGAAAGCTCAAACTCTGGTACAAATTTAATGGAAAAATGTCTTAAAAGTACTACTTAGTGAGTTATTGACATTCCAGTATTGGTATTTTTAAGCTTTGGAGTGCAAAAGACTGTTTTTTTTTTCCCCTGCTTAAAATCTTCAAACAAAGTCAGGCCAGAAGCCTCCAGGCTGCACTTTCATATTTAATGCCAAGACACAAGAGAGGTATCAGGCTTTTCATCTAATCCTTATGTAGGAACATATTTTCCCTTCACAACATGTGCAGGGAGAGAGCCACTAGGAATAAGGATCCCACAGTTCTTCACAGCTCCACAGTCCTATTAGCCCACAGACATTTGCAGGATCGCAGCAGGATTCTAATTAAGATGGTAGAAAGTGGCCTCATGCAGTCCACAACCTGCTCACTCATGTTCAATGTCGGTTTGTTGTTAATGAAGCAAGCAATTGATGTTCTGCTCCTCCTCCGGACATGCACATGAGGGAACAGATTCTTGGTATTCTTATTGATATCTTGTTTTCACTTAGACTGTGAATGCAGTAAGAGGTTTCACCTAATAAGCAGGCTGTGCTTGATCTCTGCCAAGTCTCATCTGAATATTATTTTTAATGCTCGGAGAAATGATATTTGTTTAATGAACAAGACAGTCACAGAGGCAAGAATTCTGAGCGTTTATCTCTAAAGCGGTAATTTGTCAAATGTTTCTTGGTTTCTGAGTTTTCGAAGCATTATCTATTTTTTATTGCAAAGATAGTCCAAAAGTAATTAATAGAAACATAGACTCTTTAAAATGTCCAGCAGCAAAATAAATAGACTTCTACCTTTGAATCATCCCTGCTTCAGACAAGCCTGGTTGTGTATCAGTGGCACAAATGATTGTGCATTTTTTGCTGCTTTTTTCTTCTTTTTTTCAAGAGTCCAATTCACATAGCGAATAGCACTGACAATGATATTCAGGCACACAAAAGCTGGCACAATCCTGTAGGTCTGTGGAGTCTGGTACAAGCTCTCAGCATCTCCTCTCTGCTGAACTGTGCACTCTCATCTTGATGCCACTAAATCTATCGACATTCATTAGATTACAGGTGAAGAGGACAGGTCCTTAACAGTTTGTTGTTGGATCCATTCATATTAGATATGACACAAGTTTAGTATTCCCTGCTCATTTGTGTGTATAAAAGAGCAAAAGAACATCTGTTGTGCATATCAACACAGGTTGTATTCAAGGCTGAACCACTTGCCACTTACAGCCCCAGACTGATCATCTCATCATTGTAAATAATGCCAAAGTAAACATGACTTATATAACCAGGAACAGGTAAAGCTTATAAATACTTCATATATATATGGACAGAAGCCACTACTCAGTAAAAAGCACACGACAGCCCGCTTGGACTTTGCTAGAAGGCACCTGAAGGACTCACAGACCAGGAGAAACAAATTCTCTGGTCTGATGAAATGAAGATCGAACTCTTTGGCCTGAATGTCAAGCATCATGTCTGGAGGAAACCAGGCACCACTCACCACCTCGCCAATACCATCCCTACAGTGAAGCATGGGGGTGGCAGCATCATGCTGTGGGGATGTTTTTCAGCGGCAGGAACTGGGAGACTTGTCAGGATCGAGGGAAAAATGAATGCAGCTTGGTACATCGAAATCCTTGACGAAAACCTGCTCCAGAGCGCTCGAGATCTTCGATTGGGGCGACGCTTCATCTTCCATCATGACAATGACCCTAAGCACCTGGCCAAGAAGACAAAGGAGTGGCTTCAGGACAAGTCTCTGAATGTCCTTGAGTGGCCCAGTCAGAGCCCAGACTTTAAACCGATTAAACATCTTTGGAAAGACCTGAAAGTAGCTGTGCACCGACGCTGCCCATCCAACCTCACTGAGCTTGAGAGGATGTGCAAGGAAGAATGGGAAAAACTCCCCAAATCCAGGTCTGCCAAGCTTGTTGCATCATACACAAGAAGACTGGAGGCTGTAATCGCTGCCAAAGGTGCTTCGACCAAATATTGAGTTAAGTGTGTGAATACTTATGTATATGCAACATTTGAGTGTTTGAGGGTATTTTGTGTAGAATTTTTGAGGGAAAAAGGGAATTTAATCCATTTTGGAATAAGGCTGTAACATAATAAAATGTTGAAAAAGTGAAGTGGTATGAATGCTTTCCGGATGCATTGTATATATATATATATATATACATTGCTATAATGAATGCTTAACGGCTCATTTAAATGTGTGCACAGATTTTGTCTCTTTGGCACATTATGCAGCAAGTTATTAGAGTACAAAAGCACTGACATTTTATTGTAAATCGATCCCCTCCTCCTAATCCTGACTGTCTGGTGGAGGGGTTACAACTTCAAGCTTTTGATCAATTCAAACATTTTAGTCTTTGATTTATTTATTTTTTGCCATTTAGGGTCTTCGGTGTCATAACAAACAGACCATGTTGATATTGTCAGTAGAAAACAACACCTCAACTGTATTGTCACAGACATGGACTTTAACTCTATAGTAACATGGCATGCATATGAACGTCTGCTCCATCTGTGTGTCAGCCTGTTTTGGCTGCTTGGCTGTTAATGGTATTAAGGTGTGCATGTGACTATACGAGCAGCTGTGTGGGCATAGTGCTTGTGTGCTTTTCTAGGTTGAGAGTTTAATGTTCAACAGTGTATATTGTGAGGTACCTGTTGTGCAGAGCTATATCAAAAGTTTCAGACAGGCTGTTGGTTATGTGGGGATATGTAACTCTTCAGCTGCTCACTGTGGTTCTGATCATCGGCAAGTTTGGATGAGAGTTACACCGTTAGTCACCAATGTTTGACACAAATTGTCTGCTTTGTAGGATCCATCAGAGTTATGTTACACTGTTGGCAAAGAATAATGTGTACTTTTGGCTGCACTGAAATTCACTTTTTTTGGGCGGGCAAGCAGTCTTGATTTTTTCTTTCTTTTTTTTTTCTTTTTTTGGTTTACACATTCATGTATGGCTTTCTCGTGTAAGGATCGTGTTCTTTGAGTTTTTAAGTGCATTCAAAACCATCATCAGAGATAGGAGTGAATCTTTCCTATGTGTCTTGGATCACAGATTACCTGACAGGAAGACCACAGTTTGTCAGGCTAAGGAACTGTGTTTCTGGGACATAATGAGCTGTACAATGGACAGCCCTGGCTCCATTCCTGTTCACACTCTATACATCAGACTTCAAATACAGCACTGAGTCCTGCCACTTTCAGAAATACTCAGATGAAACTGCTATCGTGGCATGTATTAGAAATGGACAAGAAGTTGAATACGGAAACTAATAAGAGCCTTCAGTGACTGGAGTGACAAAAACTGCCTCCTCCTCAACACCTTAAAGACAAAAGAAATTATCATAGACTTCCGTAGATCCAAACCCCCTCTTCAGTCAGTGAACACCTGTGGAGTGGATATCAAAGTGGTGACATCATATAAATATCTAGATGTACACCTGGATAAGTTGGACTGGTCCAAGAACGTAGACTTCATCTACATATAGGGGCAGAGCCGCCTCTTTTGTCTTAGAAGACTCCGATCAATTGACATCTTTAGTAAGATGCTGCAGATGTTTTATCAGTCTTTGGTATCTATAGTGTTGTTTTCTACACTGCAGTCTGCTGGGGAGGAAGCTTCGAACACAAAGATGCAAGATATCTCAACAAACTGGTGGACCAAAGCCCCAATGGTGGTGGATGGCTCCTCTCACTGCAGGACAGAAAGATTCAAAAGAATTTTTTCACCCACGCTATCAGACTCTACAACTTAACTGTGAATAATAGATGACATCATCTTATCTTATTTCTTTTAAATAGAGCAAAATAACTTATGATGATCCATTAGAGATGGATTATTGTTGGTGTTTGATGGTCTTCATTATACAAAAAAGTATAAGAGTTTGGGGCTTTGAGTTTTGCTTATTTGACACAAAAAGCCGTTGTTCATTATTTTTACACCATTTTCAATTATATTTTTTCTTTTCAAATTGCATCAAATAACAGCTAATGTTATCTCACGACAGAACCATTTACAGGGCTCTCAAGTTTTGAACTAAGCTTAGAGTGAGATTTCCTTGGGGGGGGGGGGGGGTCGAAGAGTGATTGAAGATAATTATTAGTATAATAATCTAATAAATACAATGGAGTATGAGGGCCACATTAAGAAAGAAAAAAACATTTTTAAATCTTTGAGATTAAAGTTATTATTTAGGAGAATAAAGTCATTAATGACTTTAAGAATAAAGTAGTTAAGTTACCTGTTGTGGAGGAGAGTTGTTAAAATCAGCACTGAGGAGCATTTAGATGAATTGTACTTTAGTATAGGTTTCACAGACATGGAGATACTTAATCCTTTGGTATATCAGCATTACACTGTCACGAGTATCAGAACTTTAAAAAGAATATATGAGAAATGCTGCTTTTGTGGAGGGGAAATGGCTGTACAGAGGCTAAATTCATCAATGCAGCTGTTAATAGCAATAGCATAGGGCTTTAGTTTATCATATGAGTTTATCTGCCATGAGGTGTTGAGGTCTCTGCATGTGTAGGTTACTGACTTACTGTAATCATCGGGTCTATCTCGGCCTTATAAAAACCTGCTCTATTTCGGCAAGTGTCTGTCTTCTTCTGTAGTCAAACCGCAAGATATCAAAATCTACCCAGATACAGCAATGCTGCTTTTTGATTGGCTGTTCAGTAAATATACTTTATTTGATTGGCTTGCGCGTGGCACGCAATTTAGGAACTCTCGGAGAAACTCCGTTGATTTCCCCCTGTTCCATAGTTAAAGAGGTGCAACTTGGTGGACATCACCATGTTCATTTAAATGCGTGAGAAATACAATGTGTGGCGTGTGAGCGTGTGAACGAGTGGGAATGCGTGTGTCTCACGCTGAATGCGTGAGACTTGAGAGCCCTGCATTTAGGAACCTCAAGAAAAACTAAGGTCTGCCTGGAGAGTGAGCTGCCATTACCTGCAGGGGTTAGGGAGGGAAAAAAAATAGAGAGAGAATGTCAGGAGACAATAAACTTAACTGTGTGTAATGGAAAATGGATTTTATTCACATTAAATATTTATGAACTCATCCTAGTTGACATTTTCTGCAAGTGCTTTACAAAATACTTAATTTTCCGTATTAAACTTTTTTTTAATTCAACAAAAACACACTCTGAGTCTGAACATTGTCACCCCATGCCCTCCAGTACAGTTCACCATCAGTACTTTAGTCACTCATGTCTTCTGCGTTTCTATGACAACCCAATCAAAACTACTGCAACCTTTTTAGTAATGAGGTGTGTTAGTGTGTATGTGTGAGGCAAATAAGGAAAAGATACAGAGAAAGAGAGTGTAATACCTGGTCGCGACACCAACGCAAATGTGTTGCCAAAGGCTGCAATTAAACCTTGTCACCCCTTTCACTGCAATAAAGTCAATTCTATGTGCAATCACATTGCCTGGCACTGAATATAATCACTCTGTAAAATAGCACATACCTCTTGCAGTACTTAGAATGATTAACAATTGTGAATATTTTAATACATCATTTGACTTTAGTGTTTCTGAACAGGTCAAGCAAGCTGAGTAAAGAAGCTGATTAACTCCTCATTAGATTTTAACACTGCAAAGGAAACCTGGTTTTAATTGTGAGCACAGAGGAAGATGAAACACCAAAACCACAGGACAAATACATTAGAGGTATCAGTACAGTGGTGCAGTGAAATCAAGTGGAGTGTTGCACTTCAACTGGGACTGAGATTGTGTGCCGCTAAACTAGCAAAACATGGTTAGACACAGTTCACATCATGGTAAACGCTAAGGATGGAGTGTGTCATCTCATTTATGTAGGGTCTTAATAATCCATTAGGAAAAAGAAACTTAGAGAAAAATCTTAAACTGAAACAATAATAGTCAGTCATTAAAATGTATATGGCAAGGTCATCAGAAAGGCAGACCTGCACATTCAAGTACACATCAAGAGGGTGAGTAGTTCATAGCACAAAGCTGATCATTATGATGCAATTACATGAAGATAGTTCCATCATTAAAATCTAACCAGCTTTCATCTATACAGCTGTAGAGACAGGCGCTGACAACACCCCACTGCGCCACATAATGAGATTTTGTCCTTAGAAAGAGTCACATGTTTCAGAGTGCTCAGTGTGTTTCACGATGAAAGTTTGATACCCATGAAGCTCAAAAGGACTCCTTATATTTACAAGCACCCCTTTGGGTCAAGGACACCCCATGGATGTCTGCCTCCCTGCTCAGAATATTAACTGAATCACTTAAATCCTGATTTGGCAATCTGCTATCATTGGAAACATGATTGTGTGTATCAGCTGTTCTCCTCTCAAGCCAACATCTGCTGTATGGTTATTGCTGTTTTTGGAGGTGCAGAGTGTGTCTGTGTTTATATGTGTGTCTGACAGGGATACAGGCAAAAGAGAGTGTGGGCTGAATAAAATCAGATTTATTTTATTTTGTAGACAAAGAAAATGTATGCACCTATGTTAAGTATTATGTTTCATGTGAAGCAATATCAAACATCCACATTTTGATATTTTCTTCCTTCATTGCCTTCAGGCCATAAAAAATATAAAATAAGTAAAACACAGCAAATTGCAATCTTTCCACTTTCATTTGGTTATACTGTAGTCACAGCAAAGAGGGGAATAAAACAAAAGCCTATCCATTTGTGGCCCTGTGCTCAAAATAAAGTTTCTCATAGGTCATTGCACATCTTCATAGATGGAGGGAATACTCCTGCAGCTCCTTTAAACATATAATACTCTGCCAAGGAAAAAGTTTAAAGTATTCAAAAGAGATTTACTAGATAATTGTATCCTCTTACATATATAAGGCCCAGTGATGAGGCAAAGGCATGAGAAGCTGACATTTCTCAACATTAGATACACTTACAGCGTAGCACTACTGCCTAGAGGGATCAAGCAATTTTGAAATTTTGCCATCACAACAATGTTACAGGAGGTTCATTTGCATAGAATACACATTCTGGTATTTCTGTTGGGATTACTGTCACTGTCCCAATCCTTATCCCCAGGCTGACACAAACAAGAGGACACAATAAGTTTCAATAATACTTTTGATTTAGAAAATAACCTTGTTCTGCCATGACATAAGCACTTTTAATCAGTGTTGCCAACTTAGCGACTTTTCAAACCCCCAAATCACTCACACAGGGAAGAGTGCACCTCCCTCTGGCAAATTTGGTACTGATGTTATCAGGCGATTTCTAGCGAGTTTTACGGCAACCAGTTGCAACTTTCCTTACTGAGGAGTTGGCGAAACTGCTTTTAATGTTACAGTGAAACTTTTTTTTTACCCTGAATATCTGTCTCTGCTGACTAGCCACAAACTATTTTACTAAATTTTCACAGATGCTTTTACTCTGCTCACTTTATAAATGTTTTTACCGTTTCTACATTAATACCGTTGCCAGGTCAGATGCAACAGGTGTTTACTATGGGATACCTCAAGGCTTACAGCTGGGTATATACTCTTTTTTTAAATTAATTGGTTTCTCTTGACAAGATGCAAAATTTTAATATCAGTCATAGTTTTCATGCAGTCAAAATTTGGATCTACTGAAGCAGTGATCATTGAAACAGTAAGTTTAATGCTGATCTAACCATGTGTATCCTTTGGTATTCAACATCTATCTCTCTGAGTTTATTTTACTCCCTGTGCTTTGTGCCAGTGAAGGACCCTTGGTATATTTACTAAGGCTTATAAAAGTGATTATGATAGTGTGTCTCAAAAAGACTTCAATTGGACATTAAAGTTTAAAAAAATCCTTGGTTTGGACCATGGTTTTCATGCATATCCAGCCATTTGCTAACAGAGATTTCCTTTTTCTTTTCCACTCTGGGGACTGAACAAGTCGCACAGACTAAATCACTTAATCATTGCAAAAGTGTTAGCAAGAAGTTGCTTAATTCATGCATCCGCAGACAGAGCCACATGAGCACTTGTTTTCCTCATAAATGAAGTCTGAAATTCACCCTCCTTTAGACTTGTTTTTCACTTCAAGAGCTCCCTAAAGAATAAGCTGCTAAGCTGCTACGTGTGGCACGACTCATACTAATGCAAACTTTGTTTGGTGCTGAGGAGGTTCAAAATGTGTGATAATGATACTCTACTGCAAGGTCCTGAAGGTTTTTTGCAGTAAATATCCACTATTCTTTGCTTAATAAATACTGTATCAGTTATTTTGTATATGTTTACTGATAAAAATATTATCATTTTTGCTTTATGTTGAACAAGGTTTGTATATATGCTGCAAGAATGGGTAAATACGCACTGTCTGACCTGACCTAGATCGGGATTGTATTTTCTGACAAGTTTTCATACAGTAGATTTGATTAATGCTATTGTTTGGAAACAGGGAACTGAGATACATATGTTATATGAGCCAAACTCCTGCAAATAAGTGCCACATCATTCCATCTGTTCTTTTAATAATTTTTCTGCAGCCATTAGTCACTGTGCTTTTATCTTTTAGTATTTTCCTCTTAGTCTCTTTCCCCCTTTTCTTAGTTTGTTTTACTGAGCACATGCAAATACACTTGCCTGCTTTCACTAGGAATTTCTGACCTGGTGCGTTTGTTTTTCACTGCCACAGGGGATTGCTGTCACTGTTTGATCATAACTGCACATGAAAGAGGCAGCAAACACAGGAGCTGGAACCTACTGGCTAAAGTGAGCCCACCGTGTCAGGAGTGTGTCAGCAGCATGGCAGCTTTGCTGACTGACAGGTTGGCAGATTGTCTAGTTAGGTGACTGAGTAGAGTGCATTTACTCAACTGCACTCAGGTGCAACCTCAAGGTACTTGTATTCAGGTAGTTTACTTTTAGATCAATTTTTCCTTTGTCAAAATGAGTTTGATTTGCACAATTGTATTACTCTGATTTGTTATATTTTTCTTTTACTTGTAGTTACTTGTAGTTATTATTATTATTATTATTATTATTATCGAAAATAAAGATAAAAATGCATATACCACTGAATCAAGGTCGATCCCAATCAAAACAAATAATTAATAAAAAATAAAGTTATCGTAAAATGACAGAATTATAGCCATGAATGAGTGACATGTATAGAATAAGAGACATCAGTGGAAATAAAATTGTTGTTGATTTTGTACGATTGCATTTGATGTAGAGAGAGTTGCAATTTTCCACAAAGTGACTGCAAAAACCTTGACACACTTTGACACAGCCATACACATGTTCACACTTACACACAAACACACTGATAGCAGTGCAGGCCATCTGCAGACTGTGAATTATCTGGTTAGCAGATAATGCTTTTGAGGGACAGAGGAAGCCAAGGGGACACAGACACTGAAGTTATAAGTCATCTGTAGAGGAGCACAAATAGTGTCAAATATGCAGGGGGATATTTTCACTTATCTATGTTGTCTATCTATCTATGTTGTTCTGGTTGTTGATTCTACAAAGCTGTGAGAACAGTAACACCCCCAACTGTCCCTAAATATCCCTGTTACATCACTGAAAAGCAGGCAAATGCTGAATGCACATTGGTATAAAATAAATAAAGAGTTTTATGAGCTGCAAACCCTCTAAAGCAACTCAATAGTTGTCCCAGACTAACATTATAAAGGTGAAATTGAGTAAGAGATAAAGCTTTAAAAACAGTTTTAGTGTTTAAGTGTTTTTGTGTTTTGAATTTTAGATGATCATATGGTTTTGTTTTGTTACTGAAAAATATTCATTTTATCTTTTATGGTCATTTTAAGGATTTAGAGTATGAAAGATATAAATTTCATCAGTTGTGGTAAGTTGAACCTCATAAAATCACAAAGTCACACAGCATATGCAGCCTGGCTAAACCATAATTTGTTTGATGGATGACACACATACACTTACAGCACACAGCAAGTGTTTCATGATGATAGGGGTGATAAATGAACACATCACAGCACCTATTATAAGTGGTGTATTCAAGTATGCATACTGTAAGCACAAACAAACACAGGGAGCCCTTTGTGATGTGCCCATTAATCAGCCACCTAATTACCAAGGACATTAATTGTGTGCACGTGTACAACAAACAAAAAACATACATTTATTACAGCAGCAGCCAATAGGCTCGCCCCGATGACAACAGGGAGTGATGGAGAGGAGGCAGGCAGAGGAAAGGTTGCTGACATGCTCATGAATCAGCTTTTCACATCCAGTCTGTACTGGTGCATACACTGGCGAAAAGTCACCAGACCTCTCACAAGCCTGGTGTAGAGAACAGCTTCCAATCTTCCAATTAAAGAGTTGTTTTTACTTACCTTATAAACCACATACAGTTACAAAGACGGGAAATAAGTACCCATATGTTTTACTTCAGGTTTAACTTTACATGCTTTTAAACATTTTTACATCTTGTTTAACTTGCTATTAATTGTGGTGCTAATTAGGGAACAAACCGTCAACTGTTAAATCGTTATTATAGTTTTTGCAAATTGTTAACACACTAAAATTACATGTATAGCACAGTTAGTCAAATTGACACACAGGGCTCTGTTTTCGTGCCTCACTGGCGACGCGGCGCATGCGCGGCGTAAGTGAGGTCCGCCGCACCAACAAGGCGTTCCCAAGCACAATTTAGTATTTTGGTGAGCGGCACAGCCCAGCGTAAGTATCCCCCCTCCCTAACTCAGCTCCTCCCAGCGGTGTAAGTCGTAGCGAGGGAGGAGAGAGGGCATGGAGTGGGTTTAACACAGCCGAGACCTGTTTTCACCAATCACATAAGCTCCTCTCCTCACCTTTAAATCCGCCACCGGCGAGGCGTATTACTATTTTCATGAAGTAGTCAAAGAGATCAAGAGATGTCTGAAGACAGTAATGCCACATGATGGCGACAGAAGGCAGCTCCTCAACAAGTGTCACTGTAAGCGCTGCACTGGGCGTCCTCCACCCTCTCTCATATGAGCACAGAGGGATTTGGTGTGTGTAATGTTGGACCCACTGGTAAGACAAACACCCTTTTCCACAAATAAAGACACTCACATAAAGTTGCTCATATTGGAGTGTGTGTCATTTGGTGCAAAGGTTTGATTTTGATAATGCTATATGTAGTTTTGGTTGTAGTAGGGCTTCATTTTGCAGGATTTTTGCAGTGTGAGTGTGTGTGTGTGTGTTTTAATCATGCTAACTATTTTAATAAAACCAGCCTATTTTGCAAAATGATGTTTTAGCAATTGGAGCAATGGTCAACTCTGCCAGCTAATTTGTCAGAATCATCAGGATGTTATTCACCAGCAAAGAAAAATGGGACGTAGGAATAAAAATGCATCATTATGATTATCATTATTTAAAGTAGAAAACTGATTAACATCTTTGGTTATACAGGTTAATCCAACAATGTACACTAATGGATGAAACATGCTTTTTAAAATTAGATTTCCATTTCATTTTTTTTTGACCCCACATGACAACCTGTGACCTCAACTTTGCAAACTGCTGTAGCTGTGAGCCCAAGAACAACCTCCCTAAATCATCCCTCACTGACAATGTGTCCTCAGTATGACACTCAAATAACACAGAGAAAAAAGGCCAAATATTCAAAGCTTATGTAAAGAGTTTTCAGCTGGTTTCTTGCATGTCATAAACAGAGTGAAATTAGTACTTGTGTGATAACGTACAAAAGTTGAAAGACTGAGTTTCTGGTTTGACTCCTCTCTCTGCTGCTATCAGGTCGCTGCCATATCAAACAATTCTCAGCATGGTGTCAAAAAAAGATGTTTTAAACAATTTCTACAGGAAAAATATCTGTGAGTGAAACTTTGTATGCAACTGTTTAACATAAATCTACAGATAAGAGTCAAAGAGAAAAATGCACTGTTTGTCTCTTTTTTAATTGTTTATTTATTTTTTTATTTTTTATTTTTCATGAGTTGCCAAGTTCACAAATGAGAGTTCCTCACAGCAGCTGCAACATGAACAGGGACTTTTTACCGCTGCAACTGCAACAGTGGCGATTGCTCTAAGACTGCAAGAGAAGCTCAGCTTCCCTTAAAATGTCACCCCCCCCCCCAAAAAAAAAAAAAAAGAAAAAGTGGTGAAATACGTACTGCTGTGTGTACATTTCATTAACTAAATACGCGCTAGAAAGCCTTCATCTTTTGTTCAGAATCAGCTTCTTATCACACTGTATCACACTTAACTGCTCCATAGACTTTACCGATCCTCAGCGACTTTTGTCTTTGTTAAAAATGACTGCCGTTGTGTTTGGCGACTCTGTTCTGTTACATACTAATAAACAAACACAATTATGATGTAGGCCAGAAAAATGAGCTTCCCCTCCTTGAAAGACCAGCAGCCGCCACTGAACTGCAGTAAGTGTGTATTTCCTGACTTCTTCACTTAGTACTTATGTCCAAATGACCACCTGAGGCTGAATTTAAAAGCAGGTCAATCCTCAGCAGGCCTCGTTTTAGATGTTCAGTTTAACAGCAGAACTGAACGTGTTCAGAGCCTGGTACCAATTACAGTGATTTAGTCTTTACAAGACCACTGTCTGATGGGAAGTAACTGAGCCACTTAGATAATATTAAGGTTTAGAGTCAAGTGTGCACGTGACAGGTGTGTGCTGCTGGCTGTTTTACAAGATTTAGGCTATGCTAATTTCATGTGAAGTACCAAATTGAAGTGTTACGGGCAGTTAGACACACTATTAGTATCCAACCAATATGAATCTAACCATGGCTGTTGATGCTTTAGGAAAACTAATTTACTCACATGTATATACCTATTTACATGTAATCTATTCTGTCACTGGCCCAGACACCTTTTTCTTCCACTTTATAGTCAGTACACAATGTCAGTTCCCTCAGATTCACGAAATATGTACAATTTATTTGTAACTTTAAGTCTTGAAGTTTTATATTTTGTATTTATGACACAACCAGGTCGGGCTACAGAATTTTATAAAGAATGAAACAAATGGGCAATCGGAAAATCCAAAATCAACCTCCAAAACTCCTTGAATAACATGCAATAGATTGCTTTTGTTTCTTTGCCCTGAAAGAAATTAAAAATATATACTTTTCTTCATTTAGAGTCAAGTAAAAAAGTATGTTTTGATGACATAGTGCATCACTTCTAGCAGTTTTGCTTCTAAGACTAAGGGATGAACTCACTTCTAAATCTTCTGACTGCATGCGCAACAGGTCTGGGTGTTAAAACGGGTATGGTGAACGAAATTATGCAGCAAGGTCTGATATTGCCTGTGAATGTTGAAAGCCACCATCATCACTTGCTTTCTCCAACATTGGACAACCTGCACAGATGTGGCAGTCTAAGGCTTGTTTTTGTCAAACCTTGCAGATTTCATGTAGACTTCTGAAGAGGACTCTATACTTGGCAGTTATTCTGACATGCATGGTTGTTACTGTGCAGTGGCAGTGACTCATCACAAAAATGTGAAACACTGCAGATTTCATTCAATCAATAAACTATTTATACCCGCTGCTCTTGACCCTTTCACAGCTCCTCCACCTCTACACTGCCTGTACATGTATTGCTGACAGTCCTAACAGGCCATTAGCTACATAGTTATAAGTCCAATACCCAGAGTTGGGAAGCAGAAATCAGTGTTAATTAAAATTAAGTTTGATATCTTCTGAGGATTTCATGAATCTGAGAATGGTTCTGCTTGAGAAATACATTTAAAATTTTACGTGAATTAGGACAGGGGCATGTTCACCATTGTGTTGCACAATCTCTTCCATGTTACATCGATTTTCTCGAGGTCTGGAGACTAAGAGGAAAAGTTTCCAGAGAACTGAGAGTGGAAATGATGCCTCAACCTAACCTGATTAAGGATTTCAGCCGCTCAGCTGTCCAGGATCTCCTTTTTGTGTTATCCTGTTGTGCATGTGGCATCCATAATTTCCAAAAACAATGTCCAATTTTGATTTTTCAGACCACAGCACCATACCCCACTTTGCCAGCTTTGATCTCAGAGAAATTGCTTGCATTTATGGATTATACTAACCTATGCTTTACTCTTTGCCTGGTGCATTTTTAACTTGAATTTCTTGGTACAAGGACTAATTTTACAGACAGTGGTTTAAGTCATTTTAAGCCCATGCAGTGATTTCCACAGCAGGGCTGAAGATCCATCAGGTCTGAATTATCAGTCTTGTACCTTTTAAAAATAGATTTTTCAGATTCTCTGAATCATTTAATGATATTACAAACAATAAATCATGAATTCTTGAAATCATTGCAGTTTTATGCTGAGCAACATTATTCTGACATGGCTCAACTATTTGGTCATGCAGTCGCTCACAAAGTGATGAACCTCTACCTGATCTTCCATCAGAGACTCAGCCCCTCTGGAGTGTCCTTTTACTAACTTGCTGTAAAATTAATGTAATCAGTTGGAAGCTGTTCCTAGAGCTGTAATTTTAGCATTATATAACATTTTCAGTATTTGGTTTTTCCATGTCTGAACTGTTCTGAAACATCTTGCCCGCTTAAAATTAAAATCAAACTTTTTTTATCTTCATGAAACAACCAACATTTTTCAGTCTCAACTTGTAAATAATTATGTTCAACATTTTACACAGTGTCCCAGCGGTTAACATATTTGGGTTGTTCAGGCAAAAATATCTCTGGCCAAAGAAACCCCAGCTGGGATTTGTAAGAGCTATGTGATGTAGTGCTTAGCTTCCTTTTCCCCTTCATCCACATTTCATGATCTCCTTCTTCCTCAGTTCTTTTGCGTCCTTATGCCTGCACACTCTTTCTCCTACTGGGTAACACCACAAACAGCTGAATGTGTGTGTGTGTGTGTGTGTGTGTGTGTGTGTGTGTGTGAGAGAGAGAGAGAGAGAGAGAGAAAAGGGGTGAGCTTGCAAAGAAGGGTGTACAATGATGGAGAAAAGAAGTGAAGAGCACGGACAAGGAGCGAAATCATCTTATTTTGAACCTGACATTTAAAAACCCTCATAAACACACTCAGTGCACTCGTATTATACTCTCTCACATGCTGTCTGTCCATGTGAGTCCCACTTTCCTCTGTACCTTCACTGCAAACAATTACAAAACACATCTTACAGTTTTTCTCAATTGCTAGAACACTAAGCTCTGTCGTCTAAACCAAATGCTCAGTGGCCTGAATCCCTTTATTGAATCAATCACTCTTTTGGCAAAACCATGAGCACTTTTCTCCTAGTTAGACATAACTTACAAAAAAATGTTCACTTACTAAAATGAAGCATAGCGTTAGTTCTGGCAGATCACAACGTCAAGCGCTGATCTGCAACCAATGAAAGGTAGCCACCTCAACGAGCTGATGGCCCAGCTGATTTCCTCCTAGCTCCTATTGGTCCTATGCCTTTGGAGTGCCCTATTCAAAACTGCCCTAACCCAGCCTCTTCCTCTGCTTTGACAGGCAACCAGCAACCCACCTCCACCCCAGCTCCACTCTTGTGCCAGCTTAACTGCTTTACTACTCTGTTCCAGGAGGGTTCTTTTCATCGCTGCTCTACCCCCGTTGTTTCTGCCTTCATGATGCCTCGTGAAGGGCGGGAAGGTGCTCCGTCTGCCACTGGCCTTTCACGCATGCTTGCATGGAAAATGGGGGGGCCCTGAACAGAACCTTGCATGTGCTCCCTGCTATCGCCTTTTCATGATGGCTTGTGAAGGGCAGGAAAGGGCTCATCCTGCCTCTAGCCCTTCTGCCCTTCCACATGCTTGAGGATTAAGGAAAAATTAAGGAAAAATTTTAACACACCACATCCCCTGAGTGAGTGATGCCAAAAACATACAGGATCTGTATTGAGCGCGTTCCACATTTGCTCCACAGAGCAGCATTGAGTATCACATACAGGATGCGTATTTGGACCGTGGCAGCAGCGTAGTGCAGCCCTGGTCAGCTGGGCTCAGTGTAGAAGAAACAACATGCTCACAGCAGGTTGTTTTGCCGTTCTGTGATCTATTTCCTGCTAATTTGGATAAAATTCAGTGATCGTTGAGCCTCTACTATATGTGAAAAAGTAATGTGATTGTACAGTTTCGGTTTTTGCAGGTTTACTCGTGTTTAATAAAGTAAATTATGTTCCTTTATTCTGTGCTGCTAAAAGTCCTGTTGGGATTCACATGGATTAGGGGTTGACCATTGGATTTTTATCTGTGAAAGTGATCAATCCATAACCAGGAAGTTTTCCTTACCTACACGAACTGATACACAGTCGGGAGTTTGCATATGGTGTTTTATTTTGAAATACTGGATGACATGCACGGTTTTCGTGCTTGACTTCCTGTCTGGAATGCTCTTCCCTGTGTGGATTGCTGTGCATTAGGAGCACAGAGCAACAAAAACAGACTCGTTGCGTATCTTTTGCAGTGCTGCTCTATGCTTTGCTGCATCGATTAGAATGGCAACCTATTTGCAGTGTGATACGCGACCCTGCCGATACCCTGCATGTTTTAGCCTTGAATGTTAAAGGGGACATTTATGAGGTAGGCCTAAAGTGGGTGCTATAAACAAAGCTACAGTTAATCATTTGGGAAAAAGAAGTGTCAAACTGGTGATAGGGACTGGCCTTGGATGTTTCTAATGTCATAATTATTACTTATGATCATGTTTCACTACTGTAGATTTACTCAACTGTTACTATTCTTTTGTGTAAAGAAAGTTACCAGCATTGGGTGACACATATGTGCTGACCGCTATTAACTTTTCCTTGACTGTGAAACCATAACCCAAATTTAGCACAACTATAAAGATACATCTAAAGAGACACATTTATCAATACATCTAGATGTCAAGAACTGGATTTTCTACACAAATATATTGTAACAAATTAAAGAAAACAATTAATTAGTAAAAATGCAAATGACATAGTCCAGGACCTGAGCTAAACCCAGCTTACTTTGTTAATGCGGTTTACCTGTCCGAAGCGTTCTCGATTGTTTATGCTGATGTTGACCCAGCTTCTTAGCTCTTGTCCTGTCTACCGCTGTTTTCAGCGCCTGTTATTCCGCCAGAGTCTCTGGTATGTACTCCATTTTGTTGCTTGTGTTTTCCGTACTTTCTGGTTTGTTTCTACTGTCCGATATTGGAGCACTCTAACTTTGTTCGGGCTGGTGCATGTTATCAGAGGATGTGGAGCGTGTCTCACAAAGGAGCATTGTCTGCCTCACAACCAATCAGCACTAAGGAGTAGCATCCGCCTCAATACCAATCAGGTTGGGGGAGGCGGAGTACGGCTTTGTTTACAGTCAGAAAGAGCGGGCCGCCTAAAAAATTTAAAATGTTGACTACACAGACATAACAAAACACAGCAATATCGTTATATTACCAAATGTCCTCAATAACTAACAGCTATTGACTGACATTAAATGCATTTTGTATATACACCACCTGCCTACCCCACCTTTAAATCTTTGTCAAATATCATGTAAAAGCATTTCTAAACTATCCTCTTAATATTCTGAATGGATGAATTCCAGTAGATTGTACAGTTTTTGGTATGTAAAAATTCTTAAGACTCATTATTATAAATATTACATTGAGTATGTAGTGCCTGTGCTGAATGTATGCCCTATCTCTCTTAATAATATGACTTTGAGATGTTTCCAGCACGTGGAAAATATAAAGCGCTGCTGTTCATCTAAAAAAAAAAAAAAAAACACTGGGATCATATTATTATTAATCTCTGTATATCATACAAAATGAATAATAAAAGCAACATCTGCTCATGTATTCTCCTCTTTTAGAACCTCCAGTGAAGGTCAAGGCAGAGAAAAAAATCTTCTCATGTTACATGGAAAATTCTGCACATACGTATATCCTGGGGGATTTCTCCGTTTTCATGTTACATGTCAGATGTTTTATTAAAGTCACAGAGGGAAGCATGTAGGATCAAAAAGGGGCTAAGAGGTATTGAACTTGTAAAGACTATGCCCAGTACATTTGAGAACATGAATGAATCTAAACCATGGTAGAGTGAACCGTTGCAAAAAAGTCTTGTTTGTCAGAGAAAGGAAACTGTTTTATATGACTTCAACTGAAGTCAAGAAAAAAAACCCACAACAACAACAAAAAAAGAAACAGTCCCCCGACTGTACGTAAATTTAGTCAAAGTGACACTGATTTCAAGACCAGGAACCGATGGAGAACTAGGGCCCTTATTTCTTTTTCATTATGTAACTGATCTACAATGTTTCTAATTTCCAATGCCACAAAGTGCATTTATTTACTCAAAGACCCTGATTCCTGTTGCTATGGGAGTGAGGCTTAATTTTCGCTTGATGACTGATAAACCTGCAAAAGTCTTTTTTTTTTTTTTTTTTTTTTTTAATGAACTCGGGGGCAGAAAATCATGGGAGGAATAAGTCCCACAGTATTGGGTTCCAGGACAGTGACCTCAACCTGCTGAAAACAGCTAACTTCAATCTAATTTGTCTCATATGCAATATAATCAATGATTATGTTTGGACCAGAGCTGACATGTGCGTTGACCTAAATGCACGTTAACATGCCGTCCTGTTCAGCTACACTTTCATCTGGAACATAGATGCTATGAGAGGTGTGTGGCAGGAGCAGAGCAACATATTGGACATGTGAAAAAAACTGAGGAGATGATGTGAACAAGCTCCAACTTTAACAGAGATTTATTCAGGCAAACTTCAGAGAGTACCTGAGATGATAAAGTTGTATTAGTGTTAGCAAGCTCATAATAATGTCGCACTTCAGGAGACTTAACCCGACTGCAGATGCTTTGTTAATAAGAACAATTGGAGACTTATTTCTTCTGTCCTTTTATTTATTTGGGTTTTTAACCCTAGCCCACAGCAGTGCAACAAAAAGATGGCAAAACAATATAGAAATATCTAGAACTATTATTAGAAGTTGAGCTGCAGGTAGTTCTGAGTCTGTCAGACACCTGCAATATTCCTACTGCAGCAAAATGAGCAATGAGTGTAACCCCCCACCGAGAGAAGAGTGGTGCAATTACGCACAACTCACAAGATTTAAATGTCATTCATAATTTTGAATCCACAGAAACACAGATAGCATCCGTCAGAATCTATCATTAGCAAATGTATTTTATTTCATCTGATAGGTCAAGGTTCATGCTGTCAATAAGTTGGAGTGACACACCCCCCCCCCCCACCACCACCACCACCACCACCACCACCACCACCCTGTTTTTAATAAAACCATATTTACAGTGAGAACTTGACTCAAACTTGCACACAGGTAATGAGGACTCAAATTAGACTGGGCTTAAACTATGGGGACTCAAACTTGAACACTGAGGAGGACTAAGGCTTGAGGTTTGGTGATTCAACAACCACACTGGTCCACTTCACTTCACTTCACTTTATTGATCTGTCCCTTGGAGGGCAATTTGTTTTGTAGCAGACAATCATACATCAAGTTAAAAAACATACAAATATAAATACATAGAAAACAGACAACATATAACAGGCCGAGATAGGTGATTATCACTGAAATGTTGCTGCAAAGCAAAGGACAGTGATATTTGATAAATGATAGAGAGGAAGAGTGCTTGTGTTGGACCACTTGCAAACTTTTTCATGGTTTATCCATTCCCACTTTTTAGAGATTCCTTCAAGTATGCCTCAAACCCTGATTAAAGTCTTCATGAAATCATTCCATGCAGAACAGGGTGTCATCTGAATATCTTTGCAAGCTCAGCGTGAAGAGATATTGACATTTATAACAGAAGGTGGAGAGGCAAGACAGAGATGGAGAGGTGCCAGATGGAGCAGAGTGATAGAAAATGAGTGATACAGAGCTGAATAATTCATCAGGTGTATTGACAGTCTGCTGAAGGAACCGCTGTGGAATAATGAGGGGATGTAACACCTGGCTGATGCTGTGTCCAGACAGGTGTTGCAATGAGGTGGCAACACCAACTTTGGAGCAAAATCACAAGGCTCACCAAGTTACTAGAGGTTAACCAGAACTGCTAATGTTGACTTTACCTCCTTCTATGATTCATTTTGATACCAAAAACAACTGTTTGCATTATTTAGTTTAAGTATGAAGACATTTGAAAGAGAATAATCATGGCTGACAGGGAAGAGGGTGTCAACATTTTAACTTATATAACCAAATTTAGTGGTGCTTAAAATATCAGGTTTGAAAATAGACAACATTCACTCACTCTGTAAGATTGGCAACTTTCCAGCAACAAACTCCACAAGTTTCTGTTACATTAGGGCCCCACCGAGAAGATCCAGGAATTTTCAGGTACTGTGTCCCTGTATCCCTTAAATGCAAAAGAGGCCATTTATTAAGCTTGGTAAAATAGTGAATATCTCTGTAAGCCCACTATGCTGGTGGTATGTTAACTTGCTGCCCCATCTTGCATCCTCCTCTCAGCTCTCTGGTAGTGAAGGTAATAAAACAAGATCATGTCCTGTAGTCCCATTTTTTACACAGAAAAGACACAGGATTACGGAATCAATACAGAGTTGGGTCAATATGCAAAATCGACAATGGTGTGGGTATCAATAAAATGAGTCAATTCCCATCACTTGCCAAGTTACAAAAGGATCTGATGGTGGAAAACAATTATGTACAAGGAGTACAGTAGTCCGCCAGGCTCTTTGGTTGACTGCTTTCTCTCGAAGTTGAAATGGTCAACACATTTTCATTGTTCATTCCTTCACACAATCAGTTCTGAAAATTGCATTCGATCTGATACCTAGCTTGTATCTTTTAAATGACATATTGGAACCGGAAAAAATGCAGGATACTAATTATAATTACATATTTCATGAAGAAATGTATACTTTTACGCTGGAAATATGATTTCCCACCAACTTTTAAGTTCTTTATGGATCAGATGTCAGTGTTTTTACCACTAGAAAAATTAACCCTGGAAAAACACAATAGGGCTCATATCTTTCAAGAGTTTTGGACTCCATTATTTTCAGAATTGGAGAATTTCTATCGGAGGGACCATTGACTATTTGTGGTGTAGCAGGTATGCATTTGTATGAGCATGTATATGGATATGTTCACATGTGTGACCTAAATGTATGTACTCTTGGATAGAGTTCATTGTTGTTTTGTTGCTGCTTTTTTCCTTTTTATTTATTTGCTTGTTTGTTTGCTTACTTTTCTTGTATTTTTTTCTTTGTAATGTGCATGTCTGATTCTGTGCTCTTTAACTTTTTTTTTTTTTTTTTTTTTTTTGTTTCTGTTCTGTGTCCATGGGGAGGGATGGGGAGGGTGGGAAACTATGTGTTTAAAAGAAGAAGAAAAAAAACAGACAGTTTTCATTTTTGGTTGTTATATCAATATGAAATAAAAAAGATGTTTAAAATAAAAATAAAAAAACAGCATAACAGGCTGTTGTTTCATATGAGTTTGAAACACCAGCCTGTATACGTTTATTCTATACCTGTAATGATATGTGTGAACTGTGTCAACCTAACAGACAGAGAAGATCCAAGTAACGCTGTAGCACAAATGCATTATTTTATTTCTTCCATCTCCATCATGTTCCATCTCGCTTTCCTTCATCATGGTTCATTTTTATGGCACCAGTAGAGATGAATTGATGAATATGTTGCTCTCAAACAATGTTGAAGTTGACTGGCTGTCATCCAGCCTTTTTGATGGTTAACCTGACACTGCCATGCTGTGCCCAAGTGTATACTGAGGTGGAAGGGACAGAAGTTCCTTGGCCAATCAGTGCATCTGTATTTGAGCACATGTGGGCGCTCTGCCTTTTGGGGCTTACAAATGGGAGACATGGGAACCTGCTTTCCTGTCAACAAATGCATGTCTTCACAACACATTACTAATTTTTGAATGAAACAAGATATATATACACTGAACAGATTTTTAGATGCGATCATCAACAAGGACTTCTACACAAGTCCTTTAGAACCTCAGTCATACTTCCTGGATTAGTAGGTGGAAAACAAGGCGAGAGAGCTCATCAGTGAGGATGGTAAGCTTTGGCCTTGTAGACACTATGCTTACTATTAATTAAACTCTTGGTTTCCTCCATTATCATCTTGTCTATTGGTGTGGATTTTGTACTTCCTTCTTGTAGTGCCGTCCTTCCCCATTGTTGAGATCACTTTGACTTTGCAAGTCAAGATTTCTGGATGGTCTTTCAAGGGTCTGCAGTATCTGGAAAATAATGAGCTATTCTGAAAAGAGATATGTTGAGGAGAATAACTGCTTTTGTGCCTCACAAAGACTTTCTTTTCCTCTTTTCAGCTCTCTCTTATTTTGTACCACAGCTGCCCGTTTTACTTTTGGAGATCGGTCATCCAATTGACTTCAAACTGAGCAGGTGGACTGAGGACCAAAGGAGGTTCACTGACTACTATTGTGCCATTGACGAAATGGTTTACAACAACATTAGAGTTTACTTTTCACAAATACTTTCAAATAAAGTTTTAAACACAAGTTCTTTAAGGCAAGAATGGTTAGAGCCGTTTTTGAACTTTATTCCAGTTGCATCTGATTTGTAATGCTACTTTGCAAAGCAATTATCAATAAATTTGTGACAACACCTCCAGGCCAAGCCAAAGAAATGTGAATTACTTAAATTTGTCTTATAGATTCATCTGAATAAATCTTGGGCTGGTGTGACTTTTTGACTATGGTGGCAAAACTCAGTTTAAGAAAAACACATAAATGAATAAAACTCGTGTTCCCGTTTTGTCCCATACATATTTAAAGACTCATAAAGATTACAGTAAAAGAGTTAAGTGAAAGTATGAACAATAAAGCTGCTGACACATAAAAATGTGAGAAATATGTATATTAGGAATTAGGTAAAGATAGCTTTTACACTCAGTGAATGTGACTGATGTTACATGAAAATCAATGTATATTATGATTACTAAAATCTACCTGAAAGAGACTACTAAAAGTGTGGTGCAGACACATAGACAGTACAAATTCTGTGATATTTGGTAAATCAGCAGGTTGTTACAGCTAATGAGGCAGAACGTCTGTTCAGGACGAGACAACCATCAGCAGCTGAGACAGTCTGAAGAGCAGAGAAAACAAATGTAAGATTTTATAGCCTTTTCTCAATGTGACCTTAAAAACTCTACACATTTTAAATCCCTTATTTTACCACATTTACATCCTGTCTTCTGTTTTGTGTGTTGCTTTAAGTCCTACAAACTGAATAAAGGCTATTATAGCCTACTGTATTTTTTTGTGTGTCTTTATAAATATAATTAATCTCCACTGGTTCTGTCCAACTATCAGCTCCTTAATAATTGTATTTGTCATTAGTATTGTGAAAACTGCAGGAGTCACACTTTATCTTTGCTGTGGTTCAGCTTTAGCTGCTCCAATTTATATAATATGAGAGTTGATAAACTGAAAGTTTGAATGTAACTTTTGGTAAATGTGTATTACCAAAAGTGAATTATGTATGTTTCAAGCAGTCCTTCCAAAGACCAATTAAGCCACATCTCCAAATAGCAATGCACTGTGTGTCAATCCTACCCTCTTGCTACTCAAATGTTGTTGTCTGATAAAAACCACCTATCTTTACTTTTAAAGGTTTGGACTTTTTTCAGTACATGGATTGTCTATATGCTATACTACCATAGGGTAGCAGTAACTTAGAAGGTCCAACAACTGGAAGGTTAGCGGTTCAGTTCCCCCCCATTTCTTGTCTGTCTATTGTGTCCTTGGGCAGGACACTTAACCTACCTTGCTCCCAGTGTATGTCCTCCGCTGGTGTATGATTTGTATGTTTGTTGCTTTGGATAGAAGCATATGCTAACTGACATTGTAACAGTGTAACATTGTCTATAGTTTTCACTAACAACTCCTAGCTTTGGGTATCAAAATGACCAATCGAAAGACATTTCGATGCATCATCTTTTCAACATGTATCTCCGTTAAGAGTCAGAAGTGTGGATCACAGCATGTATTTCCTGCCTCTGGCCCTGGGTTGTTCTGCACAAACAAACATCAAACATCACCTGATGCAGACCTAAACCTTACCTTTTTCAATGACCATGATAGCGTTATTTACCTGTGCATTAGTTTTCTTGAGTAGAAGCTCATCCCCAGAGGTAAAGCTGCTGCTGTTCTCTCTCTCACTTGTTGACTGTCGTTTCACTTAGTCGTGTTTCCGCTAACTATCGATTTCTCCTCTGGCATTAAAGTGAAATCAGAGCCAGGGTTTTATTAACAACAAGGGAATAACAACTCAAAATGGTAAAGAACCACAGTGCTATGTGGAATTGTAAAATAGCCTGCTATCAATCGATTACTAACACAGTGGGCCTTAAACAGGCTTGTAAATGACCATTTGGAGCGCATTATTAGATAAACATGTATGTCAACTATCACTTACTACGGAAAGCATGTAACTCTGTTTGAAATATTAAATGAGTCACTGATCACTGTGTTAATACAGATTTTCATTTTGGATTCTAATTATGTCTAATTATAGTGTTTTGGGTTTATTTTGTAAGGTACTTAATGGGAAAACAGTGACCATTATTCATCATCAACAATACAAGCCCATCTTTGCTGCGAAGAACAGCATGCCATGTGACATGATCATTACCATAACTATTTCACTCTTATATTATTTACGAAGCTCCACCTCCTTTGATGCCAAATTATATTTGACGTTTCCTCATCATGGACTATTGATGAGAATCTAAAACTACCACCAGTCTTTTTGCATCATAAGTGCACGAATGTATTTCACTTTGGGGTAAGCTGTAAAAGCACCCTGTCTTCTGGCTGAGCTCAAATACATGTTTGGTTAAGTTTTGGATTTAATAAATGAAGTCAAACCATTCATCCCTTAATTCCTTCTTAATCCACTTCAATTCCAGTCCATAATCTCAACATCTTTTTTAATTCATGGTCAGGGGGACAAAGCTGGTCCTAGCTGTTACTGAGCAGCACCCTAGACAGTGGACCAGTCAATCACAAGACTGTTACAATGAGACGGATGACTGTTCACACGTTTATTCATACTAATTAATCTCGAGAGCTTGTCACTTGACTAAAACATAGAGCAGGAGATCACATATTAACATGGTGAGAACAAGGAAACTCCACATGTAAAGGCCCCTGTCAAGCTGAGGACTTTGCATTATTAATAAACTAGCAAAACATTCATTTTATACAAACTATCACTGCATTTGATAATGAGTGTGTCTGTACCATAGACTGTATATAGAATGGACGCCGTCTGTCTCCTCGCTGGGTGAAACCACTCCGAGAACAGCACCCTCTGTTGATAGGCTGCAGAAAAGGTCATAAATCCCGCCTCCACCAGCAAAGCTTATGGGGCTGTGGACAAACTTTAGAAATTTATTACACAGAACATACATTTTTCTCCCCCCTGCTTATGATGTTGACATGTAGTTATTGTAAGACTGGTTTGTGCTCAAGTCCTCTTTTTCTGTGAAGCTCCTTAAAAGTTATTAGGGGGTTCATGTTTTCTATGATTGACACCTGATACAGCATATGGGCGTTCAGGGATTGCGTAGCTCACCCAGGGGGATACGCTGTTGGAGCCAAGCATCATCACACTGACTCTCAGCGACTGCACGGCCGAATGCGCGCATCGCTACTGCGTAGAGCTGGTTTCAAGAAATGAAGAAAAATCCCGGAAATATCGAGAGCTTTTTGGCTTCAAATCTGTATACAGGCGGTAGGCAGAACCAAGTTGTCCACAGTATATACAGTCTATGGTCTGTACCCTCCTATTAGCATGAAAGTGAGTTAAAGTGAGTTTACTTGACTTAATGTTGCTGCCACAACAGATACTTCTATGTAGATAACACTAACTAATGATGTGATTTTTACAACCTAACTCTAAGGTATTGCAGAACTTTGACTTTGGTGCAACTTCTAGAACAACTGTACAGGAAGTTTCAAGTGACATTAAAACAATGTGGTTAATGTAATCATTTATATTTACATTGCATTACTTAATCATGGCCTTACTTAGTGAAGTGGCCAACACAAACAAACATTTGAGCACTTATTGTTGCTAGCATGTGTAGAGAAAACAAAAAGAAAAAAAATTCTTGGGTTGTCTCGTGCTGGGACAGAATATAATAAGGGTAGACTCACTATTAGCCTTGGAAAATTATCAGAGCCAGTATTTGGCAATTGATGAATAATCGTTATCAATAAAAACTGGTTTGACTTAAAAGTGAACTGACTTTGGCAGTGCTGCTGGAGTGTCTTTTGTTTTGGTCCAGTTTCTTAAAACTAGTTTGTCTCATTCAAAGTCTAGCCTAAGACTCCTTCTAAATGATTTATACGTCACACAAACGTGTGACACAACCCTACTATAAGTGTAAATGGTTAACTATTAACTCCTGTACATGATGTAGAATGTTTTAATTACAAAAAAACTAAGGGCAAATTTTGAATTTTAAAGGAAAGTTTCTTCCATCACTGTTAATCATTTTTGAATATCAATTATTTGCTAGTCATGTTGGTTTTTGACACTACACAGTTGGTGTATCAGACTCCAACATTTGACATTTTAAACTTGCAACACTGAAGCACAATGATAACAGCATTGAAAGGAGCAGAATTACTCAAAGAGTGGGAATGGTTTGGTGCACATGCCAGTGTAAATCACTCCTGTGATTACATCAACCCAGGAACAAATTCAGATCACCTTGCAGGAACTTACAGAAATGACAAAAAGCTTGTTTTCCTTCTGTTTCTGCTCGAAGTTGGCTGAAGTATAAAAAGTATGTATGGGCAAGGAACATTTTTTTTTTACATTCTATGGCAGGGGTGGGCAATCATGTGCCATGGAGGGCCGAGAGGCTGCAAGTTTTCTTTCCAACCCAAAACTCCACCAGGTGATTTCATTGATTACCTTACCTCCAAGCAGAGATCAGGGACTAATCAGTGAAATCACCTGGTGGAGTTTTGGGTTGGAAAGAAAACCTGCAGCCCCTCGGCCCTCCATGGCACATGATTGCCCACCCCTGTTCTATGGGATCCTAGAGTAACATGATTACAAAGACTTCAGCTCTTTTATTGTTGAAAAAATAAAGCTGTTGTTTAAAAATGAGCAGAGAAAGTACACAAAACCTCCCCAGTAAACATTGTAAGAACTGAGAGAGGTATGGCAATGAAATCAGTGACCTCTTCAAATGCCAGTGAAAGTGTTACCTATCAGTTCAGTGAGCTAAAAAAACACATTTAACATTATAAACTGAATGTTCCTGAGTATTTATGAGGCTTGGCTGTAGTTTCAAACACAAAAATCAATATATATTTTTGCATGATTACACACTTCTGTGTAATCTCCAATGGTTTAAACAAACAGTGGTATCTGACTGATGATGAAGAGTAAACACATTGAGGCTTTAAGAGCAGGGCTCTTTTCTGTATTTGGTATTAATGTTTTTGCCCTTCCAGTCGACCACAATGCAGAGCAAAGAAAGAACAAGCCTGATCGTATCCATACCATTTCTGCAGCAGTGAGTCAATCATTCAGCAGGAGACATCCTCAGGTTTCTGTCCGAGGAAAAAGAGGGAGAGCATAGGTGAAATGATAATGTTTGATTTGACTGGACCAAAAAAAAAAAACTGCTTTCAGTTACTGCTGTTTGTCTTAATAGTAAATTGCTGAACATTAATGGCAAACCATAAATCACTCCTATAGCCCCTCAAGTATATGTGTGCATGCATAATATACAGCACCGATAGTGTACTTGTGGGACAGAATGAAAATAAGACAGTGGTGGAGAGGAAAAGAGCTTCTTTCATTTATTTTGTAGCAGTTTGTGCAGCAGCCGGGGAAAATGAGATTGGTGCACCCTGAGAGGGGCTTATTTAGTAGAACCACCTGTGTATGTTTGTGAGAGTGTGTTCGAGTGTGAGTGTGTGCGTGCTTTGACTGCGGACCTCTCCAAATGCTAAGACATCCCCTCTGACTTTAGACATTAAGAGAAGAAGCTGTTCACATTGAAGCTGTCACACACACTCACTAGCGCACTCTCACTCCAGGGACGCCACTAAATAAGAGTGATTTATCCCTCACCTGTTTCACACTCACAAACACACATACACATTACTAACAGTGCCTCACACACGTGGCAGCTTTTTTTTTTTTTTCACAAACAAACACACACACACACACACACACACACACACACACACACACACACACACACACACACACACACACACACACACACACTTGAAACCATTAAACTGTGTCTTCTGGTCCCAGAGGTGTAATGCTGTGCTGAATACATACACTACAGGCCAAAAGTTTGGAAGCAAGATCAGATTTGTACAAAAAAAGATCATAGTTTCAAATGTATAATTTGCAACACAATAAAGAGTAACTGATCAAAAGACATTTTGACTATAATTATTAGGTATTTGAGTTATTGTTGCTTAGACTTTGCTTTCTTTAAAGTAACCTCCTCTGGCTTTAACAACAGCTTGGCATATACCAGGCATTCGTTCCACAAGTTTTTTAAGGTATGTTCCAGGGATTGCATTTCAAGCTTTCTTATGTTCATTAAAAAGAGACTGCTGATTCATGGGACGCGTTTTTCTGACCGATCGATCCAATTCATCCCACACAAGCTCAATTGGAGAAAGGTCTGGAGACTGAGGGGGCCAAACCATCTTTTGAAGAAAACCTTCCTCTTCTTTTTTGTCTAGGTAACCCTGACAGAGCTTGGCAGAGTGCTTAGGGTCATTGTCTTGCTGCAAAACAAACTTATGAGCCACAAGTCTGAGTCCAGATGGAACAGCATGGTGCTGGAGGATGGAGTGGTACTGTTCCTTCTTCATGATACTCTTTACTTCAAACAAATCTCCTACTCACCTGCAAAACATCCCCATACCATGGAACTACCACCTCCATGCTGAATTGTGGGTGTAACACATGGTGCTTTCAGACTTTCACCAGTTTGTCTGCGGACATAGACTCTGCGTTTTGAACCAAACAGTGCAAACTTGTTTCTAGTCATCATAAATCCATTTTTTGTGAGCTTTTGCCCACTCATATCTCTTCTTCTTGTTCTGTGGACAAAGTAGTGTTTTTTGCAGATACACAACCCTTCAGACCAGCCTTTCTCAAACGTCTTTTCACAGTTGTCAGAGATATGGGTTTCGACCTTGTCGTGTTGATTTCCTCCCTTATTTGTGGTGCTGTCTTTCGCCGATCTCTCTTACTGGTGACAATGCTATGTTTATCCTCTGCTTTTGTAGTAACTCTCTTTCATCTAGGCCTTTTTCTATCATCATAACTTCCAGGTTCCTCTAGTCTCTTCAGAGTGTAGTGAACTCCTTTGTTAAACACCTTTAGGCGTTTTGCAATTTCTCTTTCTGTGTATCTTTCTTTCCTCAGTGTACAAATCTGTACTTTTGTTTCTTTACTCAGTTGCTTCTTTCTAGCCATTTTTGCGGTAGTTTGAACGCAGTTGAGATTTATTAGGATTTTTGTTTGCAGGCTGTGGTGAGACGAATCCATCTCCAGTTTTATTTTGGTAGAACTTCCTGTTTTCTTTGTGACCCTGGTCTGGCTTGACTGTCTTTCAGAGCACTCCCCCTCCCCTTGGTCGCTGAGGCTGAGAGGGACTCCACACCTGCACTGCATTGGCAATCAAGGCCCTTGAAGAAGCCAGCAGCCCTCAGTCTCAGCACCTGAGTATTGTCTTCACTCCTGAGTGTGTCTCCAGCCCACACAACAGCCAGACAGCCAAACGGACATTAAAATTACATCTTTTAACTGGCTATCTGTCTCTGCATCTGCTTCTGGGTCCACAAAATACACCACACGCCACACAGGCTCTCAAAAGCCAAAAAGTTGAAGTGAATAATCCAACTGTGATTTGTTTTTTTGCTTTTGCACTGAAGTTGTGACTCTTGCAAATGTTTTCGACCCTAAAACTAAGCCCTTATTATCTTTTGCTGACATATATTTAGCAATGGTCTGTTAACATCAATGTATATCTAAAGGTAAATGGAGTAAAATGGTGCATTTCCATGAAAACAACATCCGATCATGGAGTAAATACATCCTAAAATACATAAAACTAATGCTGGATTAAAAAAAGCATTGTGAACAAAAACTTGAAGTTACTCCCAACTGTTCAGCCTGTAATGGCCTTGCTTCCAAACTTTTGGCCTGTAGTGTATGTGTGTTTGTTTAGAGAGGGATCAATGAATGGTTTAGCTCTGATGCAAAAGGCTCTGGAGGGAAGGGGGTTAAGATGGAGTGGGAAGGAGAGATTGAAAAAGAGAAGGGGAAAGAGGAGAATTAAAACTATGTCAGGGTAGATGATACAAAGAGTGACAAAGAGTCCTTAGTCCCTGCTTCCTTGTCTCAGCTGTACTTGAACTTCAAGTCTCTCATTCTGCTTGACCATCTTATTTATTTTCTTTTTCTGTCTTTTAAATCCATCTTTTCGTCTTTAGCCTCTGTTTATTCCTATCACTCCTGTTGCCTTCCTGCTGAAATTCCTGCTGAAATACACAACCATCTAAAAAATACACGATCAATCTCAAAAATTCAGCCCAGCCAAAATGTCAAATGTCAGAGAACATTAGTCTGTTTCACAATTTTAAAAATGGGCTTATTTTACTGTTAAAAAGGTAACAAAAGTGTAAATAATTCCCTTAATCATTGGCCCAGTAAATTAAATCCCATAAATGCAAGGATGTATCTAAAAAAACAACAACATTGTGATGTTTACAGGCGTCTTTTAAAAAAAGATGCCTGTAAAAAAGTTTTATATACATTACTTAAGAGAAAAAGCTGTGAATGTGCCAGGCTTGCTCTATCCAGCTCAGACCCCCTGATGCTCATGCAGTTGACTGATACCTGACGGGCAATATTGATTAAACAAACTCACTGGCTCATGATGGAGAGTGGTAGCCAAAGTGTTCTCATCTTTCAAATGAGTCAGTCATCCCTGATTTTGCAAATCTCATAACCTTTATAGCTTCAGAGCGATTGAACCCCCCCTAACACACACAAACATAGACTTTGTGGCTTCTGGGGATTTTGCAGCAAGCCAAGAGGACACTCAAGGAACTGTAGTTTCAGGCATTTCCACACAGGCTTCATTTCTGAAGACTTGAAGTTGATCCTTGGTTTCTGTAGTTTCTGCTGGAATCAATTAACACTAGCCTGGTTTCCATGTTAACAGTCCTATGAAAATACTTCTGTAAATATAAAGGTTTAGATTACACAAATCATTTAAATTGTAGTTTTTAATACTTTATTATTTTGTATCCTACATTATATAATATTATATTTCATTTCTGACTCAAACCCTTATTTTAATAACTAGCGAAGCAAAACTCAATCACTTTCAAGCAAGAACATCTTACTTGCACAAAGCTCAACCTGTTATCTTTGTCGGCAACAGTTCCTGCCAAAGGGGAACCCTAAAATCAGCTGTGTACTATCAAAGTCTTACAGCTAAGGCAAGACTTCAAAAACAAAGACTTCACCAAGATTCTCCTTCAGTTGCTTTTACTTAATAACCTCTACATGGGAGCAAGAGAGTCTGCTCAGAGTTTGATTACTCAGCTTCAGCACTGGTCATCAGATAAGGATCTGTGTATCAGTTTACATATTTAACCCATACAGCTTTGTCCAACTTAAATTACCTCATGACAGTGTTGAATATTGCAGTCATTTACAACCTAAATATTCATATATCAATATAGCTTTCGAATACACTCTACACAAAGGAGCATGCATTTAAGAGAAATAATCCTGTTTTTATATGATATCACATTTTCAAAGCAACAGTAAGAGAAAGCATGATTAAATTGTAGGCTATTTATGTCGAGACATCATTATGCAAGCCGGCATGCTCTTTGTACATTCTTAGCAGGACTACAGTGGGTCCAATCTACAGTTCATGGGTTCTCTATGTGGACCTGTTTGCATGCAGAGAAGTGACTTATTGAAAAGAATAATGGGGAATTTTTTTGAACTAGAATGAGATACTATCAAGATTTCCTTTTTTCCATGATTAGCCAGCACTAAAAGCACTCTTTGAAACCCAAAGCCAGCATGCCATTCATTGTACCTTTCGCTAATGAGCCTAATTACCAGCATGCTCAGTGATTTGCTGCTCAATTCCCATGGTGTTTAGACCTTTCATATTGTAGGCATGTCAGCTGTGTACCAGTTCCGCATGCCACTACTTCCTCTAATTATAAAACAGAATGGCAAAAAGGCAACACTTAGCACCTTCTCAGTCTTCTGACTAATTAGGGTGCTTTATACTACAGTTTTTAGTTCACCTTTTCACACATTTATTCAACTTGTCCATGCACTACTCAGGGACAGTCTTTAATCTAGTTATTCACACTCATTTATAGAGCAGTTGGGGTTTAAGAATCTTAACTCATAATACTTGGGCATATTGACAGGGGTAACTGGAGATCAGACTTTTTGTCTTTGTCAACATGAAAACAAATGTTGTATTCCTCTAGCAGCATCACCACAATGTTTGAGAGCTCAGTGAATCACTGCTGTTTCATATGGCATAATGGGAGTAGCTGGACTAAACTCTGCTGTAAATCCTCAAATGAAGGTGAATATTTAGTTGCAGCTGGACCCATTTTTATGACCAGGATTGGAGCGAATGTAGGCTAGCTTTCAATTTCTGGTTGGGACACTTTCATATTTCTATCTTGTAAAATAAGTTACTGGAAACTCACCATGCATCACCACCAATAATCAGTCACTCATTTTGCACAATTATAATGATGACATATTTGGTGTAAACACAAGTTTGCCCCAGTTTTGTACTTATTTGACTGAGATAAGCTGGAGGCATCTCCACCCTTCACACTTCATGCTTTTATACTGAGTGCAAAATTCTATCCACATTTCATCGCTGTTCGATGAAAAATACGGATCTTTGCTTTTAGGGAACTGGACTTTTTTTCAAAATATGCATGGTCCATAATCTTCCCTAACAACCTGTAACCTTGGGTATCCAAATCACTGATGGATAGAGATGTTGTAACATTATCTTTTCAACAAGTATCTTCAATTGCTGTCGGGAGTGTCAACAAAGCACGCATCTCCTGCCTTGGCCCTGTGTTGTCATGTCAGCAAACAGACCTTACACAGTGACAGACTCATTACAGTCCAGGGTAATGCTACACTTATGTCCTCACATCGACTGATGCCGACCTAAAACTTTTTTCTAACCATGATGGTGTTGCTTACCTGTATGTTCGATGTCTTGAGCCGAAGTTCATCCCCAGAGGCAAAGCTGCTGCTGTTTCCTCTCTCACTCTTGATTGCGCACACAAGTGCATATGAAATTGGGTGTCCTGACTAAAAAGGTTGACAACAAATGGGCTATATGGAAATGTAGGATAGCCCACTATCTACGGATGGGAATCGAGAACCAGCTCTTGTCGAGAACTGGTTCCAAATGGTTCAATCCATCGACATCATTTACATTTTATCTTAACGATTCCTTTCTTCTGGGTGCCTTTAAAAAGGGTCTTGCAAGTGCCAGTCTACGCAAATGGGAACAAGGACAGAGGAAAAAACATGGCGGACGATACGAAAAGTAGGCAGAAACGAGCAAAAGCGTGGCTTATCTTTAATAAGAAATATGACAACAGTGCAACATTTGTAAAGCAGTGATAACATGTGATGGGAACACCAGCAACATGGTTCAACATTTGTCAACGGGGCACGGGATTAAATATAAGGAGTCACATGTATTCGATGCTCTCCACCGGTGTTGTGTCTCAGAATGCACGCCTGCCGTAGAATGCATCCCATCCGCTCATTGGCTTCTTAAAGTGGGAGAAATATGATGTCATAGTTAAGAAACACGAGTATTGGATCATGACAACATGTCAAATGGAGCAGCAAACTTTCTTTCTGTTTTTATGTCTCTCAAAAATGCACACATAGAGGTGTACTTGGGTATATAAACTGTACAGTAAGCTGTCAAGGTAGAGAACATTATATTTTCAGGACAGCAAATATTCAAAACCAGAGGGCTTTTGTTTTCGGCTAATCTAAATAGTCTGAATGAAATCATGAAAGGCACACACTTTTAAACCCAACCAACGGTTAGGAAAACTTGGATTATTTTGCCTTATATAGTTTCAACCACGCTCCTGTCAGGGGTGCATTCTGTGGCAGGGGTGCATTCTACAGCACAACACCTGTTGAACACCAGTCGTCAGCCGCTGCTGCCTCGTCTCAGCACGACATTGAAGGTACATATGATAGGGTGACCATACGTCCTCTTTTACTCGGACATGTCCTCTTTTGGGGGGCTGTCCAGGGGAGTTTATAAAATCCTTCAAAAATCCAGAACGTGTATCCATTGATTATAAAACAGTGCAGCGCATCAGTGCTCTCTGCAGCTCTGCCCCTCCGCTCACCTCAAAGCAAAGCCACTCGTGAGATGCACGCATGCGCTATCTTTGGGAATTTAGAATATGCGTTTAACTGAGTTAAAAGTGCATAAAATATCGATATCGATAAAATCTTATCAATTCCCGTCCCTACCCCTATCAATAGTTAATGAACATAGGGAATACTTGAAGCTCGTAACTAACTTACCGTCACTGGAGTGTATTATTAAAAAAAAAAAAAAAAGAAATGTAAGTCCACTATCACTCACAACGCAAAGCACAAAAGTCAGTTTAAAATATCAAACAGGTCACTGATGACTGTGTAAACATAGGTTTTGATTTTTGGTCCTAATATAATCATCAACATACCAAAGTTGACATACCATAGTTGATGATTACCCTTTGTCAGGAATAATGGTGCCTGATGTATTAGCTAAGGGCGAACAGACTAAATGCACAAACTAACATATTAATGTACAGATGTAATTTATTTTACATCATCCAGAGGAGGCATTATTATGTTGATCACTGAGGAGTTGAACCTGATGAAGCTTGTACTGCAGTGCATTTACTGCTGGAGATGGCAAAAACCTCACTCTATTTGCATGTAGCTGTAAGCTTTGGTGTTTGTGAACTGTGTTTGTGGCTCATTTAGAAAAGGGCACATTTTGCTCCAAATGAATGCATAATGACTCATTTGAATGTATGTAAACAACACTAGTACGCAGAGGTGTCATCTGTTTGGCAGTGCAGTTCATGGAGCGTTAAACCCTTTGCATATGCTCATTCAAGTAGGTGATGTGTGTAGGCTCATTTGCACAGATTTAGCGGGAACATAAGCCATGCGGCCCCCGAGTGAATAAGGCCCTTACTTTAAGGTAAAATGTGTACCTCTCAGACTGAGCAAGTTTGAAAAAAAAGGCTTCACAAGCTGGCTTCAATGAAAGGCCTGGTACCTTTCCATTCAAAGACAACTAGCTTATATTTAGGGTTTTCTGGTAATTTTACTCATATAGTACGTCCACACACACAAGTATTTCTTGATTTCTTTTACCCACACAAGAGTAGTTTTTTGAGTTTTTCTCTGTCACTACCATCCAAGAATGGTTGAAAAAAAACAACATTTATACAGACCAATGGGTGCTGATAATGCTGAATCAGTCTGTCACAGTAAACCCTGTAGAAACGTGCAAACGTGTGTTAAATGTGGCAACTGCAAACTGTCACCTCAATCAGTGGCAAAGTCAAAACTATTGGGTATGTAATATTTAATCTTCCCCATGCTGTGTTTAAATGATTATATACATTTTCTTACCCGGGATTTCCAACGCATCCGGAACAGCAGCGATTTTCGCCGTGCGCAAATTCCTACCAGATCCGTTTGTAAGATGAATTTCATGGGGAATCGCATGAACTCACAAGAACCTGCGGATTCACGTGTGATCTTGAGATAACAAGTTGTCTTTAGCCAAATAGGCTAACCATAAATGCAGTAGATTGTGTCCTTACAGAGGAGGAAATCTACTCCTGGACTTCTAAAATCAGCATTCTCTCATCCATGGTGTCATCAGAATGAAATGCTGTCTATAAACCTTTTACTTGTTCGTCTTCGCCTGTTTGCATGAAAAACTGAACTCTTGCGATCAAATGCGGAGTCCGGCTATCCACAGCGTAACAGAAAGAAGCCGGTGGAAATTGACACATTAACTTGAATGGTTACGATCAGCTACAATCGGCGGATACAGCCTTTTCGTAGCCGTTCCGGATGCAGTGGAAATTGGGGGTTAAAGTCTCAGTTTGATGAACTTTTGTAGCTAAAAAATTTGTATACCTGTGGATGTATCCAAAAACAGAATGGCAATGGTTTCCCTGACCTGCCACATGTGCCAGTCTGTGTACAACCAAATCTCGTTGGTGAATAAGTGTTGTTCAGACATCATGTGAAATCTCATTTGTTTCAGAAAGTCAACAGAGGACACCTGAGTGAGTCCAGGACCTTAGCACAGCTTGTTTGAGAACAGGTCAGGGAAATCTTTTCTGGAAATCTTGAGATTCGTAATAACAATCTGAGGCTGTCAGTAAAATAAAGCACTTGTGTGGGCACAACAGCAATTGCCAAGTCATACAGTGTTTTAGCTTGTTTCGTATTGCTCAGCTTCCCCTCATTTCCACAAGTCCCCTTTATGGAGGCTACTCCGATGCAAACAGCCAAAGAAGGTCATACTTCACTGACTTAACCATTCTGTTACTCATGCTAACAAAATAAAGCTATACAGTCCTTTTAATAGTTCCTATTTCTGTGTAATTTACATCATTAACCCCCTTTGACCATCTTTGTGTGGCATTTTTTCATATTGTGTCGGGCACATACTTCAGCTGAATAAGTCATGTTTTCGTAGATCTACAGATGGGCCTGTATGATCTTAAAACACATTTTCAGATAAATAACCAGCCTTAATGCTTATCATTGTATCTTCACTCCTGTTTTATTAAATCCAATGATCTACTCTGTAAGCTTTTGTTATAATAGACTGGTGAATTGATCTACTCGGAAATCCTTTTTTTACTTTTATCATTCCCACCACCTTAACTCTTCCTTTCTATCGATATTCCCATGCTTTCTCCTCTTCACATGATATTTTGAGGACTCATCTATCAACATTCAGTATAGATCATCTCATTATCTTCCATCTAGCTAGTCAGAGATGTGTGTTATCTATTTTTCCCATTTCTCCCTCCCTGACTCTCTGCCTCTCATCACACTCTGATTCCCCTCACCTGCTCTCTCCTTGCTCTGCTGCTGGGTCCCCCTTCCTCTTCCTCTCTTCTTTCTACTCTGCCACCTCTCTCCTCATCATGAAACCTCCCCTCTTACCATCTTTTGCTCATTTTCTTTCACTCAGCTTTCCATTTTACCTCCAATGACCTCATTTTCTACTCATCTTTTGCTCGCCTTCACTCCTCCTTTGGTCATTTCTCATCCATTTGTTTGAAGTGACCTCTGTCTGCTCCCTCCTTTTGTCATCCTTCTGTTCTTTATTTTGTTACCTTCATCCCTCCATCCTTTGTTACTCCATGTCTCCACCTCATCTTTCCATTATCTGCTTCATTCTATCTATCTATCTATCTATCTATCTATCTACAGTCTTTACCTGCCTTCACTAGCCCCGTTTGACACCTTTCCATCTTGTCCTCAAATTAAATTGCTTTTTTCCCTCCGTTTCAGTCCTCTCCTCCTCTCCCTCAGTCTCGCCTGTTATCTCTTTATATCTACCCCACTATCTAATAGTACTCCTCTGTCTTCACTTTTACCATTCGACACCCTTTCACCTTGTTCTCTGATTCAATCTTCTACCTGTATCTCCCCTCCCTGCTCTGGCATTAAATTGTTTAACCCACCTGTTACCATTTTTCAATAGCTTTTTCTGTCTCTCACCTCTAGTTAATTCTCATCGGTCAGTTTCATCAGGTCTATTCTGATGTGAAAGATGCTGAAGTTAAGTCAAAGGATGCCACTAGTTCAGTGGTGGACTAAAAAGTTAGTAGGTAACCCCACAGAGTATTTGATACTTCACATTATACGTGTAGCTGGTTAGCATACCTGAGCACAGATTCAAGCTTTTGAGTCCAAGTCAAGTTTATCATCCTGAAATTCAGGGCTTTTGAAATTTGAAATTCAGACTCCGTTACTGTAACTGAGGTTACAGAGTTTACTTGGGTTACAGAAGAAACAAAAACAGAATCCTGATCGGGCTTGAAACCTTCTTAGGATCTGTAAGTAAAGTGAAATGAGTTAAAAACAAAATCAAAGGAACCAAGACAAATTGAAAGAACGGTTAGGTCAAGTAAGAGGCAATTTAAAGTCCCACTCCGATCATCTTTTTGTTTTGTACTAAAAGTGTTCTCAGTGACCTTTAGATTGTGATTATGAAGTTTTTAGCTAAAATCCCATTACGTTTGCCATTTTCAAGGACTTTTCTTCTGCAGAGCTCCAGTAGCTCATTAGCAATTTGCCTTTCAGTCGTGGGCAACGACAGCGCTGCTCTGCACACTCCTCTTCACACTAGCTTGTAGCCTAACATTGCCAGTGTTGTGGAAGTGGCAGGTGACACATGTCTTTGGGGACATGATGAAAGTTAATATCATAATTAGCTTTCTTACGAGCATTGCAATCCGCTAACACACACGCTTGTTCTGCGACCGCTCTCTCTAATTTTCCGAGTCTGGCCTGCAGAGCAGGGCTCCGGGGGCAAAACTTGGATTTGTGACCAAAGAAATCTCACTGTATCTGAACCTGCTGTTTGGGTCTGACAGAGATTCACAGTGATTTGAATGCAGAGATACCCAGAAATACAATTTCACACTTACTTTTATCATATGTCCTGTAGCATCAGAAAAACGCCATATGAACATGTAAAAAACAAAGAAAAAATGATTTCCATCGGAGTGGGACTTAAAAGAATTAATTCAACACATATCAAAAAATATGCATGTGTACTAAGTTTACAACCCTGTTTTGTTATGCTGTGTTGTGTTGTTCTCCTTCCAACAAATTCCAGCACAGATTCTTGTTGACTTTGTTAAAGAGAAAAGGAATCCTTCAATTAAATGATTCACTGATGAAATACAAAGTGAATGTGAGCTTCATTGTCCTGGAGAGGCATTGTGTTTTACCAGCAGTTATGAATAAACAAGAAAAATAATGTCATACACACAATGAGCTCTGAAATACACACATCAGGCTGACAGAGTCGCATGAAGCTGTTAATGCAAAGAGGATGGCAGGGATCTGTACATTTAATTAATGTAGCGTCAGTATGAGAGAGACTGTGACAATAGTGAGGAAAATGAACCAGCCACCCTTTTAACAAGCTTGTGTAACTGTTTGGATCTGTGTAATAAGGAGATTATACTTAATTAGTGTATGTCATGACACTAACACACACACACACAAACACAGCGCAGTTTTACCTTATCTTTCATAACTGTAACCTTTAAGACTGTGATTCTTTCATAACTGTAACCTTTAAGACTGTGATTTTTATTTAATTTTCAGCTGTGAAGGATCAAAATTTCTTGAGGACAATGTTTTGTGCTTTCAAGGCTTTCATTCAAAAGTGTGAGCTTGAATGTAACACACACACAAAAAAACCTTGAATCCCAAACGATCGGGAAGCTGTTCAAAGTGTTAACAAAACCTATTTTCATGGTGTGTGGATGTTTCCAATACTTTATTGAAAATAACACAAGGGCAACTTGTCAGATGTTGAAACATGGAACAAGTGTTTCATAAAAAAAAAACATGCCCATTTAAAAAGTAATAAACTTGAAATTAATAATCACCATAAGCACCAGTACACAATATCATCAAGAGATTCAGAGAATTTGGAGAAATATCGGTTTAAAATGGAAAAGGTCAAAAACCAACGTCAACAGTGGTACATAGACTGTCAAGGAGCATTGCTTTAAAACCAAGCATGACTCTGTAATGGAAACTACAGTACAGGCTCAAGATAACTTCCCAAATTGACAGGTAAAGATCACACTTACTTACTGTATCCACAAATGCAGGTTGAAACTGCACAATGCAAATAAGAAAATTCATATAAGTATGATCCAAAAACTCTGGAAACTTCTCCAAACCCAAGGCAATTCGGTATGGACTTGATGAAATGGAAAAGTAGGCTACACTGTGGTCTTTCAAATTGAAATTTGCTATACTTGTTGGAAATCTTGGACATTCTCCATCACAAAGATGGGTGTGACAACCTGAGTTGTTTTTAGCGCTTTGTAATAAGCCAGCATCAGCATCAGTGAGGTTGTTTAGGTGCCCATAGCATGGATAACTAAAAAATCTGGGGGAGACTTTGGAGCAATGTGCTGCTATTCAGAAAGTGCCTATTTTCAGGGAAGACCTTACATGTCACAGTAATACAATGCTGAACCACACTTTCCGCATATAACAACAGCATGGTTCTATAATAAATGAGTCTGGGTGCTAAACTAACCTGCCTTCAGTCCTGACCTGTCACTTATTGGAGACATTTGAAGTCACAACTTTGCTGAAACCTGCTGCTCGCATCAAGTTTTAGTATGAACATAGTTTTTTGACATTTATCCATGTATTATTTTCAGGTGAATACAGGGTATAATTTATTTCCAAACCATCAAGATTTGTTTTGTACAATTTACACCAAAAGCCAGCTTTTGGGGGGATTGGGACAGTAAAACAAAGCTTGCTAAGGTATGAACTGCAGGAGTAGACTTTGAGGAGGGGAAATAGTATATTTTTGATACAATAAAGGACTGAAAGTGTAAGGGGAGAAAACCCTGGTCTTTCTGAGATTGAGTCCTTATTTGACCATAGTTTTCTTTTTTTCTGGGAAACACTCTTTGCCAGACACCCTGTGCATTGCCACAGCAAATAGGTCTGGGTTCACCTGAGATTGCAAATGAAACTGATTGTTTGCTGTTCTTTCCTGAGGATATTGATGGATGTTTTTAATCCAGCTTTCACCATTTTCAGAGAGTACTTTCAAAAGTTCGATAAAGTTGTAAAGTGAAAGAACCAGGGTTTTGTACCACTACCATTTTTGGTAATTCCACCCACAAATCAAACTTGGTAATCTTGAAGTGTAGGATACTTGTTCTGCAGAAGTTTAGTTGTACAGTCAGTATTTTGTCGTAGATGGTAAGTGCATAGTTCAATATTTTACAGATGAATCTACTTTCCAATAAAGAACAGGTACTGAGAAGCACTTCACAGATGGACAAGACTATGTTGACATTTTTGCCACTAAAAACAGCTGGTTCTTAACACTGATGTGGACCAGGGTGGCACAGAGCGCTTAGCCAGATGCTCCTCAGAAAATGATGACACATGATTGTGTGTTGAAGCCATTACAACACATTGGGCTCTATTTTCGTGCCTCGCCGGAGACGTGCCGCAAGCGCAGCGTCAGTCAGATCCGCCGCGCTGACAAGGCGTTCCCAAGCACATTTTGGTATTTTGGTGAGCCGCACAGCCCGGCGTAAGTATCCCCCTCCCTAACTCAGCTCCTCCCAGCAGCATAAGTCGTAGACGGGGAGGAGAAAGGGCGTGGAGTGGGTTTAACACAGCCGAGACCTGTTTTCACTAATCACATAAGCTCCTCTCCTTGCCTTTAAATCCACCACAGGCGAGGCGTATTACTATTTTCATGAAGTAGTCAAAGAGATCAAGAGATGTCTTAAGACAGTAATGCCACAAGATGGCGACAGAGGGCAGCTCCTCAACAAGTGTCCTCCACACTCTCTCATATGAGCACAGATGGATTTGGTGTGTGTAATGTTGGACCCAGTGGTAAGACAAACACCCTTTTCCACAAATAAAGACACTCACATAAAGTTGCTCATATTCAAACCTCACGTGACAAAGGTGGGTTGTGCGCACAGATCACAACATAAACTCCAAAAATGGCATTAAAATCGGGACCATCTGTGCGTAAATGACGCATCGCGCTCCGTGGCCTGGCTCTTTCTTTCATAGATGTTGGCATATAAAATAAATTTGGCTCACAAAACTGAATATTATAATATCCGTATGTCGGCTTAAAGTAGATAACGCATCTGAGCACTGAAACAAATCATCTGTTCAGCCGCAGCAGCAGCAAGACGGACAGAGGACACGGAGACGTGTCCAGGTCGAGCTGTGCGAGAAATAAGAGGAAGAGGAAGAAAGAAAAGGAGGGAGACGAATTACATATTTTGTTAACTTCATCATGTGTGTTTATTTACTAGATATTTAATTTAATATGATGCGGTTTCAGCTGTGTTGATTCGGTCAGGTTGTGTGTCCAAACGCGTGCCAAACTCGCTCATCAGATCACACATAGATCAGAATATATCTATAAAGATCTAAATGAATGTGCTGAGTCAGATTAATAGTTGATGATGATTATTTATTGCACTGAAATGTGCCTGACACTGTGGAAACCTGCCGGTGAGGCATCAGTGACGTATGTCGACACGCCGCCGGTCTACCAAAATACTACTAGACCAGCTGCGTTCCGCCTTGCGCTGAAAGCTGACCAGGTTTGAATCGGCGAGCTTTCAGCGCACTTTACACGCCGGTGGCGAGCACGGAAATGTCACTGCGCCTGCTGATTCTGTCGACACCTCCCCCTGCCACGCCACCACGCCCAGCTTGGCGGATCTTGGCTCGCCTCCGTGCGGCTCAGTCCACGAAAATACCAAACTGGCCTTACGCCGGGCTCCGCCGGACAAAAATACAACTGCGCGGGGCTCGCCGCCCTCCGCCGCCTCACCGGCGCGCACGAAAATAGAGCCCATTGTCTTTCTTTGCTTGACGAGCAAATCCCACAGGTTTGGGAAGATCAGATTGGGATGTTACAGAGCGGAGTTGATCCTTAGCCTTGTGCATGTCACTAAAAATAAAGTGGAAGAAACAGAAAAGCCATGATTGCGCATGCATGTCAATCAATCAATATGTATTTATACAGCAGTTGACAACAAATGTTAAGTTACTTCACAAAGAGCTTCAAACACACTTCACCCGTGCCCTCCTAACAAAAACCGACAAACAAACAAAAAAAACCCCTCACTTCAAGTTAAGCTCAAAATTTGAGAGCACTGTTTTACCAGTAGCTTTACTGTCCTTTCTGCCCAACTACAAGAATTAGAAAACTCAAAAAATGTTGCTTGTAAAAAGTGTGTGGTTGAACCAGGGACATATTTGCTTAATTCTAGGGCAGGAAAAACCCCTGAGACTAAAATTAAAAAGCTCTGAAAAAAAAGTAAATGAAATAGTCAAAATGACCTGGAGTTCTTTTAAAGCATTCAGAAAAACTGTGAGACTGAGATAATATTGTGTTTTGTTTCTCTTTAAACCTATTTTACTAATTAAAACACTGTCAGTGATTTCAAACTGTTCTTACACTTACAGTGTGTAGAACAAATCTGCACGAGCCGGTAGCACTATCTCACCCTTTCGGTTTACAAAGATGCAGTCACATACACACTCACACAGACACACACACAGACACAGTGCCCACGGTCTTTTTGAATGGGATCAGCTGTTCTGACATCTGTGTTGTTGCTCTCTATTAGATCAGCTTAACCATCTGATATGTACTGAGGCTGTGTGTGTGTGTGTGTGTGTGTGTGTGTGTGTGTGTGTGTGTGTGTGTGTGTGTGTGTGTATTTAGTCTGAGGGACACACAAGAAGGGATGAAAGAGAGAAACAGAAAGAGAGCCATCAGTTCAGTTGGACGACAAAAGAGGAGTGGGGTGATAAGAAAAAGAAGAACCAACAGCAGGTGTGTTTGCAGATGGCTGTATCAAAGATCAGGTGGCTGTTTTGCTGTTATTTCACACACATGCACACTTTCATACACACACACAAACACACACTTCCTGCCATTTTACACTCTGACAAACTGCACCTGTTCAGCATAAACATTGATGTTAACGGTGAGGCAATGTGTTGTCTACATGCTGGTGTGCATGGCCAATGGCACATAACTCCAAATCCATGGTGACTTTGCATGTGGGTGTAAAAGTGACTATATGTGTTATCATTGTGTTCACTGTAATGTGATGTTATCCTTAAAATATGATGCTGCGTAATGTCAGAGCATTTGTATACTCATTTAATCAACAAAAATATCTGCAGAAGAATTAAACATTTTTTTTTTATTATTTGGTTATTTTGGCTGGCACACCAAGCAGCAGTAAAATCATCATCTACTCGCTTATTGGCGCGAATCTAGATGCATGAATGAACAGTATTTGCTCACTTCATTAGCACGTTTATAGCTGTTTATGCTAATTTCAACGGTAATCCCGGCCAATTCAACCGTCCGATCAAGTGATAGACAAAGGGTTTTTACAATTTTCCAGGTAATCCGACCTTCAAACTCACTTGCCTCCAGACGAGCTCCTTTTTATTTGGGTTTTAGTAATTGAAAGGAGAGGTATCATATAATTCGGGCACCCACACACCAACACGATCAGTTTGTCCTCCATTTTAGATACCAGCAAACAATTGTCCATTTTCATACATCCCCCGGCAACCTTCGTGCTGATTGGTTATTGCGACGCGAATATCTGCTCAAGTTGAGACATTTTAAGCTTCCACCGAATTCGCGCCGCCAGAGTAGTACAAGTGTCTTATCCCATCTATGCATTGACTTAACATGTAATTCTTTCACGCAATTGATTTTTATTGTACTTGGTGTGTGGAGACCGAAATAATGCTATTCCTGGGTATTTATTCAAATAAAACAAATGTTTTAAAAATGTACACTGTCCATAGAGCCTTTGAATACAAGTTTCATCACATGAGAATAAGTGATGTGTTACTGAAATCGACCTATCACTTTCCATTGGAGTGGATTGGCCCTCAGAAAAAAAAAAAAGACTAACAATGTGAAATTGATGGCAAATCTCAGAGAGAGCTGTCAGATTGATTTGGCATCATTGACCTTATAGTGTACCAGCAGGTAAAAACAACACCGCTGAATTAAAGCATGGCCTTTTTGTTGTCAGGAATCAGATATTTGTCCTATTTCCTTTGTAAACAAATGATTTCCTGTCATGAGCATCTGAAAAGCTGGAGATTGTTAGCGCTGTCACTGCCTGCAGAGACTCTAAATGCTCTGAAAGCCTCAGAGAGGGCCTTGGCTCTGCTGTGTACTACCCTTTTAAAAGCTCTCTGTATTCAGCTTGGCTTATCAAGGACAGATGCAGTGAAAACATTTCCTTAAACCCCTGCCAAGACGTGCACACACACACACACACACACACACACTCCGATGCAAAGATGCATGCAGAGAAACATGTATACAAACAGCAGATTATATGCTCAGAGATCATCACACACATGTAATTCATTGTAAACACAAATATATACAGAACAGCAGTGCTTTGTGTTGGAATGGTAATAGATAAGAAGAGGTTTGTGGTCCCATGCTGAGGATGAAATGTAGGACTACTCCTCTCCTCTGTCTCCCCCTCCTCTCCTCTTTCATCCTGTGCTCGACTATTCTCTGTACCACTCTTTATCCCCACCCTTTCTAGCTTCCTCTCTCTTAAACACCACCCATCTCTCCATCTGCTTCTACCCATCCCTACCCCTTCACCCCCCTCCATCTCTGTAAACCTGCAACAGAGTGATACTGCCCCCTGTTTTCCAAACAGGGAACAGTTCCCTTTTCTGCTCTCCCACCCTCCCCACCAATTTGTCTGAATCTCTTTTGTCATTGCTGCACTTCACGAGCCAGCACACTCTCATCTCATATACTCCCTTTCTCGCTGTCTCCCATCTTGATCTCCCTGTTCTCACTCTGTCATTCTTGTCATTCCCTCATCCCTTTCTCTGTTTCTCTGTTTCTCACTACCCACAATCTCACTCTTTGTTCTCCAGTCTATACATCGATATTGTTTCTCAGTTTTTCTGTTTTCATTGGCAGCTCAGAACAACATACTATTGACCAAAAAGATCCATCTCGGTCAGTCTGTTCTATTGTGTTCTACTTTGGGTGGTTTATGAAGGTTTGGTCTAGACTCAAATATGAATCACATGCTTTAAATTCTGCTGTGTCACAAGCCACCCTACACAGTACGCTGCAGACAAATCTGACCAGGAAAATAGGGATAATTCGTTGGTGAAGAATCAAAGCTTCAAAGTTGAAATAAATATTCTCTATCAGCCAACGGGAAGTCTGGATTGATTGGATAAAAATATATTTTGTCATACAGTCAAATATGTATGTAAGGATTTTTTATACACACTGCAACCTAATATTTATGCTGTTTGAAATTAACAGTCTGCAGCCCTGCATGAGCACATCCTTAATGATCAATGCAGTGAGCACCTACACAAAGCTGATGCATGAATGCAACTTCTCCACAACTAGCTGTTAAAGTATATTTTGTGTGTTTCAAAGTAAGAGAGGATATTCTTGACTTTAACATTTAGAATAATGTTGTTTTTAAAATGGCTAAATCAAGAAAGGGGAGCACATTCACCGAGCCACACACTGCAGGTGTTTCAAAGGTTTCTTCTGCTCAGAGCTCTTTGTCTGTGATGGACGAAATTTATAATAAACGTTCTTTGAATAGAGACAAAAGGAGAAGTGGGTGGAAGACGATTTGTTCCCACATGACAGGAGAATGAACAGGGTCAAGAGACTTGCAGCGCAGCTCGGAGCGGGATATGAAGTGTTCCTGGAAGAAATGAGATTTTCACACAGGCAGTTGAGTTCTGTGAGGGGACAGAATATCATTTCCCCACAGCGGCTCCTGGAGGGAGAGGAGTCGAGCTGAGACGGGGGCTATGGCTTGGTGGCTGCTCTAAGGCGACAGCTAAGCACATGTCTTTGAGGTAAACATGGGATGAACCTCACTGGATCATTTAATGTAGGACTATGAGTCTGATGTGAGATGCCTCTGGGAGAAAAAAGATGGTGGAGGTAAGATGGGAGAGTGACTTATTGGTATGGCGTTGAAAAAGATGCTGTATTTAAAAATGGAAACAGATACACTTGGTGTAGTAAAAGGCTAGGGCTTTGCTTAATTGATTGATATGGCTTGACATACATGAGCACATCTTAAATTTACTTTTAAGCAAGTATTATCATAAATCCAAAATATAAGCCTGATCCTCTATTTGCTTTTTTCTGCAGAATATACTAAAGATGCCTTTAAAGCATTTTTTATATCAGAAGCAGCCTTTTATGTTCTTTGTCTGAGAAGTATGATTGTCCATAATAAGCTTTTTTTGCTCACTTGACTCGCTCTCTTGTGCAGAGTTGCTTTCATACTTTAAATATACCTCTTTCTGAGTTATGCCCTACCTTTTCAGTGATCAAGACAACATTCCTCCTCTAGATGACCTAAAAATAATACCCGATGTCTGTCCATAGGGTCTGTTTCTATTATGATTATGATTATGATTATTGTTGTTGTTGTTGTTGTTGTTGTTGTTGTTGTTGTTGTTGTTGTTGTTATTATTATTATTATTATTATTATTATTATTATTATTATTATTATTATTATTAACAAGTTTAATCAGCTTGAAGATGTCTGCTGCTCAACTCATGCATATTAAGACTACGTTTACACATGCCCAGCTATTTTCATAAACAGACATTTCATGATCTCAGTTTACAAAAAAAACCTGTGTGCACACCACTATGTTTTTCGAAAAGTTTTTGTTTACACTAACCCGTGTAAACAGTTTTAAACCAAGAGCATGCCAAACCTGTAGGTGGCAGTGTAGCGAAAAGCTCAAGCCCACGTTAGCCAATCAGAACCCTGCATAGCAGCAACAACAACGTCACTTCCTTCTTTTGGAAAAGATGTACATGCAAATGCAAACAAATATAAAGGGATTGCACCAGCATAAATGTGACTGCTTTTTTGTGTGCATCCATGATCACCATATTGTAAACATGGACTGTAAATTGTAAACAACTTCGTATTGAACCCAGTTTCTGGCGCACAATCTGTCGTCCGCTACCCAAATCTGAGTTTACCTATGTTTTTCTTCGTTTACATGGAAACATAGTTTTCCAAAATCTCCATTCTGGCCAGAGTTTTAAAAAAGCATAATTTTTTTTTTTTTTTTTTGGGGGTGGGGGGCTAATTCCTCTGTTTGCATCTAAACAAAGGGTGCAAACATTGTTTAATGTCTCAGCTTTTAAAAATACTGGGTACGTAATAACAGGGCCACAGGCTGCATCATTGGGTACAACAGAGAATTTCCACCACATTTGGAACAGCTCAGATCTGAAATGGCAGTGACTTTCGGCATCCGCCAATTCCTACTGGATCCATTTGTGAGGCAAAATTCATGGCAGATTACGGACAGTGGTTATTGCGAGAACTTACAAGAACCCGCAGATTTACGTGCAATCATGCGATAACAAGTTGTCTCTACAAAGACAGCCACATAGGCTCACCATATAGGCAGTAAGTTGTGTCCTTCCAGAGGAGGAAATCTACTTTTAGACTTCTAAAATCAGCATCCTCTTATCCATGGTGTCATCGGGATGAAATGCAGTCTAAAAACCTTTCACTTGTTGTCCCCGCCCATTTGCATGGTGTGACATACGATCCGCCTGAAACACGGAGTGTTTTATTTTGAAAAGAAGCCGGATGTTTTATTGTGTGTCTGTGCCGACTTCCTTTCCAGCTCGGGTTAATCTGTGCTGAATTTATCCAGCATGCTCTGGCGTCTGGAAAGAATAGAACTCTTGCGATCAGCTGCGGAGTCCGGCGATCCGCAGCGGAATGGAAAGAAGCTGGTGGAAATTGTCAAATGGTTACGATCAGCCACGATTGGCGCATACCGCCTTTTCGTAGACGTTCTGGATGTGGTGGAAATTGGGGGTTAGAGCAACTTCGAGCAGCAGAGAGTGAAGAAAGCTGGGAGTCACAGCTGGATGTAATCTTGCTTACAATAAAATGACAAATTGGAGCAAAAGGTTTTTCTATTCAGTCGTGATACCATGATCCTGGTCAGAGTCTGTGGCCCAGCCTCAGTAATCCTATTTTAAGGGTATACTATAAGCTCTATGTAATTTATGAATTGACTGGTGTACAACAGAACGCTTCAGCCTGACCTTATTAAAATGTGGGGCTCTGCATCTCAGGGTCGATGGTCACAGCTCATATTCATTGGTAATATGTCATGAATAATAACTGAACCCAGAGGCGGAGTCTGACAGTAAAGGTGTCAAAAAGGGATTTTTCAACAACAAATTACAAGGAGAACAGGAGACTCCATAACAGGCAGTTTTCTGAAATCCTGGGAGGAAATAGTCAAAACTCGCAGATTAAGAGAGACACCTAAGATTAGGAGGTAGTGTGTCTATGATTCAGACTTTAAACCAAGTAAAATTAATGGCCAATTTAAGATTTGGATCACAAAAGGTTTAACTACCTATTATTCATTTGTCCACAAAGGGGCATTTCAGAGTTTTGGAGCCCTACAGAAGGATCTTGGTATAGGAAAAGACCATCTTTAGGTACCTGCAAGTGAGATCATATAACAAAATATTCTCCAAATGCCATATAATTATCTAAACAAGAAAATACAGAATACTAAAGAAGAAATGGGGAAAAAAGCAAGGATACCCGGAACTGGGAGAAGATATGCCAGCTACAAAGGATCTTAACTGGATCAAACACATGACAAGAGTTCTGTTGGAAAAACTTTGGAAGATTTGTCATCACACCCATTTAGAAATTACATCAAGGCAGAGGGGACACTGGTTGGAGACTTGGTAGGTCTAATGGAGCTATTACATACTTTGTGTGAAATGCCCTCATTATTATGTGATATTTTGATTGTCTGAGGTGGTGTGATCATTTTTTGCATGGACTCACTTTTTTGTCCTTGTCTGCTCTGTTCTTTGAGTTTACAAATGCAGCTGTGTCAATAACAAGCTTGAGTATGTGTTTTAATTTCAGTATATTTTTGAAAATCATAGTTTCCTTTGATTTTATGGTTTGATTATTTGCTGATGGTGGACTTGTTCATGTTTGCCACAGTTTTAAAGCTGTCAACATTGCCCTGTTCATGTGGATGCACTTATAGGGACTCCATGCAACAAAAACTTTAGACCCTCTAAAGTGAAAATCTCTCATAAAATCACTTTGTGAGACTTTAAAGTAAACATCAGAAAGAGCAGCAGGACGGTTATCAAGCTCAATGTTGCATACTAGTTCCTTAGTTATCTAGTACATTCATTTTGGACACAATTTCTATTCAGCGTCTCTCCTTGTCACTTTGATTGCAGTATGATTTATAGAACATGTATGAACATGTGGTGCTGAAAAATATAAATTAAAAACTCATCCATCCATCCCTCAACTGTGACTAATGGGTAACTCAATATGAATGGACAGAAGAATTTCGAAATTGCAATCAGCTCTGTGGAGGTGCGATTCACAAAGATATGATCCTGGAGCAAACAAAACAAGGGAACAGACCTAAGAGAAGAGAGGAAGAAATATGTTGGGTGTAACAAACCATGTGTCTGCATATGTATGAGCATTTAAGTCCAAGTTTGTGTTCTTTCCTGCCAACACAGGTTGATTAGCTCCCTCATTAAAAGTTAATGCAGACCTGTGTGAATGGTGAGACTCTAAATAAATAATCTCCATAATAAACTCTGATTATACAATCATCTGTTCGCACACACCCAGAGCTGGAGGGTAGGAGGAAAATGGATATGCACGTACTTAAGTACCCACACACTCCAGAGTAATGTCATGATGATCCATCTGCCTCTCTTCATCGCTGGTTCCCCCTTTCATTACACCTGTCATCCCTCCATCCATCACACATCCTTCTGCTTCACCACATCTCCTCTGCTCTCTCTCTCTCTCTCTATAGCGCAATGTCTCTGTTTCCTCCAATTTCTCTCCCTCTCTGTTCCTTTTTCCCACCCTCCATCTGTCACTAATCCCCCACACACCTCCTCCCAGCACTTACTCCTCTCTCAGACAGATCTCCTGTAGGCTGAGGGAGGCAGGTTTCACTGCAACTTTTACACACTTTAACCTAGATAGCTAAAAATCTGCCTGCACCTCACTCATTTACTCAGCTTGGCTTTATTTGGTCTCCTTCTAGGTGTCTGCCCAGTTCTGCCTTTTGACTTGTTGCTCTTTCACAGTGCAGTAGTGTCCTTGTTAAATCCCTGTTGTAGTCAAAGCCTCAGTCTTTTATGAGAAAATAATTGGTGTGAAGATTGAACAAAAAAATAAATAAATAAAAAACACTGATTCTGTTTTCGATTTTTTGAAGACTGGGGTCACAAGATTGGATGTTCTCACCCTGAAACTCCATGGCCTTGTCTGTTTTCTGTGAAGGTCTTTTTAGAGGAAAAATAAAGGATCACTGAGTTTACATGCTGCACAGTTATGTCCTTTGTTCGATGTCCAGGCCAATTTGACCTGCACACAGACCAATCCATACATATTCTAAGACATCCCACTCCTTCACTTCAGTCTCCGTATTACTGCCTCCAAAGCCTTCTCACTTGTGTACTTATTTTTCTGAAATAGCTAGTGATGATTGTAGATGAAATGACCTTTATATTGGGATCATTATTTATTTGTTTTGTCCCTCACTCAAAGTGCAGGCGCAGAGGTGTAGTGTTGGGATGTGGAGTATGTTTGTTTTGGTGCAGGTTTTTATATGACAAAGGGTGAAAAGCACAAGAAAAGGAGCCGATAGCTTCTTGAAGCCTTGGTTGTGACATTAAATGTGTGTGGGGGGGTTTGCATGTGGTGTTGGAGTCTTTGTGCATGCATGTGTTTGTGAGTCTGTGTATGGATTTGGCTGTGCGCAGGTCAAATTGGCCTGGACATCGGATGAGGGTCATAACTGTGCAGCATGTGCACAAAGTGATATCTTTTTTTTTTTTCCCTTTAAAAAGACCTTCATGGCAAACAAGCCAAGGCCACGTTGTTTCAGGGTGAGAACTTTCATTCTTGTGACCTTCACATTTATTGGGATCTCCTGTAGCTGTCAGGAATATATTTACTGTAGATCATGCAGACTCTTAGAAGTGAAACATCTCATGAATAACTTAAACTGCATGTCAGTTTTGTCTTGTTTTATATCTCCGAAAATATGTCATCAAATCCATACATCTGAATGGTATTTTTAAATATTTATACCTGTTCCCATACCATTGAGCTTCCAGTACTTGTGCTTGACCGAGGAGCAGCAAAGTCTGGTCTCTCTTAATTTTCAGCAATCTTTGCTCTATTTTTTCATGTTTTGTCAACTGCTGAATGATGTTTCTGCTGGGAGAGGAGTTTGTTCAGGAGAGATGGAGAGGGTCATGACGATGGCATCCGGTTCCAAGGGACATCAGGAGTCGTTATTGTGGTTGTTTTGCTGGTGCAAAGGTGAAGGCAAAGTTGAAGGCTAGTAAATGGAGATAAAAGCCTTTTCTTCCATCAGCCATTATGGGAAACATCAACTCCCTGCCCAACAAAAGTGACGAGGTATTGTCCAGGATCCTGCATGTGCAGGTCTTAATGTCCTTCCCCCCCTAGGTGTAACAGTTGTTTTATCTGTATGATGTAATCAAATTATCAAGAGTGTCTAATGTATAAATTTTTATGATTTTTAGCATCTCTATTTGACTTACCAGTGAATGTTTCATGTTGGGGTGCCTATCAATTTCCACTGACATGCGCTGAGCCTCCTCCAAAGTCCTTAATGGCAACTGACCTATCTGCTCACCCTGATCTTCAATGTCCCCCTGCTGGTTGAGGGATTTTAATTCATTGCGGATTTCCATAAGCGTTTCCACGACCACCCGCTGGAACTCTTAGTGAAAAGATATGATTTATTAACATTCAATTCAATAATTACAATACATTACATGAAATTTTGTACTTTAGTTATGCCACTCTTACTTTTCTCAGGCATTGGGTACGAATAAACCCTCTTCCTCGCTGCAAAATCTGAGAACGAGACAATAAATGGATGATGAGTGTGGTGCTTAACTTTGGCTGTTAAACACAAAATCATATGCTGTTGCACTATTTTAAAATAGCCCCCCACCCTACTTAAAAAACACTGCTAAACCTGATAAATCCTTACCTTGAATCCTTGGACTTTTTGTCCGCTTAGCTGAGGGTGAAAGAAAAGGGAATTACAGGTCATATGGGCAACATCACTATTTAATAGTAACACTATAGACAGTTAGTACCTTGTGAGGTACGGCTCACTGAGGGTCCAGCCTGAGGGCTCGGAGTCTCTGTTGGCAGATGGAGTTAAGGAGCATACTCATCTCACTTCCAAACGCAACAGTTCTATTGTGATTTTACAACACATCTTACCTTGCTGTGTTGCTGCCCTACCAGGCTGATCACCTGTTGGGGTCAAACCAAATTTAATTGCATATCATAATTACTTAAACAGCAATGTCATCCTAGTTGGAGGAAAAAAAAGTCTACCTTTGGTTGTCGCAGCTCTGGAGTTGCCATGGTTGACTGTTTTGGGGTGGAAAACGATCAAATTAAAAATCTAATCAAAATGTGTGCAATGCCATCTCAAATTATCTCTACTTTGTGCTCAAAATTTACCGTTTGAACACTGGGTTATAATTTGTCTGGCTACTTGAGATAGCTGACTGGCAACACCTGTAAAAAGAAGAGGGAATCCAATGTCTTGTTGATACAACCACCACTGCTTTTGTCAATAAAATGTTACCACGTGGAGTACCAGCCAGCATATTGTAAAATTTCCACTTGTTGTCAAATTGACATTTGTGTTATATTCTGTACAGGCCATTGACATTAAACTTACATCTTTCAGATCCAGATGTCTAATCAATTACAATGTACACAGGAGAGGGACAGCAAAGGTGATTAAATGTCTTAATTCCAGTCATCATTTTATCAAATATTTGTTACCTGGTGGGGTCCGGACCCAGGTCTTGGCCCTCCCAGTTCCTACTGGGGTGGTTGGGGCTGGAGAAGGATGAAGTAGTTAGAGAAGAGAGAAGGCACATTTAAATTAAACCTTTTCACTCACACTCTTTGACATCTGTGGTATATTCAGTAGAGGCTAAAAACAATGTAATAATCTGTAACTTCAGATGTCTATACCCTATATTATATAACAATGTACACGGGGGTGGGGCAAGCAAAGGTATATAATTAGCTGATCTTCCGTCATCATTGTGATCACTGCTATAATCTTCAATGTTTACCCTGTGGGGTCCGGGCACGGGTCATGACCGGGCTGTGCTGTCTGCCACGGGCCCTCCCAGGTCCTTGTGGGGTGGTTGGCGCTCGATCAACTGCGGTGAGAGAAACAAATGAAATTTACAGTCCTGGCTGCATGCGTAGACTTAAACATTTTTTTACTTCACCCATTCGCTGTTGAGGATAAATAATTTAAAATATTCATTAGTTGTACACAATGGTGCCTGTGTATTTGCTGTACTTGTCAAAAATATCTTGTGTTCTGACATATATTCTATAACAGCCACTCTCAGGGACTGCTGATGTGGTGTGACCTTGCATAGCTGGGAAATAGATATAAAAATTATAAAAATTTATATTCTCCCTGACCTAGGCGTTAATACTTTGTCCAATAAAAAAAAATCATTTATACCTGGTGTAGATTTTAGCAGAGGTGCATTTAAAACTGGAGAGGCTGGTGACTCGCCTGGGGAAGACATAATTATTTTAGATGTATATCGTTTTCATTAATTCAATTAAGAAGTATTAATACAAATAACAAAAAATAATAATAAAGAGGAAGATTGTTAACTCACAGGATATCTGAGTGAATGAGCTGTCGGGTGATGGCTGCCAAGCTAATAACAGAGGATAAAATAAATAGTCACCTTTGACGAAACAATGCTTGTAATTCATACTATTTGAAAATTGCCATAGTCTTACATTTGGAAACTTCAGTTGATGTCTCAGGTAGATCAGCAAACAAGTCCTCGGAGAACAAGTCCTCTTTGCCTACATAAATTGAATTTTTTTTTTTTTTTTTACAATTCTGGCATTTAACAGATCCTCTCATTCCAGAGGGCTTTATACAAAGTAAGGACAGCACATGGTAAAATGAATAATCAACATTTATAGATAAAATATAAAATAATCCAAAAAAGCTACACCACTCTGCAGAAAACCTAATACAAAACAATGAAAAGATCATGACTTGTTATCTAAAAGCCATACACACAATGGCTTCCACTCATGGTAGGATCCAAAGTTAAATACTGCCTGACATCGGTCTATATACAAAAGCCAGCTCTACTTCTCATATACACAAAAGGAAACTCGGAACTCTATCCTTTATTCCCCACTTGAATAATTTCAAAGATATGTGGGGGTGTGGCTCTTCAGACCACTTGCATAAGCTTTAGGAGTTAATATGCGGATTGTAAGTGCAAAAGCAGTTATGATTACTTATATCAAAAAGGACTATCAAGGATAATCATAAGACAATTTAAAAAATATTGCCACAAGCAAATTCCTCACGTGGAATATGTGATGGTAGGGTTCTCTTCCGTGGAGCATCTTGAGGACCTGTAACAAGATTCAAACAATTCTGTGTAGTTTAACAATGACAGACAAATACATTCATTGCTTGCTATCGTTGGAAATGGGGAAAAAAAATTGACATTTGCCCACGTTTGCCTGCTGTGGCTGATGAGATGGACCAGGGGCTGAAAGGGAAAAAATGGGATTACTCAAAATCAACACAAATATAACCAGTCACCTCATATGTAACATTGCACATATATGAATAATCCGTTTGTTGTTTGATGAATAAATATGTATTTATAATTAGCATTTGAGGGCACTGTGTGGGAACCCTTCATAAATTTCTTGGGGGGTGATGGATACGTGGGCCCTAGAAACAGATGGCATGTGCTTAGACTAAAAAAACAAAGCTAGCAATGAGTAGACAAAATGTGTACAGTATGTGTTATCAATCTAAAATACAAGCGGCACGGACCTTGAACAAAATCAGGGAAGGTCTTCTTTTTAATGACTCGGGTTGTCTTCCGCTGTGACATGTTCTGAAAATTGAAGTGTACAATTAACCACTGGTCATCAATTACTTACTGAGATTCAAACAGAAAGAGATTTGAGACATTATATGTAATAGTTGACAAATAGTAAACACATTTCAAAATGGCAATGCTGAAAATGTGGAAAAGAAACACAAGTGGCCGGGTGCACGTTAGCCCAATACATCTTCTAAATAAGCAGCTCGACGCCATAATTCTAAAAATCTGTGTTAGATTACAACATATTGAAATTGGTGTTGAATGGCTATCACGGGCTTGGTGGGTCGGGATACTTTGTCTGTGAAATCATATTGAAGGCTTTTTGAGAGGGGATTGTTGCCTCCGCCGAGGAGGTTATGTTTTCGGTAGCATTGGTTTGTTTGTTGGTTTGTTTGTTTGTCTGTTAGCAACTTTACGGAGAAAGTTACAAATGGATTGACCTGAAATTTTCACCAGAGGTGCGTCTCAGCCCCAGGAGGATCCCATTACAAATTTTTGAATTTTTGCATTTCACTCTATAAAAATGTCCAGAGTCTTTAGTAAAAAATTACACAAAAGGATCTCAGTGAGTTTTATGAGGTGTCAAAGGTTGATCCTGAAAGAAGTTTTGGTGTGAATCACAATATAAGGGGGGACATGAGCTGCTTGGCAGAGGTCAGCGCTCTCCGAGTGCTTTTCTAGTTCAGAATTATGATTAAAATCACAAATTGTTAGTATTTTGAGGGAATAAAAGGTTTGGAGAACAGCAAAGTAGCAATGTCATACCTCTTTTTTTGCCCATACTGTTGTAACAGACAATTATTTCCATTGGGATGCCAGCATGGTATCGGCATTGCAAGTGGTTGAAGGTGTGTGGCAGCTGGGCTCTTTGATGTGTCTTCTCAAACTGTAATGTGCCTTTAACAGTCTGTTGTGCTGCAGGGGTTGTTGACAGGCGTGTTGTGCAGGTTAATTTTTTCCTTGAACATTTAGTCCATAAGTATTTTATAAGCAGCATTTGGTGACTGTGAGAATGAACAGTTTGCTGCTGATGCGATCTGTTCTGCTATGTTATCAAGTCCTTTAAGATGACTGCTGAATTAGTTGATACTATGTAGCAGAGGAACGATGGCAAATCCATCTGAATGTGGAATGCAAACAGCCTTCTTCACCACTTCTCTCTTATCCACCAACTGCCGATGTGCTTGGTCCATTCTTCTGTCTACATATGTAATGTTGATGATCTTCGACTTGCATGGTTTTTAAAATAGGTCACTTGCATCCCCCAGTGTGACGACATCAGCCACCAGCTTGCCATTAGCCCTCTTCTCCCTCACAAACGCGATCTTATCTTCCAGGAAGACACAACTGTCTCGAGTTTTGGCTGAGACATAAAACCTCCTGTGGGACAATGGTTGTCTTGGCTTTGCCTACTCCTTTTCCACAATTCTTTTAGTGACCTGTGCAATTGGATTTTGGCCATTTCGAACCATTCTCTTGATTGACTGCAAATGGTTCTCAAAGGGGAATGCTGATATTTCATTCAGGGAACATTTGAAATTTTCTACGTATTCATACAGGTGGAGCAGGCTGTGGATGTTGTACACACAAAAGGTGTTGCCATAAAACTCAGCAGAGTTCTCTACAAAGTACTTAATGACATCCCTTGAGTACTCCAGATATGCTTCTCTGTGCTCATGATCTGAGTCAAGCAAGATAGACATGCCTACTGTCAAACACGGTACTGGTCATCTGACAGTATGTCTTTCAGCACAACTGGGCCCGTGTAGAGCAGGAACTGCCGAAATTCTGTGGCTTTCCACCGATCCAGGTCCACTAATGACCTTGGTTGCCTGGCAAATTCTGATGGCATCTTCCCTCTCAGTGCCATTAATCGGCTGGAGAGTTCTTCAACTGAGCTTCTGGGCAGTTTGCACTCAACAGGACCTTTAATCAGAAATGTCAGAAGCCTCTTTACTGCCCCTAGGCAAACCACATGCATGTAGTCCAAGACAAACTGACTGACACATCCGACTCCAGTCTTAATGAGGGGTGTAGTTTTTTTTTTTTGGTGGCAAGTGTATCGAACTGTTTTAAACCTTTCATCAGTTCTTTTTTCACAAGGTGCATGGTCTGTGTACACCATCTTGCCGTCAACATGGCTGGCCAAAGCTTCACAGCGTTCACATGCCTGATACGCGTTGTGACCTTTGATGCACTTAACAAAAGCCCTTGCAGGAGAGTTGCATATGAAGGCATTAATCTTGAACTCAAGCTGGATCCCTTCATGAACAATGCCCTATTCTTGAAGGTCCACCAACTCCTGAACAAAATCCTGTAGATAATCTTCTACCAGTTCAGGTTTTCCATTGCCACAAAAGAGAGACACAATGAAAGGCTCAGACTTGTCAAATTTGGCCAAAATTGGCCAAAACTGCATCTGACTCGATTTGAACAGAGGAACACCATCAATATTAATGTCCAATGTTATGACCTGGGGTCATATGTTTCCTGTTTCTTTTTTTCAGCAGCACATTTTGTTTGTGGGTAACCCTCCCTACCTGTGGTAGGTGCTGTTCCTGTGTGTGTTTTATTTTTCAGGAGAGGACTCTGGCCTGATTGGACAGCAGCTGAGGAGGGAAGCTGTTAAAAGGGTGGTTGCTGGAGGAGCTCTCTCTCTCATTTCCTTTGTCTCAACTCCCAGCCAGACCTGTGTTCCGTGGAGGCTCTTTTGTGTTAAAATCGTGGAAAACTTTGTGAATTTTGATTTGTCTTCATGACAAATAGTCTAAGTTGTTGAAGAGCAGTCTGGTAGGTAGGGGTGGGCAGCTATTTGCTTTCACAGATTTTTTCTCGTGTTTTGGGTTAGGGAGGCAGGTAAGACCCCCTGTATTTTATTTACTACACTTTTGTTTGTGAGGTAAGGTAGTTTTAAATAAGAGGTTTTGTTTGTTGTTTTGGCCTGTGCCCACCCTGAAGTTGACTACCATTTATGTTACACAATAAATTAATTCAAGACTGCTAACTCTGGTTGATTGTTGGTTTTTATTGGGGAGTTGGGGCAAAGGAAGGAGCGCTTTATGTTGCGTCCGGCATACCCCTAGGCCGGGTCGTAACATGAAAGTTTGGCACTGCTCAAGGTACTTGCGGATGCCTGACTCTAATCCATAGTAAATGTAGTCCCCATCACATTTCTTTTTACTGTCCACAAAACATGGAGTCTACAATAGTGTGCGGACATCTTTGGGCAAATTGTGGCCATGTTTGCGGAGGATCGCCAACATCACAGCTAAACTCCCCGGTCTTCTCCAATCACTTCCTGCCTCTATTCACCGCATCATTGTCCACGTTGGCACAAATGACACGGCTCACCAACAGTCTGAACAGACAAAAAAAGACTTCAGGACTCTTTTAGATAGCCTTGAGCGCAGTGGCAAAACTGTTTTTATAAGTGGCCCTCTTCCAACACTAACACGCAGCATCGATCGTTTTAGCCGCCTCCTCAGCCTAAACTCCTGGCTTCGAGCCCTCTGCAGCACCCTCTCCACCCACTTCATAGACAATTTTAACCTGTTCTGGAACCGACCCCCATTCTTTTCTAATGACGGACTTCACCCAAACAAACTGGGCCATCAGACACTTGCCGCTAATATCCAACACCACATACACACCAACTGACTATCATTGTTTACATACTCCCTCTCATTCTCTCCCACTACCCCACCTGGAAACAGCGCCCCCCTGAGGCCCCCTCCGGAACCCTCGCCCTCACCACCCTCACCACCGGCTCCCCCAGCAGGCCCCAACTGGTACTGCGCACCATCCCCATTGCCCCCACCACATCAAGCTCCCCCTCCTGGTCCAAACAGCTACTACACCCTTCAACCATAGACTCTCCTTGCAAACCATTGCAAACAATTAAAACAATTACAACTACTGGAACCTCCCGTTCAAATCCCATGCATCCAAAAAGAAGGACAAGAAATCTATCAAATCTCCGCTACCTTCCCCCTGCCTCACTGCCCACCCCACAGCCCCCTCCCCTGAAGATGGCCCTTCAAAACACCCGCTCCCTCAATAACAAAGGTCACATCCTAGCTGACTTCATAACAGACAATAACCTGGACTTCCTCTATCTAACTGAAACCTGGCACAACCATCTCGACCTCTTTCCACTCAACCAAGCCACCCCCCCCGGTTACTCCTATCTGCACCAACCCCGCCTCACTGGACGAGGCGGAGGCGTCGCAGTTATTTACAAACAAACCCTCAAGACCACCCCCGCCCCCACCCTGTCCCTCCACTCATTTGAAAATATCTCTGTCAAACTCCCTGGCCCCACCCCTCTGGTCATTGTTACTATCTACCGTCCCCCAAAGCCCCACCCATCATTCCTCTCGGATTTCTCTGAATTTGTCACCCACCTAAACACCATCTCATCCTCTGTCCTGCTGCTTGGAGACTTCAACTTTCACATTGACAACCCCACCTGCAAACAAGCTTCTGATTTCCTGGATCTCCTCGACACCCTCAATCTCACCCAGCACATGACATTAGTAACTTCCGGCCCATCTCAAACCTCCCTTTCCTGTCAAAAATCCTCGAACGTGTCATCGCATCACAAATCAAAACCCACCTCAACAGTAACAACCTATATGAACAGTTCCAATCAGGATTCCGCACCCACCACAGCACTGAAACTGCCCTCATAAAAGTGACAAATGACCTCCTCATCTCCGCTGACTCTGGCCAACTCTCCATCCTCATCCTCCTCGACCTCTCCGCAGCTTTCGACACCATCGACCATGCCATCCTTCTGTCCCGCCTACACTCCCTCCTCAATATCACAGACACCGCTCTTAACTGGATCCACTCTTACCTCACAGACCGGAATCACTTCATCCATATTAACAACTGCTCCTCCACAACCGCCCCCGTGTCCCAAGGTGTCCCCCAGGGTTCGGTGCTTGGTCCCCTCCTCTTCATCATCTACCTCCTCCCTCTTGGCCACATCCTCCATCAACACAACCTCCACTTCCACTGCTATGCTGATGACATTCAATTATATATCTCCTCCAACTCCATCACCCCCCAGACCCAACGCTCCCTCTCAAACTGCCTCTCTGACATCAAACACTGGATGGACAGCAATCTTCTTAAACTCAATTATGACAAAACAGATCTCATCATCATTGGCCCAAACTCCCTCACCCCCACAGTCACAAACTTTCATCTCTCCATCAACAACTCCATCCTCTCCCCCTCCTCCCACTGTCGCAACCTTGGCATTCTCTTCGACAGCAACCTCTCCTTCACCCAACACATTAAGCAAATCACTAAAACAGCCTATTTCCACCTCAAAAACATTGCCCGCCTCCGCCCCTCCCTCTCCTACCCTGCAGCTGAAACCCTTATACATGCATTCATTTCATCTCGTCTAGATTACTGCAACAGTCTCTTTTATGGCACCACCTCCACTCTCCTCAACAAACTTCAGCTTATCCAGAACTCAGCCGCCCGCCTCCTCACCCACACACGCTCCCATCAACACATCACCCCCGTCCTCCAAAACCTTCACTGGCTCCCCATACCCCATCGCATTCAATACAAAATCCTCCTCCTCACCCACAAAGCACTCCACAACCTCGCCCCCCCCTACCTACAGGATCTTCTCCACCCCTACATCCCCTCCCGCACCCTCCGCTCCGCCAATGCCAACCTCCTCACAGTTCCCCTGACCAAGCACCGAACCTGGGGGGACAGAGCCTTCTCAGTCGCCGCCCCCACCCTCTGGAACTCACTCCCACTTGAACTCAAAAACTGCACTGACCTCACCAGACTCAAAACCCTTCTCAAAACCCACCTCTTCCGCACTGCCTTTCATCCCTCCTAACCCCCCCCCCCCATTAGATTTTACCTGATTCTACATGTTTTTATTGACATTGTCGTAAATTTTATTACTCATTTATGTGTGTTTTATTGTTATTTGATTTTACCTGATTACATGTTTTTATTATATTGCCGTAAATTTTCTTACTTATTGATGTGTGTTTTTACTGCTTACTCTGTACAGCGTCTTTGTGTCTTTGAAAAGCGCTTTACAAATAAAATGTATTATTATTATTATTATTATCTTGTTAACACTACTGTGAGTCTACTTTGTTTCTACAGCCCAAGCTGCCACATCCTCTCTTAGGCTTGACAGTTCATCTTCGGTTTGGGATTCCAAGTCAACAAGCTTGGTTTCTTCATCACTTGTGTCTGGATATTCACTATAACCGTAGTCCTCTTGATTATCAGGCTCTTCTTCCAAGGTTGTATCGAAAGAAGAACTTCCTAAAGTGTCGTCTGTTAACTGGCCAGATTGACTTGCCATACCCTCTAGCGTGTCCTCCAAATGCTGTGCTTCAAAAGACGTCTAATTTGGTGGTTGGCCAGATTGACTTGCCCCAGCCTCCTCTTGTTTGTCCTCCTGTGACACATCCTCATCACTGGTAAATTCATCTAAGAAATTAATACCAATACTTTCAGATTTTTACTATTAGCATTTCCTATAGCACTGCTAATGCATTAACAAAATAATATTGGAATAATTCAACTAATGCGTCCCATTTCTACCACACATAGTGAAAAAAACCATCTATGACAATTACAGTTAAACACAAATTTAACTATATAAAAAAATAACACTGGATAAACAAAAACAACAGTACTGGCATCAAAATAGACTTCATTTTCTAATTTAAATGGATAGCCTAACTAGCAGCTTTTAACCTTGGCTCCAACAGAGAGAGCAGACCCTTCTTTACTTTCACGACAATACACGTTAGCATGGACTATTTGATGCTGTTGGGCCCACGCTGGCTAAATTAGCCACAAGCTAGCCCTCGTAGTAGCAACCAGGCTACATGCGAACTCGAATTTAACATTTGCCGTGAATGCATTTCACCGTCACGCATCATGATGCACGACGGTGGGAGGACCAAAGTTTGTAAAAATAAACATTTTCTATAATATCTCCTTCAGCACCCACCTCTTTTCAGCAGAAAGTATAACTCTCGAACTCTGGAACGACTGGAACTTCTGGTGTAGTCCGACGGTCATGAGGTCGAGTGTGGACAAAGTGCAATGCTTCAGCCAGATGTTGTGCGGTCCACGATTTGAAGCCGTTTTCATGTTATGGTCCGATTATGGTACGATCTCCATACGGGTGTAAAGCTGGGCTCTTGCAGAGCTACCACATACTTTTTTGTCGCTCATCTCGTAGTATTGTGGCTATGCCGATAACTTTTATCATGGACTACTTTGCTCTTGGTGGAATTAGAATCTACCCGAAGTGGTGGCATGGTGGGTCACTTGAGCGTGCTCCACCAATAAGGTGGCTGGATTATTGTCAAGGCGGCAGCTGGCGTTACCGAGATGGATAAAACACATGAAATCTAATAATTAAATTAAATTTCAGCGGCCAACTTTATTGTCGAGTACTCAGCAGGACCCAGGCTTTAAGATCCTAAGTTGGTTTTTTTTTGTTTTTTTTGCCGTATATGGGTTTTGACCGGATATTGTGAAAACACTGGTCACGCTCCGGAGTATGATAGTAGTCCCATAGATTGAGATCAGTTCTGCAAAGTTCAGTAATCATTTTAAATAATCAACTCTTGAATTGGGAATTAAAATCGATTGTCTAGATCCGGTCTATATGTAGACGTTGAAATGAAGTATACATTTATACGTGTAAAAGACGTCTACATCTATACTATGCTGCATTACTCTCCATGGTATCATAAGTAATGTAATCCAGTATTTAGAGGTCAGTCATGCACATTACAGTTGTTTATTGCATGTAAAGTTATCCAAAAATGAAGTTGAGGGCGAAGTATAAATCACGTCTAAAAATAGACTGAATCCTGACGTTGAAATGAAGTATAAATTTATACTAAACGTCTAATATATGTCTTTTGCTCAGTGCAGTGTTGTTTTCGTCAGGCAGGACGAAAACTTAAATGACGACGTCAGACCCCTTTTTTCCTTGACGAAAATGAGACTAAGACGAACGTCACCAAAGCTCTGTAAAGACTAAAATGTGACGAAAATTATATTCATTTTCGTCAGACGAGAACGAGACGAGATTAAATTGTTATTAGGTGGACGAACAAAGTTTCAAAACATGCTTTTTTTTGTCCTAACAGTCACGCCCCCATCACACACGCAGCAAAAGCCTCGCTCGCGCACAGCTGCGCGCACACACTCATTCACATACACAGAGCGGCAGGTGGACGAGGCGCGCACACACACACACCGTGGCGGCAGGCACAGCAGCAGTGCCCGGTGGCCGAAAAAAGAGGGATGATTTTTGGTCCTACTTCAGATACAGTTCAAGTGACAATAAAATAAAAGTGACAATAAAACACGGGACGGGGAGACGAGACAGACGACAGTTGTGGAGCCACAGCTTCCTCATGCTTCAAACTGTCGGGAAAGAACACCACGAACCTCAAAAGGCACCTTTACGTCGACTAAAACTAGACGAAAACCTTTTGAGTTTTGGTCGGACTAAAACTAGACGAAAACTATCAAGGATAGAAATGACTAAAATGGGACTAAAACGAAGAAGCATTTCGTCAAAATGACTAAGACTAAAACTAAATCTAAAATGCCTGCCAAAAACAACACTGGCTCAGTGGGCACGCCCTCCTCTTTGAGAGAGACAAGGAGGGGCGTGGCTTGCGCTAAAGGAGACATGGACAGGCACAGCACACATAAACAGTGTGTTCTTGGTAGAGCTCACTAAAGTGTTTTCAGGCTGACTGAAGTCCAGGAAAAAACTGTGTTTATAGACAACAAACTTCAAATTGGCTGTTCTGGGACCTCTGAGACCTAGGTGAACCTGCTTAAAAGGAGTATCATATGGGACCTTTAACTTTATTTTCTGCAAAAAGATTCAAATTTTTGAAAAAGAAAATCTTTAATCAAAATGAACATCCCTAAAGGTGATGCATGCAAATATATAGTTGCAAAACAAACCAAATCAAAGATTGATTTGCAGGAATCACAGACCACTAGTGATGGGAAGAACAGTTCTTTTGACTGTACTGAATCTTTAGAATCTGTTTATTACGAGGATTTGTTCAAAAGATTCGTTCACTCAATCAGTCAGTGCTTTGGAGCCCTGTCCTGCCAGTGACGAGTGAGTGACACAGCCATGAGTTTGGTCAATGAACGAGGCCCTCCTTCCCCTGCTGCTGAAGTCACAGCATCGTTCACTGGGTGACACATGTTGTTCATTCGCCAAGTCCTGAAGAAAGAATCACTCCCCTGCCCTGAAAACTCACCTTTCTGTGTATCACTGTTGGCAGAAACAACACAGCAGCGAGCAGCACGCCCGCTTAACAAGCGCAAGTCGTCGTTCTTTTACATCGCAGAAAAGTGGAGAGATTAAAAATAAATAAACATTGCAGCTGTAGCGGGGATTCTGCTACGTTTAAAGATATCAAATAGCGTATTGCTTTAAATCGGCTGAAATTAAATCCTTCTTGCAGGAAAGTTTATACACGTGTACTAATGTAAAGGCGCCATAATGCACTGTTTTATCTCAGCCTCAGTGAATAAACTGGTGTTCAGCAGTAAGTGAACGACACTACACACCCTTCCCTCCTCTGCCTGAATAATGTCATTTAGAAGTAGTTAGTTTACCTTGACTGACACAGGTCGTTCACAGACTGTTTCGTTCACTGACTGATACATATCGTTCATTTGCTGTGAATGAATCATGGGACTCCGCCTGCCCGCTCGCTGGCTGTGTGTCCATCGCCAAAGAGTCAAAGGCGGCAGTTCCACTCCCGACTTGCATTCCAGGCTTGCGGCTGAGCTCAACTGAACTGAAAAAGGAACAAATCAGGTCTTGGAGTGATTCAGTTCTCGTCGTTCAATCAACAGTTCCGTTCTTTTGAACGAAACGTTCATGAACGACACAACACTACATACCATGTGATTATCTTCTGCACAGAGTCTCTTTTTTTGCTGCTGGAACTGTTTCCTGCTGAGAAGTTTCTGTAAACATCTGCAGAAATATTGGGTCAGGTTTTACACTTCCCATGGGAACCAAATCGGAAGGAATGAAAAATTAGCTGACTCAAGGAAAATGGAGCACAAATCTATGCAGGACTAGAGCAGTACATGAGTATGTGTGTATGCAGATATACAGTTCCAACATGCTGATTTCAATCATATTAGCCCCTGTGGTACAGCATTCACACTTGTTATCACCTTGCTATCTTTATTTTCTCATCTCTCTGTACTGTTTTCTCTCACTCCTTCACACAGATTTCTCTCAGTGCCAGAGAAAAGAAGGTGATATATTCTAGAAAATTAATATGCTGATCTACTCTAACAAGTTGTCTGTGGGAGAAGGCAAGCTCAAAAAAAGAGGACATTTACACAATGGCTCAAAAGGTGCTTAATATGTAAGCCATAAGACAGAGAAGATGAGACATTTTTGTCTTGTTTATTATAGTCAATTCATCCTGGAAAATTGATGGTTTGGTACTGGATGGTTTATTATAAAAATGCATGCACAATCAGTCACAATCTGAATGATATTCACCACCGAAACATACATTTAATTTCAATCAGGTGTTTCAAGTGTCTTCTGTGCATGAAAAGTACACATGAGTTATAAAGGCGAGATGGGAAATGCCATTTCCATGCATGTTGGTTTCCAAGGCTGCACGCAAATCTGTCAAGACTCTTCAAGTCTAAAAGGAGGCTGTGCGCACATGGTGCTGTTGGTGTGTCTAAGGAATTACAGATAAATAAAACATTAGTAGAATTTAAGAGAGCTTTACCCTTCAGATATTCATTAACCAGCAAACACTTGAACCAGTGAAAGTTATTAAAGATAAAGGAACAAAATGTTCTGTCTCTGATAGTGATGGGAATTACGTCTCTTTTTGGTGAGCCAGATCATTCGGCTCAGCTCACCAAGAAGAGCCAGCTCTTTTGGCTCCCAAACAGCTCTTTATTTTACCATTTATACATTTTCTAATTTAGCCAAATTCAGTGTTGCTTGTCTTATGATAATGTAGGTATGTGTACACATACCTCTTAAGTAATTTGGTACACCCTTTGTACTGAAGTATTTATGAGTAAAAAGCATATTTTCTAATATCAGTAAATTGCTGGAACCAATTGTTTTCATTGCATTTACAGACCTTTGTATCTCTGAAACCACCCAATGAATGGACTGACATGCTTGTAGAACCACTCTGGTACACAAAGCGGATAGAAATCCCTTCGTTCTGCTGTGTAGTTTTTTCTATGGTCTGTGGGGGGAAAAAGAGGGAAAAAAAGTAAAACAAAAAGAAATGTTACGTTAAAGAGCCGACTCTTTAAACTGGTTCGGAACCGACACACCTCTTGTCTCTGATGGGTCTAGCTAAACCCTTCAACCATACAGGTAGTGTTATAAGGGATCAGAGCTGATGCGTTTTAATTATGCTTATATATTCCTATATTTTTCAATATTTATTTATTTAAACAAGAGTAACATTTGATAGTATGATACCTGTGCGTTGGGCGTTGCCCTACTTAAGTCTGACCCAAAACCAGTTTCAGATTGATTTGTGTATTTTTACACTGCCTTTCAAACTATGTTAAAGAAAATTTGTGGATAAAGAAAGAAAAAAAAATGACTTACATGCCTCTCACAGGCATAAAAGGTGTAGAATGTGGTATTTAGCTGAATTGAAAAGACTTTTTGGTTTTGTGAGCAGCCATTCAACAAGCTCCTGTTGTAGATACAGAAGAAAAGAGTAGTCTGACTGCTAGATTTAGAAACATTTTCCCATGTTTTCTTTGATTTTAAATCTTCTCTGAATATGACTTCAACAGCCTAAGATACAGAACATTAGCAGAATATGTCACTGTGAAACATTTCCTTCATAGAATTCCAATGACTGGTGCATTTGAATGTGTGATCCATGGAGGTTCATTGCTGTAGCTATACACTGTGTGGCATGCAAGTCACCCAACTGTTTAATGTAAGAACAAGGTTTTTCACTGTTATAGGTTTTAAACTGATCCGTGTCAGTCAAATTATATCAAGATGGCAGACTGCATCTCCATCTAAGCAGAATTGCTCATTTTAAGCGATTTAGCGCACCCAAAACAATGAATCTGAATCTTACTCTCATGCTTTTAAACCATCGCTTGGGAGTATCTCGTGTTTGTGCAGCTAACAAAAGTAGCTGCTGAGGTAGCTGTCCTCATTTTTGTTGAATAGACCTTGTTTTTTTTATCTTGAACGTGCTTTTTATGCGTATCTCGTAGGTGCATTTTATTTTTATCTTGCACATGCGTTGTAAATAATCCTCTGCACACCTCATTTGTGAGAGAACAAGGACATAGTCATGGACAGAGAGCATATTATCAATATTTCCTTTCATTTAGGTATGACTCACAAAAAGATACTTTATAGCTTAGCCACATTTGGTATTGGTTTGAGTAGGAGACACCTGATCAAGATCCTTAAAGCACAGTGACTGCTGTCGGCGATATTCAGACTTGCAGGAAGTGATTTTGTTTATTAACGAACAGTTAAACCGCACTTGCATGCACGTGTGCGATACTAAATCGCACGTGCAAATTTAAAAAAAATGATGTCACCTCCCGGGCTCTGTAGACTAGCATAAAACTGAAGGTAAAAGATTGCCTCATTTGAGTCAGTGTGAGGCATCACATCAATGTTACCCTGCACACATTTGTGCCCTTTTCAGTATTCAGCTTTTTTCGAGGTACTTTTTCTGTCTCTGTCTTCCATTTTTATCTGCCTCAGCCCTCCATCCCTCCCTGTTTTCCCTTTAAGTGTCCTTATTACCTTGAAACCACGCAGATTTTCCCTTTAAAAAAAAAAAAAATCCCTGTCTCTTGTCCCCAAAGTCTAAATCAGTCTCTCTCTCTCTTTCTCTCCTAAAGCGTTTTTGTCAATCCCCTCCAGTCTCCTTCTAGCCGCTTTATCTACCTCTTTTCTTCTTCAAAAGTAATACATTTGGTTTTGAATCAAGCACTGAGCCATGCAGGAAAGTGTGTAAGAGTGTGTATTAATGTGTGGTCAGTGACGGAAAGGTTCATAGGCAGGTTACTAGCCTAAAGCTAACCTTGAACAGCAGCTCACCTGTCGTTATCACCGGCATACACGCACACCAACCGCCTGTTTTCTTGTTCTTTTAGTGTCCATCCCTCGCAGACACACGTGAGGAGGAGGTCGCTTCCGACAGTATGTCTAAAAGGGTAGTTGCAGCAAGGTAAAAACCAAGGAGTACTGAAAATAAAGCTTTGTGCATGGTTGAGTGTTAGTAAATGTGGGACTACAGTCTGATGTAGCTTGAGTTGGAAGTTTAAAAAAGAATTTCTGTCATGAAGAAGTGGAGGGGAGCAGACTAGAGAGTTGATGGATTTGGAGTTTGAAGGACGGAGAGGAGAGAGTCCTGTTTCATTCAGCTAAACAGTCCAAATGAAAAGGTTTCATTTAAAGTATCCTTGTTAGAGACGGACAAAGAGATGGAGAGATAAATCAGGGGAGCAGGTTTGGACTATAGTCACTATCTTCAATTAACTTGTCCATGAATGTATGTCTTCATTCCCATATGTCTTGCTGTAATCTTGACTTATAGACCATTATGCTTGAAGAATAATAAAATTACAACGGCATTTGCATGAACACACTTAAAAGAAATACAATACATGATGCCAAGGCAAAAAATGTACTAGGTTCCCATTCACCCTCTTAAAAGCCCAGGTATTTTGCTCTATTGTTACAGCAATGCCATCTATGACACCTATTGTTTCACTGTGGCTGGGCTCTGAGGATGACTTTCCTGTCTGATCCTAGTTGTGCATTTACAAGCTGATAACAGCTACTTACTATTGGCCTGAATTCCTTTAACAAGCTTCTCAGCTCTGACATCGTGTTTGTGGAGCAAACTGTGGTGTAATTGGGAGATGGCATTGGTTTGAAGTGGGTCCAGCTAAGTGAATGCTTTGCATTTACTATCATTGCCATGGCTGCATTCAAGTAGGTGAGCTTGGCTGCATTGTGTCTTGGCTGCTTCTTGAACTGCATTGATAGAAAATTGACCAAAATACAAAACAAGTAAAATACAAAAAGAATCAAAAGCATCTCACCACACTCCTCAGAGCCAGCATTTATACCTTGCCACAAGAGAACTACTCACAGATGCACATCAAGTACAAACTACAGTCAGCTACAAAACTTTTGGATGTATGCGTGCCCTTGAGTATCAGTATATAGTCTTAATCTACAATTTGTAAATCCCACTTTAAAGGTGGGGTAGGCAGGATCTGAGGAAGTGCCAGTTTTTGGGAGAAATCTTGAATGTAAACACTACCTCTCTCAACCAGTTTTCCCCTCAGCTCCTCCTCTCCCCTCCCTCTCTGCTCCAGCTCCTGCTCGCTCGTATCATTCCAATTAAATTCAGATATAATGCAGGTAAAAACACTTAAGATAATTACAAATAGGGCCCGGTCAACATGAAAGTAAACAGCATTGGTGCTACTGTAGATGACTGTAGATGCCAACAGACTACCAGCAAACACAATGTTTGCAGGACTTCCACAACTAGGATAAAGTGACATAGTCCAGGCCCCGAAGTAAACAGTTTAGCGGTGCTACAACACACAGCAGGTCCATTTGACAAGAAACACTTCTGTTACAGACACTTGTCTTACTTTGTTAAAGCGGTTTACCTGTCCAGCAGAGAGGTTACAGGGCCCATAAGATCCTGAAGTGTTTATGCTCCATTGATGTTGACCTGGCTTTTTAGCTCTTGTCCGGTCTACCTCTGTTTTAAGCGCCCATTATTCCGCCAGAGTCTCCAGTATTTACTTAGTTTTTTTGCTTGTTTTGGCAGTCGTGGCCAAAGGAGGATTCAGACAATTTTCTGGTTGGTTTCTACTGTCCGATATTGTAGCACGCTAACTTTGTTTGGGCTCGTGAACGACAAGGGGGGAAACAGTGTCTGCCTCACAACCAATCAGGTTGGGGGAGGCAGTCAATGGCTTTCTTTACAGTTTACACAGACGTAACAAAACACAGCGATACTGTGATATTCCCAAATGTCACCAATAACTAATAGCTATTGACTGATATTAAGAACTTTTTGTGTATACACCACAAAAAAAAATGCTTCTTTAACAGAATCCTGCCTACCCCACCTTTACGACAGGGCAGAGAACATTAGCAAAGATACAGTTTTAGTGCTATCGAAGGTCTCAATCAATTCTGAAGGAATTTCTACCCATGATTATGTTTATGTGTATTTTTTAAAATTTGACAGCTGTATGTATTTATTAAATATTTGTTGCAAATAGGTATTTTTGGACAGAATATATTCACAACAAATTCTTCCTCTATATCCATTCCAGGAACTGTCAACAGTGTAAAAAGAAGTCAAAAACATGGAGTTTGTACACTTTAAAGGTCCCCAAAGAGATTCAAACTTTCTCCAAGCATGGCTCAGTGCTGACACAAGGATGCCAAGGAAAAGGCAGATGAGGCCTGATGATCCCCGGCAGTATGGTGTATTGGCAAGTGTCCCACCTCCGACTACCCAAGGACTGTTGACGACTCAAGTCAGCAGAGAAATATTTACTGCATATAATGTTTATGATAAATTATGAATACACCTCAGAAAAAATCTGTGTCTGTGTAGGTTCTCATTCATCCAGGTCATGGTTACCCAAGTCTTTCTAGAAAGGCAACTGGACTTGTTTGAACAGCATCCACAGATTTCATATAATCTCATTTGCAACTTAAAGCTGATGGCCAAATAATTTTGCAAAATGTTGTTTTGAATTTTGTGCTAAATAAACATAACAGATCATAACATTAATTAAAATAGTGATTTCTAATGATAAGAAGTATTTGCTTTCAGAAGCAGCTGTAAATTTTGTTAACAGCTAAGAACAAATCTAAGCTTTTAAAATGTTGAACACAGCACTTTTTTATGACAAAATACTGCCTTTTTTTTTGTTATGAAAAAGAATTTTAAGTGTGAAACAGCCAGTGATGTGGCCAAAATGGCTGGGCATCTCTCATCCTGGTCCCATTTCATTTGTCATCTGTTACACTTACACATCCTCACCTGGTCTTTCTTCCCTAAGTCTCTTCCATCCATGTAGTTAATTGCACATACTAGCAAAATGGCATGTCCATGAATAGACCTTAGAATTGCATATTCATCTTAATAAATTGCAGTTTTATGGGTGATTACTTTTGGAGAACTGCATTTATGACTTCAGGTGTGAAGACCGTGGAGGTGGTGGACTTTAAATTAGAGTTTTACTGTTTGACTTGTTTACACCTTTGAGAGTTATAAACAGAAAGTTCAAAATGAAATTCAGCCCAAATACAGCTATTAGTGAGCAGAGAAAATATATTTTAGCTAGAGAGTACAAGTGAGAAAGAAAGGAGAACAAACGGTAAAATCAAGGAGGTGAGAAGATTATATTGGCAATTAAAGGAATGTACATTTTAATTTTCTGTAAGCTACAGTGGCTGTGAAATGGCTACAGACACAGGTCAGAATATATATACTGTATGTCTAAATTTAATGTTTTTTCTCAGTTAAAGAGAGTCGAACAGGGATGGAAAGTTATTCAATAAAGAACTCAAACAGTTCATGAGAAATGACTTGAAAAAGAGAGATATTTATAAGTAAATACATCTCCTCCTTGCCACAATGACAGCAGCCATCTGTGCCAAACACTGAGCACCAGGGTTGCACCGTCTCTCCAAAGGTGTTAGATTTTTTCACAGTAAAAATAACAAACTGATTTAAGTCTCAGTAAATCACATAGCATGTACCAAATTCATTTCTTTGCATTCTCTCCTCTCAGTATTTTCCACTCCAGGTTAGTGATGCTCCACTTTGCAGATTCACTAATGTAAATGTGTCAAATTGACCACACATGTTATCATGCACATTTGAATGACATAGTCTAGACTGCATGCTATTAGTAGATCAGCTTGTGTGTTAGTTTGCAGACTGAAGTTCAATAGAGGTCCCTAAAGTTTGCAAACCTTTTACTAAACCAGCCCCCTACCCTCATTCCGCTCTTGAAAAAAGTGACAAATTCAGAAAGTGAAAGTGAATTAATTTGGGACGGGTGTCATCATCCAGCTCAGTGTCCTCTTTGTCCCCTACTGGAGCCAGGCCAATGTTGTCATTGTCTTCTTTTTACTCATAATTTCCATGCTTAGCCAACACCTTAGAGGTTTCACATTTCTGCTGCATGCTGAATATGTAACACAGTCTATGTCTAATACTAAGGAATATACACACATGCACATTTTATCATAGACATGGTTCCATGGGGAAATCATAGTCTGTCTCACAGCTGAACCTAAACCCTGTAACACAGCATTTTATAGAAGTGGCATGTAATTTATTCAAACCATGTAAAGCCAGCACATACGTTTTTTTAATTTATTTTTTTCTGTGGGACTTTGGGGGGGAAATCAAGTTAGAGGACCGACATTGAAACTTTACAGTACAGTAAACACATGTAGGCCGAACATACGAGAATGAACAGACAACTCAGTGTTACATCAAAGTGCATAAATAAAATAAAAGGATGAAGTTTTTCTAAGTATCCTATTGTGTTCATTTCTTTATGAAGTGGTTGTTTTTTTTTTCTTTCTTTTCACTTGTTTGGCAGAAATGGAAGCACATGAGTGGTCTGCATAAACCATTAGACACACATCCATTATTAATTTCTACAGCTGGCATCTCACACTCTGAGTGTGTGCATGTACAGAAACAGACACACTAAGGCTCGGTAAAGCTTTAAAAAATGATCAAATGAAGGAATGAAAGGGAAAAAAATTTAAGATTTAACTTGAAGAGAAAAGTTGTTCTCATTTGGGATATGGAGGGAATCTATTGTTGTCTTTGTTTTTTTTCTGTCTTTCTGGGAACAGTTGTTAAATTAATTTCAAAAGTAATATTTTTAGAAATCTGTTATGTAAACCCATCTTTAAGAGTTGTATCAAACCATAAATGTTGCACCTCTGGAAAGTTCTTTTTCACATTTCTGACTATAAACTCACAGAGTGAAATTTGTTTTTTGTATTACTGGCACAGTCCAACAGTGGCCGACAAGGACAGATGATCTGCAATGGCCCTCACAATGTTCACTCATGAGAGACATGCAGCAAATACCTAAAAAAAAGCAAATTCAAAAACAGGAAAAAGTCCACACCAGACACAATAATGGAATAACACTGCAAATGAACAAAAAGCAAGGAAAAGGGAAATGAGAACAACTCTTCTCCCCTTAAACTGGAAAAATAAAAGTGCTACCAGTGATTTCTCAGAATGCTAAATTCAAGGTATGGTTTGAGCAAAGCAGTCATCACCTGAAACACTGCTGTGATGAAGGTATCTCTATGCCCATCAAACAGTTCAAAAACAAATAATCTGCTATCTTACAGGACTTCATTAGAGTAACCTTCAACAGCAGGTTGACCTAACCTAATTAATTCATGTCCAAGGATTGTTAAAAGCATTTGTAAAGCTTTTTAAACTCGTACATCACAGATGGACAGATACAGATACCACTACAAACTTGCCACAAACAACCACTACAAACCTGGTGGTCAGAAAACTGGCATAGATTGACAACAGGTAGTAATGTTACACTTTCTGCTGCTGAGAGGTTCACACCAGGCCTGCTCTGACTCTGACACTCAGTGCTAAGAATGTTTCCACAGAGGAGTCAAAAGTATTTCCCAATTATCTGCTCATCTCTGGAGACCTGAGCAGGGTTTTGATGGTAGCAGCCAAACTCAGTAAGAATTCCACTGTACTGCTCGGTGCAGCTACTTCTAGCTACTGACACTATTTAGCTTGTCTTAGCTCTGTCATTTATGCAGTGGAGCCCCTGCACAGGTCTCTCCTGTCTTCACCATGAGAGGTCCAGATCAGACTCTTCTGATGAAAGTCATTATGTTTCTCCCTGGTTTCACACTTAACCACTTTCTTATCTGAGCAATAATTCCAGAGTGAGCTCTCCTTCTATACCTTACATACGATTGCAGTTGATATGATGATGCATTTACTTTTATTGCAGCAGGCTTCTGTCAGTGCCTTTTTCATTGATTTTAGACCTTGAATGTGTTTTTGAAGTTACACCACTTCTGCATTTGCAGCACATTTTTCCAAGAAAATCTACTGGGCCTTTGCAGATGGACCTATGAGAGCACACTCCGGCTGATTATAGGTGATCATGCCAATACATGTAAAGAAGTCCAATAAATGTGACATGACTTAAAACCATCGTGGACACGCTTGTCAATCCAGACAACATCTTGCAGATCATGGTCAGAGTTTGGATTTTAGAGATTTTATGTCACGCTGCCTAATACCTCATTAGTTAGACAGGCAGGTTTGCTGTCCTGGTGTAATCTCAGAAACAGCTGGTAAATCTGGGTGGAAATATGAGTGAGCCTCCTTTAAGATTTAATGTTGAGGTTCTGTTGCCCAAGGCAATAAACACCAGCTGCTGCACTAGAGATGCTAACTGGTCAGGAGGAGAAAACAGGTTGGACTAAAAACCGTTGGTGTGTGTGTGTGTGTGTGTGAATATAAAGCAGGACACTGGGGGAAAAGTTGGTTTTATTTTCTCTCAGGTAAAACTACGCACACATGTTCTCTTTAAGTACACTAAATGTGAATTTAAATAGTCTGCTAGGAGAAGCAACTAGAAAACCTTCTGAGGATACTTAATGGATTATTTCTAATAAAACCAAAGCCTGCCTAACAGCACTCCTCTCAAAAGGGCAAAATAAATAATGTTCATTTATTCTGCCCTTAACAGACTAAAAGACGCTTATCTACTTGGAAAGCAAGCAAAGAGGCTGTCTGTTTTACAGCCAACTGGCAACCATTAAAGTATCAAAAGTTTGTATAAGGCAGAAAATGCTGAAAAGCTGGATGTAGAACTGGCACTGAGAGACTAGACTGAGATAGAGAAACTCAAATATTCTCTGCATAAAGAGAGAACTGGGACAGCACTTATTCAACGCACCTCATAGGATTTATTTCCATTTCATTATTTATGACACTTGGGAGTTGGTGCAAAGCTGAGGAAGTGAAAATGTGGCATTCTGTCCAAAGTCAAACAAAAGGTAAGATGAATGACTGATATTAATATTGTCGTGTCCTCATTGAACATTTAACACTTTCCTTGTGGTCTCTGCAGCTTTGAATCTTCACATCATCAACACTAGTGGTGGGCCGTGCATTTTCACGCCTAGGCCTTCAGTGCTGCTCCACTTTGTCCTACCTAAATTAATACACCTTATAACACCATCAATATGACACCATGGATCAAGAATCTATCAGAATCACACTTACTCATCATACCACCTTAATATAGGCTCATCGAGCAACACTTCATTTCCGAAGCGTTTAAAACCAATAAGGACACATTCACAGTTAAGAGTAGGAAACTAAGATCACAGATACTGTCAAAACTCAATTTTAAGATGTTAGTCAACAAAAGGCCACCAAAATTACGCTATGTGAGCTCAAACAAGTTTGTCCAATAAATTTCACTTTATATTTATTAAAAATATAAAGCTTGCACTCACCAATACAGATCTCCTCCACAGCACCTGCTTATTTGTAAATAAAATCCATCCTCCTGTCTTCTCATAAAGAAGACTTCAACAGCTCTGTTGTACAGTTTATTTCTGCATTTCAGTTCCATCAATAAGTCCTCTTCTATAGACATGACGGCTAATACTAAAGCCGTGTCTGTCCAGTCGTGTTTCCATACAGCAAAATACAAAGATAGCCTTTGATAACTAACAGAGGACGCATACATGTCCAGTTCATTGTAAGACCTTCAAGCTGGCCTTGGTGTCGTAGACTTGAGATCTAATTGGCTTTTGAAACTGACTGTGTCCGTTCACTTAAAACGCAAAGGAGCCTTCGCTGTTGATTCTGAAGGCCTTGGGCAGATTTCATAGCACCTGACAACACAAGCGAGCTGAAATATGATTGGATAAAAAAAAATCTATCATAATATACAACATTAGAAGCAGCTCAACCAAGTGGATATAATATGACATGAAGAGAACAGGCAATAGAGAATAACTTAATTTACATATTTATGATAAAAATAAATCAATAAATATACTTTTCTGAATATGCTTAGGCCAGCAGAGAAGGCCTTGCTGGACCACTGATCAACCCATGTCTTTACTTTCGTCAAATATCAACTCCTAACAGTGGTCCAATAAGCAGAGAAAAGTTCCCATGTGACTGCAAAGAAAACATTTAACCCCAGTTTGTTAATGCAGGACTTTTAAATGAACATTCAGGAAAGCCACAAAGTCAAACTCTTGTAGCCATCTATGCATGTAAAAGGTAAATGTGTAAATAGGCGTCCTGTTTAAACCACTTTTGTCTGCCTCCCCTTGATACCACCTTCGCAACTCCTTCTTTTCATGCTGTGTCTGATTTGACCAGCTTATCCACAAACTGAGAAAAATACAACACCTTCTTTTGATTGCTTGAAATGCCACCAAAATGATGCCGTAATTAAGGTTCACTAAGTCTGTCAGTGACTCTTTCCTGAACTGAGTGGACCATGAGTCACCAGGCCCAGTGCAGTAGATCAAAGGGCGACACAGCCGAGTCGGTCCACTCTCAAAATGTCACACATTACTGGTTGTTTAGTCTTATTTCTTTCATTATTCCGAGTTCTCTCCCCACCAATCTGAAGATCAAGAGCCCTGAAGGAACAGCTCTTGAGTTTGGACTTTCAAACAACTCTGCTGCCACTCAAAACTTGAGCGTCTGAACCTTCCCTGTGACTCTGAACTTCACACAGCAGCCTGTTGAGAGACTTCTCTTCAAATTATTCAACAGCAGATTTATTTCAGGACAATGCCCCCGACTGCACTGCAGCACTACTGCTCCGTGTTCTGTGAGTGTGAGTGAGTGAGCTGATTTTAGTGTGCTCTGCCGGTAATACCAGCTAAACACACACACACACACACACACACACACACACACACACACACACACACACACACACACACACAAAGCAGTGCACACATAGGAAGCTTTTGGCAGTTGCAGGCTTCACGGAGCAAACAGTCTGATCCAGGGGCCTGAACACTCATTAAACCCCAGCTCAACCTCCCTCACACACACACACACACACACACACACACACACACACACACACACACACACACACACACACACACACACACACACACACACACACACACACACACACTCCTACACATTAAGCTGCTCAAGCTTAGCTTGGTGGTCTTTGAAGCTGGGAGCTGAAGGAGATATTGATCTGATAGGCTGATCTCTCTCTCGCTCTCTCTCTTTACCTGTGTCTGCTTTTCTGCCCATTTTATCTCGCTTACTCGTCTACTTTCTCTTTGTCTCATTTTAATTCTGTCCCTGTGTCAAACATGTTTTCCTCTGAAAGTCTATGAAAGCATTGTGATCATTATTTCTTTCTTCATAATCCTGTTTTTTTTTTTTAAACGTCTCCCTGAATTTGCTGAAAATAATGATCATCTTTGACCATTTCTAAAGTAGTGTTTCTTTTCTATTTCAGGTGATGTTGTGGAGAAATTGGAGCTGAACTGCAGCCATGACAACCAATTACTGAATCCCCTGGCTGACTACTGGTCTGCAGGAGATGATATTAATGATTAGGGCCACAATAATATTTCTTCCTTTCTTCCTTTCTTTCTTTCTTTCCTTTATGTCTTTTTTTTGGCACTGTTAACACTAACAACCTCTGTGTGCTTCTTGCTACCAGAGCACTTGACCATTAGCTCTTTTATAGTCATAATTAATTTTAGCATCCATTCATTTCACAAAAGTTGAAAACAATTGACAAAAATCCTACTGTAGCAATAGTCGTAACTATAGACCTTTAAATTTTACCATCAATAAATGAACACAGAGCATTGTGCTTGTTTCATCAGCAACTAGACTCCCAACTCTCTTAATTGGAAATCTTGTAAAGTCTCTTGTAGTCCACTGTGTGATACTGGAGAGAGCAAATATGACACACTATGAAAGCTGATTGTTTCTAGCTGCTTAGCTTTCTGGTGCTTGAGTAGATGTAGGAAGTTCATTCCAAAGCCTCCCCTGTCATTACATTTGCAACATTTTTTTTTTTTTTTACTAAATCCATTTTTTAAACATTTGTGTTGTGACCAAGTATTTAGAGTTCATCCTGTATTTTCTATATGTCTGTCATCTGCCTTTGTTATGCTTCCTTTTTGTCATAGCTGTATTTTTTAAGTGTATTCTCCTTCAATCAGCCTAAAGGAAGACAAACAGCAGTTATTTTTTTATTGTTATTTATTTTTTTTTTTTTACCCAGCCTTCTTTACCCACGTTTGTGTGTGCTTGACTGGTAAGGAGAACACATTTCTGAAACTAGTCAAGTACTGAGAAAGAGTGGGGCACCCTGAGTAGCCACAAAACGCTAAAACATATTTTTATCGAGTGATTGAGCATCATTAAACTGCATCTACTGCAAGTGCTTGATTCCCCTACTGACAGGCACAGATTGTTATTCTAAGTCCCCAGAACAGATTGACAAGGGTTTCTTTTGCCTCCTGGTCTGAGAACAACCAAATCTGGTTGGTGGAGAAGAGTTATTCTGACATCTTGTGAGATTTGAATTGTTGTAGAAGGACAATGGAGGATGAGACCAGAGCGGAGCTTGTTCGAGGACAGTAACATGAAGTGAAGTTTCTTTGGAAACACTGGTGGATATTTTCCTGATTTTGATAGTGTGACTGAGGTCTCAGAATACAATGGCTGATCATATTTATATAAGACAGAGTATACCGATGAAGAGCACCTACAAGTTGATGAGTGAACAAGGGTAGAGTGAGAGATAGATAGATGATTACGACGGATTTACAGATTTCACTCAAACATCAAGCAGGGCTTCAGGGTCAGGACACTATCACATCTTGGACAGTCAAACCACATGTCTGTCCTCATAATACCAGCATACATCCTCCTTAGGACTGCTTCAAGATGACAAACTGGGATTTGTTTAAACAACACGACCTAGAATAGCAGGCCATGATTAAAAAAAAGTTCTCAATGGACATTGTCACAGAGGACAGGCACATCCATTTCTACCCAAACAAAAACCCTTGGGTGACCTAAGCGGTACACCGCCTTCTGGTCAGGTGACAGGGAGCTGGTGGAGATCTTCACAAAAGTTTTCAATCAGTTCCCGAACCACGCCATAGTGCCTCCCTGTCTAGACCCTCCCTGTCCAAAGTCCTCTATCATTGTTCCACTTCCAAGAAACTACTACTGCCTGGTGGCACTGAACACCTGTCATCACAAAATGCTCTGAGAAACTGGTCAGGTCTCATATCTCCTCCATCCTACAGCCCAGCTTTGATCCGCTTCAGTTCACTTACAAGGCAAATAGGTCCATAGAGGACGCCATTACCACAGCCCTCCACACTGCTCTGTCCCACCTGGAGCAACAGGGGAGCTACGCAAGGCTGCTCTTTGTGGACTTCAGCATCTGGATATATCTAACCCAGTCTGTTGTTGGATCAAAGACTTTTTGACAGATTGCTCCCATGGGATAAAGTGGGACCCCATGTTTCCCCAGCCATCAGTCTCAGCACCCGCCCACAGTTTCTGTTGAGCCTCTTATTTTACACACTTAACACACATGACGTTACCACCACCACACACCCCAGTAACAACTTTATGAAGTTTGCTGATGACACAACCATCATTTGATGGGACTCATTTTGAGAGGGGACATTCTACATACAAGGATGAGGTGGAGCAGCTGTCTGTATGGTGCACAGCAAAAATCTTATTCCTGAAGACTAACAAGACAAAAGAACTGGTAATAGATTTCAGGAGGAAGGTGACACACATGCAGCCCCTGTTCATCAGCATGGGGTGTGTGGAGAGGGTCCCGAACATCGGGTACCTGGGCACGTACATCGAGAACGATGTGACCTGAAGTGTCAACACCAGAGCCACCATCAAAAAGGCACAGCGGGGGATCCTGGAATACAATAACCTCAATCAGAAACTGCCTGTATCTTTTTACAAATGCTCCATACAGAGCGTTCTTACAGACTGTATTTGTGTGTGGTTTTTCCAGATGCACAGCAGCAAACAGAAAAGCACTGCAGAGAGTCATCACCTCAGCCCAGAAGATTATCGGTTGTGACCTTCCTTCCCTAGAGGAAGTGTACAGATCTCTCACTGCCTCAGGAATGCTCAACACATCCTCAGAGATTCAACCCACCCGGGAAATGCACTTCTTGAACTGCTGCCCTCTGGCAGACACTTCAGAACTTTGAGGTCAAGAACTAAGAGAGCTTTTACGCAAGAGCCATTACTGCTCTAAACACAGCGGACTAATTCACTGAAACACATGTGCAACATGTTTCACAACAAATTGTGCATTAACAGAGTTTTATATATTTATATCTATTGAATGGCAATATGGTGCACTGTTGTGTTAATAGTGCTCTTTTTTTCACCTTTTTTTGTGGCTTTCTTTTTTGCATTTCTCTTATTTTCTCTGTACTGTTGCAAAGGCAGTGAAGACTTAATTTTTCATTCTATTTATACGTGTATTTTATACATGTTCAGTAATTTTATTGATGACTCAATGCTGTGGCTCAGTGGACTAGTGGGATGAACAATAGCGTAGGCAGAACTTGTTTAGAGAATGGCCTGGTGAGATAGGGCTGACGTTTCGATGAGAATATACACTGTTTGTTTAATTCCTGCTCAGATTGTTATCCAAACTCACAGATTTGTTAGTAAGTATTTTTTCTTGACTTTGGCACCTCAGATATGTAAATGTGTTTTATCTAAAGGTCTTACCTACATGAGGAGACAGAGGTTACCCAATGAAGCCCTGACTTTTGTCTCTGCAGGCCCACAACACAGGGCAGAAAGTGGCTTTTAGTGACACTCATTAAAGGCTCTGACTGTTAGAGTATGAACGATGTTCTGGAGCTGAGTGTCTCACCACCACACACAGGAGAAAATAAAAGATTTATTCTTAATTCAACTACACCTGAAATATTTTTTTTTTCTCCATTATGTGACAGTTTTTTTTTCTCTCTTTTTTTCTTCCCTTTTAATCATTGCTGGTCCACAGGAAGCACATGTCCACACCTCCTTATTTGGTGTTCATTATCTATTTATGGATCAGATTTATGCTGATTAGTGGCAATTGGAAGCAAGCTCTCAGCTTATGATTGACTGGTATTCTTGGACTCCGAATGTTCTGCCAGGTTAATGAATCAGACGTAGCTTTTTAGTAAGAAGGACATTTATGTCCGAACTATATTATAATGTATGGGTGCCTTTTAAGAGTCTCGCGAATAAGAGTATGTTTTTATGGCTCTATGTGTCTATTTTTATTTTTTTAATTGTCTATTTCTCTATATGTTGCGGGGTATGTCATGCTATTGGGACTTGAGCCTGTAATAAAATTCATATATATTATGTGTAAATCTACACTTTAATGTACTAATGTTTAATGAATGAGACCCATTCAGTGTGTTTTCAATACAAAAACTGCCAGGTTTAATTTTTTTTAGAGTAAAAATATAGGCAAAGCCTTCAAGTATTGATGTAAGATATAAAAAGGGGGCGTCATCCTTTAATCAGGGCTGTTCCATTAATAATTACAGTGCTTAATCCATGACAAAACGAGGGGTTAAAGAGGAAATAACTGTTGGATTGTTTTTGGTTGGTTTTTGTCATGACTGAATTCAACTGGGCATGATTTTTAACCAACAGATGGGGTTTTTATTTCTTGTTCCATGTACTCCTTAGATAAAAAAAAATACTCACAGCATACTGTGGAAACAATCCCAAGAAAGATAGCTAATTTCAATGAAAACAAACATCTGATACTTTCATTCTGAGACTCTTTTCTTTTTTCTTTTTCTCCACCATGATGGAATTGGCCTCTCAAGGCAGAAATGTGTTTTGGCAAGTTCTCTTGGATGATGTTGAGAATAGGAAATGGGACAGCTTTGTGTCTGACAGAGAAACGATGGAGATGGATATAAAAATATAAAAATGTCCAATCTATCCGTGTTAATGTGGAGTATTGCTGTGTATGAGCTCAGGACCATCTCTGCTTTGAGTAGGACCAGATTTCCACATAAAATGCCAATTTAACAGCAAAGAGAGCAAATAAATAGAAATTGAGCTCTTCAGCACTATTTGATTACACACGTTGAAACAGACGCATTTAAATAAATTCATTTGTTTTCAGAATTTGTCAAAGATGTGTAGTTAAAGGAATGTTCTGGCGTAAATTTAGGACATGGTCAAACACACCATAACACAGAGTTAGACACCACCTAAAGAGATGAATATTGCCAACTGCTTGCTTCTATAGTTTGACCAACTTCAGCCAGCCAACTTTGTGGGGGAGCCCTGATGAGTCGATCACCAAGTGCAGAAGAAAATTTATGACTATTACTTCACGGAAATGTAATCAGACCATTACGCTAAGGCAGAAGAACTACCACGTCTGTAGTGCACATAAAAGAAACACCAGAACTTTGATTGCATTTCCATGAAGTAATAATCGTAAATGTTCTTCCTTGAGCTGTGAAACTCAGCTGCACTCAGTAATCGACTTGTCAGGGCTCCCCACACAAACAAGAGGCTGCTGGAGGAGAGTGGGTGAGCTGTGTTTGGTTTCTTTGATAAAGAAACCTCGTCGTCATCGTCCTCGACGAGGTTGGCCTCGGACTTGGAGGTGCTGATTCGCATCCCAGCCGCTTCACATTCGGCCGCGAACCGCCCCAACAAGAGCTGACGGTCACTGCTCGACAAAGCTAGAAGCACCACATCATCTGCAAAAAGCAGTGACGCGATCCTCTGCCTGCCCAACTGGACACCCTCCACCCCCTGGCTGCGCCTAGAAATTCTGTCCATAAAGCTTATGAACAGAACCGGTGACAAAGGGCAGCCCTGGCGGAGTCCAACCCTTACTGGAAATGAGTCCGACTTACAAAGGCTACACGGACCAAGCTCGTGCTCCTTTGGTAAAGGGACTGGACGGCCCTTAGTCAGGAACCCTCCACCCCGTACTCCTGGAGCACCCCCCACAGAATCCTGGCAAAGCTAAAAAGATGTTTGATGGCTAGTACTATGGCTGGGACTCTATATTTACTGTTGATGAAATTAGGTGCTTTTCGGAGCATTATTTGTGGCTATAGAGTGGCTTTTTGATTGAGGTTTGTTTGTGGACCGCTGTGTATTGCTATTGTGCGGTCGTTAGTCAACTAGAGTAGCAAGCAACATTTATCTCTCAAAGGGGTGTCTAACTCGGTGTTACAGTGTGTTTGACCATAACTTAAATTTATGCCAGAATAAACCTTCAAAAAAAACTTTTTTTCCAAACCTTCAAAGGAGAGTTGGAAGAACTTTTCAGGTGTGAAGGTAAAGATCTCCCTAAAACTGACAGCACACTCCAAAAAGAGCCTAAAATCAAAGTGTCAGGGTGAAATTATGCGAATCAGGGATTTAATATTGGATAATCCATATATCCTCATAAGCGCTTTTTAATACTTTCAGGTTTGACAGCTGAACTTTTTCTTTCAAGGTGATAACAAACAGTTTATCTTAAACTGCAGCTGTCATGGTTTATTATCTGGTTCAGTTTGCACTTAAGCAAATTGTAGGTTCACTGGAAATGTGCTTGTTAAAGGAGGTGAGATAATTGTGACTGAGTAAGTCATTGCCCTTTGGCGCTGTGCCGAGAGGACCAGTATTATTGAACCAAGCATGTCCCTGTGAGCGACGCTGAGCTCAACAAGGCATGTTTTAAAGGTCAGGGTGCAGCACTTAATCCGGAGAGCCCTGAATCCGAGTCAGTAGGAGGGCCAAAGAAACCTTTTTCTGTCCCTCTTTTCTCCACAAATAACCCTGTTTTCTCCTCTTTTTGCCTGAAAGAGATGTTGTGGTCTGATTGTTTGTGAGGAGCAAATGCCTGATTTCATCTGTGCAGCTGAAAAAGAGCATTGTCTCACTCACTGGCTTGGCTGCAGATAGGGTTTTATTCGGTCTGAGAGGGAGAGATAGATGGAACGAATTGAGGAGAAATGAGGAGAGCAGGACAGAGTGGGATTAGACTGTCAGTGAGAAAACTAACTAAATACAATGTAAGATATTTCTGACACTTCAGATCTATCCCATCCCACCAGAAAAGATTAGCTCACGTGAGACAGAGTCCAGGAGTGTTTGCACCATAAACTTTGTAAAGAGCTAGATTACATAAAATGTGTCTCAATTATTAGTTATGATCTTCATCAAACAGCGAGTTGCAGGGTTATCATCATTACTAGTACTTACTGAGAATTGTAGATGTAGCTAAATACAAATTGGATAAGAGCAGATAAGATGCCTTAACTCTTACCTGGGACTTCCACCGCATCCGGAACGGCTCCGATCTGGAATGGCGGCAATTTTCACCATCCGCCAATTCCTACCGTATCCATAGTGAGACGAATTTCATGGTGGATTACAGACTCCTCGACTCCCTTTCCAGCACAGGTTAATCTGTGCTGAATTTATCCAGCATGCTCCGGCATCCAGAGAAAATAGAACTCTTGCGATCAAATGCAGAGTCCGGCTATCCACAGCGTAACAGAAAGAGGCCGGTGGAAATTGACACATTAACTTGAATGGTTACGATCAGCTACAATCGGTGGATACTGCTTTTTTGTAGCCGTTCTGGAGGCGATGGAAATTGCCGGCTATCCTGACCACAGATTTTTCAGACAGGAATACTAACTGTGGACCCAAAGTTAAATACTGGGTTAAAACCATAGACTGTATATAAAATGGACGCCGTCTGCCTCCTCGCTGGGTGAGGCCACTGGGAGAACAGCACCCTCTGGTGACAGGCTGCAGAATAGGTCATAAATCCTGCCTCCTCCAGCAATCTCAATGGAGCTGTGGACAAACAATTCGGCTTTAGATTTGTCTAATGACGGAAGGCGGGGCCAAGTTGTCCATAGTATATAGAGTGTATAGTAAAAATCAATCATAAGAGCAAATTATTAAAGGAACAGTCATGTTTTGTCTTTGGATCTGGGATTTAAGAGGTAACCGTTTAATCAATAGCACAGAGAGAAGAAACTTTTGTGCACACAGAAATCTCAAGTTACTATGTGGTGCAGGTGTGTAAGACATAATCCCCTGCCCACAATGCCTGAGAGCAACTTGGGGCCAACAACAGAACTTCTGCATTTTTCTAAATCAGAGGATACAGGCAGCTGTAGTCTTTTTTTAACTGTTACCTGTATTCAAAAGCTCAATCTTAAAGACAAAAAGACTGAATCTAAATTTACCCTTATTATTTTTCTCACTGAATCACATAACCCACAATCTCTGCAGTAGGCTAGCCTGCAATATTTTTACTTCACACACATTCAGTTTTTTAACATGCACTTAAAAAAATGATTTAACTGAGACTGACTGAAATGGAGCTGAAATCAAACTTCTCATAGTTAAACTAACATACATGGGTGATGTGGCTAGAGATCGATTTTCTTTCTCATGTATACAGCTCAGTTGAACTGAAACTGACCTGAGCATTCTGTGCATGCTCCAGCGTTCACAGCTGGGCTCTGTGCTCTGACAGTAGAACCGCATGGATGTGTTGGTAGGAAGCTAGGTAGTAAACAAAACCTTGACAGATGAAGAAATGACCTTTAAAAGATTAAACTTTCTTAACAAACTGCATTGGGGTGTAATGGTGATGCTGGCCTCTTGTTTAATCCTTGTGTGTTCAGTTAGTTTACTTCTCTCTTTCCCTGCTTTGTTGTCTTGTGTATCACCTGTTACTTGTGTCCCAGTGTCTGTCTCACCCTCCTCCTGTGTCAGTTTCTGTGTTTTTGTACCCTGCAGTGGTTTTCCTTGTGCCTCTCTTCCTTGAGTTTCCTTGTGTTTTTTTTTTTTCTGTAGGACTTTTGAGTTCAAACTTTGAGTCAGTTTTGTTTGTCTCTTGCCTTTTTGTTAAATAAATTCATTTTTTTATCTGTATTTTGGCTCCTTCACTCATGTCTAATACCAGGCAGTGAAACATCAATAAAAAGACATGAATTTTGGGGTCTTTGCAGTTTTTTCTAGTTTGTTGGTTGCCTGAAAAACACAATTTCAAACACCAGTTCTTAAAGTTTCTGAATACATTAGGTCAAACTTTGAATTGAGACTCCCTTCCTTTAACACTGCAGCATATAAACAGCTAATAGCTTTGTTAAGCAACACAAACCAGACTGAAAACAGAGTTCCATTTGAACCCTGTCAGTTCAGTCGCTATTGAAAGTCAGTGTGGAGCAATTTGGAGCAGCTTTTTTGTGTGTTTGTGCCTCAGGAAAGAGTATTTTCAAAGGTTGAAACCCTGAGGTAAATGTGCCATTAACAATTTGTTCCCTGCCAAGAGGTACAAACATAAGTTCAAATTCAAAACAGCTTTATTTTCTTCAAGCGCTTTATCTAATATTATACATCGGTGGTTTTATTGGAGCCACTGCAGATGGGCTCTTTCCCACATTTAGGGCTCACATACAGCTCTAACATGTTTGAAACAGGAGGAGAGAGACTGATATAATCTGAGAGAGAGGACCTTAAAACAGAGAAAGGCAAAGAGTCAGATAGTTTATAAATTTCCCAGCTATTTTTCCTTTTTTGGAGTGGAAAATGATAAGATGGAAAAAGTGCAAGGGAAAAACGAAATAGGCAGAAATGACATTATTCAGCTCCGTCTCCAAACAGATTGGACTCCAGCACTGTCCAGTCTGTGCCACGGGGAGGGAAATTAACAATCTGTCTGTTCATTCAGGGACTCTTCAGTTCCTGAAGCCGTCTTGTGCCTGGTAGGAATCTAAACAAGGAGCAGACATGGCAGTGAGAAACAGAGTGACAAAGAAAACACAACAAGAGGGGGGGGGGGGTTATGGGGGGTAAAAAGATTAGACACTGACACAGCAGTGACACCAGGGTCTGCTTTCATTCCTCTATCATTAAAGAGACATTGTTGAAGGAGCGCTGCTTCATGCTGCAGAGGTGTTCACGCTTTGCCAAAAAGAGAGGATGCACTGAAGATGGTGTGGACCAAAATAAACCGATTTTAATGCTATATGTGCACCAAAACCTTGCAGCAAAAAATACAAAAAACAATGTTAAAGACAGTTTAGAAAAAGTAATTATATCAAAATGTTACATCTCATCGGACTTGACATTTCTGACATGATGTAATTAGCTTTTGCTGCTTCCGTTTTTTGATTGTGGCAAACTAGGCCAACTCAGTCAATCAGTCTTTTTTTATGAAGCACCAGTTGACAGCAAATCTCAAGACTCTTTACAAAAACAAGCAGGTCTAGACCATCATTTATGTTCTCTTATTTACTGAGACCCCAGCATCAACATAGAATAAGTTTGTGTCTCATTTATTAAAACTAGACCCAAAATATATTTATATAATACAGCTGTACTACATGCAGCTGTAGGCTAATAATAAAAAAAAGACAGCCAGAGTACAGATTCTACTGATATACATTAGATGGATGTGAGCTGTCATAGAAACCGCTGTGTCTGCATCTCTTTCAAGTTATTGTTTAAAATGATGTGTCATAAAAACTGTTTTTTACAGACAAGTTTACAACTATTCTCAGCTAGTGCAACCCAAAACGCTAGTAGCGCATAAATTCATCCTAAATCAGAAATTTTATATAAACTAAGTTGAGTTCAAACATTTGCAAGGCTGGTGCCCAGTGCAGGTGTTTAATTCCCATCCACAACAAGCCTCAATAATAATAATACTCACAAAGTGAAATGCCAGATTTCACTTGTATTAAATTATTTTTCACACGATCATGAAGAGATTGGAGGGTTTGAGCTCTCAAATGGCTTACATGTTATCACAGGCTACATAACTAACAAATTATTAAGTCTTTTCAGGCTTTTAAACTGTATTATGAAAGCATAAGGACATGGGCTTGTATTTCATTATGATTAGGGATGATGTCTCTGTAGCCCTTTAGTTTGTAGCTTGAACTGACACATGTAAGCTAATAATCACTACAGCTTCTCCTGTTGTGCTGTCACCCAGACCAACATGGATACACACCCATCTCCTTCTCCTCTCTCCACTTGTGGCTGTCTGATAGTCTGCTCCCAAACTCTTATCCCAAACATTTATCCTTAGCTGCTCATGATGAAGTTGAAGTGAGGGGCCACACCCACGCTCTGCTGTTATTCGACAAATATGACCCAAAAAAGTAGCTCAAAGGCCTTAAAATGCTCTGTGAGGCTGAAGGGAAATGCAGTTTGATAGTTTTATGGAAGCGTTTGTCATTATCAGTGCTCTTTTTAATATTGCTCAACATTACTTGGCTTGTTTTATTTTGGGAAGAATGGTTATAGCCACTTCAAGCTCCACAGTATTTTATGGCAGAGCTCCTTTACTTTATTGTGTGAGCATATCGAGGTCTTAATACAACCCTGTCCACTTCTGCAGTTCTGTCATCTTGCCTCCAGTCAGACACCTCCAATAAAGTGACTCATGCAAACAACTCATCTTCCTAAGCAACAGGCTGTTTAAACTTCGGGCCCTGATGCAAATGTTTGCCCTGCACTTAAACCCTCATTTACAGAGAAACACCGGAGGAGGCCTGAAGGAAGAGGACAGAGTGTCAAAGAGAAATTAAACTGTTCCAGGATGAGGAGTTTCATCATACTCACAGTACAACTGGCACAGAGGAGATACTGGAAAATAGGCAGACCATTGGCACCAAGTAAACACCAGTCCACTCAAACACTCAAAGCAACCTGAGAGCTTTGGCATACATTTTTACAGCAGCTGTGTGTAAAATATGATTTTGTCAGTTTTATTTTTCAGCCACTTTGGCAACATTTCAGGACTGCTTAAACAAATTTGGAAAAGTTTTACATACAAACTAATACATTAGAAGGGAATACACTCTATCCCATTGCATTGCCGCATCGCACCTGTTGGCTACCAGAATGGGTTTAGTGCAGACCTGTGCATGGGAATATGAAGGCTACAAGACCCTAAACATCAGAACCTTGTGTTGAAACTGTCTAACATTCCAGAAGGATAAACAAGCAGAAGAAACTGTTGTAGGAACTAAACTGGAGTTGTAACAATCAGGTCTATCTTGCGATACTGGTGGAAAAGTGATGCAGGTGGTGTTATGATGCTTTTCCACAAGTACAACAAAAACTGCAAAGTTAAAATGTTTGGTGTCCATACTAGATGTATGGACAGACATGTGTTTTGATAAGCGTAGGAAAAAGATAACAGTAAACTGCTCAAAACAAGAGCCTGCGCAAAGACCTGAGACTAACTACATACCTACAGTACATAGGTGTTCTCCTTACTTGTTCATCTGTGGCTACCGGCAAAGTGGACTGGTCTGACTCCAACAATGTGTGGGGTGAGCACAGTGGATCTGCTCCACTGATTGAGAGCAGGGGTAATCAAGGTTCGGAAATCGCAAACAAACATTTCTAACTGAGAGGTAAAGTGACAGACCTATCCAAAAAATAAATAAATAAATGAAATCTCTTTGACTCCCTGGCTAACAAAAGAGAATGATATTAATAATTATAATTAACCTTTCACAAAATCTAACAAACAAAAGGCAGCCAGGGATCCAGTGCTGTAGCTCTGACACCATCTCTGGGATGATGTGATGAAAGATCTCTTGACTCATCCTTTCACCTGCTTGGCAGGAGTCAGACTGCCCAATTGGCTCTCTAACACAGAAGCACATGTTATGAGCAGAGTCATTACCATTTTTTTTTCTTTTTTTTGAATAAGGCCCATTTCCAGACTAGAACCAAAGTAAGCTCACACACAATGAGAAATTATTATAAAAACATCTTTCAAAATTATGTTGGTTGAATTATGTTGCAATAATGCCATCAAAGTCTCAGACTGTGTATTGGGAGTCCCTTGAGGTGTTTTAATGTGGTGAGAGTGTTGTATTTGTTGACAGTTTTAAAAGGTCGAAAAGTAAGACATGGTCCAATATTTATCACAAAACTCAAAGGAGAGAAGGTCCTCCAAATGGGCTTAAAACTTGTGTAGCTCCAATTACTGTGAGACAACTTGACTTGAAAAAATACATGGAAATCACGGCCAACATTTTAAAAAGCTCCAGAGGTGCCCTTAGCTGTTAGAAATGTCCATGGACTGATCCCCCTGAAGAGATGTGTGCTAATTAATGGATATGAACAGCCATGAGCTCATTAAAAAAAAGTGCTCTCAACAGAGGAGTGAATGAAGGACCTTGTATGAGTTGTCAAAGAGAAACATACAAGACACCACAAACTATCAATGATAGAGAAACCATGCCTTTGCATTGATGATAGCCTGTTAAAATACCTCAAAGGTCTCATATAATAAATGTTTTACGTCTATATTTTGAACAAGTTGCTTGGCAGCAAAATCATGCTCATAAACCATGAAAAATATCATTCCAAAGCTTTGCAATTTCATTTTTGCACTTTTGTGCATTGACCAAACTAGTGCCAATTAATGAGATTCATGGGAGTTTGTAATTGTAAAGCAGCACAAACTGTAACCTTCTGACAACAACCAAACCATGACCTGTTTCTTTTGTTTCTTTTCCAAATGTGTTGATATGAAGTTACATCAGGCAAAGCAGACAAAACGAGACACACACAAAGTCACAATCAAACCACTCCTTACCCTGGAAAAAAAAAGCAGTAGTTGGCAACATCAGTCTTCAAGAAACGCCCCTCTAAGGTTCTAGGACATCAACAATGAGACAGAGGGATGGACAACAAGAGAAACAACACCTCCTCTCAAAGTCAATTCCTGCTCAGAGGTGTAATGATTTCAAGCCAAGTGTGCCTCACACACAGAGCAAGAGGCCCAGATGTAATACAAAGACATGATTTAGGAAGAGTGATGTCGACCAAAACTTTAGTAATACACTCAGCACTTTTATTTAGCCTGAAGCACTCCTTGAGAATGAAACACAGTGATCAGTTTTAGATTCTGAACATCGTTGCATTCCCGATTCGGAGGAGAAGCTACTGATTGCTTTCTGCTGTGGACATTTTTCTGGCACCCAGCAGCTGTCTTATCTTTGCCTTTTGTAATTTAGGGAAAAAAGCATTGCTGCTACAGTTGTATGCTGAACTTTTCAGGGCTGAATAAATGACAAACGTTCCCTCTGTGATTTTATGGTTGCTCTAAGAATGCAGTAATCAGCAGTCAAAAACTAGAGCAAGGCAGAAAACTTGAAGCTGTTATGTAGTCTTATTTTGGAGGGTATTTTGTCATTACTGTGTTGTACCTTGTTTACCTATAGTAACATAATTTTAGTAATTGTCTTCGTTAACAATGGCTGATCTCTCACTTTTTTTCAATGATTTAGCACATGATGCTATCCCTGTTTATTTGCTGGTATTGTCTGTGCTTTGGGTCTTTGGCTGCCTTTCAACAGCGAATTGGAAATGAGTCTGGTATATTTTACACATCCATGAGCCACATCCTATCTGGCATACTCAGTGACATATTTTGATTTATGCCAGACTGCATCAAGTTCCCACATGATGCACAACAGCAATGGAAGTGAAGCAGTGGTTCAGAGACATGACCAACCTATCCTGTGTGTTATACAATGTACACACAATTGTATCAAGGCTCCATCTGATGATGCATTTGCGTACATTAACAGAAAAGACATTTCATTTAATAAACTTGCAGCTCTATGCCATATCATTGAGAGATAGCTAGCCAATTGGTAAGAATACAGCTGACTTACATAAGAACAGCCTGAAATTTAACTGTAATACCAAATTGCTGTGCAAGAAAGGCCAACGACAACTTTTTTGTTTCAGAAAGCTCACCAAATTTCAAATCAGTAAGTCCCTGATGTTGCTGTTTAATTCTGCTTTTATTGAAACGGTCATATCTTTTTGTATTATTTGTTGGTAGGCAACCTGGGGACAAGAGAGAAAAATGCCCTTGACAGGATTGTAAAGGTGGCAAGTAAGATTGAAGGCGTGCAGTTCACAAGCTTGAATCATATTTTTAACAAGCAGTTTCTTTAAAAAGCTGTGTCCATTCGATCTCATAGTGACCATCCTCTCAGCTCAGAATATAATCTGTAACCTTCTGGCCATTGGCTGCGAGTTCCTACAGCCACAGAAAAAAAAACAAAAAAAAAAAAACAGGTGTAAAAATTCCTTCATCCCAGGCTCTATCAGAGCCCTAAATGATTCCTGCAGGAGGAGATAACTGCTACTGATATTGGATGGTGTATGTTACTATTATTATTTTTATTTTATTTTGTATTGTACTGAATTATTGTGGTCTTGCTGTAGGGGTCTTGTAGAGTAGGGGTATCGGCTCTAGGTCTGATGGGCCTGGTCTCGGATCAAGCTTGATCTAGGGTTTCTTTTATTGGTATGCAAACCGCACATTGCACTTTGTTTCTGCATTTTATGCACTCTGCTCATGCAAAAATACTGGTATGACTGACATATGCTTTTTTACCTTCTAAATCGTCTTTAATGCTTTTTACCACCTGAATTGTTTTTTATGTAAATGTATTTTCTTTTATGATGTATGGCAGTGTTTCCAATGCCTGTGCCTGCCTGTCCTCCTTTGGAACATAATAAAGTTGAAGTGAAGTGAAGTGAGCAGGTACATCGTCTTACCTTCAGAGTGTGCCGGTAACTGCTCAAGTGAACTCGAGTGTCACTGTCCTGCAAGATATAATTCCTGACAAAGAGGTCTTTCCTATAATAGAGGGGATGCACTAAACTGCAGACTTAGTGGGCACACGTTCATTTGATCGAAGCTAGATACTGATCTGTGGTTGTATGGAAGGAGTGGCTGGGATGATAGGAAGCTCAGTTTTGGACAGATTGAGCTGTAGGTTAGATTCCTTTGTCCATTTAGAAATATCACTCAGACATATTGAGATTGAGGCTAAGACAGTTATGTCATCTGGGGGAATAACAAGAAGAGCTAGCTGTCATCTGCATTTGAGTGAGATTGCACTGAGTGAGATTGCAAACAATGACAAAAACTAGGGACCAAGCACTGACCCATGAGGGATCCCTGTTGATAGGCAATGTGGTTTAGTCACACTGGAGTGCAGCTCCAGAGGTAGTGGCTCAGTAGGTGTGGAGGGGAGGATTTAGTGGTTCACTGTGTTAGATACAGCAGATAGATTCAGCAGTCGGGAAAACTGAGGACTGATTGTGATACTGACAGAAGTGCCATTTCAGTGGTGTGGCCCAGCCTAAAGCCAGACTGATATGGGTCAAACAGACTGTTGTTGTAAAAGAAGTCAGACCCCTGATCAAACACTGCACTGGAGGATTTGTGCAAGGAAAGGCAGAAGTGAAACTGGTCAACGTGTGCTGGGTTCAGGGTGGATTTCTTAAGCAGCAGGGGGACCCGGGCTTGCTTAAATGCTACGGGGGACACCCCAGATGACGATGAGTTAGTAATGTGGGTAATGCAGGGTCATGTGGGCAGAGTGGTTTGCAAAAGGTTGTTAGTAGTGAGTCCAGTGGACAGGTTGTGGGCCTTAAGTCAAGCAGAAACTTAGAGACTTCTTGCTCAACGGAGTGAGTGAACTCAGCAAGGAACCACTTGCCAGAGGCTACAAACAGAACTGGTCAGGCCCTGAGAATTGGTTACTGACGGTAGGAACCTTATCAGTGAAATGTGAAGCAAACATGCCCTGAGTCAGCAGAGTAGAGGGATTAGGAGCAGGTGGAAAGAGAACAGTTTTACACCATAAACAGCTTTCTTGAATCTGTGGCAGCACAGATTTTGCTTTGAAAGGATGCCATCTCTGCGGATTTCAGACTGGATGTAAACGCAGCAAATTTACGCTGGTAGTCAACCAAGTCCCCAGATTTTCGCCACTTTCTTTCTTGCACCCTGAGCCATGCTCTTTGCTCTTTGATAACCTCTGTAAGCCAGGGACTACAGAGTGTTAGCGGGCAGGCTTTGTTTTGAGAGGACAGGGTCTATCAAGAGAGGGGGCTAGTGAGGAGCAGAGTGTTCCCGTAGCCTCGTTAACAGAGAGTTTGCAGAACTCGTTATTAGCGAAAGGCAGCCAAGACCTCATTAGCCAGCTGGTTTGACTCGGGGGACCGGATGTTTCTGCAGTAAGAAGTCATCTGGAGAAAGTTGAAGGAAGGCAACAGCAAACTTTTTTTCTCTCTCTCTCTACTTCCTCTGTACAGAATGTGCCAATCCACACCTCCTTATATGGGCGTCATTGGCTGTCCATGGGCAGAGATTTATGCTAACTAGCGAGACCATATGGTAAAATTACAAGTGATTTAGCATGATCAAATCAGAGTTTTCCATCCTGTTCATGAATTTGGCTTTTAGTACTCAAGACTGTAATGTGTGGTTAACAGATGAGACCAAATATCAATACAACATGGTTGCATTGTCTGTTTCACTAATCATAGAGGCTAAATCAGGTATCAGGTTTCACTGACAGATATCACAAAATGTCCTACCATTGGATACATTCCTGTTTTTGTAAATGCCAAGTTGACCCACAGACCAATCTGTTTCACACTTGTTCTGGTGCTTGAACAAGTTTTCCTGCATCCTCTGAATTCATAATTAAAAGCACTCTGAGCAGGACTGAACATTCATCTAAAGGTAACTCTGGGGTAAAAAACAAAATATGCTTTTTCATGTCAGATAAGAATATGAGTCAATACATCATCCTGGGTTTTATTAGTTCCCTGTACAGTCCCCTGCTCTGCAGTTCTCACAAACTTTGAGGACAAACAGCATGAACAAAGAGGAGGGGTGCATTGTGGGAGACGTGATTAAATGCTTTGGACTTTAACTGCTGTTTGGGTGACAGCTCAGTGTGGTGGAGAGACTCACAAACTTTTAGTGCGTTTGTGTGTGTGTGTGTGTGTGTGTGTGTGTGTGTGTGTGTGTGTGTGTGTGTGTGTGTGTGTGTGTGTGTGTGTGTGTGTGTGTGCACATGTTTGTTTGTGTATTTCTATACTATTGTGATGCATATAAACATGGTTCACTGATGCAGTTTAGGGATGATTCATGAATAGACCATTCATTGTAATTCATCAAGGATGCTTTCACTAAAAAAAAAAAAATCAGTGTTATTTATTTATGTATTTTTGTCACTGCATCCATAAACCCTGATGAAAAAAAAAAACAGCTATATACACTTTCCAGGGTTTTAGTCGCCATCTAACACCTCTTAATCTACTCTGACAGCTGTGATTACAGAGAACTGAAGCAGAAACACCAGTCCTGTTTCCCCTGAAATCAACCTGTGTTAGCATCAGGAGCTTTGCTCTAAAATCAGTGTGGCACTTTAGCTCTTTAAGGAGACATGGGTCAGACATGCCCCTTCATGACACTAATACCAGGAGTAGTGTGAATGTTGACAGTTTAAAACTCCTTTCAAACGTGTGTTTTCACTGCTTCATCTTTTAGTTTTTTTTTTTTCCTAGACTTGTTTCCTTTAGCATTTGTGTTGTTTTTATTTTAGGTAAAAAACCTGGTGTGAAAACTGTGGTGCTTGCACAAACTCTGATGTTAGTTTGGGCCTGATGCGTGCAAACAAAGTCAATTCTCTACTAGATTTTCTGGATATGAGTTTGACTTTAAGAGAACTTAACCAAGTTAACACAATGAATGAATTTTTAACATCATGTGAAGCTACTGAATGGGGTCAGCTAACCCACTGCAAGGTATTACCCACTGCATTGGGCAATTTTTAAGTTGCAGTATTATTAAGTGGCATTTTGCAGAACAGACTTAGCAAACAAAATTGTAATTATATTAAAATAAGTACCTATTATCACCAGAGTATCAATAAAAGTTTTAGCACTAGAATTGAAAAAACATGCATTTTATTGTTTTGATTGCTATTGTGCACCACAGTATTTCTACAGTAGTTTTACAGCACTGAACAGACTATCTTCAGGCCATCCATGGATTTGTATTTAGTTAGTGGCTCCTTATAATTAGGGTAACCATATTGTGAATCCCCAAAAAGAGGACACTACTACGTGGGGCTGAGCCGTTTCGCAATATTTTGAGGGTTTTTCAGGTCAGGTTGAATGTTTTTTACATGTTTCTAACTAAGTAAAATGATACACAAACTCAAAACTTCCATAAAAACCCCAGACATTTGAAGGATTTTATAAACTCCCCCAGACAAACCGGACAGCCCCCCAAAAAGAGGACATGTCCGGGTAAAAGAGGACGTATAGTCACCCTACTAATAATACAGTTAGAGGACAAAGAAGAAAAAATTTACACAGATAGACGTTTTGATCAGAAAAATGTGACAAATGGATCATCATCCCTATCATGCATGGCAGGCGCTTCTTGTCAATGAGGGCCACCGTTGCTTCACGATTAGGAGAGGTTAACAAGTGAGCATTTAAATCCAGAATATAATCTTTCTTCAGCTGCTCGGCTTACACCTACCCCATCACACCAACTTCAGGCATGAAAAACTTGGATATAAAAATCCCCAATCATGCTGCTGCTGCTGCTGCTTGTGTTTGCTTTTGATATCATACAAAGGCATCTGTATAAACTTTCACAGTTTTGAGAAAAGCAAACAGAATTGCCATGAATTCAGAACAGATACTCACATTGACCACAGGATGACTCCTATGGACCCTTAATTTAGGACAAGTGTTTTTTAGTGACATATCTTTTGGTCTGGTTGCTATAGGAGTTGATGTAGACATTCATCCTTCTTGTATTTTGCTTTTTACCAAGCCAAAGTCTTCATATCTGTGATTGCTCAGTTTATAAATGAAATCTGGCACATCTAATGGTCTTCTTATCAACCTCAGCTGTATTTTGTGTTGTTATCAAGCAAACTGGTGGATATACACTTTAACAAGAGCCCCCTGTGTGTTTGTTTATTTTGTTTCTTGTTCTCCCTGACTGAGAATTAATCAGAAGGGAGAAACTTTCAGACAGTTTTTCTACTTGTTAAACTTTTTCAACAGTTTTTTATCCAGTAAACAGTGTTGTACTGTGGGATAACTCAGGAGCAGCAGCAGCTTACTACAAGATTTGCTTGAATGCTGATGTGGGTAACAAGCAGGGCGGCTTATAAATTAAAACAGTGAGGGTTTCTATTCAGCTTGGGGGTAGTTCAGTTTGTAACAGAGGCTGTTGTCTACAACACATTATCTACCAATATCTACCCAAGATTTTTATGGTAAGTTGCACTCAGAAAAACAAGAGTAAAATAAAATATACTGAGGGCAAAATGCAGAAGAGACAAACTAACATCTGTGGCACAAAGGGCTCAAAAAGCTTTATAAAAACTTTAGCCGTGGTGAACTTTGGGGACTTCTGCAGGAGATACCAGTTGTCATTTTGAATTAGATGTTTTAATTTGAAATCTAAGAGGGAAAAAAAATGACCATGCCTACTGGAGGGAGACAGGGAGGCCAGCTTGCACAGGACTGACTGACCTGGACCATTACATCAAAGCAGTAAATGGAGAGACAGTCCTCTCTGGTGTGCAACCATGCAAGCGAGCTATCATTTAAACTCTAACCAGCTGGGCCCTGTGTCAGTGGTTTCTTCACACAGCCCCTCTTCTTTTTCAAAATCAGAGGACGAGGTTATTTTTCAGATTGAATTCACTTTGAGTGAACGTTTAATCTAAAAGCTGTCAGATGTTTGAGTTTATGCAGCAGCGTGTCCGGCCTGAAAGTAGGGGATTATTTGAGTGAGTAAGAAACTGCTTCAATAAAGGCATGTTAAAGTCTAGAAATTTAATTTTTGAATAAAACATTTTCTTTTCTTTTTTTTCTTTTTTGCTTTGATCTTTTGCCTATGGTGTCAACAAGCAGAGGTAAAATAGGGTGAAGCTACCTGTAAAGCAGTTTGGGCCAATCAAAACGAGTATATAACTCAGTCAAGTGATTAGTGTGAAAGCTGGTAATAAATCATTATAATATTGCAACAACTTTTATAACTTGACCCAAAATTAAAATGTTAATGTTGATGTTTGTTCGTCCTGCAGTAAGGATAGGGACTTATTTTTTTTAATCTGTGCATCAATCAGTTATAAATAAATACAATAGTCATTATTTAGAAGACGGGTGATGCATGAACTGCCAGGTATGAAAATTATGATCCCCCTGTGACCCATTCACCATGCATTATCCTTCACTTGTTGAATAAGGTTTTTGTTTGGTTGGAAAGTTGTGTTATATTGAAATGTCTACAACTGCATTGTGACCCACTGTGTCTTGAAATGTGTTGTCTGACCAACCCAATAATAAAAAACAACAGATATTTATATTTTTTCTACTCCCTGCTAAGCCGTGATTCTGTAAACTGAGCCAAGCTGTGACCTCTGATCCGTGAATCAAATTGTGATATATGCGACCCACTGCACTCCTTCCTGACTCCTGTGCTTTACCGCCAACCTGTTGTTATGTGTCATCTCTGGATTCCAGGCAACAGAAATTGTTTCTGGGAGCTCGGATGAGTCAACCATTTGCAGAATATCGTAGTGGAGAATTGCAAATGGATCTGGAGACTGTGGTGTTGCAATGGGATTTGGTTGGACCCACAATATGATGAAATGCTCTCTTCAAAGCGACCCTTTTCTACTGCTGTACAGGGAGATTTTATGAATGGTGGAACCAAGTGATTTACTCTATCCGGGACTTGGGGGAGAGTGTCGCTAATGGATGTCTGTGGTATTCCCACCTGGTCCCTTAGCTTACTCTGAAATGTCCCAATAACAGAAAACCCCAGGTGGAGTGTAACTGCTTATGTGGAGGCAGAGTTAGACAGTTTGGTTTGGTTAAGGCTTCAGACTGACGCTAAACCACCACATAGCTCTGTTTAAACAGCACTTGGTAAACTTTGTTATGCTTTCTTAGAGCGACACATCACTTGCAGCAAAATATGGGTACAATCTGCAACTCACGCAGCCATTAATACATTGTTTAATACAATGCTTCTTCACTTAAAGACCCACTCCGATGAAAATCATGTTTTTCTTGTCTACATGTTCATGTGGCATATTTCTGATACTAAAGGACATATCATGAGAAAAGTAAGTGCGAAGTTGCATTTCTGAGTATTTCTACATTCAAATTGCTGTGAATCTCTGGCAGACCCAAACTGCAGGTTCACATACAGTGAGATTTCCTATGTCACAAATCCAAGCTCCGCCCCCGGTGCCCTGGGGGGAGCTTGTAAGAAAGCTAAGAATGATATTAACTTTCATCATGCCACGAAAGACATTAGTTAACAAGAGCTAAATAGCTCCTTTGTTACCTGCCACTTCTGCTGCACCGACAATGTTAGGCTGCAAGCTAGTGTGAAGATGAGTGTGTAGAGCAGCACTGTCTCCACCCGTGACTCAGAGGTGAATTGCTAATGAGCTACTGGAGCACTGCAGAAGAAAAGCCCTTTAACATGACACAGGTAACATGATTTTGTCTAAAAACTTCATAATCACAACTTAAAGACCACTGAGAACACTTTAAGAAGTAAAAAAAATAATAATAGTAAAGGATTGGACTGGGACTTTAAAATGAGATGGCTGATATGAACTGTTTGCAACATATAGTTATGAAAATGTAAGAAACTAAATGTGTTTAGCAGACCAATATGTCTTCCTATAATGCGTTGTTTCTCGTGATTTTATATACAGTATATACATATACAGTATGTAATTACTCGCAAGATGCTGGTGATGATTATTTAAATCCAAGAGTACTGAGGTAGATGTTGGCATATGAGTCACTGTCGCAGTCACTGTGTCTCAGGTCCCTTTGCTGAAGTGCAAACATTCAAGCAAAACTCTACCAGCTGTTTTTCTATTTTATGATAATTACACGAACATAAATATGAAAACGTTTTGAAGCAGGGAAATTAGGAGCTGTGAGGTAATGTTTCTATGAACTGTTGTACCATGATTAAAGTTATGTTAATTAACTCTAATTTCCCCAAAGTTACACAAGACCTTAACTCAGAGTTTAACTGTTTTTCAAATGATTAATCAAATGAGCTGCACAACAAAGACAAGGCATGGCAACGAGCCAGAGAGACAGATTGACTGTTGGGAGCACTTAAGAAGACTCACAAACAAAAACTGCCTAAATAAAGACAGCAAAATCAAATGTCTTCATTACCTGTGTCTATGAAATTAAATTAAGGGATTTATATTAGGGGATAGAGATTTGAGAGAGCAACATAAATAAATTGAGACAGTTCCCTTCAAATAACATATGTAAAATGTTCACTATAAATTCACATCAGCTGTTACTATATTTGTGTAGGCCTTGGCATTTGGCTTGAAGAGCATCTGACGTCATGCTCAAGAACTTTTCCTCCAAAATTGACATTTCACTGCAGCAACACAATCAACACCTAGCAGATGATACTTAGACTCAGACACACAATGCCACCTAATTCAGAAAACATCTCCATTAATTCTTGCAAGTACCTACATGCTGACAGACCACACAGTTGTTGGGTGGTCTTTGAAAATTGAGTAGAAAAGCTTCCTTTTTTGTTGTTATCAAGAAATGTTGAACTATTAAAAAAAGGTCCATGGGAAATTCAGCAAAGCCTGGCAAACATCGCAAAGCAATGCAGCCTGACAACTTTCTGTTTCACCGTTTACATGACAAAACTTTATTTTTGATCAGTTCGGGACTATAAATATTCTACCCCTGTGAAACTGAATGAAATTCCATTTGGTTTTGGCCTGTTTATCCTGATTGAGATATTCAGATTGAGCATTTTTATTCAGTTTGGGCTTCTAACCCAATTCTAATCTGAATATTAGGCATCATGAAAACCCAGTTACTAATAGGTGGTTTAAACATTAGACCAAAAACGGGCTAAAAGGCTTGTGTGAGAGCTGTAATGCTGAGACTGTCATGATAGCAGAGCTATAGGGATCCAGTTGCAAGGAATCTGCAATTATTCTATTGACATTTTTCACCATGACTGTGCAGCAACAATGCTCTGTAGGGGAAAAAAATCGAGAGAACATGTCTGTGATGTTTATCAGCCATAGGGGACAAGTGCTGCTCCCTGTAATGATGGATATTGATTTCAGTGAGCAATCCTGTCAATGACAGCGATATGGTTTCTAGCCAGGTGCATGAATAAGATGTGCTTGAATACTTGTGACTTCTCAAGGACAGATTTAGCTGTCTGACAAAGCAGGTTGAAGACATGTGCTGCATCTTTGACAGCACTGACATGACCATTGGTCACTGAGGAACACAAAATCTGCATCAGAATCAGCTTTGTTGGTCGAGTTTGTGTGCACATACAAGGGATTTAACTCTGGTAGACTTTGCCCTCTATGTAGAAACATTAAACATGAAAAGTTCATTTTTTTGTACAAAAAAATTTAAAGTATGCACAAGCTCAAAGTAGACATTTAACCATCTCGCATGGTGCCAGGAATTGTCCTTCAGGTGGCTCAACACCACTCTCTTTAAGGTTTTTATGACCACAGACATCAGGGCGACAAGCCTGTAGTCATTTAACCCTGTGATGGAGGGTTTCTTAGGGACAATGACGATGATGGAGTGCTTGAAGCAGGAGGGACCTCACACAGCTCCAGGGATCTGTTTAAGATCTGAGTGAAAATGGGGGCCAGATGTTTAGTGCAGACTGTCAGGCATGAAGGGGACACACCATCAGGTCTTGGAGGCTTCCTGACCTTCTACCTCTGCAAGAGTTGACACACCTCTTCTTTACCGATCTGTGGGCTGGTCAGGAGTTGAAGTGGAGGAGGGAAGGTGTGGCAGTGGGTGCAGGAAGGTTTGAACTGGAGTTGTTGAGTGGCATAGGTGTGAAAACCTGCAGTAGAAGCTGTTCAGGTCGTCAACCAGTCCATTGTGTGTGTGTGTGTGTGTGTGTGTGTGCGTGCGTGCGTGCGTGCGTGTGTGGGTTGTTGGCTTTTTGGTGTAGCTCCTCTTTGCTGCCCTGATCTCCTTATTCATTGTGATTCTGGGCTGCTTGTACAGGACCAGGTCCTCACTTCTCTAGGCCTCCTCCTTGGCCTAGCTTCCACAGTGATTAAAGCACTTAAGAAGAGGCATTTGCCTCATTGATGAGGAAACATCGAAGCCATGTCAATCAGACCACTTTGTTTTTTTCTTTGCCTCAGTACTACAGATGTTCTCTCTGATACAAGTATGCTCATTAGGAATAAAGACCTACTATTCACCAAAATGAGGAAAGGGAACTTGTTTCTCCACACCTTTATGTGTCTGAGTATGTAACACAGCCTCATGGAGCTAAAATATACGGTATCATAGCGGTTTTGAGTTTTTATGTTGGTGTTAACTTGATGCTTGTGAGAAGAAAGCCTAAAATAACGGTGTTTACTGAAAAGAATCTGTTTCCAGAGGAGACAAAATGGTTTTGACTGCTCTGTTTATTTTTGCTAGAGATTCTTAAGTTTTGACAAAGAACTAAAGTTTTTGTGAAGAGCTTTGAGAAATGAAGCCTCTGAGGTGTTTAAACATCTGAAGCTGAACAGACACCATCCTCAAGCGGTACTGACAACACAAGAACATTTTAGGTTTAGAGAGGTGTGCCACTGAAAAGGCAGACTCCAAGGTTAGAGAGGTTCAGTGTGGTGTGAGTGGAGTTTGATCGTGGCTAGTCCTTAATTATTTTTGATACAAGTTTAACTCTCCATGCCTAGTATACTAGAGAGGTTCATTTGGCTTGTTAATGACACATTTATAAAACGGTTTGTCTGTAAAGGCCAGGAAGGTAAAAAAAGTTTTGTCCCTGACAATTTTTGGCTACCTTGCCTTTGCAGCCTTCATTGAAGGTGTCACGTGATGTTGGTGTGACGTCCATCAAACTCAGTCGCGTTGCTGTCACAGCACCATTAGGTCTCGGTTGTTACCTTACTTTTTAGGATTATAGTTTAATGTGCTTATCTGGTACTGGCACCAACTCAGTTCATCATGACAGACAGCCATCTCAACACTAGAGTCTAATCAGAACTGAAAAACAGTCAGTCTGCTGTTGTATCAGTCTTCTCGCTTCCACCCAGGACGCATCTTTTCCCCCCAGGAATGTCGCAAAACCGCATCCGGCTTGATGTGTATAGTCAGGTCAAAATTCTCCTCCGAATGTTTCGTAATTTTGCGTTCTATATTCGTGTCAGCCCCAGTGTGTAAGTATCTTTAGGTTATTAACCTTTGAACTCCAAAAGGATAAAACAAAAGAACAAATCAGATTAAATAGGAATCTGTGGTCTCCTCAGCCTTTTCAAGTTCGGACAACCACTGATGTCAACACTTGGGATCTTGACCTCCATTGAAAAGATTTCAGATTATGAATGATGTTTGGACTCTGTTATAATGAAAATAAATAAATAAAAACTATGTGCAAGTCCTTTTTAAGAAGTTTTAAAGGAGCAAAAAATCAGAAAAGCCTATCTTGCACAAAACATAGTAACACATTTTCCTTATCCAGTCTGTAATCCTTGCTCTATAGGTCTCTTAGTATTTTTCTCCCTAACCTCACCTTTGCTCCTCCCAGTCTTACTCATCAGTCAACTGTTTGCAGTGGCTCCTCATCAGTGAAAAACTTGCTTGTCCTTAATGTTAGCAAGCTTTGACATGAAAGCAATCTATGAAAGAGACAGTTTTTACAGTTAATCAAAGTTTTGTGATTGGCTTAGCTTCAATCTGAGCTTTAAAAAGAATTATTTCAAGGATATTGTGCTTTTTTCATATGTATTTTGCATCATTTTCATGAGCCTGCATCAGTAAACAAAAGATTTACTGCCATTAAATGTGGGGTAGGCTGGGTCTGAGGAAGTGCCAGTTTTAGGGAGAAATCTTGAATGTAAACACTACCCCTCCCATCTAGTTTTCCCCTCAGCTCCTCCTCTACCCTCCCTCTCTGTTCCAGCAAGCCCTTCCCACAAACAGACGCTCCAGCTCGCTCGTATTGTTCCAATTAAAATCAGATATAATGCAGATAAATACTTCAGATGATTACAAATGGGGCCCAGTAAAAGTGAAAGTAAAAAGCACTGGTGCTACTGTAGAGGCCAACGTACTACCAGCAAACACAAAGTTTGCAGGACTTCTACAACTAGGATAAAGTGACATAGTCCAGGACCCGAGAAAAACAGTTTAGTGGTGCTACAACATGCAGCAGCTCCGTTTGACAAGAAACACTTCTGTTACAGACACTTAGCTTACTTTTTTAAAACGGTTTATCTGTCCAGCAGCTCTTAATTCTTGTCCGGTCTACCTCCTTTTTAAATGCCCGTTATCCTGCCACAGCCTCTGGTTTTTACTTCGTTTTTCGTGCTTGTGTCGGCAGTCGTGGCCAAAGGAGGATTCAGACAATTTTCTGTACTTTCTGGTTGGTTTGTACTGTCCGATATTGTAGCACGCTAACTTTGTTTGGGCTCGTGAATGTTATTCAAGGACGTGGAGCGTGCCTCACAACACGAGGAAGCTGTATCTGCCACACAGCCAATCAGGTTGGGGAGGTGGAGAATGGCTTTGTTTACATTCAGAATGAGCAGGCTGCTTAAAAAATTTCAAATGTTGACTAGACAGACACAGCGATATCGTTATATTACCAAATGTCATCAATAACTAATAGCTATTGACTGATATTAAAAGCTTTTTTGTATATACACCACAAAAAAGATGCTTCTTTAACGGATTCCTGCTTACCCCATCATTAATTTCATGATTATTTGGTTTCTAATATAATTTTATAAGCTATTACAAACAGCAGAGGTGTAAGAAGCAAAGTTACTTGTGCAGACTGTTGGAGCTCAAAATTCAACACTGAGCAGGCTGTAGCCACGAACTGACAGTCCCACAGATGGTCAGTGTAGCACTGTTTCTTCCCAAGTAGTATGATTCTGTATTATGTTTGAGTTGCTAAAAATTTGAATAAAGGCACCATGTGTTGCACCATCAGATTTGTGTATTTGGCACATAAATCATTAGCCAGCCTCTACATCACCCTCCCTGAGCACAGACAAATTTGCTACATTAAAGAGAAACTCTGCAATATTGCAAGTAAAATGATTTATAGATCACACGCAAAAAAATGTCCCAGCAGGATAACTCAAAGAGGTTTTGATGTTATGGCTTTCCTTAATGCCATTAGTGTGCTAGACTGCCCACAGATCTGCTTCAAATGCCTCTCCGGAGAACATGAAGGAAAATCTTACCGTAGCGTCAGTGTTCTGGTAAGATTTACTCTAGGTCACTGTCGACCACATGAATTAATTTTCTGCCCTATGTGACTTCAAAAGGCTGCTTTCTGTTTCAGACGCTGTGTGACACTGAGTGCATAATTAGTTATATAGAGGTTACAGTGAGCAGGCTCAGTTCTTTCCTCGGTCCCAAAGCCTTTAACTGGAGTTTTCTATAAATACGTTCAGACCTGCCGTGGTGAGTGGCATCCCAATGCCCTTAACGCAGCAGAGGAGAGGATGGAGGAGGGAAATCCTAAATCGTCTCTTCCCAGGATTAGGCTTATCTATGTCTCAGCTGATCTTTACATTTAATGGGGATGGATGGAAACACCTGTCAACTCATCAAACTATGAGCAGCAGAGAATGTTAATCTCTTAATTGGCATGAGGCAGAGACAGTCTGGAAGTGAGTCCACAACTCTGGTGTATCATGTTACATGCTGACCAAAGGAAATGCCCGCCTCCTCTGATCAATGCTACTTAATGTCACTTTGTCCATGCAGTGAAGAAATATGGTGTTTGTTCAATGCATGTCCTAAGCATTGGTGAAGGTGTGTGTCACATTGCAACATGTTTTGTTGGTAGGAATTTATCTATAACTCACGGACAAATCCCGTTGTCTCCAAAGAGCTGAGAAACTCTTCTACTATGGATGTACAGGGGAAGGTCACAGCAGTAACATGGCCGCTTTTACCTCCATAAATGAAGCTATCAGGGTCAGTCCTGTAATGAGCTGTCTGTCCTCATGGGTCTGATGCGACTTCTACATCTTCATTTTGAACATGTAAAATGATTTTAAAAAATAGTTAAAAAAAGGTGCTTCAAGCTAAATTAATACATTCTATCAGCAGACACTTAAACTTTTTAATTTACATAAAAACAGCATAATTTAGGTAATCCCAACCCTTTGTTTGCTAGTTAATTCATTAAAAAAACTTCTTTAAACTGCTAAGATCTTCTTAATTCACCTGCATATTAAGTGAAACATTTTAAAGTTTTGGATCTAAGGGATAAAGTTTGGAAAAACTGACATTTTCAACTATTCTCACGGTTAATATTTCCAGTTTTCAACATATTGTATCATCTAGGGCTGTAAAGTCCGAGTCAACTGGTCAACTTATTGGTCATACGTGCTGAGTCGACCAAAATTCTGACTGGTCGACTTAATTTTTTACCACATCAATTTACAGTCTATGGTTTATTTTATCAGGAGGAACATACCAAGTGCTAATGGGGGTGTTTTCAGAGCACCTGCGTTTCACAGGTAACAGCCTGTCTCAGAACACTCCCCTTGTTTTCACCATTTTGGATTTTCCCAACCCACTGGAGACCAGCTGGAGACAGGAAGATTGAAGAGCATCCAAGTTAACCAACATCCAGTGTTTTGCTGAATATAATATTTGTGTTTAATTACCTTCTTGTGCTGATATCAGTATATTTTCACCCCGCTGAGCTGCACTTCGCCAAGCCGCATCGTCCCCCGCCACAGAGGGTTTTGCTGTCAGAGTCGGAAGAACCCCCTGATTAATTGATTTTTGGGAAAAATTTCAGGGTTTTAGTCGACCAAGAATTTCATTGGTTGATTACAACCCTAGTATAATCTATTATTCCACCAGGGGATTGATAAATATAACTTTTTTGTATACTATATTATATGTTCATGAATACAGAATAATGGTGTGGTATTAGGCGACATCTGGTTTTGTATTTTGTTATGCTTTCCCCCAAACAAGTTGGGTCATAACAAATCTCCTTGCGGACCCTCAGACAGCAGCACAGCATGCATATGGTAAAATCTGGCAAGAACTAGGTCCTGAATAGAGATGCCATTTGGCCTCATAAAATCACATTTCAAGAGTCACCCCAGAGTGGGCCTGCGACAACACTTTTGCTTACACAGTTCTGCATAACACCACCTGCCTGAGATCAGAAAAGGCTTCTAGACTGTCATCAATATTTGACTGAGGCATCTCTGCAAGGACCAACCTGGTACATAAGAATTTCAGCTGATTTCAAGTATCACATAAAGGACAGTGTATGTCACTCTACCGTCTATTGGTGTGTATTATTCAGCACTGGTAGCACACAGCTGATCCTAAGGTCTAAAACAGTTTTATCTTCCTCAATTCTTTCCCGACCTTTTCATAACTTTGTGCTGTATTCTGTGCACATTCATGAAACTAGATGGACTCCACAATGTTTTTGACCTTTTTATTTTGCCATCATCATCACTTATCAGCTTGGAGCTCTGAAGAGATAAACAACAATGATTAATGCTTGGTTGCCATTATGCTTACAGTATGCATTGAAATAATCCACTCCTTCCTCTAGTTTTAAGATGTTAAGGTCAAATGTCTTTTGTGCCAATGTGCTGCAATTTTCTCAGCATTTTTATCTTCAGATCTGCAGGCTTAGTTAATTTTTTGAAGATCCTGGCTATAAAAATGTCTGACAATTGGTAAAACTGTAAAATAACTATCCATTACCACAGTGGGGATTTTGAATGTTGTGTTTTGACTTTAAGGATATACTCAATATGTTGCTAGTCTTGCTCTCAATATGATTTTTCTATAAACTCAGCAACTCCTGACAGCATGGTTACTGTTTTTTTGTTTATTAGATTATTAGTGTATTGTGTATATACAATATATTGTGTCTATGTTTCTGCCTTGGGACCACGGATTCAAATTTGCATTTATGCTAACTCCGGCATATTTACATTGGTGCTTAAACTGACATGTCAATTAATGTGCATTCTCCTAATCAAATAAATAAATTAATAATAATAATCTTTTACTGTTTTATTCTTTGTGTTCCTGTTTTCCGGTATGGTCTTTGCTCTCTGTGTGCCTGGTTGAGTTTCACTACCGACCCTGTGTGTAAACTATCACCAAAACAGAAGTAAGATATCAGGTCATCCTACTGGTGTCCAGTATCCTGGAGAGGCCAGGAATCAGCTAATTAGTACATTTGGTACATTTAAACACATAGATAATGAGACATAGGTTCGAAAAAATACCCATGAAAACATGTTGCAAACACAGATCCTTTGGGATTTAGTTGGGGCTTGTGAATGATAATCCTGATACAAAGGCTGCCTTCAACAGCCTGTAAAAACACTCCCCTGACCCTATTTCCTTGAGGCTGAGTACTTTTTTCTTTTTGTTTTTTTCTACTCATTTTCCTAACCACTTCTCAAAGTCTGCTCTTGTGGTGTCCCTGGCTTTTAAAGCTGGTGAAGTTTAGTGCTTGAGATATTGACAGTTGATATCTGTGCTTTGGTTCTCTTCAGATTGTCCCCCCTTTATTTGCACTTGAACGCACTCTGTTGAATACTGCTGGCAGAACTGAGAGAAAGTGGAACAACTCCAGAATGTGGCGTCTTTCATCCTATGAGTTATTATTTTTTTTTTTTTTAAATTGAAGTTTGTGTTTGAAGTTTGAAAGAAAACTCCTGCATCTTTGAGGACTTGTTGCTCATGGTTCACAGATTTACTTTGACTTTGCTATCAGTCATTGCACTGACAACTATTTTACACACAGAGCAGCATTTTTATCTTGAACCACCGAGATAACTGCTTGCAGATGCACATCACATGAAAACCGCACTAAGCAGCAAAATTAAGCAGGCGTGTACACAAGATTAGAAGTACTCTGTGAATCAGGCCTTGGGAGAACAGACAGTGGCAACATCATAGACTGTATATAGAATGGAAACCATCTGTGGTGAAGCCACCCTGTGAACACCACCTCCCCATCCCAAATCCCGCCTCCTCCAGCAACCCCTATGGAGCTGTGGACAAACTTTAGAAATTAATTACACAGAATAAAAAATTTTCTCCCCCTGGTTGCGATTTTGACATGTAGTTACTTTAAGACTGGTTTGTGCTCAAGTCCTCTTTTTTCTGTGTGGCTCCATTTTTAAAAGTTATAAGGGGGTTCATGTTTTCTTTGATTGACACTTTATACAGCCTATGGGCATACAAAGATAGTGTAGCTCACCCAGGGGATATGCTGTTTGAGCCAAGCCTCATCACAGCGACTATTGGCAACTCTCCAGCTGAATGCGTATGACGCTACTGCGCAAGTGGTGGTTCCTGGAAGTGAAGAAAATCCCAGAACAAAAGAGCAATTCGGCTTCAAATTTGTGTAATGACGTAAGGCGGAGCAAAGTTAACCATCGTATATACAGTCTATGGGTATCATTCAATATGTGATTCCATGGGCTGTTAGCATCAGCAGTCCATTCTTAGTAAATCCACCACTGCTGATATGAATACAACCTTGCTTCCTCCTCTTGAAATAAAGAAAAGTATTTCACCTGAATTTACAATGCAACTTTTCAACAGTTTATGTCATTAGGGAGAGACATGAAATGAAAAACCCTGCAAGAAAGCCAGCTACACCTGTTGTTTGCTGTCTTTGAATTAATCTCTTGTCACTCCCCTGTGCTCTGCCTCTGTGTAAGTAAGAGTCAGTTTCTTAAATTTCATCATTAAGATGGCAACGATGCAGTGATTTCCCTCTACACATGTTCAGTCCTCCATATGGGACATTCAGAGAAGTGAAAAATGTTCCAGCAAAGTGAAATATTGCTCCAAACTTCAGAGAAGGAAAAAGTGACGGGCAAAAAGTAGCACTGGGCCGCTGTGTATGCTGGTATCTACATGAAAGCTGAGGAAGTAAAGGGTTCCCAGCGGCACAGATAAAATAGGAGATAGAGAAGAGCTGTTAGCTGTGAAAAGTCTTTTTTGTTTCTTCTCTTAAAAAAGTGACAAGGGGAAGCAGTAAAAAAGTAATAAGTTTGGTTCAGCAGCAACTCTTTGACAACACACTGCTGGCTTGGGTTTGTTTACAGGGTACAGTGACAGAGAGTCTGCTGAGAGAGTGGACCAGGAAATTTCTCTAAAAAAAATTGGTCTTTCTTTTTCTTTCACAGCCAAATACACTGTCAACCTCATGATAGTGAGGTTAGGATAGTTCTGTTATCAGTTTCTTGGTTTTAGCTCAGGAAGCAAACCGAAGCTGGAAATGACAGAAGATCAAACAGAATCTGCTCGGCCATCATGAATGTAGATGCAATCATAAAGATGTGATTGGAATATGGATGACCAGCTACCATATGGAAATGATAACACATCCAACTGGGATTCTCTCACCATATGAATACAGTCCTATCTCCCATAGCTTCTACAGGGGGATACTTCCACAGGAGTGATTACCTTTAATCACTTTCCGTCTTGGGACTGACCAGGCTTGGTGGACTTTTGCTGCTGAGTGTCTCTCAGAGTAGGACCTGGATTTCCTCCATCCAGTATGACAGGGAAATAACATTATGTGAAATCACTTCATCACTTGAAATCTGAGTTTAAATGTTCTGATTACAAAGTAATGAAGGAAACTAAAACTCAACTTTGAATTTCTCCTGTTGCTCTCCATTTTCCTCTCCTGCATGTACATGTCCCAGAGCTCCCTCTAGCTTTGCCAACAGGTTTCATACTGTAAAACAAAAGCAAGTCATCACCTGCAGTTAGAACATATGTATTAGCTAACAACAGCTATGCTAACTGCAGGCAAAAATACACAGCTTTGGTCATATTGTGACCAAATGTTGGAAACAAAATACCTTTGTTTGTTTTTTAATTTAACAGGCATTTCTTGCTCTTTATTGATGTCTTGCAAGGCTTTGTTTTTCTTTTGTCAGTCTCTGTAGGTGCACAGAGAGCTAGTGTGAATCTCCGAACCACCACGATGAGTTTCTTACCCATTTCTGACATCATTGGTCAGTGATTGGCAATCACACTATGGTGTTAAATAAATTTCTTACTCAAAATAAACATGGGCACGAAAAGTACTCACACAAAAATTACCAAGATCATGTCACCTATTAGGGCGTTGTGTCTAAACATTGACTTTCTTTGGCGTTTGCTTGGGCCACATAATACATTTAGGGATAAGAAGCAGTCTACATTGTTTTTTTTTTTTTTTTGGTGGCTGCTACATGAGGGGCCAGTATATTAGGCCAATGCAGTTTTAGAATGAAAAATGGGGGACACATTTATAAAGCTTTTTTAATGAGCTGTATGTATTACTTGAACAAGGGGCTTGCTATTCAGTAAAATATAAAAGCCTTGCAGTCCAGATACCACTCCTCTTGGGTCATAATGAATTCCAGCTAAGTTATTACCAACTGTGGAAAACCGAATAAATAATTTCTTCTGATGAAGTGTACAGAGTTCACCTCAGTTCATCCACTGATGCCCTTCTTGGTTCACAAAGCTGTTTCAGTGAATTGAAAAAAAAAAAAAGTTTTATCATTATTTCTTGTTTTCTTCCTGAACAGATCGACTGGATCTTGTACAGCAGAGAGTAAAGGCTCCTAATGTGTTGTGTGAGGGGGATGTATTCCCACTGGCGCCTTCAGAGAGAGGTAATTGGAGAGATATAGAGAGACTTGCTGACACATGACTTGTTCTAGCTGGGAGGGCTAGGTTCTGCCTTTCCTCCATCCCTTTATTTCAGTCATGTCTGCTGTGCTGAGGAACTGAAACAGACGCCCAATCTCTGGCTGCTCCCACTTAACCAGCCTTTAACTCGATTGGCTCTCTGCTCCACAGGGCTTGCAGGACACACAGCCCAGTTCACACTCTGAGATGTGATGAAGCAATACTGTAATTCAATATAATCCATGGACAAAGCAGTGACAGGACCTCATCAAGAACTTTGCACTCTGTCTTTGCTTTTTTCTTCAGATGAAAAAAGAAAGAAACATCCAAGAATTGCTGTTAGCAACAAGAATAAGTTGAAATGAAAGAGGACAGGAAATTGCAGCACACCTGTTGTATCTCTCATGACCCGGCTCAAAAAGGCAGGACTACAAAAATGGAAAGAACACGGTCAGGCAAACATTTATTACCAAGGTGCAGTGACTCAAGTGAGACCCTGTCCACCAGTGACCTGCAGGGAGACAAACAGAACCAGCAAAGGGCACCAGACCCACAAAGAACTAAACCCACGCAAATAATACTGAAGATCACTCATAAAGAAGCACTAGATACTGAAGGGGAAAAGACAGTGAATTGACAAGGAGAGGAGGAACAGAGAGAGTAAACACACAAGGTAATCAAACACAGGTGTGACACAAACACAGGCAAAGGGAATCAGAGTTATCAAAAAGAAGATAAAACAGAGGAAGTAAACACAATAAAACTAAACACAGATGTACAAAAGATGTCTGTAATTAATATCTGATCATTCCTCTAAAACTGCAGAAAACATAAAAAAATAAAACCATTGAATGAAATGATGGTTAAAATTTCTCATCTTGTTGAGGGATTTATCTGAGTACATCATCATTTGGGTTAACTGCTCATTACCTCCGCCAAGGAGGTTATGTTTTCGGTAGCATTGGTTTGTTGGTTTGTTTGTTTGTCTGTGAACAACTTTACGGAGAAAGTTACAGACGGATTGACCTGAAATTTTCACCAGAGGTGCGTCTCAGCCCAAGGAGGATCCCATTACATTTTGGTGGTGATCTGGATCACCTTCTGGATCCAGGAATTTTTTGAAGGATTCTTTATCATTGTGAGATAGGGCAAATTTTGGAAGTTTTGCATTTCACTCTATAAAAATGTCCAGAGTCTTTAGTAAAAAATTACACAAAAGCATCTCAATGAGTTTTATGAGGTGTCAAAGGTTGATCCTGATCCAGACAAAATTCCGGATACTATGATCCAGAACACACAAAAATAAGGGTGTCGTTGGAATTTTCAATGCTGAAAGATAACCAATGGGCGGCACAGTGGTGTAGTGGTTAGCACTGTCGCCTCACAGCAAGAAGGTCCTGGGTTCGAATCCGGGTCAGGGCATTTCTTGTTTTAGGAACATTATGAACAGTGAACATACCAGTTTAAACACAAATAAAAGTTAATAAAAGACACGTAACAGTAAAAGTTTTGGTGTGAATCACAATATAAAGGGGGACATGAGCTGCTTGGCGGAGGTCTGCGCTCTCCGAGTGCTTTTCTATTTTACACTCATTCAGTCTTACTTTCACCATAAAAATGCATAAAGCACACTAAATTGACAATCAAACTGCTCCACCTCCACCAATATCATTCATCTATCTACATACATTATTAAAACTGACATGAAAATGTTTAGTTTTCATCAAGGAGACGATGATTATGAGATGAAAATCATTTAAGTGGTCCATTAGTATGCAAGCTTACATTGCAATGTAAGCTTGCTAAAACAACAAACACACATACATTCATACACACACACACACACATACAAATAAAAATTACATCTGCAGGCCTCTCTTTTTTTTCCCCCTCAACTTTCCTCGTCACAACCAGCTCCTAACGTCATATCCATGAAATGTGGTCTATTCTTTTTTTTTCTGCTATTTGATGCTTTGATCGTCATTAGCTCTACTGTATGTTGAAACCACTTAGGAGAACACTAGAGAGAGTGTATGAAAGGGGTGCTCAGCTATTTTGATTAACTTTAAATCAACAGAAATGTTGCAGACGAGGACGTGGTAGATAGAGTGTCGGCCCAACATAACTGCCCAGGGGAGTTGTTTGGACTGAAGCTCTTTGATTCTTGACAAGGCGTGAGGCTCATTCTTACCGCAGCAGATCAGCAGGGACAGCACTGCATTGAAAGGATGCAATGCAAGGTACAACCTTGATACCGACTTCTGATAAACCTTGAAAACATTTAAGATTTTGACTAAAAGTAAAGACTTCCTGTCAACTAAAACTAAAACTTTACTGAGATATGACTACAATTATAAAGAGCAAAAATGACTTAAATGTGACTAAAATTGAATTGAGTTTTTGATGAAAGTCAAAGACTTTAAACACTTAAACACTTCGGACCCACAGGCCCACTTTGAAGAGGAAGGGAAAAACATTGTTTGCCCTCCATCCTAGTTTATCCATCTTAACAAAATTGCAGGAGAGACTGACTCTGTCTTCACTGTGGAAGGCTGTGTCACATATGTCAGTAAAGTAGTGCAGGTAGCTGGCCAGTGGGGCCAACCGGGCCCATTAATAGACATCAAGGTCAAAGAGAAAGATGCAGAGGTGAAAGTCTGCCTCTGGCGAGAAGCCACATTGGCTGAACTCTGCCCCGGAAAGCCATGCTGAATTAACCACCTTCGTGTGTTTTTTTTTTTTTTTCCGTTTTTTTACATAAACAACCTTCTCAAATGTAGAATGGTGACCAAGCACGTCCAGATTACTGTCAAGGGTTTCTGTTTCAAAGAAGAGGACGACTCTGTAGAAATCCTCAATGAGGCTGTGGTTGAGTGGCTTGTCCCACACTAACTAAAAGTTCCCCGATTCCCTCAGGAAAATACCAGAAAAAGTGATTATTGTTTTTGAAGTAGGAGTTGTAATTGACAATTTGTAAATATATTTGTTAAGCTCTTTGTAAATAGTTAATCTTTAGAAACTTTAACCACCCAAAAAATATTACTTAAATCAGTTTAAATGTTTTTTTTTTTGTTTAGTGTCATTTCAAATGTTACTTATGTAACAATATTTAAACTAATTATTAAAGAAATGCTCTACTTAAAATAAATAAATGAATAAATTAAAAAGGCATTTTCATGGAGTGGCTGACCAGGTTTGAATCGGCGAGCTTGCAGTGCACTTTTTGCGCCGCTGTCGGGCATGAAAATATCACTGTGCCAGTTGATTGTATCAACACCTCCCTCTACTACACCTCCCTCTACTCCGCTGCCACGCCCAGCTTGGCACATCTTGGTGCACCTCAGTCTATGAAAATACTAAACTGGCTGTGCACTAGGTGGCACTGCACAGGGTGCACCACCCTGCTCTGCGCCACTGGTGGGCATGAAAATAGAGGCCTAAGACTTTCAGGTCGCTTCACACATTTGGGGACTCTCCTCACCAGAAGGACTATCCCAAAGTGGCGCTTGTCTCAAAGTTGTTCTCCTTAATCAAGCTTCTTTGTCCTCACTAACATTTATCCTGGCCATTAGTGGCTGCTGAGTCTTTTGCGTTCTTTCAAACAATCTGATGATCATTTTTTCTCATTGTTCAGCCATGCCAAAACAGAAAGGAAGAGGATAGTGATAAGATCAGGGTTTTAGATCATAACCAGGTGGGCTGCATTTGTTCCTCTTCACACATCACTCTTCTCTATCCCCCTGACCCTTGAATCTCTTCCTCTGCACCAGATATGGGGACACAATGACAACCGGCTGCAGCAGCTGCAATGCTAAAAATGCAACTCAAAATTCCTGATAGATTTTTGGTGTCTATTTCAGATTTTTCACTCTACTTCAGGATTTATCCAACTTCTTTTTCTTTATCCCTTTATTCACCCTCCCGCTCCTCAGTAAACCCTGTCTCCTCCTGTCTGTCTGATTCATGGTGTCAGTGTCTGTCCTCTCTCCTCTGCAGCTGGGAGGCAAATATCAAATCTTTCCATTCCCCCTTCCTCCCCCATCCCTCCACCCCCTCTCTGCCTCACTTATTTCCTCTGCTGTGATCCATAGGTCAAAAGATACATCAGTAATGGGACCAACAAACTAAAGAGTTCAAGCTTAAATCGTTTTTCTTGGTCTACTTTTCCAGAGATATCCTTTGTTCTTTGGCCTGCGCTTGTGAGAGTAGTTGTCTTGTAAATGCAATTGTTTGTCTCCTTTTTCTTTATATTCCTGGTTCACTGGACATAAAATCAATAATGCAGCAAATGACCACATTATCTAGTTTCACATAGCCTGGAGTAAAGAACAGACATAACGTAACTCAGTAAGAGAGCTAAATTAAAATATGACTAAAGTTCTAACTACAAAAACTTAAACAGGGAAGTGTCATTCAAAACGGATTTTTATTGCTTTGCATTTATTTAAACCTTAAGCTAGATTAAAAATAGTGCAAAGCCATCACCTCAAATGTTTACCTGCAAAGTTACATTTCAAAGAAGTTTGTATTGGGACAAAAGAAAACATTAAAAAACTTATTTCATGCTTAAGAAGAAAAAAAACCATCTATAAATAGATTAGAAACAAGGTTGTGTACAAAAACTGCATATGAAACAGCCTCTCAGTGGTAGAGATGGCAATAAGTTCATCACTTTGTGAGAGACCTCATTGGCAAAGGGGTCAACAGCTTCATTATCAAGCTCATCTGTGAGAAATTAGATTCCAAGATGGGGTTGCAGCAGGGCGCCAGGGTACTTTGCTCTCACGTTTTTTGTGTTTTTGTTTGGCATTCTGCTCTCCCTCCCAGGTTATCGTCACCAGAGAGGAACTCTGAAATATTGTTTCATCTTTTTTGGCACTTTTTACGGATCCAGGAGGTTTGAGATAACCCTTTACAGGAACCACATCTAAGCTCAAGGCCTCAAAAAATTGGTGAACACCTTTGTCACGTAAACTTCCCTTGTCTTTCCATCTCATATGATCCCTTTTACTGCTGTTCTGAATTGCAGCATGAACAAGAAATGCAACAAATTTTTAAAAAGTGAACAGTTTCTCTTTTTTTGAAAGCAAACAGCCAGGAGGCTGACAGCAAGCATTTATCACACAGATGAGACTCAGGGGTTCAAAATTACCCATGTTCTCTCGCACTCAGCCACTTTATTTCATAAATCTCTTCCTCCCTCAGTCCGGCACCCACACACTTACACAAACACTCAAGCACAGCCACGCTGAGACCATGACATGGGATCAATTTTATTTTTATTTTTATTCCAAGTCAATAAATGAAAAAGGCTTCCAACTGCTGTCCCAAAATGAACCCCTATGGCAATCAGAGATAAAAATAATAGACACACACTTACAACCACACATCCCAGTTGTATGTCCTGGCAAACCCACTGTATCCAATTAGAGTCAGTGTCTGCTTTGGGCTGACTTCAGTAACACTAAGGCCTCTGCTCTCGCTGTCATATTGGTCCCACTGAGCTAGACAAAATCCATCAATATACCAACTGTTCTGAATCCACTTTCTGAAACGTCTCCCTGGTCTCTCTTCTCTTCACTCATTACTTTTCTTGTTTGAACAGTGGAAAGGCTTCTGAATTGTAGTCAGGATATTTCTGATGAGTGTTAAGAGCCATATAAGGTTATGGGGCTGCAACTTCAGAGGTGAATAATGGAAACAGTTCAGGGTGTTATTATCAAATCCCAAATCCCAGGCCCTGGTTAAAAAAGGAACATTGACTCTGCACATGAACCAAGCAGAAAAAAAAAGTATATGCAATTATAAAACCCATCAAGAAAAATGTTGAAGCAAGTAAGCTCCCCAAATTGAGATCTAAAATAAATTCATGTCAGAAATAGTAGCTGTTCAGGGTTTCCCTATGCACTCCTGTGTCAATGAATTGCCTTTTTTACTGCCTCCAGATTCCATAGACAAGATCTACATCATCTCAAAGAGTATAAGAGCTAGTGCAAAGTATATCATCACGTCTATCTAAGGATATTGTATGAGGCCTTTCTTTGTCACTGATCCTGAGTAGAATTGCTCAAGTATTAGAGGATTTTTTAAATGTCTTTAATGTCTGTTTTGAAGGCCAAGAGGAAGAGGTGACAACATGCCCCGAAGAAACGAGGCGCCACTTGATTCCCACTATGTCATCCCTTGCCGTTTGCAGTGAATTTGTCACCCGAGTCTGACACCAGTGTAGCTATCATTAGCTATAGCTATACCCATTTGCATGATGTAAACACTCATAACCGAGGGCTAAGGGGTAAGACAAGGGCTAAGGGGTACAATTGGCATTGGCCCTTAGACTCCTAACATGAAACTAACAATTCTTTACACACTCGTACCGATTTAACAATTACATTTACAGACTGTAAATACTGTGGTTATACCTTTTTGGAAAGTCAGCAGTGTGAAGGTCCTGTAAAATGAGTAAAAATGATCAATAACCCAAAATATATATACAAAAAACCCTGAACGGTTTCAATTAAGCCTGATCCAATTGGTATATTTGGAGATCTCTCCTCATGTAGACATGCTTAACATTCATACTGCAGAGAGATTGCTGCAGGCCACTATTAATTAGAATTTTTACTAACGAAACTTCTCGACCTCATGATTGACTTCAACTAATTTTCAGTCAGCTCCAAGTTTGCTGCAGTATTTTTATTAAAAGTCCAAATAACTTTCATATCCCAGTTAATTTACTGAGTGCATGGGAGACAGGTCTGTTGAAGACTAAGGTTGTTCCCATTTTCTCCTCAATGGTTCCCTAACACATCCAACATGCTGTGCATTTTTCATACACTTGCTGTAAGATCCTTTAAGATTTGTCATCTTACTTTAAGCATCCATGCAAGTACTGTAGCTTAATAAGACAGTACATGAACACTCCAAACCTGCACCAAATCAAATACACTATAAAAATTGATGCAGCCAATGTCTAAGTCCAAGTCCAAGTCTGAGTGTCAGTACTTAGGTCCAAGTTGAGCCAAGAGTGCAGAAAGTCTGTTGATACAATGTGCCTTTTGGTTAAAGTGAAACAGTGAATATCTACTGCAACTTCCAGCTCTAGTTGAAACAGCTGAGATTTTGTTTAGAGGTGGATGTTTGTCAGTATCATGTATGAGTATGTTTGTTATGACAGTGACCCAAGCTTGCTCCAAGACAACAACAAGATCAATGCATGTATAAAAACCAATGGATCATTTTCCAATTCTTTTTTAACATCACCTTTTACGTGCAATTGTAATAAGGTATTTGGTTTGAGGTAAATTCATGTCCAAAGAAAGAGAGCCCTAAATAAGTTATGAGCATAAACTGAGTCAAATTGTCTTTGTCATGTTACATATCCTGGATTCAGTGTTGGAAACGCACAAAGACATTAAAGAATTAGGACCATCCAATTATGTTGTCCCATGCCTGCAAATTCATACTTATGTTATATATTAAGAGCTGGGTGAACTGCATGTGAACTGCATGTGTCATAAATGAATTAACACAAGTATGAAGGCTGAGAAAGACACTAAGCTACAGCTTTTCTACCATTTATATTCAAATGTGAACCAATTCCTGAGTTTCTCTGCAGTATGGGCCGACGACTTTGATTTCAGTTCAATCTGAATTGCTAAACCATCCCTAACTTGAAGCTGAAAAAGTAAAACTCTTAGAGTTACAATGTGACATATTAAAAGGGCTTGGCAGGGTAAAGATCCCCATAAAGTCACAGTGTGGTCTCATATCTGTCCCCCCGCTATGTTTCTGTCAATGTCTGCCTCTCCTTGGTTTCCACTTGTCAGCTCTGGGAAACGGATTCACGACTGAGAACACAGCAGAGAAAATGAGTGCAGTCTGTCCAAGCTAAAGACATCAGAGCATCAGTCACCTCCTCCCTCCCTCCCTCAGTCACTTTCACTCTCAATCCCCATCCCTCTTAGTTTGTCTCCCCATTGAGTCTTTAACTGTGTAAAGTTTAGCTTATGCAAAAGTTCCAGTTTTAAAAAAAAGTCAGAGTAAGGGCAGATCACGATGACTGCAGATTCTGAATATCTGCAACAAAATTGTGGCATTAAGTCACTGAACGCTGGCATGAAATGGGATTTTAAAACAAGCAATAAGTGTGTTGATGTCGGGGTGAATCATCCTACTCATTGTCTTCAAAGCTGTAATGGTATTAGTGACTGCAAAAGCTGTAGAGCTTATTATTCCTTAATGTCCCTCAACACAAAGCATTTTTTTGTGTTATTACCAGTAAAGTATGATATATTGTCTGAATGTTTCACAAGCAGTGCCCTATATGTGTGGCTGCCTGACTTCTGACTCTGATTATTTTTCTATATGTTTGAACTTTTCAGAGAATTGTGTGTGTACTGCTGGCTGTGAAGCAAATTGCCCCTCAGGAATAATAAAGAAATCCTTGATCCTTGATCACTCAGTGACATTTGATCTCAAGTGGCATGAACAGTTGTGGTTACACAGTCTCAGTTTTCTTGAAACAATAACATTGCCATGAAACTTTATGCCCAAATAGCTTTGATAAATTAGTGCTAGTGTGATTAAGCCATATTTTGATGGTTTCAAATATTCAAATTTGCAAATCCCTGCAAAACTGTAAATGTTTTCACCAGCTTCAGCTACCCTCTGTGTACACTGCTGACAAGAACATTGTAAACACTGAATGCATCACTGTGTAAGTTCTTTTTCTGTAATCAAATGAGCTTTCTAATGCAAGCATTTGGATCAAAATAACACTGTGAAGTGTTTCTGATGAAATAAGTCCTCCTGGTTGCTTTTCATGTTAGTCATACAGTAGTGTACCATATGAAACTGTTGTATCAATAAATGTTGTTTTTATGTTTGGCCATGCAAGTCAGAACTTAGCTATACCTTAATCAATCTCTGACATGAATGTTCTTGAAAACAAAAAAATGAAACATAGATTTCATCTAAGAAGGTTCTACAGCTTTCGTATACATACACAGTATTCAAAAGGAAGTTGTGGGCTCAAGCCATAATGTGTCAGTTTTGTTCATATTTTTATTTAGCTTGTGGGCTGTAGTTAAACAATGTAAAATTGTAAAGTCCAAAATTCTGAGTCCAAAGCATCTCGCAAAACGTGAATTTGTGTTTATCTGACAATGTTTTCTTCCTAAGCTAATCAAACAGGCTCAAACCGGCATGTTGGACTTCTCTCCACTTATTATTGGTGCGTTCTGAGCTCTGAGTCGGAAAATTAACTGGAACGCCCCCCTGAAATCGGATTTTACCACTCAGAAAGTCAGACGATCCTCACCAACCCTGACTTGACAACGTCATGATCAAAGATGGCAGCGCAGTGCATCAACAGTAAAGGGTAACAGTGAAAGCTCTCATAATGTATTATTTATCAACACTTCTGTTTTGTTTTTGTGAAATTGAATAAGTGGTAAATGCTGTACTGCCCAACGTCTAACTGTGAACACTGTGCTATGGTGTAAAATACTGTGTTATGTGTGTTTACAACTGGTATAGCTTCAACGGCTGACAACAGCTGACAATGGCTAACGACAGCTGACAGTTGTCAACAACTGCTAACAGTAGGCATCCATCTTGGTTTTCCGACTTGTTAACTAGAACGCCATCAACTCAGGTGTAACATCATTCCCAGCTCCGACATCCGACTTCTGAGGTAACTGGAACGCAGTGCCTAAAAGTGCTGAAAAATGCTGAAATTGCTCACATGTCATAGTAAAGTTGTGCTGATGCATAAATTGATGTTGTATCTACTAAAATAATTCCTTTACACAGCAAAAAACTGTTGGTACAAATAAAAGAGACCTGTGATGTTGGTAACATCTCAGACAGGAGTTTTCTGCCCATGCAGTTGGTAGAATAAAAGTTGCCAGTGGGGATGTCCATGTCTCGTACCCTTGTCCTATATTCAAAGTGGTATCATGATATAAAGAGACAAGGCAGCCAGAAAGCTTGCATTTTTTAGCCCACTTTCCTATAGGAAAACTCAATTTTACGGTGTCAGTACATATACCATTACTTCTCTATGAGTGGGTGCTGATGTGTATGCGTGTTAAAAGCAGAGAAATGTGCAGTCTGATGCCTTCTCACTGTGCCACTAATGCTCCCTTAAATTTCAAAATCTCTGCCACAGGCTTCAGACCTAAGAGCAGACTTATGTAAGTCTAAGATGCTGGCAATTCTGCATCCAAAGATGGCTTCACATCACCAGTGCAACTGAAAACAACTCATATTGAGACCAACTCTGACATGGGAACAGGCCCATTTGTTATTTATGCAACATGGATACTTGGGGTGCAAATGACTATTACACTGAGGAAAGGAAAGAACAACAATGCATGTGCTGCACTTCAGGATGCTTTACAACATGTGCTTGTAAGGGTCCTATGAACTTTCCAAAGAATTACTGCACCAAAAATAGTGTATTATATATATTTATATATATATATATATATATATATATATATATATATATATATATATATATATATATACATGATTGTTCTGGATAATCCACTGTTTGTCATGAATTCTGGTATTAACATGCAAATTAATGATAATAAATATGTTAAACTTCATTTCACTCAGGAACTTGGCACTGTGTTGTTAAAGTGACTTTATTTTCAGTAAAATTAAAGTACAATTAAGTGGACTGATCTGTCAAGGTGACAGTGTTGCTAAGTTTAACACTGAGCGTATGAGTTTAAAATGATTAATTAAAAAGGTGAGCAATTAATCATTCTCAGCTTGCTTTGCAGACACACTCTGCAAGACTCTCTGTCGACACAGCTTGCTGCTTTGCATCCATGAATCATCTCTTCATTTGAATTTAATCTCACTTGCAGCCTTGAAGGGCTTTGAAGATGCGTTATTTTGTGAGTGTCCTAAATAAACAACAACCAGACATCCTGAGTGCTGCTTTTACCACCACTTTATCAGAAAACTTAGGGTATCAAGGCAAGTCCCTAACTTGTGAAGTCCAATCTATTTGCAGTCTGTTCAGTCGTTTCCTGAGCCTCCAGTGTGCTTCAAAGGCCGTTTGCAGACAGGCAGTTTGGGCTGTGAGCTTGGTGTTTGGCAGGTAACATGACGCCTCAACGATCCCCCTCATGTCAGGCTTTTATCCCCAACTAACAGTTTCACAGATCTAATCTTTCTTCCTCTTCCTGCACGCAAACACACCCAGCAGTGGGTGAATGATGTTGGAGGTGCCACTCAAACATCAGTTACGTTTGATTGCCATGCCTTTCACTCAGCGGATTTCTGTTCAACCTCCCATTGGATTTCCTAGAGACCCGATTATGCCTCCACACATACAACATAAACAACACAACAAATAGCTTGGTTATCGACAGCCTCACAGAAATATAAAGAGGAAGAGTGGGGACTTTGTGTTAACATCCCACATCTAAAGATGTTTGACAGTAATATATATATGTATATATATATAAATATTTAAAAAAAAAACAACGAAAAAAAAAAAACACCAGAGAGGACAACATCATTAGATTTTACCATATCACAGCCTGGACAGCTAGGTTCACACATAGACTACAAGAAACTAGATTAATCTTACTCTGAAAGGGCTGTTTTTGCCATCTGTTATTACAATCAATATCCATCTTAATATGTTGGTTTCTTTCTGATTTGGGTAACATTAGGTCAACATTAGGACTAGTCCTTTTTGGTTAAGAAGGTTCCAGAGCTAAACGACCTTGAAGACTTTGAGAGTCATCATGATCAGAGCTATTGAAACACTCAAAATAATCCATTAATACCTCTTTTAGCATAGGATACTTTGGACCATCTTAGCATCAGGGGTGTATATAAACAATGCAGTCTCAAACCATAAACAGACAGATACCGGATGAAGTTAGCAATGTCTAAGAAGGGACAGATATCAAGTTAACACCACTGGGTTTTAAAAATGTTCCCTCTTGAGTCTGAGCTTGTTAATGTAATGTATGAATTGTTTAAATTCTGACAATCAAAATTATGTCTAATCCAGAAAGAAAAAGCATCAGCATAAGGTATAACTTTCAAGTTGGGCCAAATGAAGTAGCTGATGTTAAACTTTCATATCTAACTTATGTATGGTTTGAGTAAATCATTTGCACATTGTAATTAGTTGATTGTATCACAACTTTGTCAATGTGGGCTTCCAGGGACAGTTAACTCCTGTGCAGGATTCCAAAAAGTGAGGTAATTTTGAAAACCGAGTTCAAGGTAAAACTAGGAATACATATGGCTTTCCCTTGCTTGTCCTAGATTGTCTACTGCTACTATGTGAAAGCAGTCCTCATCATGACTGCGCTAAGTTTATGATACTCTGATTTAGAAAAGGATTCTGCAAATGGGCCAAAAAAAGACACTAACTACAAAGCTCCTGCAGAGGGTGAAACACAACACAGACTGCACAGTCATAGTTCATAAGTGGCGTTTGCAAACATTTATATGAGCTATTATACATCAATCTGGAGTGAAATGTTCCCTTTTCGTTGCAATATGCCTCATTGCAAAAACACTAACTACACAAACACCAGCACTATAAGCCACATAGAGTTAGAGTGACATTTTCATCATCTGCTTAAACCATGTGGAAACTGCACTGAAGTGTCTGTGCTCAAATTCTACAGTGACCAAGACAACAATGCCATCTGTGGATGGCCAAGAACTGATATATCTGTACACAAATTCTGCTAATACTTTGAAACGACTGTTTTTATATTTATCAGGGGCTCAAAAGGTCTGGGCTGTCTATTTAGCTTCCTGCACATAAAGGCTGCACCATTACACACCAGGGGGTTATTTTATTTATATTTTATTACATGACAGATTCAAACAAATTATGAAAAAGTCAGAAGAACAGTGTTTGGATCACTGAGTAAAAGATACCAAATCCCAAAGCTGATTCCACAGCTATGTATTCATTAAGTGAGAATATAGGATTCTAAATGTCTCTATCCTGTCAGAGACAGAACACAGGGATTGATTCGACCAAATATAAGTTCAGTGACCTCAAACAAACATGGCTGCCTACAGGAGAACAGGTCCATGCTCATTGTTCATTGGGGGATTTAGAAACAGAGATAGATTCTCTCCTCTACCGTAAAAAGTTCTCCTCACTGACAGAGCTGCACTGAGACTATGAGCAGGCAATCCAGTCATAGTGAACTACTCATCACAGTGAGGAATTGTACAATGTGATGGTGACTGGCAGGAATGACTCCCTGCAGTGCTCCGTGGTGGCAATAAATCTGGTGCTGAGTGAGCTTCTGTGTTTGCCATGAAGTGGGTGGTAGACATTGTCCAAGATGCCTCTCAGCACGGCAGCGTCCCTTTCTCTGACACTGCTGTCACTGAGTCCATCTCCTTCCCCTCAATATCACCTTGCCTTATGGATCAGTCTGAAGAGTTTGCTGGCATCTACACTCCTCAGCTTACGACCCAAAGATTCAATGTTGACTGCATCCTGCTTTTGAGTTATTCTAATGGAATTCTAGCTATTGAATTTCCCCTTGAGGATTATTAAAGTTCTTATCTTAATGATGAAACTTTTGGTCAAATTCAAAATAAATGACAATTACTTTTAAGGATATTTCTACACAGTGGTGAGTGTTTGATTTGTTCAACATGCCGGTTTGCTGAAGGATCAATACAGAGAGTTGATTGTAGGGATTGTGTTGTCATTGACAAACAAATACAGATCAGAGAACTCTATCAGACTCCAGCGGATGTATGCTAAGCGTTATGCATGCAAACAACTTAACTGAAGTATTGGCATATTAAACCATACACTTCGAAGGATTATTGAGTTTCTAAGAGCTAAAGCTTTGCAGACTTATCTGTTGGACTGCCCTCTTGCAGCAGCAGCAGAGTCTGGTATAAGTGTATAGATCCTTAAACAAATGTTATCAAGGATCAGTTTTGTAGCTGTGTTGGTGAATTGAGCAGCTGCCAAGAACAAGTTAAAGGATTTCAACAGTATGTTCGCAGCAAGGCATCTGAGAAACGGAAGTGAGATAAGCTGCTGAGACAGCCTGTTATTTCCTGCTCCCATGATGGAAACAGATTGAATTCTGTGTTGATCTGCCAGGATTATTCTTACAGCATTAAAAATCAAGCTGTTAATATTTTAGTCAATTAAGAGGCAGAACAAAAGCAAAAAAAAAAAAAAAAGTACTCATATTTATACTGTAGAGGCAAAGCTGCTGTACTGCAAAGCTCTATCCAGCCAATTAATGAAGAGTCCAGTGATGATGGATGGGATACTGAACTTCAAATCAAAGACCAGAGGGTCTCCTACAGAGAGGTTTCCAGATCTCCTCAAAAAGCAGTAATGTAAGCTGTGTTTTCATCTCCTATAGCAAGAAAAGAGCATCTCAAAAAGTAGTCTTGTTACAACTCAACTATGAACAGTTTCTTTAAGTTTTATCAAAATTTATCAGCCTATAAAGAGAGCACTAACTATAAAGGGACTTATGCTCTGATTTCATTTTGGTCAGGCTCCACTTATTCAGATGGAAAGCCTTTTACAGAGCAAACAAGGCTGGACCCACCAGTTGAATTGCAAACTCAAACCCATCAGCTATGAAGACTGTTTTCTCTCTCTCTCTAGGCATGTTTATTTAAACGCCATAGCAAGTCAACTGCTTCACGTGATATTTAAGATTCATGACATTTACAGATCACTGAAACATATTTTTAAAAAGCACTTAAAAAAACCATTAAAACCATTAAAAAAGGTTTGAAAAGGTTTAAATTTCTTACACAATGTTAAAAACAAACAAAGTTGTTAAACAACAAACATAAGCCTTCAATAATCAGTCTTCATCTGTATCTCATACCAATAATCTAAACAAATGCAGGCTGTGGCGCTGTACAGTTGCCCACCTCTCAGTTGGAATAATGACTAAATCTGAACTCCAATCATTGCAGTTACATATTGAAATGTCCTTAGGCAAGACTCTGACTTCCACATTGCTCCAAGTGGTATACCCAGAGGTGTGGGACTAGTTAATACTCATATGTATTTACACAGCACCATCACAGTATGAATGTGTGGTGAATCTCATGTAAAAGCACTACAAGTGGTTAGAATATGAAGAAGTCCCAGTGAAAGTGCAATGTACCACTTGATATAAGGCCTGTAATACCGAGCAACCAAATCATCACAAAAATGTAGCCAATATATTCTGAGACAGTATTCAGGGATTTATGAAGTCTTTTAGTACGCTTTCAGGGCTGTCATTAATTTTATTCTGAATGCCGCCTAATCAGTCAAAAGAAAAGTTGTTTTGACTTGCCTAATGTCCCTACAACAGGCTGCCAAAGATTTGGAAAAACTATTTTCCCATAAACCAGCTAGGCTAATATCTGACAAATATCCAGTACTGGTTTAAATGGGTGGAGAAGGCCTACAGCAATGTGGGGGGAGGATACAGTTGCCTTATCTGGGGTTGCCCCTTATCTAATGACCAGCTATGTTTGTGATCTTCATTGTTGGGATCTTAAAGGTGTAAACATGTCACTGCCATAGACTGTGTATACTATGGACAACTTGGTTCCACCTTCCGCCAGTATATGGATTTAAAGCCAAAAACCTCTCTGTAATTCAGCATTTTTTCTCCACTTCCTGAAACCATCAGTAGCATTGTACACGCTCCACCACTTGCGCAGTAGCATTGTACGCATTCTGCGGTAGAGTCGCCAGGAGTTGCTGGGATGATGCTCGGCTCAAACAGTGTATCCCCTGGTGAGCTACGCAACCTTCATATGCCTGTAGGTTGTATTAAGTGTCAGGCATTGAAAACATGAACCTTCTAATAACTTTTAAAAAACGGAGCTGCACAGAAAAAAGAGGACTTGAGCACAAACCAGTCTTACAGTAACTACATGTCAACATCGCAAGCAGGGGGGAGAAACTTATATATTCCGTGTAATTAATTTCTCAAGTTTGTCCACAGCTCCATAGGGATTGCTGAAGGAGGCGGAATTTATGACCTATACTGCAGCTCGTCACCAGAGTGTGCTGTTCTCGGGGTGGCTTCACCCAGCGAGGAGGCAGACGGCGTCCATTCCAATAACAGTCTATGGTCACTGCAACTGCAACAGGAATGTTGCACCCAACTGTTGTTATGAAGAAGAAGCTGAAGAGTTTCCGGGCTCAACCTTGGAGTTGGGGTTTGGAGCTTGGACATCCAGGTGGGACTTTGAAGCAGAGCTGCTACTCTTTTATATCAAAAAGGAGTCAGTAGAGATTGTATGGTTATCTGATAAGTGCCTCCTGGACACTTATCTCCAGGTACTTTTAACTGGGAGGAGACCCCCAGGTAGATAGATGGATGGATGGATAAATGAATGGATGGATGGATCAATGGGTGGGTGGATGTTCCATTATTGTTAAATTAACACACAACAGTTTATGTGTTTATTTATCTATTTATCACCATGGGTGCTTTGTTTTGTTCAACATTCTCTTAACTACACACTTTCAAGGCCTCCAGCAAAACTTTCTCCAGCAAAAATGTTTTCCCACAGTAGTACTTGTAACTGCAGGATTCAGACATAATTAGAGTTGTGAAAGTCTATTTTCTTTGGATGGTGGTTGAGAAAAAGCAGAAGTCCCCCTAGCATATAGAAAACAAAGGAATATTAAACCGAATATAAGGGGTTGGGCTTGCTGTAATGTTGCAGTTACATACACAGACTGAGTAAGGATGTTTTACAGGTTGGGCGGATGTTACTTTAACAGTTATGCTGCTTATAGTTTAAAGGATGAATATAGATTCAAATAATCTTTCTGTCACTAATGAAATATTGATTGGCCATGAGATTCTCATTGAAACAAGTCAAGTCACTCTTGTGTGAAGTGAAATCCAGGTTGAAGCATTGGGGTTTAGAAATACGGTCCATATCTCAGATAAAGCAATCAAAAGTTCCAGTGGTTCTTGAAAACCTCATACAGAGCTTTAACCACAGTAACTCATAAGTGCTAAACACTGTACCTTCACTCTTTATTTCACAGCATGATTATAGGAATGTGCTTGAATACAAATCAGTCTGCCTGCTGTACTTTGTGATGTTTCTGATTGACCCTGTGTGCAGATTTGAGGATCTACTTTCTCTGCAGTCCTTTTGTCTATACTTTTGTCTTTCATTGTGATTAAGGTTCATCCTCGCTTTGGCTCTTTCACACAGGGATAGTAATATATTGGCATGCATGCATTATCTATTCATAGACTAAATCACTGACATATCCTAATTTAAAGGGAAACTCCTAAACTCCTTTATGCAATCAGGCATAGGACAAAAGTGTGAAAAAAGATCAAAATTTCTTTAAAGTCCCACTCTTTTTTTTAATTTTTTTTTATTATTTTATACTACTTTAAGTGTTTTCAGTGGTCTTTAAATTGTCATTATGAAGTTTTTAGACAAAGTCACATTACCTGTATCATTTTCAAGAGCTGTTCTTCTGCAGAGCTCCAGTAGCTCTTTAGTAATTCGACTCTGAGTTGTTGGCAGACATGATGAACGTTAATATCATAATTAGCTTTCTTATGAGCATTGCAATCCGCCAACACACACTTGTGCAGCAATTGTCCTCTCTACTTTTACGAGTATGGCCTGTGTAACCGGACTCCAGGATTGGAGCTTGGATTTGTGACATAGGAAATCCCGCTGTGTCTGAGCCTGCTGTTTGGGTCTGCCAGAGGTTCACAGCAATTTGAATGCAGAAATACTCAGAAATGCAATTTTGCTCTTATTTTTTCTCATGATATGTCCTGTAGCACCAGAAAAATGCCATATAAACGTGTAAAAAACAAACAAGAAAAACATGATTTTCATCAGAGTGGGTCGTTAAAGTTTAAAAAGTCAATTTTTAAAAAGTGAGGCAGAGCTACCGTGGGCTGTTGACTTTTTTAACATTTCAGCGCCCCTTGTGGAGAGCAGCCTTTGCTTATTTTGTCCTCCATATGAATCAGCAGTGTCTTTTGACCAACCAAAAAAAAAGTAAAATGTAAAGTGGATATCTTATATAGAATTGTAAAAGCAGGGCTGTTTCCTCACCTACTTGACTGACACCTACCCTTTCCCTCTTGTTTCAGGCATTAAAAATTCCAATATACAGACAGGTATTATTGTCACGCATGGTCTTTGATTTTAGGGTAAAATGTAAATGCATTTCCGTCTATTTCATTACTGTCAAAAGACGCCTCACAGGAGATTTAATGTTACATTGGAAATAAAAATAAAAAACAAAATTGGAAAACTTGGCCCAATCTAAAAGAGGTCAACTAAGCCAAAAGAACAGCAGCAACAAAACTAATTGGTGGTGGTGGTAGGGCAGGGTAAGGTGAGTACAACACAAAAATAAGGGCTAAGCCAAAGTGAATACCAACTAAACATCTAAAATTTGTTTTCTGTCCCTGGGGTGTCTGGAAATGAGGAATTAATGAGTTTAGTTTGCTGCTCCTACAGTCTGAAATTATCTGCTGGAGGATTGGAGTCTGAGTAAACTGGTCTGTTGAAGTGTTTAAGAAGTAGACTGAAGATATTGGAGGAAGATGCATCAAGATGTAGATGATTTGACTGATGGCTTTTTTTTCCAGCATCAATCTTGGCCATGGACATTTCTTTTAGAGGAGATTTTTAACCTCAATTACTAGTTAAAGAATTTTTGATTAATACTGAAATCTTTGGGGATTTGCAAAACGACCAAGACAGTTTTGAACTTGTGGGCATATTCCTCAAGTTATGATGAAAAAGTACAGAGTGAAATAACCTCATTACTACATCGTCTTCTGATCTAATAAGATTTCACATAAAAAATGTAGAAACAGCAGGGGAAGTTTTGGGGTTTCTGTTTGTTTGTTGTTGTGAGTAGTACTAACCACTCAAATATCAGCTGGCTTTTGTGTGTGCAGACATGAGGAAAGCAAAAAGAAAAGAAATGCACACCAGTGCGATGACATCCCAGCTCCCATCGGCAGAATCCTGAGGATGATTTTTTTAACTTTATAATGAGACATTTGCATACAAGTACAGCCAACAATCCATTTCATATCCAAACTTTCCACTTCGGTAACACATCTGCCTGGCTGTGTGTTATGAAAGTCTGTCAGCGTTAAGATTTCCTGACTACCAGGAGTGCGTCAGAAATTATTGATCTGACCTCAATTCAACAAACAAGTTTAGCTTTAAAAAGTTTACTTCTTCTCTTAAGGACAAACATGTCAAAGTTTGCAAATTTTTACTTCTTCAAAATCTGTATCATGGTGGTTATTTTAACAACCTCCAGCCGCCTCATGTGTGAGTAAATCACAAGACAAGCTTTGAGTCAGACTCAGACTCGCACCACCGCGCTAAGCTATAGAGAAGCTATAAATGCCGCACAGATAAGGATGTGTTGACCTGTTTGAAGCCTACTGCTGGCTACACATGCATATTGAAAAGTTGGTGTCCATTCCTATCAGTAAACATTGCTTATAATAATAGCATAATAATACATTTTATTTATAAGTGCTTTTCTGAACACTCAAGATCACTTTACAAAATAAAAACGGAAGCATAAAACAACAAGATAAAAGCAAATACAGTAAAAAATAGGACTAAGTAAATTACAAGGATAATTAAAAAGAGTGGGCTAATCTGAACAGGTGGGTTTTGAGTCTGGATTTGAGAAGCGGGAGGGAGTCAATTGTCTGAATGTCAAGTATAAGTGAGATCCAGAGTTTAGGAGCAGAGCGGCTAAAAGCTCTACTTCCTATGGCGCTGAGGTGGGCTGAAGGCATGGTGAGGTGGATGAAGGAGGAGAATCTGAGGGAGCGGGAGGAGGTGGCTACATGGAGGAGAACAGAGAGGTAAAAGGGGTGAGATTTTGGATGGCCTTAAATGTATACAAGAAGATTTTAAATTGAATTCTGGATTTAACTGAGGGCAAGTGGAGCTGTAGGCCATTACGAAAAAATGGTTAGTGTCATATACTACCAAAAAAATGTTGGGCCATTTTAAAAGGTTTCTAAAAACCAACTGTCTTGTTTTCAAACAAATCTAATATCTCATCATTTGGGAAATTTACTCAGGTGTGTTTGAACTTATTCTGTTGGCAGAACAGTCTGCAGCCTGTGTAACAAGATGAGGTACCTGAGTTTGCACTGGCTGTCCAAACTTCTGTTTTTTGGTTCAAGCAGAGCTTCCATAATTTAAAACTCTTAATAAGCAGATTAAAGGCTGGGAGAATTAGTGGGCATTTTTTTTGCACACATTGGAAGCAGCTGTAGTTGGGCAGCAGACTGTGCCTCCCTGTGCTGCTGCTAAGACTCTGCAAAAATAATGGTACGATCCAAGGTTGCTAATTAACTTTTTTGTCCATCTGCAACTGCAGCTGATGGACTCTGAAATCTACCAGTCACTCATTCATTTTACCCACCCTTTTATTTTAACTTAAAGCATTGTGTGATCATATACAGCCTTTTATGATAACCAAGGTTTGCAGTCTTCAAGCAAAGGGCTTTATTATAAAGACAAACTGTTCAACTACTAAAGAAAGTTCTGCCGTGCTCTTCACCCTGGGTCACAAACAGGAAAAACAGGAAAAAAAAAAAAAGGGGCTTTATTGCAGCCCCCCTACAGAAACACTTACAGGAGCTGCAATAAGTGGCAGGGGCTGGAAATTAGCATCTATTCAGACTCACATTGTCAGCAAGTGACTAAGACGTAAAATCTCACTATATTATTAAAAGCACAAAGATTGGAGGCTAATCCAATAGAGGATGAATGTGAGGTAATACTGCTTTGTTCAATAGGGGGCACAAAAATGAGTCTGGAGATCAACTCAGGGTGGCATCGTCATCAAACCTGTGAAATTTGAAGCAGAAAAAGAGTGTTGTGTATTTTCACAGGGTGGCGCTATGATTGTAGTTGAGATATAGCTACAAAGAAGTAGTCTGTAACTAGACCTTGAACCTGTCCATAAATATTAACAGAATGAAACAAGCAAGTAAAAAAATCAACTTTTTGTTTATTAGCAAGACATGACATTTTGACAAGCCAGACCCTTGAAACCCTTGAAAAAACTTTGATAAATCTAATCTGTTATGTGTTTATGATGAACTATGGCCTGTCAGAGTTGATAAGATGGACTCCTTGGACAAGTTTGGTCAGAGATCCACCCTGTAAATCGACAAATCAAGTAAAATTTCTGAACTCCTGTGGGGGTAAAAGATGGGTCCAATGGGGTTTTTCAGTAGGTCTTGGCGTGACCTCAGTCTTCGTCTAGATATGATTCTTTTCCCACCTAACAAGGGTGCATTTGAACTGCATGCACAAGATTAAAATTACAGATGACATTGCAAGTTTTGCCATGTCTGAAATTATACCTGCAATCCTGACTTAAGTATTGGAACAAATAGAAACATCGTAGACTTTCTTTATTCACAGCTCATGTAAATTCAACCTTAATATACAAAAGTGAACGATTGCAAAAGACACAAGTATGCATAGAAGTAGAGTTGCAACCACTCAGACATGCAGAAACTCAGAGTGAAAAAGTATACACTAGCATAAACACACACACACACACACGCAGACACACACACAGACACAGACACACACACACTAATCAAATGAAAGACTGAACATTGATCCATGTGTCAGTGTTTATGATATCTTATTATTCTGGGCTGGTTGTTGAAAGATTTTTACTTATCTGTTCATACAAGTTTAATCTAAAACCAACTTATTACCGTGAGTGTTTGGTCGATCTCTTCATCACTGAGTATAAAACAATATACACACACTTCTGATCAAGGATAGAGAGAGTTTGCAGAAAACATTTACATTTTCAACTACTGAATTAAAATGTCACCCAAGATCACATTTTCTGCCGCGCCGTGAAGCATTTCATACTACATTTCACTCTGCACATTGAGTCAGGTTACTAACCTGATCAAAATCCATTTCATGAGTTTGCTCAGTTGAGCAGATGTGTCGTCTCTGGGCCAGCCTGCTGCCAGAGCAAATAACTCGGCATGCTGATGTCTCAGTGCTGGATTTTGTTGTAGTTCATCGGCAGACAATACAGCCAAAAGCATTGTAGATTTATGTCATATTTATATTTACTAACTGGAATACTTTTCTACTCTACAAAAGCTAGAGTAGAACATCTGCTTTTAAGCTTGTATATTCATGAGCAGGAAGAATTCAGGAAGCTGACAATCAAGTGAGCAGCTGTTTGATACAATGGCTGTCAAATAAACTGCAGGGAAACTTCTGTGATTTTAAGGTTGGGGACACATACCTGTGCCTAAGGTAAGCAGCCTGCAGGGCCAGACAAACTTTATCCTCATGTGAAGGCTTGCTGTTAAAAATTCTAAACCACTGGTATAATTACTGATTTCTTAATACAGAAATAAACCATTGGAGAGAAGACACAAATGAAGAGTAATTAGAGCAGAGGGTGTATGTGTGTGTTTACTTGGCAGAGACAGATGAAGAGAGAGATGAAAAGAGAGGAGGAAACAGGCAGACAAAGAGAGAGATTGAGCTTTCAGCCGACTCGAATTCAAGGCAGACACAAGGTTAGAATTCAAACACGTTCACTGATCACACTAATGAGGATCCATGTTAATTGAAGCAGGTAATTCATCAAGGTTTGACTTTAATTATCCATTTTGACTGCTAATTCAAAAGCATACACATTCATATGGCTGTTTGAAAAGGCAATTACAAGCTGCCTGTCGCATGAACACACACACACACACACACACACACACACACACACACACACACACACAATATGTTACAATAATTGAATGCCATTTATAGAAACAAAGTGCAAACCTACCAGCATTGTTATATTTGAGCCAGACAGAATTCATCTGAAGTGACACCTCTCTCTGATACACTCCACAGAGGAATCCCATAATAGTCTGATGAAGACTCAACCACAGTGTCAGTCTTAGTGTGAAAAAGTTACTGAGTAGGCTTCAGAGGCTGCTCTAATTGCTTTCTAATTTCTGATCTATACCCTGTTTTATTCACTGAACAGTTGGGAATTTAATCTGTTCATGTACCATGGTAGACTTATTTTGTCTTCCTCTGTCTGGGTCTCAGCATCATGGACTTGAACAGCCTGTGCCTCAACTTCTGTAGCAGCACTTTGACACAGGATCACCTAAGCTTTGACAAGTAGCTCTCTACTTGTGCAAAGTACCTCAAAAAACTTTTAGTAGAAAGTTTAAATGACTCAGGGTAAAGAAGTGCAGCAGAATGTGTCGGTCAGAGTGACTTGGCCGTGAGCGCCGGCTCTTGTATGTGAACAGAATGAGCTGGATCCTTGTTGGATGCCGGTTCCTTTTTCTCCTTTTTTGATTTGATACAAGACAGAATAAAAGGAAAATGGTCTCTCTGTGCCGGGATAAGGAGGGTTTTTACTGGACTGGTCTGATGGTGTGATAACAGTTTATGGCAAAAATCACATAAACTCCTGATTTTCTGGAAATGATGCAATTTAATTTGATTACTATTGATATTTTTACTATAACAAGTTAACCAAATCTACATAATTAAACAGGGACCAAATTCCCACACCTACAGTTCTTTTTGTTTCTTCTATTAATTTTTTAATGATATTTTATATGTTTTATGTATTTATGTACAGTGATGTGAAGTTATTTTGACAAGAGGAGTTCATGAAACTAAGTTTATCTGCTTGCTTCATCGTTTACCGAACTTTGGGACAACAGGGCTTGTTTCAGCTAAATTCAGCACTGTTTCATCACTTCCTATGTATGCTAACCATAGACTGTATATAGAATGGATACAGTCTGCCTCCTCGCCTGGTGAAGCCACTCTGAGAACAGCACCCTCTGGTGACAGGCTGCAGCATAGCTCATAAATCCTGACTCCTCCAGCAATTCCTTTGGAGCTGTGGACAAACTTTGGGAACTTATTACACTGAATATAAATGTTTCTTCCCCCTGCTTGCAATGTTGACATGTAGTTACTGTAAGACTGGTTTGTACTCAAATCTTTTTTTTTTTCTGTGCAGCTCCATTTTTAAAAGTTGTAAGGGGGTTCCTGTTCTCTATGATTGACACTTTGATACAGCCTATGGGCATGAAGTTCCCGCCAAATGTGTTCAACGCTACTGCTCAAGTGGTGGTTGAGGGAGTGGAGAAAATCCCGGAAATACCGAGAGCAATTCAGCTTCAAATTCATATAATGGCAGAAGGCAGAACCAAGTTGTCCATAGTATGTACAGTCTATGACGCTAACTTTAACGTACTTTTAAGTTCTGTTGGACAAAAAATAAAACACACGTGACCTGGGTTGAAATTCTGTAACTTAGTTTGGACTATAATGGTGGTGATTAGTGTTGTCATACAGTTTTATAATTAGAGTTTCTTACTTAGTAGGATCATGCTAAAAGTTTTGGCCATGACTTGACAGACAGACATGGTAGACTATACAGTTAAGACTAGCTACAGCCACAGTTCGATTAGGCGACTTAACTGGACTACAGTCCTTATCCCAGTTTACATGCACTGGGCAAGAATCAAGTTAGCAATGGAAACATGTTTGCCTCTGTTACAGTAGGTGGTGACATGTCCCCTTTTAGCATGTTGCTGTTGGGTTGTCTCCTGTTTGACGTGTTTTGGATCGAAACAGCCACTAAAACACATCCCATGATGTGAACTTGATTGTTGTCCAGTCAAACACACTACAGAAAATAAAATCCCTACATTCAGGCTGTAATTCTGCTTAACAACATGTAGTCTGACCACAACATAAATTTGCTCTCAGGTTAAACAGTGTGCATGACCAATAGTCCTTTTCAAAGCATCAGCTCCATGATTGACTAGCAACCTATTCAGGCTTTGCCTAAGACCTCAGTCTGGTCCAATGACAGCTGGAATTGGTTCCAGTCCCTTATCTGACAGCGTAAGCTGTGCAGATAATGGATAGATGGACTTGGAGATGTTGAAAAAGTCCACTGAGGATGGAGACAAGGACGCTCTTCTGTGAAACCTCAGCCTCTGTGGCAACACGTTAGCATCCTGCATAATATCATATTTACACCCTCAACATAATTTTTCATATGTAAATGTACTGAGGCATGATGCTGTTTTCAGTCAGCTTGTCATTATTCTTATGTAACATTTGTTAATTCAAAAAGGCAGTTATGAACAAGTTTGACATCTAGAGTTTACATGAGAACACAGGTTATTTTCGTTTGTGTGGCCCAAACTCTTCACAGAATCAGGGGAATATTTTGGATGGGATCTAATAAGTTTGTTTCATAACTATGGAAGACAACCCTTCGCATAGAATGTTTGGTGAAATGTGCTTTTAAGGTCCTCAAAGAGCTCTGACAGAGAACACAGCTTGTGGCTTTACCCAAAATTAGAGTAAATCCAATCATTCCTATTTTCCCAGATCCGTCTCATGAATCCGAAAGCCCTGAACTTTTAACCCTCAAAGTTGAAGAAGGGAGATTTAAGTTTTAAAAATCCACCTGTAGATCTCTTTATCAACATCCTGGCAGGACTCCATGAGCTGTCATAAAATCCACCCTCAAGATGTGATGCAACTGCAGACTTCTTCTCAGCCTGACAGTCTGAAAATCCCACGTTTGAAAAAAACAGTATGCAGTAGGAAACATGCTGGTGGTAATAGACTCTCCAGAAGGCGAGAAATTAGGAGGGGGAATGGCTAAGAGCAGAGCGAAAGAGAAAAAAAAGCAAGTAAAGAAAGATCCTTGAAGAAATGTTGATTCAAAGCTGAGAGTCCTCCTTTTGGCTTTGCGTGAAGAGAGTGTTTCCCAGTGGTTAACACAGAGATGTCACATTTCATTTGCTTCCCAGAGATAAAAACAGCAGACTGTGCATATAAACATGCAAACATTAGACTTATCCTTTCAAAGTAGAGCTGCGTGTAAGCCAGCAGTGCTGTATCCTCTCATAATAAAAGCTTAAGTGTAACTTAAAGCATGCCAATGTTCTGTGAAACATATCAACCGCTATAGACACACGGAGAACCATGTGCTGTATACTGTATAAACACACACTTCATGCTACACTACACAAAGTTCCACTGAGAGAAAGTGACATTTGGGAAGCTACAGGAAGCCATGTTGTCACTCCTGATAAATCACTTGGAGCAAAGCCTGTACATACTCAGTGTGCGTGGGTGCGTGTGTTTGCGGGGGTCTCTATTAAATTAAATGAGTCAGCACATTTAGACACATACAAGACATAAAATAGCTTATAGACTTGTTCATTAGAGGCCAAAGTGTGGTCAACTGTCAACACGATTACATGTCTCACCTACTTCACTGTGACATGAAAAGACATGTACGTGTGCACAAGGTTATGTTTTTTCATGTTTTAGTCTGTGTTGTACCTGTGCTTCAATTATGGGTGTATTGGTGTGCTAACATGGATGTGAAAAAAGCAAAAATTGCATAAGTGAGTTGCTTGTGGAGTAAACACAAAAAGGCATGATTAGACCTAAGTTCTTGTGAGGCAACTTGAGGTGGTGCGAATTGAGCGAATCATTCGCTAACGATCCAAATCTTTAATCTGTTCAATGGGCTTTCGCTACATCTGCTTATTTGTGAGAGTTGAAAAATCTGAACTCCAGCGTATCACTCGTGCCACTGAAGCCATACCAAACAGAAGAGAGTTACAGTAATGATGTTTGGAGGAGACGAGGGCATGATGACTTTTTCGGTTATGAGAGTGCTGGTTCGATTTTGGAGATGGTGGGTAATTGATGGTTAATGCAACTGTGTGACTTGTCTTATGGGAGATTCAAAAGTATGGTTACCCTCAAATTTCTGACTTTAAATTTGATATCATCAAGGCTGATTAAAATAAGACTTATTTTGTTGATTCGATGAGTTATTTCAGATTATGAAAGAAAGTTTTGAGCCATCCTAAAGTTTTCATCACTAAGACAGCAGTTCTGTTTCTAGAGTCCTAAGGTCTCAAAGGAAAGTATATCTGTATATTTTATCTGCAAGACTCACAGTTAAATGCTGGTGTGCACTTCCATTATTGGTAATTGTGATCAGCCTGTAAGTTTGCATGATCAGCAGATACAGAAAGTCCAATATTTTGCATTCCTACCACTAAACAAGACTGCCTCTTCCTAAGTCATTTTAAATTTGTTTTTGTTTTTTTCTGTCTATTGATTTTTTTTTTCCACGATGTTATTGTCCTCAAGAGCAGAAATGAAGTGTGTGTAATGGTGAAGTGGCCCATTGTGACTTAAAATTGCCTTCCCCCTTCAATTATAATTTAGGCTGCTTAATGAATAATACATGCTGTCATTTGAGGAAATGAATGACTGTTTTTCATTATATTTTTCACACCTTCCATTATTCCTCCATCCTCTGACCATCAATTTCATGTTATTTTATTTGTTTGGACCCATATTGGATGGATTATATTCTTGTTTTTTTCATTTGAATTCCCTAAGGCCCTGTAATCACTCACAGGTGTTTCTTACTCTGGCTGATTACCCATCTGCTGAGGTTGTAGGTTTATGGAGCTGAAAGGAAGAGGAAAAAATGGAAGTATTTTTGCTCAAAAAGGCAGAGCTAAAGGCTTGGATACACACGGATTGCTTGCTGAGTAGATGCACTGGCCGTTGATGAATTTATATAACTGATGAGTCAATTGTTGACACTATGAGCGTTGACAGGCAAAGATGCTGACTCTAAACCGTCAAAATGAGTTTCTATCATCTTACTTTTTTGGGCTGTTACCCTCCCCTTTGAATTTATCTTCTGGATCCACTTCATTTCATCCAAACAAGAATTTGTAAAAGGGGGAAAAGGCTCTGTGCAAGAAAGCAGCATGTCATCAAATAAGCTTAACAATATGCCATCATAGTTTTAAAAGGATGTGCACTGTGCCATAACTGCCTGAAAACTTTTTCCGCCAACGTTCAGACAGGAAGTGAACCACAGGTGAACGGAGCACCATACTACCTTCAATCTGGACTGTCAGCTTCTTTTTATGAGGTAGTCAAGACATTGATGGCCCCTTAATCTCTGGTTGCAGTTGAGCTCATGCAGCCTGTCTCCACCATGTCAACAGATGGAACATAGGTCAAATGTGTAAACTGTCTGTACCTGAGAAGGAGGGGGCAGTGAAATAAAACAAATCCAACTCTCACTCTGTAGACCGTCCTCTGTAATGGAGTCTGTCTTTTTGCTATCAAATACACACAAAACAGTGCTTGATAGTGGTGTATGCTACTTTTAACGACTGGTTTGTTAGCTAAAAAAGAAGCCTGATGAGAATTGCACGTCTAGTAGGGAAACTATGTCCTTTGCATACACATTTAAAATATCAGTTGAAAAACAGGTGATTAATAAAAGCCAGATTTATATTGATGCCTTCTCACATTCAAATCCTTTACATATCTACTTTCATTTTTAACTATCATCATCATGTTTGCATTGAGGGGTGGCACAATGGTGTAGTGGTTAGCTCTGTTGCCTCACAGCAAGAAGGTCCTAGGTTCAAATTCGGGTCAGGGTGTTTCTGTGTGGAGTTTGCAAGTTTGCCAGATGTGTATATCCCAAAAACATGCAGAAGTGGGGTTAGGTTAATTGGTTACTTTCAAATTACCCATAGGTGTGAATGTGAGCGTGGATGGTTGTTTGTTTCTATATGTCAGCCCTGCAATGATCTGGCGACTTGTTCAGGGTGTCCCCTGCATCGCCAGAAGATGCTGGGATAGGTCCCCCGTGACCCCCAATGGGATAAGTGGTAGAAAATGGATAGATGAATGTTTGCATTGATTCTGCAAATGTGTTCCAATGGGATCTATGCACATGACAATATGAGTGTGCCACGAGTTGACTATAATGCCTGCAGACACAAATATAAAAAACTCTGTCACAATCACTGTAATTCTGAATATATCCTGACTGAAATGGGGATGTGGGAACCATCAGGATTTGTGTGTTTATGACTATTTCCTGTCAAAGACACAGACACACAAAGACACAGACGATACACAAGTATTTGTCATTATAATGAACTGTGGAGTCCCAGGTTTTATCTGTCAGTTTCAGTGTGAACATTACACACAGATATCCAATCTACAAACATACTTAGCACACACTATCTCTCAAACACACTATTTGTCCTCTGAGTATTGCAGAGCTGTCTAACTATATTTATGAATGATGTCATTAGAGCAGGAAGAGATGAAGATGTGAGATTGAGAAGTGGGAGAAAAATGAGGGCCAGAGGCAGAGCTGGGTAACTGAACCACACTAAGGATTCAGACTGAACGTAAGCCTTTACCTTTACTGCTGTTACTCAAAACACTGCAGCAACCATAACCCAATATCTGATCTCACATCCAGTCTCAAAACACCTGTGTGTTTTTATTGCTAGCTGTCAAGTGACTAATCTACTTTCACTTTGACTGTCTATGTAACTTTACTTTTGATAACAATGGAGAAGAACCTGTGGTGTTTTCAGCCTCTCTAACAGTCATGAAAAACATTAACTTTGTTAACTTTTCCCAACACACATCTTTACTTCATGAAGAGTCCTCTTGCATGCAAATTAAGAGGCTGCATGTAACAATGATGGCCAGTTTGGGGTCACAAATGAATTTATTTTTTATCTTTTTTTTTTGAGTGCTTGACAGATACTTGAAATGTGTATTTGCTGATTTTACTCATTCGTTATAATAAAATGCAGCTGTTAAATCACAAATGTAACAACGAGTTGAATGATTACCTGTTACAAAGCACTGCATCACAAATATGCAGCTGATATGGTGAACTTCTTTCTCCATTCTTCCATATGAAACCCCACTATTGCTGTGTTCAATTATAACTTTAAATAACACTAATATCATGAGATTAACCTTCCTTTATCAGCAGCTGTGTAATGTTTCTCATCCAAGTATCATACTGTTGTCACAGTCAGTCGACGTCAAGTTGCCACCTCTGTGATGGCTGAGACGCAAGATGGTGCCAATTTGTCTTTATATTGCAGATGAGGTGTAACAGAGGCATAAATCCCTGTGTATGACACTCTGTATGTTTATATGCACTTGAAAATAGATTTGTTGCACTAGTCTGACTGATATTAAACATTAAAAATGCATTTAAATAACTTAGTCTGACTGAAACCACACTCAAGTCGAACTATTAAAGTGTTAACTGATGTACCCGTCTCTGTTATGTACATGGCTCAATGAAGCTGCAACTGGCTTAAACACTCCCATATTTACTGAAGAACCGCTGTATTCTGTATAAATATGTTGATTATTTAGACTCAGAAAAACACAAATTTATACAGCAAACTTAAAGTTTTGTTTCCTGTCCCTCTTTAAACAGCCTGTCCAGGTAAGAAGAAGAAAAAGAAGAACTTTATTGATCCCCGAAGGGAAATTCAATTGTCTGTTGTCTCACGTAATATGTCTATAAAAGTTATCTATTATTTACATAAGAGTTATAAAGCCTGATGGTTGTTGGTACAAAAGATCTTCTGAATCTTTCTGTCCTGCAGAGAGTGGAGCCGTCCACCACCATTGGCCCTTTGGTCCATCAAGGTGTTGTGAAGTGGGTGATCCATGTTCTTGAGAATAGTCTCTACCACATCTTCCACTGAGTCCAGCTTGAGTCTACCACAGAGCCAGCCTTTGTCACCAGTTTGTTAAGACATCTTGCATCTTTGTGTTTGATGCTTCCTCCCCAGCAGACTGCAGCGTAGAACAGAACACTTGCCACCACAGACTGATAAAACATCTGCAGCGTCTTACTACAGATGTCTACTGATTGGAGTCTTCTCAGGCAAAAGAGGCGGCTCTGCCCCTTTCTGTAGTTGAAGTCTATATTCTTTGACCAATACAACTTATTATCCAGATGTACACCTAGGTATTTATATGATGTCCACTCCACAGGTGTTCACTGGCTGAAGAGGGGGTTTGGATCTACGGAAGTCTATGCACTTTAAGAGTCGAAGAACATGATCCTCACATAAACCCCAGGTTCCTCCAGATGACACGGGGCATGGTGAAGCATGTAAAGGACAGCATTATCCACTCCAATGTGTTCTTTGTATGCAAACTGCAGGGAGTCCAGTTTGTCTTTGACCTCAGACCTCAGAAGGTGTAGAATCAGCCGCTCCAGGGTATTCATGATGTGTGAAGTGAGGGCCACTGGTCTGTAGTCATTGAGTTCAGCAGGACATTTTGTTTTTGGTACTGACACAATGCAGGATGTTTTCCACAGAGTGGGTACCCACCCCAGCTGCAGACTCAGGTTGAAGATCTTGTGGAGAGGTTGACACAGTCTCTAAGCAGCCTTGGACACACACCATCTGGACCAGCTGCCTTCCCAGGACAAAGTCTTCCAAGCTCCATCCTCACCCCTGTTTCGGTGACAGACAAGGACTGGTGTTCGAGGAGGGAGGCAGTTGAAGTGGTTGAGACATTTGAACAAGATGGAGGAGGAAGGGGAGAAGTTGTAGTGGAGATTTGTTGCGGAGAGGAAGGTGGAGTAGCAGTGGAAGTGGGAGTGACAGTAGTGTCAAATCTGTTGAATAACAGGTTGAGTTCATCAGCTCTTTTCACATCACTCACCACTGGCTGTCTTTTCTTCTTAAAAGTGTGTGGCTGAGTACAGAGGAGCCAAGTCACCTAAGATCATTAACAATTTTCAGTAGTGCAGTCTCTGTACTGTGGTTTGTCCTAAATCCAGATTGAAATTTCTCCAGGATGGAATGGTTATTTAAAAAATCATTCAACTGAACAAAAACAAGTTTTTCTAAAATTTTGCTTAAAATGGTAAGTTGGACACTGGTCTGTAGTTATTCGGAACATTAGGATCCAAATTGTTCCTCTTCAGAAGGGGTCCCACTACTGCCGTTTTAAGGGCAGCAGGGAAAGAGCCTGTCTGAAGAGAACAATTCACTATGTTTAAAAACTCGCCTTTAAAGAATCCATAAAACATTTTAAAAAGTGATGTGGGAATTGGGTCTAAAAGGCAGGTTGTTGGTTTTACTTGGGAGAAAACTCTACCAAGCATCTCAGCATCAACCAGGACAAAACTGTCCAGTGTTTCCCCAGGTAAAAACAAGCTTTCCACTGTATGAGAAACAGTGTTTTGAATAGATAAAATAGAGGATCGTATAAAATCAATTTTACCCCTGAAGTGGTCTGCAAAACCTTCACAAAGTGTGTCTGAAGGAGTGATTTGATATCTCTTAAAAACCGGGTTGATTAAAAGATCAATTGTAGCAAAGAGGATTTTTGGGTTATTTTTATGATCCGTTATTATGTTCATGAAGTAGGTGGATCTTGTGTGTCTGAGAGCTTTATTGTACATTGCAGTTGCTCGCAGTATATTTGATGATTAATTGTGTTTTATTTTTCCTCCATCTCCGCTCAGCTACCCTGCAATTTCTTTTTAGTTTTTTGATTTCCTCATTTCTTAGGCAGTATCTTTTTTGTTTTCAGAGGAGCTACAAGGTCGAGTGTGGTTTCAAGTTTGTTGATAAAATGTTGAACAATAAAATCACAGGATGCAGGTAGAGTAGCTGAGGGATGCTTGCTCAAGATCTCGATAAAATTTGCAGCCACTTCTGACGTAAAATAGCGTTTCCTGACAGTTGGCACTGAGGTCTCCTGCTGAATAAAACTGGTGATATTAAAAAAACAGACATTAATGGTCCGACACAGCCAGGTCAACAACAGAGGACACACTGGCTGACAGGCCATAGCTGAGGACTAGATCCAAAGTGTGTCCTCTGTTGTGAGTCAGCTGAGTGACGTGTTGTGTAAAATCCAAGCAATTAAGTAGATTTAAAAACTCTTTTGCCATTGAATCAGATGGATTGTCCATGTGTAAATTAAAATCACCAGATATAATGATAAAATTGTAAGGGGCATGGATTATTGCTAAAAATTCAGAAAACTCACTGATAAAAGCAACATCATGTTTTGGTGGTCTGTAAACAGTTATACAAAGAATTGAGGGACTGTTAAAAACAACCACATGATGTTCAAAGGTGGTGTACTGCTCAAATTGTATTTCTTTTGTGCTTAGTGAGTTGTTGATTATTGATGCAGTACCACCACCTTTCCTGCCACTTCTAAGAGAGAACGTAAAGTTAAAATTAATTAAACAATTAATGTTTGGGGAGAGGTCTGAGGTTATTGAAGTTCACAGAGTGTACATGATGGAGTGTGGCTGTCTCTCACTGAGTGATTATGACAGGAATGGGTGAATGGTTAATGAAAACAGAGGGTCCAAGTCCAGTATTGTGTGTGACAGAGGTGGAACTACATCATAGGAACTGGGACCTGGGGACATCAATCAGTGGCGGAAAGGTCAGTCGGTGTATGTTTGGGGTGATGGGAGGAAAGTGAGAGTTGAGTATGTTGTAGACCGTATGCCAGGTTGGCGGCCAAATCGCAGGTGCCAGCTCTATTAAGATGAAGACCATCCGAACCAAAAAGATGTCTCCTCTCCCAAAAAGCATCAAAATTGTCAACAAAGCCGACATTGTGGGTATTGCAGGCTGATGAGAGCCAGGTGTTCAGGCTGAGCAGCCTGCTGAGGCGCCCAATACCTCTGCCACAGGTGGGGGTGGGGCAGAGCCGAATATTTGTTGGAGAGGGGGATGCCGACAGAGGAGGAAACCCCACACGGAGCCCCAGCAGAAGCTTTCTTCCGATTGCGGACCACTACCTCAGGCCAGGGGGTCCCTTTGTTGGGAGTAGAGCTGGAGGGCCGCTGACAGGTGGAGGAGGAAGGCTCTCAGATGACGGTGTCCCTCAGTGCAGTGGCAGAGCTATGCTGTGGCAGCTCGCTGGTCTGTGTGCTCTCCAACCAGCTGGACAACGCCGGGAGCCGAGATTTGAGAGTGGCCAGGAGTGAGTCCATCCTCCGCAGCTCGTCTGAGAGTCGACCAATGTCCTCCAGAAGATCGGCGATCTTTCTCTGGGCTCTTTTAAGTTATTGACCAACTTCAGCAAGTAAGGAAGTGTCTATGGCGGTTGCCTCCATGGGTGCCATTTAGCGAACTCAGCAAGAGTGCATAAAATCCCAGAGTCTGATGACTAAAACCTTTTGTCCGGTAAAAGCAAAAAGATAAAAAAATAATCCTTTGCTCAAGGAACAAATTGTTAAAAGCAATCAGAACATTTTAAAACCGAATAAAAACGACGGCTTGTGGGAACCTGCACTCTTTTTCTCTGCTACAACAGATAAAATAAAATAAAATAAAGTAAAATAAGATAAAAAACTATACACGGTAAAAGTTCAACTCAAAAGCCAGCAAACTCTTAAAATGCAGTCTTAAAAGTTGTTTAAAACCGGTTAAAATGGGTTAAAGAGTTGTTCACAGGAGAGAGAAATGGCTGGGTGCCATACGATGCAGACGCATGCGCAGTCAATTTTGTATCCTTTTGATGTACTCCAGCTTTGCCATCTTCAGTCTCCTCTTCAACTCTTGTTGCACTTGTTTGAGTTGTTCTTTGGCACCATCTTTAAAAGCTTTCTTTTTCTGGTTAAGAATTGCTTTTATGTCTCTTGTGATCCGGGGTTTGTTGTTGGGGAAACAGCGAACAGTTTTTGTGGGTATAACTGTGTCTCTACAAAAGTTGACATAATCAGTAAAGCAGTCAACCTGTTTATCAATGTTCTTACTAGCCACATCTGTTACCAGCAGCACATTCCAGTCTGTTGATTTAAAACAGTCCCTTAGAGCTTCACTGACTTGAGGTGTCTATCTTCTTATTTTGACTTTGGTAAGACATAAGTATAAACAGATTGTACTAAGAGCAAAGGCAGCATCACACTATGGTGCCGAAAAACAAGATTTGTAACCTGACAAAGCCCGAGGCTGTGGTACTTACGAGGGGGAGCAAAGCAGCAGGTCAAATGAAGTTATTGAAGTCTGCGTAGGAAGGATGAGAGGGTGATGGTGGGGTACCAAGATGATTTTTTAGTGGGGTAACAGGAGGAGCGACTGTTAAATTCAACTGAAAAGGGGGCTGACAAAGATAACCAAAACCAAGGCCAGAACCTGGATTTTACCTTTAAGAAACAATAACTATGCTGAAATGATGTAGTTAAACAATGAATTGTTGTCCTTTCTTGATTTTAAAGGCAACATAAACTATTTTTCTTATAAACAAGCTGCATTCATTGTCAACATGAATATTCTGATAGATCTGCTCCTTTGTCAATGATATTTTCATTAAAATATAGCTCTGAATTTGGGATTGTTAAGCTTATCAGTGGTTGCTTAAGGTAAATAAGCGGAGTGAAACGTTTTATGTGAGAACAATAGAATCTACAACACCGTCAGTTTTTATATTCTATTGGGATACAGACATTTTAGAACAACTTTAACTCCAAGCCAGCTGCTGAATAACCTAATGAACTTAATTGGACCAAAGCCTTGGCTCAGTCACACTTTACACTTGGCAGCTCAAGTTTGTTCAGTCTTTTATTGATTATGGTGGTGCCACAGTGGTTTTCAGTTAAAACAACATAGGGAAGAGCTCTGAAAATCCAAACAGCTCAGAGGAAACATCACCCAATGGCTTTAGGAACTCTAAGCAAACTGGTTTGATTGTTAATTCAAGCCTTTTTCTCGCTTCAAGATTTGCTTGGCTTATTATGTGACAGACAAAAACTTTGGGTCCCCAAGTGTTCTCAGAAACTTAAAGTTTAGAGCTTTTGTTCACTTTTCACATTTTTTACTGTTGGCCCAGCAGCACCAATGGGTCCTAAAACCCTCTGACTTGGACTGGACTGTAGGTGTGCTTGAATCATGCCAGTCTGGCTTCTGCATAAACCTGTAAGTTTGGAGATTGGGACAGGACCATGCAGGATCCATCAACAAACTGTAAGCAGAGCCACTGATAGTAAGTTACTGACAGTGTTGCCAGATATTGTGAAGAGAAACAAGGGGGGAAGGGGGGTAGCAGACGACACCCATGTGCACAAAACATACTGAGTCCCAGGTAGCGCCACGTAAAAAAAAAAACTCATTTAGAAAGTGTGGCGGCTTTTATTTTGTTGTGGCTGTGTGCCACGAATAATTACATGTAAGGGAAACTCTACACATTTATTATGACATTATGTATTAGTGATGGCAAAATATAATAAAAACAATTAACATACACATAAAACATGTTTTAAATAAATTACATTTTTAAATTTTGATATAGAAAAGGGTTTGGGTTGATTTTTTTTTTTTCATGTTTTTCCCCACTTACAGTCACTTACTCCCACTCTGTCACCTCACTCACTTCTCTGGCATACATGAGCATGATGCGCCATATAAATGTGTCAGGGGGCGTGCCAAGTGCACAATTCAGGAAATGGTGGTCTGGAAAGGACAATCTACCTACTGCGGTTGCGTTTTGCTTCGCTTCTGTGGGGAGCTGTGAGATAATCGGGGGGACACACAGACAGGAAAGCAAGCCCTAATAAGCAACTACTAGTTAAAAAAATAGCCCAAACAATGCAACCTGAGACTCACCCATTCACACCACATTTACACAATGATGGGCAATCAAAGGCACCCACCCTTTAAGGAATCTTATTCAGACACAACTGGGCACAGGACCTTTTGGGACCTGGGATCAAACCTCTGACCCTCTGATTGAAAGGTGACTACTACCACTGAGCCACAGCTGCCCCACTTTACAAAAATCTGGAGGAATAGCCAAGTATTTTAGTTTATAGTCTCTGTGCCTTGGTCTTACTTGATTAACCATGATTTTATTCGGTTCAACATCTTTTCTTCTGCTATGGTTGGTAAAAGTTGGGGGATAACAGAAATATGAAGAAACAGAAGTGATAACATCCGCTACTCAAGTTGATTATACTTTCTCAGTAAAACTTAAACCCAAGTTTCAACATTAGGTGTGTGATAAATCATTTCACAGTGTCATTACAGTTTAGAATAGTTGGCCTGCCTTTTTTTCTGAGACCGACTAAAACATGACTCAGCAAAAGATTGAGAGGTTTATTGATTTATAGAAATGCATCTTTTTACAGTTATAACTCTAGTGTACAGCTTGCTGAATACTTTTTCTCATTTATTCTGCTGACACAGTCTGCGGCTTAGTTGACTTTGATTTATTATCCACTCCACACACATGATATGTATATACGAGTGAGATTTACACACACATCCGTACATTACTGTGCTAATACAGAGGCAAGTATATGGAAATGCACTGAAACTTAGTGCACACAATGTCAGTCTTGAACTCAATCACACAGCAGCTTAAGTTTTCAATAGGCATGCCCCTGTAGCACACACATGCACAAACACATACACACACACACACTTTCAATCTGCTTCGCTCCTGCCTGCGGACAAAGATTTATGACTTCATTTGAATTTTGTATAAAAAGGCAATTAGAAGTGAACATGAACACCAAGGTTTTTCTTGCCTTCCATATTTTTATCGCATCAATGAAGACATTCGATTTTTCTCATGAGAGAGTTTGATCAGTCAGCCTTTCAACAAAGAAATCAATTCATATGTTTGTATTCTTGTAATTAAAGCTATTTTTTGTCAGGCAAAACCATCATTGCTTCAAGTGTTATCCTCAAATGAAGTTATATAGTGACGAAGCAAGTTACCAAAACTTTTTTTTTTTTAATTGTTGTTGTTGTTTTTAAGTTTTGTTTTCCGGAGTCAAACCATTCATGAAATGAAGATGAACATTTCTTGCGGATCCTTTTTCTTTTTGCTTAAACTTCATTTACAAACAAAAACATTTGTGTATGTGATCAGTGTTATTAAGGGATAGGTTGGTAAATTCTGCTTACTTTATAAACTTAAAAATGTTTATATATTAATATAATATAACATTTTTATAGTATATAATGTTGTCTGAGATCAGTGTTCAAAATATCCAAAAGAAGCTGATGATTAATGAACCCTATTCAAAAAGTAGAAAAAATAACCCAGAATGCATGAGTCATATCTTTGTTTAGCACAAAAGCAAGACTGAAGAGCAGAAGAGAAAGAAAGAAAGAAAGAAAGAAAGAAAGAAAGAAAGAAAGGAAGAAAGAAAGAAAGAGGACACAAAGGCTAGATTAGAGGAGTGAAGAAGCAGCAGAAGGAGAATGAGCAGGGTCAGAGAACTAAAGATTGTAATCACAGACCCAAAAGTGAGACAGACTGTAATTGAAGACCTCAAGATTATATGTGTCAGTCTACCTCCTAATGCCTGAACTGCAGAGTTAAACAGAGTCGCCTGAAGCAATTAGCCAATCGTTTTACAGAACTGATACTCTGCATCGGAAGAGGAGGCTCAGATCATCAAAGGAAATCCACGTCATTGCTCGGCTAGCCTTAGGATGTAGACCTTTTTTTGTTGTCACTGCAGCTTTAATCAGTTAAACGCTCACATTTCACAGCAGATTGGACTCCTTTGATCTGTAATCACCTCTGTCTGGTTCAAGAGAAGTTCATGGTTTTTATGTGTGAGCATACGCATATGTGGGTGTATGTTGTTTTTATATGCCCGCAGCATGTTAAAAAGTTGGTATAAGGACAGCAATGCACTGAAAATGTGCCTAATGCTAAATTAATAATAATAATAATAATAATAATAATAATAATAATAATAATAATAATAATAATAATAATATGAGGAAAATTATGTAGCAAATGAAATGATTTTGCAACAGGTGAGTCATGTGACTTGTATAAAAAGGGCATTTCAGAGAGAGGTGAAGATGTGTCATTAAAAGAGCCTCATAAATTTGGAGAAATCCCTGTCTAAAAGAGAAGTTTACACAAAGGGAAAGCTATATGTCTGTAAATGATATGTTTTGAAGCAACATATGCTGCCATTTGGACAATGACTGTTTTAAGGAAGATCTTTCATATATCAGCACCGCAAAAACAAACCACCTCCTGCTTGTATTATACCATAGTCTTATAGTAGAAGAGTCCTAAACTGATAATTTGGGACATTTTACCTACAGAACTGCAAAACCTGGTCTTTGCCATGTCTGGTCTATTTCCAGTTTGGTATTGTTCATATTTGATAAATAAAGTCCTCAGTTCAGTTATTTTGTATTACGTGCCTTGTTAGTGTCTTATGTCTTGTTTCACTTCACATAAGTATGCAAAACCAGTCAGTGGTTATAATGTGTAATCAGTCCTGTCAAAACACCAAAGAACATTACTCACGTACAAATAGAGCATCTTCTTGAGTGAGCAGCAGTCTGAAAAAGCATTCCTTATACTTTATATGGGTGATGAATAAAAAAACATTGCATTTACAGCCCCTGCACTACAATTTAATGATGGAGACCAGTAAGGTTTCTTTGTAAACATTAAATAAACCAATCCATACAAACCAAACCCAAACAAACATGTAGCCTGCCATCAAAGCAAGTACTAAGTATGTGTTTCCTTAAAAAAAGTTCTGATGTACACACAACTATATTTAAAAAAAGGAGAAGAAAGGCCTTTTTCAAAAAAAAAAAAAAAAAAAAAAATGTCATTAAAGACCTTTAGCTCAGTCTACATGTGGATGGGAGGTCAGATTGCAGGGAAAAACCTCCAGTTAAAAAAAACATCCATTTGTGTATGGCTCGGGTCCGAGCTTGTCTGTAATGTGTATCTACTGGCATTTTAATTTGTGGGCATTTTTCAACCCTCAACAAAGTGAAACTGAACCCACAACAGAAATCTCACAGTTCACTTTTAGCCAGGGCTCAGTTTTGACCCAAGAAGTTGTTACTGCTGGAAGCCTTTTGCTGTAGAAAATACACAGTAAATAGTGTACAGATTGATGATATGAGTGTGTGACATTGATTAGTTTCTGCCCACTGCTGCACACTGTAATGAAAAATGAGCTTTCAAACCCAGAGCAAAAATACACCATGTTGTCAGTCTACCCTTGTGGGGAAAAACTATTACTTTTCATCTCTGAGTTATAATAAAAATCTAATTCTGAAGTTAATCATAAAATGAAGTCATTTTAGCTGTAAAATAAGAAAAGTTAAACTTGTGACTTTTTGACTTTGCAGTTCCCGAAACCAAAATGATTTAAATATAAATGCTTGTCAAACACATCTGTTTATCTGCAACCTGAATGACGTGTGAGATCTTTCAGCTGGGAGAAGAGAGACTTCCATGACTCTCAGCAGGATTTACTGATCTATTACACAAACAGAAAATATGTGTGTGTGTGTGTGTGTGTGTGTGTGTGTGTGTGTGTGTGTGTGTGTGTGTGTGTGTGTGTGTGTGAGAGAGAGTGTTTTAAATGATGTCTAATGATGTCTGAATGTGTGAAACTAAATGTCCCACAGTGATTGTTTGTGCAGAAATGAGCACACTCCCATTCAAATGAAGTCTCTCCCTTTTTCATCATTGTATTTGGCATAATTTGTGGTTAATTTATGCACTCTGTCATTTCAGAGGCACTTTCTGAATTACACTTCGCATAAACTAAAAGAAAAGAAAAAAAAGGCTAGAATGGTACAAAGATATAAAAAATTGTCATGGTAATAGTTTATTTTAACACTTTAACCCTCCCCCCCCCTTTTTTTTTTTTTTCAAAAAAGAAAACTTATAGCTAAAAAATGAAGGTGAACTTGTTCATTTTAATTGGTGTGAACTGAACTTTAAGCCAGATGTAAACATCTCTGTTAACCCGGAGCCCGGTGTGCAGCCAGTTTGGTATTTTCCTGGACTGAGGCGCACCGAGGTCCACCAAGCTGGGCGTGGTGGTGAGGCAGGAGGAGGTGTCGACAGAATCAGCTGGCGCAGTGACATTTTCGTGCTGGCCGGTGGTGTGTAAAGTGTGCTGAAAGCTCGCCAATTCAAACCTGGTCAGCTTTCAGCGCAGGCGGAGCGCAGCTGGTCTAGTGGTATTTTGGTAGACTGGCAGCGTTTCAGCATACGTCCCTAATGCCTCACCGGCAGGTTTCCACAGTGTCAGGCACATTTCAGCGCAATAAATAATCAACAACAACTAATAATCTGAGTCAGCACATACATTTAGATCTATTTCAATATATTCTGATCTATATCTGATCTGATGAGCGTGTTTGGAACGCGTTTGGACACTCAACCTGACCGAATCAACACAGTAAATAGACACACATGATGAAGTTAACAAGATATGTAATTCGTCTCCCTCCTTTTCTTTTTTCCTCTTCATCTTATTTCTCGCGCAGCTCGACCTGGACATGTCTCTGTGTCCTCTCCTCGTCCTGCTGCAGCTGCTGCTGCGATGGCTGAACAGATGATTTGTTTCAGTGATCAGATGAGTTTTTTACTTTAACCCTACATACGGATATTATAATATTCAGTTTTGTAAGCCAAATTTATTTTATATGCCAACATCCATGGTGGAAATAGCCAGGCCACGGAGCGCGATGCGTCATTACGCACAGATGGTTCCGATTTTAATGCCATTATTGGAATTTATGATGTGATCTGTGCGCACAACCCACCTTTGTCACGTGAGGTTTTAATATATGCAACTTTATGAGAGTGTCTTTATTTGTGGAAAAGGGTGTTTGTCTTACAAGTGGGCCCAATCTTACACACACCAAATCCATCTGTGCTTATATGAGAGTGTGAAGGACACCCTCTGCAGCGTTTACAGTGACACTTGTTGAGGGGCTGCCTTCTGTCGCCGTCATGTGATATTGCTGTCTTCAGACATCTCTTGATCTCTTTGACTACTTCACAAAAATAGTAATACGCCTCACCTGTGGCGGATTTAAATACAGGTCTCGGCTGTGTTAAACCCACTCCACGCCCTCTCTCCTCCCTCCCTACGACTGACGTCGCTGGGAGGAGCTGAGTTAGGGAGGGGGGATACTTACGCCAGGCTGCGCCGCTCACCAAAATACCAAATTGTGCTTGAGAACGCCTTGTTGGCGCGGCAGACCTGACTTACGCCGCGCCACATCTCCTGCGAAGCACGAAAATAGAGCCCTTTGTCTCAAAGGTGTTTAATTACATGACACACCTTTGATTGCACTGCCTTCCTCGAAACAGCATGTGCTGATCCAAACTTAGCAGATTCGACAATTCTCACACCTTCTTCTACATTTACACCTATAAGGGTGTGATCATTCATTACATCACAAGTTTTAAAGGTGCCCTAGTATGGCATTTTTCATCAAGTTTGAATCAGTCCCAGAGGTCCCACAATAGTTAAATTAGAATTCTTTATAGGACTAGTTGTTAAATATCCCTAATATTCAGCACATCAATTGACAGTCATTGGAGATGTCCTCTAATCTTGAGTGGGGTGGGAATTGGCAATGATCACGTGGTGCCACCAGCACGCCACATCATCAGTTGTTCGCCCCGACTTCATTGGGTGTTTCGGCCACTTACAACAAGACACCCTCTGTCAGGGTTGGCCCACCACAGGATGATCAGCCCTGGGTGTGTGGTGTACGGTGGCACCATGCGGTCACTTGGCTGCCCATACTGCATCTTTACGTTTCAGCCATAGCCAGTGACTGCTCCGTTCTGCTGTTGTGGCAAGTTCTTTAATTGCCTTCCGTTGGGCCTGCCCTCTGATTCCCAATTCCTTCAGGAGCCTTGTGGCAGACCTGGCTACAAAGCCTCTGCAGCCGACCTCCACTGGCCACACCTTCACCTTCCAGCCCCGCCCCTCTGCTTCAGCTGCTAAATTGGCATATCGCAGTCTCTTTCGCTCGAATGCTTCATCGATGGCATCTTCCCATGGGACGGTCAGCTCAACGATGAAGACACGCCGGCAGGATTTGGACCAGAGGACCAGGTCTGGGCGCAGGTTGGTTGCTGCAATTTCGGGTGGGAAGGTGAGCTTCTGGGTGAGGTCCACCCGCATTTCCCAATCCCGGGCTGCGTTCAGTGGAGTTGGATCCGGAGGAGATGACTTTGTGCCTCTTTTCTCTCCTTCCCGAACGAAGTTTGTTCTCCGTGGGCCTGTAGTCTGGGCGTTTAGAGGCATGGCATTGGTGGTTACCCTCCTGTTCTCAATTTCGGCAGCCAAGCACTTCAACACCTGGTTGTGGCGCCAGGTGTATCTTCCCTGGGTTAGGCTGTTCTTGCAGCCCACCAAGATGTGTTTGAGGGTAGCCGGGGCTGCACACTGGAGACAGGCTGGGTCCTCTCCATACCAGACATGCAGGTTGGTTGGAGAGGGCAGGACATCGTAGGTGGCTCTAATGATGAAGCTTAGCCTGTTGGACTCCATGCTCCATATATCGCTCCACGTGATTTTCTTCCTCTCGACGCCTTCCCACTTCATCCAGCGGCCTTGCTGAGCTTGGGAGACCGCTGTGGCACACCTGGCTGCTTCCTCCTGGTGGCGCACTTCTTCTACCACCATGCGGCGCCGTTCAGCTGGAGTCGCCTTTTGCCATGTCGGTGTTGTTGCTTCCAACCCAAGGCCGCCTCTGCCATGCTGGACATGTCCCACTATATCCCGGTGTCTGAGAGCAGTCTTTGCCACCGCGACTGCTGCAGATGGCTTCCATTTCCTCCCCGTTGCTAAGGTTGGAGCAGCTCCTCTGACGAATGGATCCCGGGATTCAGTGAGAGTCATCTCCAGCCTTGATTTAGCACATTTGTACTCCTCCACTAGGCTTGAGATTGGTAGGGAGAGTGCTCCGTTGCCATATAAGCCTATGCTGCTAAGGCATCTCGGCAGTCCAAGCCACTTCCTCACTTGTGCGTTCACCAGTCTCTCCAGCCGCTTGGCATGGGATATAGTGACCTCATAGATGGAAATTGGCCACATGAGACGGGGCAGCAGCCCAAACTGGAGGCACCACAGTTTCAGCTTTCCAGGCAGAGCTGTGCTGTTGATCTGCTTGAGGCCATGGATGGTATCTAGTTTGAGTTGCTCCAACTGCTTCGAGTCTTTGAGCTCTGCGCTGTACCAGCGGCCAAGGCTTTTGACAGGCTTCTCCAGAACGGTTGGTATTGGCTCGTTGTTGACGTGGAACCGCTCATTGCTGAGCTGGCCTTTGACAATGGAGATACTGCGGGATTTACTGGGTTTTATCTCCATTCATGCCCATTTGAAGTTTCCTTGGAGTTTATCCAGCAGGCGTTTGGTGCATGCGCTTGTTGTTGTTATTGTCGTCATGTCGTCCATATACGCCCTGATAGGAGGAAGACGAAGTCCACTCTCCAGACGTTGCCCTCCAACCACCCACCGGGACGCTCTAATAATGAGCTCCATTGCCATGGTGAACGCCAGTGGGGATATGGTGCATCCTGCCATTATGCCAATCTCGAGCTGCTGCCAGGCAGTTGTATTATCCTGTGTTGTAACACAGAACTGGAGATCCTGGAAATATGACTTGACCAGTCTTGTGATGCCCTCTGGGACTTGGAAGAAATTGAACGCTGTCCACAACATCTCATGAGGCACTGATCCGAATGCATTGGCAAGATCTAAGAATACCACATGCAGGTCCTTCTTCTCCTTCCTGGCCGTCTGCACCTGGTGCCAGATGACATTTGTGTGTTCCAGGCATCCTGAGAATCCACCTATCCCTGCTTTCTGCACTGAGGTGTCGACAAAGTTGTTTCTCTGCAGGAATGCTGAGAGCCTCTGGGCCACAACACTGAAGAAAATCTTTCCTTCCACATTCAGAAGACATATCTGTCGGAACTGATCGATGGTTGAGGAATTCTTCTCTTTGGGAATCAGGATCCCTCCCGCCCGTCGCCAAGCCTTTGGTATAATTCCTTTTTCCCACGCCACTTTTATCAGCCTCCAGAGGTACTTCAGGACACCCGGCGCGTTCTTATAGACCCTATATGGAACGCCGTTGGGCCCAGGGGCTGAGGCTGTTCTTGCCCGCTTTACTGTGCTTTCCACTTCGCTCCATGTAGGGGGCCTAGTTTCCATCTGGTGCTCTGGTGGCTGGATTGGTGGCATGTCATCCGGAATGCTGGCTAGCACATGCCTCTGGTTGTTGGAGTAGGTCTTCCTCAGGTGCTCCTCTAGCTCCCTTACGGATGCTTCGAGGGTCCCAGTTTTCTCCTTGACAAAGAGGTCTTTGGCGAACTTGTAGGGGTCTCTGTAGAAGGCAGTCCTCGTTCGTTCCTTCTTCTTGTGTTGCTTTCTCAAACATTCTGCTCTTCGCAGTGTTGCCAGACGCTGTTTGATGTCACCCTGTAGTGCCTCAAGTCCTTTCCTTTCCACTTCTGTGGCCTTCTTCCACCGTTTTCTCAGGGACCTTCTTTCTTTCACAAGTCTGTCAATCTCTTGTTGTCTCCTGGACTTGAGATGAGCTGCTGGTTCCTTCTGCCTCCTAGGATTCTTCTCCTTCACCCCAAATCTCTCTGCTCCATAGTTGTAGATGATCTCTCCAATCTTGTCCAGCTTCCTGTCCACGCACCCCTTCAGACCTTCAAGAAGATGGACTAGGTCTGCATTGGTGTTTTCCCACTCCTTTTTCAGGCAGGATTTAGGCCACAGGATTTGAGGCTTCCGTCCATTCATCTTCCTCTCTACTACCGCCTGTGGCTGGATGAGCTCTGGACTCTTGTCCGTTGGTGGATCTGTGCTTGTTTGAGCTTCGTCTGGGGTTCTGATACCCTGTGAACTGTGGTGAGTATCCTGCCACTGGGCTTCACTCGACTAATTTGTCCTACCTCAGAGGTCCCACAATAGTTAATTTGAAGTTTGTTGTCTAAATCACCAGTTTATTTGTGGATATCAGCCAGCCTGTACCCCCCATCTTTTTGAGCTCCACTGAGAACGGGCTGATTCTGTGCCTGTACCTTTAAATGATAACGAGCTGTGTGTAACCACGCTCTTCCTCCTTAAGGTCACTCTGGGCTGCCGGTAATGCTGCGGCGGTCCAGAAGCGGTGGTCTGGAGATCTTCTGAGGACCTCTTCAGAGGACCTACAGACCACTGCAGTTGGAAGCACCGGCCATCCTCTGCGCCCCCGATAAACACCGGCTGCTCAAGGGAAAAAAAGTCAATAGAAGCGAGTTCGTAGATGAATACAATGGTAAACACATGATTACAGCCAAAAGCACTAGTCATACGGGCGAAGGTAAAGCAACATAAAATGGTAAAACGTACAGCTTCCACATGGGAGTTGGGTCCCTGACACGGTTTAATCTTCAGCCTCTTCGCGAATCCTTCTTTGAACTGCCCCTTATTGGTAAAACAGTCTGTGGTGAAATGGTTAGCACACACATACAACATTTTCAAAGTTGTTGTGGGTACATTTCCATCAAAAATAAAACTAATCCACTGGGTCCTCAAATCTTCTGACGAAGGAGGCAGAAATAGACTCCTGTCTTCGTTTGTGCAGCCAAGAACCAAGCAGCGGCTGGGTCGTAGCTTCGACATGGTAAGAATTCCTTTTTAGGGTCAGTTTAGACCTCGATAGAAGTGAAGAGTGTAGAGTCATCAGGTGGGGAGGAAAAATACTCTGAATCAATCAAAACGCTGCCGGATGACAAAATAAACTATATTACACTTGTGTTACTGTACATTTGAACAGAGTTTAAGGTTGATCTCTTCATACAGCACGCCTCCACCTCAGATGTTCCTCAGAGCAACCCATCAACTCACAGCAGCTCCATTTGGTTTGCTGTATCATATCATCTTAATCATTAGTCGCTGTAGTCGGTGCTCAACATAAGGTTAGATAAGAAGCAGGGAGGGGCAGTAAGAGATGAGAGAGCAGACAGTGATTAGTAGAGCAATGATGAACCTTAACAGCAGACATTAACCTGCCTGCTGGATGATTGGATTGTAATTGGATGGGGCAGAAAGCGGTGGAGATATAGCTGTAATGCACTAAAGATTAAAGAGTATATTCACCGGTGAAAAATGTTAATAGAAGTGAAGCAAATCGCGAGGCAGCGAGCCTTTCAGATAAATGTCAGAATCTTGTCTGATGAGGAAAGTGCCAGTATTGAAAAGTCAGCATGCATAATGGATTTACATGTGTTAAATCTGTGCAGAGTTCCAGCATATTGTTTTGAGTTTTTGTTGGAAAGCTGATAGTGCCGAAACAAGCTGAGACAATCTACACACAGAGAAAGTCTTCAGCTTGGGTCAGACTTTGAACAGTTACATTATCTCAAACACAAAGTGAGTGCTAAAATCTGCACGCAAGCAGGATGAAGTGGAAGTCAACTTATTTTAACAGGATTATAAACACTCTTCCATCAGAGTTGGACCTAAAAGTCACTCATGAAGCTCTCTTAGCAAAAGCGGGATTATTCCAAATCGAGTGAGTGAGACATAACTGAAGGCAGAGTAAAATATGATGAAATAACACAGTTTTTGAAGTATCAGTTATTACAAAATGAGAACATTTATTGCCACCTGATTCTTTAGAAACAAATCTGTGTGAAAATAATCCTGTAAAAGTTTGCTCACCAAGACTTTCCTCCAGCCAGTAACCCACACAACCAGAAAATAGACAGGAGCAAACTTTTACATGTGATGCAAGCCGCAATAAATAATTCATCACATCAATACTTGCCCAAGATCAGATTACTGTAAAGTCTCTGTGGGATTTGTTCACTCTTAAGTGGAGAAAAAAATACCCTATTTAAATACCCTTCTGTTAACCTATCTGCCCATTATGACCTAATGTCATCTTGAGTTACAACATTAACATTTAGATTATCAGCCATTGCTTTTGGCAGATAAAAGAAGTTTACATCTACTTAAATGAACTGCTTGTCCAGCACTTTGAAATCTTTCCTTTAAGGGTGGAGTCTGCAGTAATGTTCATGCAGTTTGTAAACACAACATTCAAACTCAGCCCCTCCTCTAATCAAGACCCACCTAAAGTGTGCCCATTCCCTCTGGCAGCAGTCGCCAGAACACACCCACCTAGGTGGCAGTCGGCTCTAGCGTCACGTTTCTCTAAGCATTTCATGAATCATGCACCTAATGCCATGCTGAAAAATGAGCAATGAAGTATCTCGCAAACTTTTTACATAATGTGTTGTCATGTGCAAATGGCATTTTTTGTTGTGTTTAAATAAACACCTATGCTCATAACTGGACTCATAACTCTTGGTCAAGGATACAGGCTTGTTATCCCCAGCTGCTGTATCTGGTGCACCAAGGACCGGTACCCACCCCTATGGATCATGCACTGGTTTCAATCCTTGCCACTTAAGTTTGTCTGGTTGGTACATTGTGACCAAGTAACACAGCTAATTGCACTATGTGAAAAGGTATGCTTCTATTTTACAATTTAATTTTCAATTTCACATTTCTTGGTTCTTTCTGTATTTATACATGCACGTAGTTTATTTATTTCATATTTATTTGTGTTGGGACAAGTATGAGGCAAGTAAACTATTGCCATATACGCATTTGCAGCTTGAGCTAATTTGCAATGCCTGTCCATAACCTGGCTTTTAAAATAAATACAATTTATCACACCATAACATTACAACTCCTTATCACAACCTTCATGTTCAGAGCTGTCAATGTGTCCAAAATGTGTGTAACTAGCTGTTACCTTGAATTTCTTAATACTGCATTTTTGGTAAAAGAGCAAGACTTTTGTATCCCCCAAAATGTGTTCTTTGTGGGTGTTGCACAAGGTTAGAGGTGGAAATTGTTCAGTTTATATGAAAATAAAGGTGTCCTTTCACAACACTTCCTGTCACCAAAGAAATTTCTCACTTCACAAAAGATCTTGACCTGAACACAACTTTTCAGAGGACAGGAAAAAGTTACCCAGCATAATTAGTCCAACAGGAATCAATTCCTACTCCTGGTTGGTTCAAAAAGGACAGAGTACCTCAGTTTGAAGAGATTTATCAAAAGTGAAATTTAAACTATGTCTTCCCAACTATGTAATTTAGGCATGCAAATACAGTGATTTAGCTTAAACACAGTATCTCTGCATCAATCAAATGTCACCCACAGAGACCCTCCTCTGCCCTCAGGCTCCCCAGTTATGTTTTATCACATGAATCCAGCCCAGTGGAGCTTGCTTTATTAGTACAAATGAGATTGAGCTCAGAGAGAGAGAGAGAGAGAGAGAGAGAGAGAGAGAGCGGGCAAAGAGAGATGACTGTGATGTGATAGATTGATGGAACTGATTATGGGTAAAAGTACATTAAATGAGGAGAAAGGAAAGAGTCTGAATACTGACAGCTGATAGGAAGCAAAAGTAGTGTATGCCGCCAAGAGCAAATCACAGTTAAGTAACAGACCAAAAAAGAGAACGAAGAAAAGGACATGAATGATAAGGGGAAAGAATAAACAACGATAAGAAGCAATAGCTGACATGTTTATGGTAATTCTGCAGATTGCACTTTATCAGAAGAAAGCAAAATACAAAGCCTGCTCAGCAAAAAAGGAGACAGAGTGGTGCTGTATAAAAACACTTACTCTTACCTCAGTTTCTATCAGTTAAATAAAAAACAGTCTTTTAAAGATTTTATATTTAGAGTATATCCAATGTTAAATTTTTGATGGCACTATAAACAAACAGCCTTGGTAACAAAAGCAAAGAAGATCTGCTGTTTACATGCAGTGTAAGACAGCTGTCAGCTTTCACCTGTAGAGAAAAACTGACTCAGTAATATCCAACCACTGAAGGCCACATTCAGAGGGTGGATGAGGATATGCTGCTATTTCAAGGCTGGACTTTTACCCTATGGTTGTGATATAGGGTTATAATGATTTATCTACAACATTGGTGTATCGATTTATATTCCTATGATCCAACTACATCACTCTGTGCTCGGCAAGTTGGCCTTCCAGCTGACATTTATTGATCTAACATCATTTTAAAATGTAATTAATTGGTTTGTATTGATACTAGGAAATAAGCCTATATAATTAAGCAGACTGTACAGGGACGTTAAGCGTTACGAAACATACAGGATCTGTATTAAGCACGATCCATATTTGCTCCATAGAGCAGCCCTGGGTGTCACATACAGGATGCGTATTTGGAGCGTGGCAGCAGCGTAGTGCAGCCCCGGTCCACTGGGCTCAGTATAGAGGAAACAGGTTGTTTTGCCTTTCTGTGGTCTAATTCCTGCTTATTTGGTTATAAATCAGTGACTGTTGAGCCTCTACTATATGTGAAAAAGCAACGTGGTTTTAAAATTTTAATATATGCAGGTTTACTTACTTTGACTCTTTGGCGGACACACAGCCAGCCAGCCAGCCAGCGAGCGGGCGGAGTCTCATGATTCACTCACAGCAAATGGACTGGACAGTCTGTAAGCGAAATGTCTGTGAACGACGTGTTTCAGTCTGTAAATGGAACATCAGTGAACGACATGTATCAGTGAGTGAATGGAACGATTCAGTTATTAAGTGAACGACATGGTGAATGAAATGAATGACTTCTGAATGACTTGATGCAGGCAGGGTGGGGGTGGGGTGGTGTAGTGTTGTTTACTCAAATAAAATAAATAAACACCAGTTTATTCACTGAGGCTAAGATAAAACAGTGCATTATTGTGCCTTTACATGAATACATGTGTATAAAATTTCCTGCAAGAAGGATTTCATTTCAGCAAATTTAAAGCATTACGCTATTTGATATCTTTAAACGTAGCAGATTCCCCGGTAAAACTGCGATGTTTATTTTTTATCTCTCCACTTTTCTGTGACATAAAAGAATGACGACTCACACTCAATGAGCAGGCGTGCTGCTATGTTGTTTTCACCAACAGCAACACACGGAGAGGTATGTTTTTCAGGGCAGAGGAGTGATTCTTCCCTCAGGACTTGGCAAATGAATGACATGTGTCACCCAGTGAACGATGCTGTGACTCCAGCGGCAGGAGAGGTGAGGGGCTTGTTCAATGAACAAACTTGCAGCTGTGTCACTCACTCGTGTACTGAAGGCTCTGAAGCGCTGACTGATTCAGTGAACGAATCTTTTGAACAAATGGATTCTAATAATTCAGTACAGTCAAAAGAACTGTTCTTCCCACCACTAAGAGTTAGCAGTTAAAAGTCCTGTTTGGGTCCACATAGATCAGGGACTCACCATCGGATTGTTCTGTGTTACTGATAAATCCAGAACCAGGAAGTATTTCCCATCTACATGAACTGATACAAAGTCGGGAGTCTGCATGTGGTGTTTTATTTTGAAATAACGGATGACATGCGCAGTTTTCGTGCTTAACTTCCTGTCTAGATTGATCTTCTTTGTGTCGATTGATTAGCAAAAATAGACTCATCGTGTATCTTAGGCAGTGCTGCTCTTGATAAGCTTCTGATATGGAGCTGATACTCATCCTGTATGCGTTAATTAACTGATCACAATGGGAACCTATTTGCTGCGTGATATGCTACGCTGATATTACATGCTCAATATGGATCCTTTATGTTTTAGCCTTTACTCAATTCTGTCTATCTGTCTGTGATGTAATTGTTCTAAATTAACCAGTATGGTCCTGGAATTAAATGGGCAGCCATGAATCATACTACTTGAATCATTTTTGAAATGAATCGTTACACCCCTATTGTAATATGTTACATACAGGAGCACCAAATGTTCAGTTGAACAGGTGGAAGTCATTGTACTCTGTTTTTATTCACCTTTTACACAACGTCCCACTTTCATTGTGGTTGTAGTTTGTGCTTTGGACGAACATGTTGCATAAATCTGTGTTACTCAAGCAGGTCTTTTGGACATTTTGTCCATTATCAATAAAGGTTTCACAGGGATGCAGCCTGATAATTAAAAGGTACTACTTTTAGAGACCTTTGTAATAATAATAAATTAGGTTGTGTTTGCGAGTGTGAAAGTAGAGGACATGCTGCACCTTCATATTTTGTAATGCCTGGCCATGAAGGATTACAGAGGAATAAGGATTTAAAGTAGCTTAACAATACTCTCAATAAAAAAGTAGATGTAAAAAAAATAGGAAAGAGAGAAGGAGAGGAGGAGGAGGAGGGGTCAGCCAGAGTGGAAGAGGACTAGATTATCAGCAGGGTGAGGAAGAAATGGCCTCATGATGGCTCAGAGGCAGCGAAGGTTTGATGGAGGAGATGAGCGGAGATGAAAAAGGGGCAGATGGGAGGATTTAAAAAAAGGTAACCAGAGTATAGGAGGATGACAGGAGAAGAAAAGATGACTTGCACAGAGAGAAGGAGAGGTGAATGATTTGAAAAGGAAAGAAAGATGAGGAATAAGACAGCGGGTGGGACGCTGATGAGATGAGAGGTGTAATGAAAGAAAACAGAGCAAAGAAATAAAGACGGGAGGATGATTGGGTGGATTACACAGAGGAGGAAAAAAGGCATGAGAGGGTGATTTCCAGCTGATGGATCTTGTCCACAGCTTCAACACCCACACACACAGACACACATGCTTGATCTCTCACATCACACAGGGCAGGGGACAAATTAAGTGAAGCTGTTTCTACCCAGAGGAGCCCATTTGATCTTCTGCAGCACATCAATTTACACACACAGCAAGGAACAAGGAAAATACATGTGTACGTGTGTGTCTGTGTGTGTGTGTGTGTGTGTGTGTGTGTGTGTGTGTGTGTGTGTGTGTGTGTGTGTGTGTGTGTGTGTGAGTGTGTGTGTGTGTGTGTTTGTTTCCCTGTACCTTGTGTAGTGATCTATGTCCTGTGAACAGAAACATCACAAAAATAAATTGTGAATTTCTCCTTGCTCAATAAATATGCCAGAAAAAAAATATGACCAACAACCCAGACAGACAAACACATTTTTGTTTATTTTTAAATAAATAACTGACTTTATAAGTAGTTTATTCAACCCTTTGACTTAGGAGAATGTCTGGAGAAGTCAGACTACATCTTAAAAAGTCCTTTTCTTCTGTCTTAGATTGTGTAATTAGCACTTTTGCTAGAAGTAAAAGTCGTGTTTCGCTCTTAGTACTCTGGCCCCAGGGTGTGGGAAAAACACTGTTCAGCTGTTAAAACTAATAGGAACCTGTGGTACACACAGATGTTCGTCTTGAGCAGTATTAAAAAATGGTTGACAAAGTAAGTTCCCTTTGCAATGTGTTGTTAAAGTTTTGCAGAAAAAGAAACAAACACAACTTTGGAGAAATGGCTAATCGACTGTGATCAATCTTCATAAAGTGCTGTGATCAGCAGCCACATGACTGATGGCCCCCTCCTCTAACCACTTTATGTGCTGAGGGCCTCGTTTCATTGTGTGGGTGTGTGAGAATTTAGTTGCTGGCTTGGAAGGCCAACAGACATGCCAAACGGTCTACAGTCTTCACTGCGTCACAACAGTGCCACAACCCCAAAGCTCCTCGCCCACGTCAAGTTTATTTGGACACACAAAGTAAATTTCTCACGCATCAAGAAAAACATTAATTCCAGTAACTTCTACAGCGTTTCCAACTGATTCTGCATTTATTGAACACGTTTATCTGCCGATGTATCAAAGGTTGAGTCACCTGCCTCATCTACAGGGGCTCTGATAAGAGATAAGATGAGATAAGATTAACCTTTATTCATCCCACAGTGGGGAAATCTGTACTGTTACAGATCCGCACAGCAAACATAGAGGAATAATTACACAAGCAGTCAGCCTGGGATCGACCCCTTATACCTTACTTTACTCCACACTCCTTATCATTTCCTGCCCTATCCATTGTCCTGTCTGGGGATGAAGACGGTTCATTTTCATCAATACTGATACTGTAATCAAGACTCCCAAATGATCCAGCTCCTCATTGATATCGCTATCTAGTCTTTTCTATTATCATTTTCCTCCAAACTGTTTAATTTCTACAGATTTTTTGCCAAAAACTTTTCTATGTGGGACATTTACAGATTGTTTACTTTTGCCTTATTCTTGACCCTAAACACCTCACAATGTAATTGTTTATCAGTTAGCTTTTAGATTATAACATGGAGTTCAACTTTAGATCTTGCTTTTTAGCCAACAGGACTTGCTCAAAAGTCTGGCTGTGCTTACACTGGCTGCTCCATCCTGCCTTGTTTCACTGGTTCAGGCTGCTGGTGGTGGTGTCATGGTGTGGGGGATATTTTCTTGGCACGTTTTGGACCCCTAAGTACCAAATGAGCATTGTTTAAATGTCACAGCCTAGCTGGGTATTGTTGCTGACCATTCCCATCTCTATGTGACCAGTGTACCATTCTGATGACTACTTCCAGCAGGATAATGCACCATGTCACAAAACTTAGATCATCTTAAACTGGTTTCTTGATCATGACAGTAAGTTGACTGTACTCCAGTGGACTTCAGAGTCACCAGATCTCAGTCCAATCAAGCATCTTTGGGATGTGATAGAATGGGAGATTCGCATCATGGATGTGCAGTCAACAAATCTGCAGCACCTGTGTGATGCTTTCGTGTTAATATGGACAAAAACCTCTAAGGAAGGTTTCCAATTCCTTGTTGAAAGTATGACACCAGGAAGTAAGGCTTTTCTAAAGACAAAAGGGGGTCCAACCCAGTCCTAGCAAGGTGTACCTAATAAAGTGGCTGGTGAGTGTATGTGTCATGTATTGTGCACAACTTGCAAACTCTATTTGTGACAATAACGATGGTAAATGAAGCATGTAAAGGTCACTCACTTTGTAGGCCTATAAACAACACCTCATGGTCTAATGCGTCCAGTTTGGTCACTGATAAATCACTGAGAGATTTCTGACAGTCAGCAATGGCAAGTGTACGTACATGACAATTTAACCGCATCAATATCCTTTCTTATCAAGTGAATTTACAGATCGTAACAGCCTGTGTCCAGCTGCAATGTTGGACAAAGAGTCTGAACAGAAAATCCTGAGGAAGTGGCACTAGCTTACACATCTTTCCTCCATTTCTGTAAATTCTTTGTAAAGACTGACGTACACAGTACCTCTCTGACCATTTCAGCTGATTTCATCCTGAACATCCAACAAAAAGATCAAGCACCGATGGAGAAAGTGTGGCAGTCAGAAAGCATTTGTAGCTTCAAACTATCAACAAACAGTAAAATGGCGGCATTAGGCCTTTATATTGGAGAGCCTTCTGACAAATAAGAGGCCAATTTGAGTTGTTTGAAGAAGTTGCAGGTGTTACACTTACTTCTAGTGTGCGAGAGTAAGCTGGTTGTCTTTCTTTGTGGAGGGGCTGAGCACTTAGAGGAGCTGGGTCAGTGGTAAATGCAGCCATATGGGAGAGGGCAGGAACCTTTCGATCCTGCAGAGAGGGAGAGGAAAAGAGAGGCAATGAAGAGTGGGTACAAGAAAAAACTGAGTAAGCGTGCAAAGAAAAGACAGCCTCAGAGAGGAGAGATTATCAAAGATAAGAAATAAATATAAAAATGGAGTGTTGTAGTGTTCCCTGTAGAAGTGACCTGAAGTCAGTCCCCTCATGGTGGTGACCTTTTACACAAAGATGGATGGGGACAGACACGCAACATTTTTCTAACAGGAAAGTGAAGTGAAAACCTGCAACTTTTTCTTCTTCACTCTTATTCAGTTCTCTTATATATAAAAATATATGCAAAGCACAAAATGAATAGAAAGAATTTTCTCCAACAAAACTGACTCTCTCTTTTAATATTGCAGGTCTGCTGAAAAACAGCAGAAATGGCCCCCTTTTCTGCTTATTTATTTATGAAAATGTTCTCTGCTACTCCCTGAAACATGCTGACTTCAAAGGATGAACAGCACCAAGAAGCATCCAGAGATTAAAACTGACCTTCTTATATCAGGGTCAAACCTTTATTGAATTTTTTATAGGGTAGCACAAATCTGCATAAAATATTTACTTTGGGTTTTTTTAATAACTGTTTCATCAAAACAAACTATTAATGAACATGTTGCATAATCAAGCTTTGATACCTCAAATCATCATCTTTTTTACTATAGCTGTGAAATGAAGGTTGTTAAATACATGGTCCAATTATCAGAGAGATGTCTAATGTTTTTGTTTTTTCACCAAAATGTACTTTTTGTTTATTATTGATTGTTGGTGTGGTTTAGTTTAAATATTCTGCAAAGAGATTAGCAAAAAAAATGGAGGATTCCATCGTCTGCAGTCCATAATATGATCAGAAGATCCAGAGATTCTGGAGAAATTCATGGACAAAAGGAAGAAGGCTGAAATCTAACTCTGAATGGCCGTCATCTTCAAGCACCTGGACTGCACTGCACTGAAGCAAACATGGCTCTGTAGTGAAATCACAGCATGGGCTAAAATCCCACGCCTAGTGGATATGATAGCAAAGGGTCCAAATGGTGCCCAATGAAACATGCTCCAACAACAGTGCAAAATTACCAGTGCAAAAACAACAGCCCTGAAGAAGAGACATGTTATACTTAGGAAAACTAAAGGAAACTGATGTGACAATCTCATAAGAGGTTTATTTACGGTATTAAAAAAGAGACTAATGTTTAAAGGTCTTAAAAGCCTTGTTCAGTTTAAGCTGTGTTTCTTCCAAAAACTTGAATGGGAAACAGATGAGTCAGTCCTTAGTGACTCTTGCCATCAGCCAGTCCTTTTGAAACCAAGAACCATCAAATTTGTGATTTTGTATTCTTTCTTTTGGTGGTACTCCAACTTTGTTTGGACAATGATTCCCCAGTCCCTTATTCTCCAATGTTTACCTCCAAGGACACAGAAGAAAATGGATGAAAATAAAATCCATCTTTCTATCCACTTTATGCTTTGAAACCAAGTGTCATTTAAGGTTCATAATTTTCCAAAATTGCTCACTTCTCTGCTCTCGCAAAAACAGCACACAATCTGCTACACGGCAGAAGTGAAAGAAAGAGGAAGCTACAGTTTGGACTGTGAAAAGGTGCTGCCTACCTAGATATATAACGTACTTTATTTGTATCTTTTAGTTTTGGTCTTACTTTAGGTTTCATCACTTAGCCCTGCTAGTCCATTTATGCCAGCCGTCCCCTATCTTTTAATTCCAACTCATGAGTTTAAGAGACAAACAATCTGACAAGCATACAAAGTTGTATTTACCAACCAGGACATAGAGATGGTGAGGCAAATCATCAGATTCAGACTGCAAGGGCTCTTGAGTTATATCTGTCACAACCTGGCCTAAACTTTAAACTGCTCCTAATCGTGCAGAACAACCTTTCAAATAAACACAAACATGGAAATAGTCCAGACACACAAGCACACGCACACTCACACCTGTCAGAGAATCAACACCTCCACACCAATACAAATTTGTGCACACAGCTGCACAAATTGTCCCAGAATTGCATTCATTCACAGCCAATAATAAGAGCTGTCAAAGATACAGGCAGATAGGGATTTATGTGTCCAGCCATAACCACCACAAACACACACACAAACACACATACACACAAACACACACACACACACACACACACACACACACACACACACACACACACACACACACACACACAGTAATGGTAACAATTTACCACTAACACACTCCAACCAAAATTCATGGACCATTTCACAGGATCTGGCTTTCATCTATGTGGAGGGCCTGTGTGAGCTACATTGGTAAATATCAGAGGAAATTAGTTGTCCAGCCATGACAATCTGACCACCTGTCTCCCACTGCAAAACCTGAAAGGAATAAATCAAATAAGGGGACAGAGAATAGACTAGGAAATAAGAGAAGAGAGAGGGGGAGCCTGACACAAATACTACAAAAATGCTGCACAGGGGGGAGAAAGCACACCAGACAGGGTTCATGAGAATGCCAAGGATAACAAAAAAACCTCTACAGGCCGTTCCTGAGTGTGTTTGCCCACTACAAGCATCCAATACCCGCGAGTCATGTCTGCCTTGTCCTTGAGCTACTTTTGGACCGGAGAGTCCAATGAGACTTCACAAACACTGCTTCTCCTCTTTTACTTCCATCAAAAGGGTGCTTCTTCACAAAAAACACTAATAACATTGTTTTATTTCAGCTGAAACAAAACTAAGACATTTAGACTGTTTGACATTTATGCTATTTAAGACAAACGCCTATTTAAGAAATGAAGTTACTCCTGATGTGAACTCTGCTGCAGCAACAGATTCATTGACTTTTTTACAGTGTTGGGGTTAACAAAACAGTCATCCTAATTTAGCAATTTCTGATTACTTGGGCAATATGGCCTCAAATCATTATCACAATGTATTGCGGAATTCACCTTGATAACGATAGATGGACAATAACTACTCCACAAGCGGCTCACCCCCTCCCATATTAGCTTCGTCTACTTCAGCCGTCACTCCAGCCGCTACAACTTTTGAACCGTCCTCCATCTCCTCACCTGTCTTTCCCTCTTTGTTTAGGGTGGAGTCACATCTCAGACGTAGGACAGCATCTTGAAGGGACATAAGAATAAGAATAAGAATAAGAACTTTATTGATCCCCGAAGGGAAATTCAATTGTCTGTTGTCTCACGTAATATGTCTATAAAAGTTATCTATTATTTACATAAGAGTTATAAAGCCTGATGGTTGTTGGTACAAAGGATCTTCTAAATCTTTCTGTCCTGCAGCAAAGAGAGAGGAGCCGTCCACCACCATTTGCCCTTTGGTCTATCAAGGTGTTGTGAAGTGGGTGATCCATGTTCTTGAGAACAGTCTCCACCTTCCTCAGTGTAGATCTCTCCACCACATCCTCCACTGAGTCCAGCTTGAGTCCTACCACAGAGCCAGCCTTTGTCACCAGTTTGTTAAGATGTCTTGCATCTTTGTGTTTGATGCTTCCTCCCCAGCAGACTGCAGCGTAGAACAGAACACTTGCCACCACAAACTGATAAAACATCTGCAGCGTCTTACTACAGATGTCTACTGATCGGAGTCTTCTCAGGCAAAAGAGGCGGCTCTGCCCCTTTCTGTAGATGTAGTCAATATTCTTTGACCAGTCCAATTTATTATCCAGATGTACACCTAGGTATTTATATGATGTCACCACTTCGATGTCCACTCCATAGGTGTTCACTGGCTTAAGAGGGGGTTTGGATCTACAGAAGTCTATGACCATCTCCTTTGTCTTTGAGGTGTTGAGGAGGAGGCAGTTTTTGTGACTCTAGTCACTGAAGGCTCTTATTAGCTCTCTGTATTCAGCTTCTTGTCCATTTCTGATACATGCCACAATAGCGGTGTCATCTGAGTATTTCTTGATGTAGAGAACTCAGTACTGTATTTGAAATCTGACGTGTACAGTGTGAACAGGAATGGCGCCAGCACTGTCCCTTGTGGAGCCCCTGTACTGCTCATTAATGTCCCAGAAACACAGTTCCCCAGCCTGACAAACTGTGGCCTTCCTGTCAGGTAATCTGTGATCCAGTAAACACAGGCAGGATCCACTCCCATCTCTGTGAGCTTGTCTTCGAGTATGGTGGGTTGGATGGTGTTGAATGCACTTGAAAAGTCGAAGAACATGATCCTCACATAAACCCCAGGTTCCTCCAGATGAGACAGGGCACGGTGGAGCATGTCGAGGACAGCATCATTCACTCCAATGTGTTCTTTGTATGCAAACTGCAGGGAGTCCAGTTTGTCTTTGACTTCAGATCTCAGAAGGAAGTGGGAGTGACAGCAGTGTCAAATCTGTTGAAGAACAAGTTGAGTTCATCAGCTCTTTTCACCTCACCCACCACTAGCTGTCTTTTCTTTTGACTGCTGTGTCCAGAGATGGAACTGATTCCTCTCCACACGTCACAGATGTTGCTGTTTTGTAGATTATTCTTTTTTTAGTCTTTTTTGTACTCCAGCTTTGCCATCTTCAGTCTCCTCTTCAACTCTTGTTGCACTTGTTTGAGTTGTTTGAGAATATTGCAAAACATTGCAACATGCTTCATTTGATTTGGGTGGAATGTAAACAACTACTGTTATGATATGACTAAATTCTCTGGGAACATAATATGGCCGAAGAGCAACTGCCAACAGTTCAATATCTGGACAACACAACTTCTCCTTGACAGTTACACAGTGTGAAGGGTTACACAATCTCTGATTGACAAATAAAGCCAGACCTCCTCCTTTCTTCTTGCCACTAGCTTGAGCATCTCTGTCTGACCTTATGAGAGTGAGGCCAGGTGGATCCACATTGGAGTCCGAGTTGTTTTGTTTCAACCCGGTTTCAGTAAAACATAGGAAACTGCACTCAAGGTATGTTGTCTCAGTCTTCACCAATATTTCCAGCTCATTGCTTTTGTTGGGCAGAGAGTTGACGTTTCCCATGATGATTAATGGAAAGAAAGGGTTTATAAAGCCACCTCCTAGCATTCAGCTTTGCCTTCACCTTTGCACCAGCACGGCAACCACGATAACACCTCCCGATGTCCTCTGTAATTGTAAGTTGTTGTCCAGATTTGCTTTTCCTCAATGAAAGGAGCTCTTCTCTTGAGTAAACTCTTTGCCCAGCAGAGGTATCCATCAGCAGCCAACAAAAATATGAAAAAAATCTAGCATAAATTACAAAAATTACAGATCATACAGAGAGACCAGACTTGCAGCAACCTCTCGGTTCAAGCGCATCATTTAAAATCATAGCATCATGCAATCATGAGATCATAGCCTACCTACACACATCCAAAACCAACTTTTATGTATTAGTTTTTTTGACACAGAATATATTGACGTGGTCGGTTATTGACATAAATTAAGGAATCGGTAAATTTTCAGTTTATCGCCCAGCACTAATAGAGAGCATTTACTTCATGGACATAACTAACATATGGGGTTGCCTATATTGAGGAGAAAAATGCTTGCGCTACAAAACGGTGACTGGTTTAGTTCAGCTTCGAGAGAAGAGAGGAACTAAAGACAACACAATCATGCTGAGTGCTATGCTATCTCTGCTGGGGAGCTGCAAGAACTACTGACACCTGCACCAGCAACCTAAGAAGACCTTTTTACACCTACAGAGAACAGGAATACAGTTTGAGCAACTATATTATAGTATGTGTTGTAACAACCCATCAACATTTTAATAACACTTAAACAGTCACAGATTTTAAGTTCTGACCTGGTTAATGGGTTCATTAGTTGCATGTTGGAGAATAGCTGGAAGCTATCATGAGCCTGCTTTTCTGCCTTGTTCATTGTTAGATTGTCACATTATAAACAGCTGTTGAGATTATGGGCTGTAAATTAGGTTAGGTGATGGCTGTAGTGTCCATACTACCTAAACTCTGCTTATTACATACATTCAACCTGTACAAATCTTTTCAAACTGTGTCAAATATAATGCTATCCGTGACCAAGATGGGGAGAAACTCAGACTTAAACGCACATTCGTCCAGGATGCACCTGGAAGATGAACTGTGTTTTCAACACAACCTAAAGGCTCCACACTGTTGGGTTTAAACAGTAAATGGTTTGGAGTGGGATAGGGGTCCTCCTAAACTGAATGATACTTACAATGAGGGCTTGGCTGGGACTCAGGTAAAGAGAACTCAACTTGGATCACTACAAGCAACATAAACTTGATCTTAATCCCTTTACATTCATGTTGGTAGTTACCAAAGTAAATTAAACCTTTTATAGGGGACCAAAGATCTTTTTTACTGGAGGTTTAACAGCCTACTCTTTCCTCCATGTAAAGCTTTCACACGTGTCAGCATTGAGCCATCCTCCCTACAAAATACAGTAGTGAGTTTCCTCAATGGTCTGGTCTTCAAATGTCCTTTTTTTCTGTCTCAGCCTTTACTGCATCAGTAGTTTCATGGGACAGATGGCCCCTCTTGAAATGTTCTTTTCTGGACATCATTTTGCTTTAATTGTGTCTGAATTTTTGCTCGTTCGTCAATGGTAATCCATAGAGCTGTCATCTTGAATCACTTCAACATCTTTGACATGAAATCAAACAGATTAGAAAAGGGTCAAACTAAGGGAGGAGAAAGTTAACAAATATCATTGCAGTTAAGCTTCATGGTGGATTTCCCTTTGCCTTGTCTGAGAGTTCCTGAGAGCTCATCTGGAACCAATGTTATCACCCCCGCAGCAGTAACAGAGGTGAAACTGGCTCCCCAGAGACTCAGAATGGGGTAAACATGCCATTGTTTCTGGGAAACACTATCCAGTTTCTGTAAAACTGCAGCTTTTGTTCCTGTAAATGCTTTTTGAAGCATGTACTTACAAAGTTTTGTTTTTTTTATAAATTTTTATATGTGCATGTGTTTTGTCAAAAGGGACCACATGTCCCCAAATCATTGGAACCTGGACAAATTAAAAAATAATCATCAATCAAAAATCATAATTTTCCTGAAGAATGGGCAAAATACAGGCTTGAAAAGAACCATCAAGACAACCTTCAGTGTGGTAAACTAGAGCCAACTTCAATGACTAAAACTTAGCTGATTCAGCAGCATGTGAGGCTCTTGTCCTTGGATCAGGAATGTATGGTGATATAATACAGAAATAAAAGAGAGCTCACAGGGGAAAACACAAAGCAGGTGCCCCAGATACATGATTAAAAACCAATGTGCACAATTGGGAATCAATTCACAGTCCCCAAAAATAATTAAAAACCAAAGCAGCATGTCTACATCACACTGCTTTCATCAGGGCTGAACAATCACACACAGACAATGGGACGTGATTATAAGTAGGTTTCAGAAAAAGCCACATTAAGCTCCGCTGTGTCAAATGTTTTCATTTAATAAAAGAACAAAAATGACAGAAAAAAAAAAACACCAGGAAAAATCAAGCCATAATTGTACCCTAGAACGAGATCACACAGAAAACTGTAGGTGGAGTTTCTTTAAATATGAAGCCTGTAAATTAGGTAATCTGAAATTCTTTATGTTAAGGCCTCAAAATATGTTAAAATTTTGGCAGAAAGAAGGAAGGAAGGAAAGAAGGAGGGAGGAAGAACAAGGTAAAAAAAAAAGAACCAGAAAGCAAACGTAAAGGTTCCAGTACAGCTTTCACACTCTTGCATGCACCACTGAGTGAAACATGATGGGTTTAACAGCTTTTATAACTTACAATTACCCCAACACTAAAGAGCCTGTTGTTCAAAACAACACCTTTCTCCTGTCCTTTCAATAATATAAATATATCCCTTCAACTATGAGATGATTAGATTCTGTTATTCTTCTTTGAATTTTAATATTCAATCATAGGCTTTGTGAAAAATGAAGAGGGATTGCACATGTTAAACCCCACCTCTTATTTCACTCTCTCTTAGTTTACCATTTCCATGAATAGGAGCAGAAACCACATCTAATTAGCTGTTCCCTTCATGTCTACTTTTCTTTTTCTGCATCCGTCTGTCTCTAATGACCAGTGATGATAGATGGAGTATGTCACTGTAGGTAGTTCACTCCTTCCGCAGTTTCCCTACCCTGATACCCTCTCCTTCTTGCACACACTCAGTGTCCCATGATGATGAGTGATGGAGTAGACCGCTGCTGATTCCACTCTCCTGCTCTGTCACTCATTAGCGTCCCCTCCCTATTTTGTGTCTCCAGATCGCTCACATCATGATAGATGGGTCAAGGCAGGGTGGCTGCTCGCTAATCAATCTGCCTGTCAATAAAACCTGAAACCTCTTTCAGCAACCATGGCTGAGTGACTTAGTGAGGGTGTATCAGTGTGTATGGGGATGGTGAGAATGTGCAGGCTGTTACACACTTACAAGAAAAGCTTTGTGAGAAAAGTTAATCGGAGAAAGGGGTTACAAATAGAGATGGGGGGAAAATCTATTACCTACTGAATTTCAGTTCTTAAACCTTACCAATTTAAATCCAAAGTCCAAAAACATACTTTTGGATCAAGATCAGGGTCCTATTTCAATTTGATAGACCTGCATCTCCAAATGATTTACTGGAGCTAGTGGGTACACTTGTGGTCTCCTTTCTGGGAGGTTGTGTTAGGAGTCTGAGCTTGGTTCAGCTCCTCAGAGGGTCAACAGTTGGCTTTATTTGTTCTCTATTTGAGTTGCATGAATATTTTAGATGAATCGCAAGAGATTTTAGTTTGTTCAGTGTCTTTCCATTGATAATTTGTTTCCTCTCTGATCTTTGCCTCCCATCTTTTTGTGTTTGGTAGAATAAATGAGTGAGTGCAGAGAGGTTTTGTTTTTCACTTTCACCTTTTTGTGAAATACAAGGGCTCATTTTGTTTAGAGTTGTTCTTGAAAGTGTAGTTTTTGGTTAATTAGTAGCAACATGCAGCCATTAAAATACAGTTTTTGGTTCCTGAGGAAAGTAACAGTCTCATATTTGTACCTTTGGTTGGTACCCAGTTTATAAATGGGGTGATGTACAGTAAGTGGTGGTTACAGAGTATAGAGTCCAATCTTGAACATCAAATTAAAACGAAAAACCTTCGAAACTGAGAGCTCTGCTATCACACAGGCTTCAATGGCATTCAATCTGAAGTAAGCATTTAATTCAAAGTTATGTGTCAGAACATGCACTCAGAGCCATTAGAGGGGTTTGCATCTTTTCTTCACAAGACACTTTTCAAAAAGAGATGAAAAGACACTGCATGGCAGAGCTTTTTGTGTCAGGTTGGTAAAGAGTGAAATTATTTTCTTTACACTATTATTCTTGTTATTACCCTTGAATTGCAAACAATGTTCAGGCACTAGTTACTGTTACCACTTCATCTGAATTGAGGAGTTCCTGTTTTTTATATATCTCTGTTCAGGGTTTAAATTGACCTTGTGCTTGCTGTTTAAAGCTCTTGTGATGAGTGTTTTGATGCAAATAAAACAGACTGAAATTCAAATTGATGCCTTTTTATGACATACAAAAGCAAACAAGATAATCAGCCATAAAACTAAGACTTTTCATATCCCAATTTTAATGCCTGAAACTAATGTGAGGGGGTAGGTGTCAAAAATGGCATGTTTTCCGCTCTAATAGACTCATGTTCAGCATGGATGCTTTGTCAATAAACCCAAGTCTTAAAGGGATATTCCGGGTGTAAATTTAAGTTATAATCAAACACACCGTAACTCCAAGTTAGACACCCCGTCAAAGAGTGAATGTTGCCGACTGCTTGCTTCTCTAGTTATACCAACTTTAGTAACAACCGCATGATAGCAATACAGAGCGGTCTGAGGAGCCATAAACAAACCTCAACCAAAACGCCACTCTATAGCCACAAATAATGCTCAGAACGGCACCTAAGTTCATCAACAGTACATATAGGGTCCCAGCCATTGTACTAGCCAGCAAACATCGTTTTAGCTTTGCCTGGTTTCTTTAGTAAAGAGACCAAACACAACTCACCTACTCTCTCCAAGCAGCTGTTTGTTGGTGGGGGAGCCCTGACAAGTCGATCACTGAGTGCAGAATAACTGGCATAAAAGGGTGTGTTTTTATTATTATTATTATTATTGTTATTGTTGTTGTTGTTGTTGTTAATGGTCAGGGTTGAAGTTGTTGACAAGATTTGAAGCAGTGAAAGTACAAAAAATTTGTTCTAAAAAACTGACCTTTCTATTCCATAAGGTTAACAACTCCAGACACTATGAAATGAACAAGCTCATTGTGGCCCATGCTTTATCTGGCAACAATATGTAAAAGGTGATTTTTCTCTCCATCCCTGTCACTTATTAAAGCAATAATCAAACCTGAGACTCTTCCAAGATAATAAGATGAAAGAAGGACCTAATCTCCACTGATGAGTAATGGGGTGAATACTAGGAAAATAAGTGAACAAAAGGCAGTGAAGGAACTATAGAAGTGAGAGGAGTTTCACAGCGCACCATGTCCTTCCTGGGTGAACTCTCACTATTGCTTTCTGACCTTCTTCCCTGTAGATTTATAGAAGAGCTGTCCTCCACTCTTTCAGTGTCAGCTCTACTTCAGGGTGATTTATTGGTGTGAATAAATCAATTGGTTGCCTGCATTTTTCAAGAAGAGATAATAAAATTGGAATTCATCTAACAGGAACAGAGAAGAATGAATTGAGGGTTCCAAACTACTCTGCTGCTCTTGCTCCACAGTGTCCTTGTAATTGTCATTCTGATGCAACACTTGTGATTCTTTTATGAAGCCCCCCTTTGCCAAAAAAAGGAGATCCTTGAAGGGGTAAATCTGGGCCCAAAGTGGACATTTTCATGGCACATTTTCCATCACTTAAAGACCAGATTAAATTCAAGGTTGTGACCACCTGCCTAACTTCAGTCAATGCCTCACTGTATAATGATATCCCAATGAAAGGAGATGATCTCACAAGGTCACACTTTAACTTCATGGTCAAAGGTCATAAAATACTTAAATGCTTGCATTCATAATCATTAAATTATCTATTGAATATTTTAGCAGCCAATATTGTACAACAATGTCTTTTGAATGTTTATGTGTGCATCAATGCCAAACTGTGTGTTCATTAAAGCACTGACCCAAGCCCACCCCAATCAATAAGTATGGAGTATGAACGTGGGGTCTTCCTTGATATGGTATTGACAGTGAGGTGACAACTGAAAAGTAATGCATTAATAGAGGAAATCACCAGGTAAGGTCTGTTATACTGTCAAAAACTAGAATAAGGATAAATACAATGTGAAACCTTAATCAAAAGTGATTAAACCATTATTTAAAATACTTAAATCAGTAAAATGCTAGAAATAAACATATGCTGAAAAGAGTATAAACATATACTTTACATGTTTGTGCTTTACATCGATTGCTTTGGTCTCAGTGTGCACAGTTTGAAGTTTGCAGAGTGGCATCCTCTGCTCTTGAGAAATGAAGCTGATGCTTGAGTGCTAAAAGATGTAGTTTCCTGAATGCCCACTTGAGGCCAGATGCTGAAGCACTAGAAACCTTGTAGCCAAAAAAGCCTGTTTTTAGAGGAAAAACAAACATTTTTACCACCTGGTTCAAAAGTTGTCCTGGCCGCTCGATGAATTAATTTTTTTTTGTAATACATTTGCCTCAAAGTTAGGTTACAAGATTGCTGAATACTTATCCTTGTTGGACAAAATACTGTTTATTATTCCTCAAATTAAAAAAGGACAGCTTTGTATTACTGCCACTAAGAGGAGTGGATGTATATTAAAAAGCAGGGGGACAAATTGAGTAACAGATAAGAGACACTGTTGTAATAAGAAGTGTTAACAAGCTGGTCAGGCTGACATTTTAGTCATGAGTACATACTTGTATTTATGTCTGACTTTCAGACACTGTCACAGCCAGATGTGTCCCTTACAAATAAACTATGAATACATAAATTAATTAACAAAGGTAAGGTGATATTAGTCTGGTAAGCTGAGAAAAAACAATATCAGAAATGTATGTTATATGTTATAAACCTCACACTGCTCTATTTCACCTTTTCTTGTTGACACTGTTTCACACCATTGTGTCACTTGACCTCTAACCAGAGCAATGGGGCTAAAAAAAGATCACAGCAGACGTCAGCACGCCAAGACAAATGTGTAAGCACTGCCAAGTTCAGCAGACTGCGAAATAAAGAGGAAAACAAGACCCTTGCCAAGCTTATTTTGGCCCAATACAGTGACACCGAAGGCTTTTACTGTGAGACTGAGGGGGTTGGGGGGTACAATCCTGAAAGAGTTCAAGGGTCTATAATGAATGAAAGTGCAGGAAAACAATGTGTAACAATTGAAAGAGGTCGAAGGTGAAATGGTGCGGGTGTATATATTAAATGTGTTTGTAATATACCTGCTGTGTGCCTGAGGCCCAAAGGGGGTTGGTAAGGTCAGAGGGTAGTTCCATTGAGGAGACATGTTTTTCACCTGTGCGTGTGTGTGTGTGTGTGTGTGTGTGTGTGTGTGTGTGTGTGTGTGTGTGTGTGTGTGTGTGGGGGTGGGTGGGTGGGTGGGTGTTAAGTGTGTGTCTCCAGGCTCTAGCCAGACCTTTAGGTAGCTGTTTAATGGTTCAATTAACCTCTTAGGCTGATGCTCTCTTCCGTATGGGTTTATGACTGACAGGATGCACTTGTGCAAAACAAAATTATTTCTAAACAAATATAACCAAATTTTCCACATTTGGGGAAATTTTTCCTCATATTATTATTATATATTGTGCATGAAATCTTCGACTGTTTTTTTTTTTTTTTTTCTAAAAGGAATCAAGGGCAGGGCCTGCAACTAAAAACTGGCTCAGCAATGCTGCAAATTTCGTCACTACAGATATTTCCTGGTCAGGTTAACACATTTAAACTAAAAAAACAATATAGTATCTGCTGAATTTAAAAAGGGTCGTATAGTGTTATCATTACTTTTATTAAAGTTATTTAATTGCTTTATAATAAAAGTTTTGTACAAGGATTGTTTGGGTACTTACATTTAAGTTGTGTTTATAGTTGTACTGTTTAAGTTTATTTTTTTACACATTTAACTTATTCCATCCAACAAAATTAGAGGTTAAACAAGGAACAAAAGACACACAAACAGGGGAAGAGACAGGGACAGGGAGTATAAGTGTGGACGATAACAGGACAATAGCGAAAACAAACACAGCAGGGGGAAGAAAAAATAGGAATTTGAGTGAAAGGGAAAGAATGCATAATAGGCATAGAAAGTTAAATTAAAGGGATTAGACAGCTCATTCCCCCTTAAGTCCCTAATCACCTCCACCCACAGGGGATTGTGTTGCCACAGCAATGTTTACATGACCTCATATCCTGCTGAAGTCAAAACAAGCATGGCCCACATTATGCTAAATCCCTCATTTACCTGACATAATCCTTCACAGACAAACACACCAGGCAGCCCTGCTACCTGAGAGAATGAGGAGGCTGTAGGACATCAGCTGATGGAGAGGAGGATTGTGACTACTTCATGATGAAGAAGTAAAAAAGACAAAGCAAGTCATGTGTGGGTAATCTCTTTTTCTACTTCATAGAACGCCAGTGTTGTTAAGCTGTAAAAAGTGAACACAGGCTACAATTTGAAAATGTCCAATTCTTATCATGCTCTGGTTAGAGGACAGCTCATGACGGAGCGCCTTTACACACTCCGTCATTTCCAGACTGGCGCGGGTCTCTCTCGTCTTGACCTGAGAGTGCCGGTGCCGCGGTGCTCACAGAGCACACTCGTTCCCTGCAGAGCCATGCTCAGTTAAACTTAAGTTGTTTCCCTGCAGGCCCATACCTGTGTCCCACGGTCCTGCACTCCAACTAACTATTTACCTTTTTACCTGGACTCTTTTCTCCCTATGGTAGGCCTTTGAGGGTGCACACTCAGCGACTACACCCCCCCCCCCCCCCCATTTATAATATTTTGTCTTATTTACTGTGTTTTCAATGACAAAGGTCGCAGCTGTATGGAGGGCTATTAGTGCCTTTTGTCTATGTTGAGATGTCCCATTTATTGCTGAATTTTGTGTTCTATTTTGCCTATTGTGCCTTTTTTTGTTTTGTTTCCTGCACTGTAAATGTTTTTGCCACTGTTTGCTGTTTTTGGGGAGTTGGTGTGGATAAAAACCCACCACACTGGAGTTTTGACTGTACCATCGTTTTGTGTCCCTCATGAACCTGTGACACAGCTGCTTTAACAACCACACAGCTTTGCTGGTGACTGAAGTACATCTAGACAATAACCCTAAGAGTGGCTGTAGATGCTGTATAATCCTCGTGTTTTATCTTTTATTTATTTATTTTATCATTTCGTTGTGTTTTGGTCATAACTTCCAGGTTTCCTACTTCCTGCGTGCGTTTTTGCGTTACCATACGTTGCTCCTGCAGCTAATCTCAAACAGGCTCAGGGAACTGCAGTTTTTAGCACCTTTACTTTGGCTTAATTTCCCAAGACCGGAGGTTGCCATTTGGTCTTGACATGCAAGGAGGCACAGAGTGTAAGCGGATTGGCAAGGAGATCAAGCAAACATGAATCTGGTGTAAGTCCATAGCAATGTTGTAAGTAGTTGTGATAGCGCTCTGATGACGACCACTGTATTGTGCTAAGGTTGTATGAGTCATGTTTATAAAGTGGTAAATTGAAAAAGAGAATAATTCAACGTCACTCGGTGATGAATGTTTGGGAAATAGATTCAAAGTTGCCAAGGGAAGTTTTCTTGAAAACATTTCCCTTTTTAGTTCTCTTTGTTAATTGATAGAGCACATAGACGGTTCTGAAATGACGGGAAAAAAAATAATAATTGCACATCTGTTCAGAATAAAACACCTTTTCTTGCAGCCCTAACAACTTCAAGATGAATTTCTTTGCTTTTGGCTAACTATTACACCCTAAGAAGCTAAGCACATATTAAATATATGGTAAATTTAAGCCTGAGTGGAAGCGAAGACTGCCCAGTTTGTATCCCCACATGCTGAAACTTCAGTAATGAAGCTGGTTTCAGGGAATGAGAGTGCTGGGCAACAGATGAGTGTAACCAGCTCCCACATGACAGGAGTTGTATAGCCTGAAGAGGCCGGATTGCAGAGTGAGAGGGGAAATTAACTCAGCTGACAGGAGAAACACGATGTCTAAATGAGCCTGACGCCAACCAAGGATATACTTTCAACTCAGTCAGGCTGCCAGATTCAAAGGCTTTAAGACACCTCAGGGTTTGTGATGGTAGATTGATAATTGAGTGGTTGAATCTTTCACCTCTGGGTAAAGTGAATCCCTATACATTCTTTTTCTATCCGTTCTTGTGCACCTTTTTTTATTTTTCAATTAAAAGGATCTTCAGTTTTTATAACAGGGGTTAACAAATGGGGGTTCTGCTTGTTCTGTGTGGCTGTCCTTGAAAGGTTGCACTCATTGACAAGACCAGGGGTGATTCTAGGATCAGAGCTTTAGGGGTGCTGAGCACCACAAGTGCTGGCAAAGATAAATGTCACCATTTTTTACATTTTAACGCAATTTTGGACCATCACTCCCACATTTCTGAAAGAAAAGCATAACACATAGAGGATACACTGTGACTAAATCAACAAATCTCAGAAAAGTTATTTAAATGCTGAGCTACAGCGAAAGATAAATGGATTGGAATCATCAATCAAAGCAGACTTTATCCCTGTACCTGTATGGACAAACGTATGTCGCTCTGAAGGAAGACAACTCATTTTGATACAGCAGCTTCTCAACACATGTAGATACACATACACATAAACAGTATATATGTATGTTTCTGGAGTAAAACAGCCCCCCTATAGTGAGTACTAAAAATACCAAAGATGGACCTTAGTCTTATTTTTGGACTTTTATTTGAAATGCAATGGAATCCACAACATATAAAACACATTCACAAAAATTGCGTTTTTCAATGTCCGCCATTGTACTCAATGGCTCTCTTCATGTCCTCCTCTGGTTTGCTGTCTCTCATCATCCAGACACTCTCTCTGTTTTTCTTCTTCTTTAAAAGTAAAATTAAGCAAATAGTAAAGAATACATAGTTGATTAGGAAAATGTGAAAAAAGATGTCCTGTTTAGAATGAAGCAACAACAAAATTCTAGTGAGCAACAAAAGCGTCTCCATGGTATCATTTTCCATTATTTCTGTGTCCACTCTTGTTGAGAGCATAAAGAAATGATAAGAAATGATTAGACAGAAGTATAGTGAACTCTGTACATAATGCTGGAAGGGCAGCATTTTATGCAAGGGGACATTTACAATACAATAATAAAAGAGACAAGAGGTAACATACAGACAGTGCTATTTATCAGAGTTTAAGACAATAGTTTTGACAGTGGCCTTGCCCTGCTGCAATAATTTAGAAGAACAGCCCCTTTAAATAACTGAAGCCATCATGTATCAGTGCATAGACCTTTGGATTGGTGCCATAGGTGGTTCCAAATAGAGAAACAGGGAGTCAGGTGTGAAGAAGAAAGTGTTTTAGAAAAAATGAGTGTCCTGGGGCTCACAAGAGGAAAGGGTGGGACACCACTGTGGATAAATGAAGAGAGCGGAGATGCTTGAGTGGAGGATGGAAATAGCAACAAAACATGGTGAATGGCAGTCTTTATAGAGAAATTTACATCGCTGGCAGTCAATTGAATAACCTCAGTGGGACATAATGCAACTGCATCATAATTGAAAACAACCAAAAGGACCTTGAGTGACTGCAAAAAGAGGTCATGCTGCAGGGTTTTTGTTTGACTTCACATACCTTGCCAAGCCTTAGCCTTTCACAGGGGGACAGTGAGTGTGTATTGAAGCTGGAAGACATTCTGTGATGCAGGTTGGCCTGGAGAATGTTAGCCAATGAGCCCTGCTCACACTGGTCTGAACAGAAGCCAACACACATTCAGAGAAATTAAGAGGATATATTTGAAACTGCATAACGACAATTGTGGAAAATCCTCTCCTCCAACTCACCTCTTCCTACCTCCCTGCGTCCTGAATGTGAAAAACTTCAGAGCGAATAAACACAGGCTCACCTGTGTCAAACCTTGAGAGCTTGATGGCCCCTTAGGGAGACATAACAGGGGTGTGTTGGGGGGGCATGTAGCGCAAAAGTTTTGACTGGATGTTGGAGTTTTTTCCATGGCGGATAAACAAACAAACCTGGCGTGCTCAATAGTGATGATGTTCATTCAAACTCGGAGCCAAACTGAGATAACTGACACAGATGAAAAAACTGCTGAATCTCCTGAGAGGAACAAGACAGGTGACAGTAATCTAAAACACAACTAACAACATGTCAAGGAAATATGACGAGGCCCAGCTTTCTCTAAGGTTCACAGTGAGAGGTGGAAAAAACATCAGCAGCTGACAGCATGAGACCCAACAAATTAATATGACACTTAGAAAAGTTACACCGCAGTTACGTCAATAAATCCCTTGGGTTCTTTCTATAGTTTTTTTTTTGTCCCCCACAGAATACTTGGTGAATACCGCCCAGAGGCACATCATTCTGTGAAAGCTGCATCAGTGGATGACAAAGTGCTGATTGCCCAGTGCAAGAAACCACATTTACCTCCTGACAAGGTGGTTGCAAATTATCTTTAGGACCATGCACTTTAGGAAAAGGATAAAAACAGACACAAGTGTGCCACTATGAGAAGAAAAGGTGGAGCTTTCAAATGCTTTTTACTTTATCTTTAGTTCTGAAATTGCACAAAGACAGATGCAGATTGTTGAAGTTGAAATGGAGGTTGTTTTGAACCCTTACCTAAAGATGAATGGTACAGTGTTTTGTTGAATATAAAACTGGGAAGTTTCTTTTGTTGTAATATATTTTCTAAGTTTAATGTATTTTGGAAAAGTTACAGCACCATGATGTAATTTTGTGTCAAAGTCGCAAAGTGCTGTGTTTGATTTCTAAATGGAAAATGTTTTCTGGCAAAGTGATGCAATTTTTTTTTTTTAAGTTTTCACTGTTTTGTAAAAGCAAAATGTGTTATATACTGCAGTAATCCAGCAGTAAGTGTCACTTAAAAAGTGTTTTGGTAGATTGGATGAGATGACAGTTGTTTATTTGTGTTTGCAAAATTAAAATGACTAAAAGCGATGGATGCTGAGTTCTCCCACTCCTGTAAGCATGGCACAGTGTGTTAAAAGCATCATGCAATTTTTGGATTCATGGAGAACATTACATGGGGAAAATTTACTCATATTAGATTTAAAATTACTAGGGCATTTGCATATTCAATTCCAGACATCAATCCGACTGGATTTGCACTAAATAGGATTTCTTTTGGTTGGACTCATAGACCTTAAAGGGATATTCTGACGTAAAATTAAGTTAGGGTCAAATACACCGTAACACCAAGTTAGACACCCAACTTTATGTGGGGAGAGCTCTGACGAGTCGATTACCGAGTGCAGCGGAGTTTTGCAGCCCAAGGTAGAACATTTATGATTATTACTTCATGGAGATGCAATCAGACCGAGATGCTTAGGCAGAAAAACTACCACGTCTGCAGAGCAAAATGATTAATATAACGATTATTACTTCAAGGAAATTATCCTCTGCACTCGTTGATTGACTCGTCAGGGCTCCCCCCACAAACAAGCAGCTGCTGGAGGAGAGTGGGGAGTTGTGTTTGGGCTCTTTGCTAAAGAAACCAGGCAAAGCTAAAAAGATGTTTTGATAGCCAGTACTATGGCTGGGACCCTATATGTACTGTTGATGAAGTTAGGTGCTGTACTGAGCATTATTTGTGGCTATAGAGTGGCTTTTTGGTTCAGGTTTGCACATGGAGACATAGACCGCTGTGTATTGCTATCGTGCGGTCATTACCAAAGTTGGCATAACTAGAGAAGCAAGTAGTCTGCAACATTCATCTCTCGAAGGGGTGTCTAGCTTGGTGTTACGGTGTGTTTAACCTTGACTTAATTTTACGCTGGAATATCCCTTTAACAATGTGGGTTGGGAAAAGTATTCTCATGCATTTATCGGCCTTAGTCAGACTCATTCTGGCCTTAGCGCTCTGCACATGCTCCACAGTTGGGCACATGCTCCTGGATGTTGAACAGAGTGCCCGATGGTAACCAGCTATAAAGGTTTGTGTCGCCAACTACTGCAGTGGAAAAGGACATTATTTGCCAATAATTCAAGTCTCGCCAGGTGCTTGTAGGCTGAGACAAGGAGAGCCTGATTAATTTGCCTTTTCACTGCAGCCTTTTACTGTGCATAGAGATGTCCTGACAGACTAAAAAATGATTTTCAAAAGTAAAGTTATTTTTTCATTTGTTTCATTGACAAACTAGTGAAGCTTTCATAAAGACTGGACTTGAATACAGGTGCTTGATTTACCTTACCAACAAACCACTGAGTTGGTACAAATACCTTGACTTGTAGAAACACTATTCCTTCAATTCAAAAATTCTTCATCAATACAACTTTGAATCAACTCAGCCACTGTCTGCACTGAATGCAGGGAAATGTCAGCAGCATGAGCAAGTTAGCCAAATATAAAGTACACAGATCATTCCAAATATGCTGTCACAGTCAGACCGTGTATCCTTAATAATATACTGGGAAGAGCTCTGTGGTGTCTTAAGGCTCTGGCTGTATGACAGCTGCCCTTTGCTGCTGTCATCACTGTGAAAACCCTCTCCTGCAGATTTATTCTCCACAACAACAGGAGGATGCATTGGTACCACACAGAGCTCAGTCATTGAGACTTAAATAGACCTAAATGACAAGCACAGGAAGATGATCGAATCTGGAAAAAAGGAGACAGTCATTTGGAGTTGGGGTGTAAAAGAGAAAGAAGTTGGTGAGCAAGAAGCAGAAACAGAGAAATCCTGATCCTTTTTAAAGTCCAGTTTCTTTTTGACTTCACTTTTTTATACTCGGACAATCCTCCCAAGTTATTCCAGTAGAGACTCTGTAACTTTGTGAGTTTGAAAGAGACACTCAGGTTTTGATAACGGACTAATCTTTCTGAGAGCTTGGAGTCCAGTTTCTTTGACCTGCCTCCATGAAGTCCGCTGAGTTTTGTGATCAGTAACTGACATATGGTATGATTACATGTCGAGCTCTGGTCATTTAACTGGACTTCTGTTCTTGTTCAAGTTTACATGCAGTGGGCAGGAATCAAATTGCTGACAGAAGCATGTTCCCCTCTGCTGTGGTAAAAGTTGAATCCCCTCTTCAGCTTGCTGCTATTAGATCGTCTCCCAGTGAACATGTTACATATCAAAACAGCAAGCAGAAAGTTTCAGCAAGACGCTAACGGGATGTTACTTTCACAACTTGTATTGTCAGTCTTAACTGACATCTTCCCATTGTTTTTCCTGAACAATGCTGACACTTCACTGCGCCAGGTCCGCCACCGTCCGCCGCGTCGCATAAAAATAGAGTCCCATTTTGGTTCATGTCCTCTTTCCTTAGTCCATCTTCTCTCTAAAGCACTTTAAAAAGGGTCTCTGAAGAGGAAAGAAGATAAACTTCTGGTACATAAATGTTATTTTTGTCAGTCACTAAAGCATTAAAAGCTTAATGTAGCATGATTTTCCTTCTTTTTGGTGATGGATTCTTTTTCTCTTTAGTGCACCTGCACCCCCTAATGTCTATACACAGCCCGTGTCTGAAGGAAATATGTGTGTGAATGAAAGAGATGAATGAACATGTGTCTAAGTCATGTAGACAGAGAGCTGGCTGTTTATCATCCTGTGATTGGCTGGGAAGCAAGACCAGGGTCAGGTTCAGGTTTCACACGGCATGGGCTGGATGGATTGATGACAAGAGGTACAGAAAGCTGTGAGGTGATAAAAGAGATTTAATGGGCATCTAAAAAAGGGCAACAGCATAATCTTCACCTCTATCTACAACAACAGACAGAGGAGCATGAACACTTAAATTAGCTCACCTAACCTAAATAGGAAACATGTCTGGCAATGTTTAAGGTAGTCTTTATACTCATGAACCTTAGAGAGAAAACATGCATTAATGTGTGTGGATAACAGTACAGTATACTGTCAATACTCGTGTATTGTGACAGCCCTGGATTCAATTCCAAAACCATAGTGCAAGACCAAACCAGTGTGATCTGAAACCCTGTCTTAGGTTGCTTTCACACCTGACCAAGCAGACTCAGTTCGATTGGGGAGCTGAAAGTCGCAACATTATTGCATTTATCACTTGTTTCAGTTCTGTTTTCACACTGTGATTTCTAAAGCGCACCAAACTTTCCGAGCAGCATCACATGGTTGAAAGGGGCGCTCATCAATTGGACAAAGTAGGAGGGGTATGTAACCTCACCGATTACAAACAGGGGTGGACTAGCCGTCTTGTATTGTGCTTTGTCACATTATTTTATGGAATGCTACAACGTTAGTTGACGCAACTGTTCCTATAATGCTATTATAGCTTGTCATGAATTGATCCTGGTTTTTTTCTAACTTTGACGATCTAACGTGACAACATATGAGCTCAGAGTTTAAGGACTGTGACTGTTGGTAGTTGTGATTTGATTTTGTTTAAATATGTCAAATTGTGAATTTATGGGTTATTGTTGTTTAGACAGTTGAGCTAAGCTAGCTAGCAACTGCTAATGTCAGTGGTCGCCGTGCTTCCACTACCCAAGATGCACTGCGTTTGCACTGCATATAGCGTCATTATGTACATTTGGTCCTATGTTTGGTCCGGTGAGCTTCCACACTGCATACGACCTGAACCAGGGTTCACTTGCAAGCGAACCGAGACCCACGTTTTCAGGCGGACCAGAGTTTGCTTGTTTGGTCCGCACCAGAGTTCGGATGAGCTTTCACACCTGCCAAAAGGAAGCGGACTATCTGAGGAAACGAACTCTGGTCCGTTTAAAGCGGACCAAACAGCTCTGGTGTGAAAGTGACCTTAGAGGTAGGAGACAGCTTGGTGGAGTTTATTAAGTGAAATAAAGTGTTTTTTTTGTTGTTGTTCTTGTTGTTGTTTTTTTAAAGAAGTCCTCTTAAGCACGTTACAGTCACAGTGAGAAGTTTTTGGCTCATTATAAAACATTGAAATTGTTAATGATGCCTCTATATGACACATGTGACAGCAGAATGAGATTTTTTTTAATCAAAAAACAAAACATGTACAGGACTAGTTATCAAGGACACAAGACGTACTACTTTGTCCACAAGGGGCACCAAAGTTATCACAAACAGAAAGTTGCTTATATGAGCTTTAAAAAAATATATATATATACAGGAGTGCATTTACAAAGTTTCCAAGCAGTGTCAATGGTTTTAAGTATTATTCACTGACATCTAGTGACCCCTGGTTAAAATAACAATTTTAGCACTTTTCCAGAGTTACACATTAATGGCTTTCTCTCTTTCATACAGGACTTGTCACCTGAATAGTTTGGGATTTTTTGAAGTAAAATGTGCCATTGAAAACCACATCAGTTTCAGTCTTTTCCATCATGGCAATTGCAAGACTGGGTTCAATGTGTCGAAAGGGAAATAAAACAGCACAAGGCCAATGACTCACAACTCAAAGGTTGGAACTGATGTAACGTTTTGACCTCAGCATAAATAAATTGTAAAAGGAATCAGAAAAAGCAGCCATGTAATGCTTTGTGAATCAATGTAAAGGCAAGAACCTGAGATTATGAGACAGGGCATATTGAGATACTCTGCAATACTTTAGGCATGGCAATATATTGATATCTTATTATAAAACTTTGAAGAGGAAGTTGGAGAATTTTGTGTCTATTAGCAAATCAGCCTGTATTAGCTTCTCTACATTGGCTTCTCTTTAAATTTAGGCCATAATTTAAGTCTTCACCTGACCTACAAAGCTCATGATGGTCAGGCACCGTCATATCTTAAAGAGCTCATACTTCCCTATTACCCCTCCAGAACATTGTGGTCCAAATATGCAGGCCTCCTCATCCTACATCAAGTCTTTAAATGTGGTCTTGGTGGTAGAGCCTTCAGCTACCAGGCCCCTCTCCTCTGGAGTCATCAACCAGTCAAGGTGGACCTTTGAAATTGCTTTGTGGGACATTCTTCTAGCAAATATCTGTTTGTGCAACCAGAAAACAAGTAGAACTACTTTAGCTTTAAGTGATTAGATTATCATCAAAGCAGTCCATATTAGAATAAAGTAGGCAAGAATTATTTGACTCTGTACAAAGGTAAACCACAGTGCTTGTTATTAAATATAAACACCTGTCCAACAACTTGTGGGAGGGAGTCTCTGAAGCACATTTGGTGTAGAAAAGTGTGCAGTGAAGGCCGTTTCAGATGTACAAACAACAGGTGTACTTAGTAAACATTCAGAGAGATCCTCAATGAGATTTCATGTAGCAGAGAAAGATAGGGCAAGGTGTGATCAGAATAAAAATGATGTTGTGTCGCAAGAAAGGGAGCACAGCAGGCTCAGAGAGAGAGAGAGAGAGAGTGAAAGAGTGAGTGGAGTGATGAGAATACTAATTGCACAGCACTGTCGGTATCATGAAGTCCATTACTGCTGCAGAGATGTCATAAAACTATTAATGAGAGCATGACGAAGAGAGAGAACACACAAGTGGAAACCTAGAATGGAGGAAGAAAGGAGTCAAGAGGATCGTAGAATTTAAACCACAATTTAGACAAAATTAAAAAAATAAATTAATTAAAAAAAAAAAAAAAGTCCAGAGAGAGAGAGTGGAGCTTTTTTGAAAGCAGGTGAGGAAATTAAAAAAAATTGAAACTACTGATGAGCTACAGAGGAGAAATTTCAGAAGAGGCGAATTCAGTGAGTAAAACTAAATGAGCTAAAAGAAAGCAAAACAATCCCTCTCTCAGATGGAGCGGGCTAATGTATGGCAGTTAAATGCTAATTGGAGTGAATGCGCCTGCTGTTTAATGCTAATACGTTTGTGGTGGGAGCTAATGTTTGCTAATTACAAGGTGGTGGGGAAATGCTTGTTCCAGAGGCAGATACAGCAAATGGCTGGTAAACACAAGTGGGTTGAGTAATGTTTGTTGGTTCTGGACAGAATCCATACTAGTGTTTTGCCAATTTTTCAGGCTAACTCTGAGAATGAGAAACTTTTTAGCCAATAAAATGACTCAAGCTTCTTATTTGTACTTTTCTGACCCTATATAAAATCTGGTGTCTGATCTAGGATCCTCTGTAATTAGAAAAATTTGCTCCAAATCCAAAACGATAAACAATGACTGACTTAAATTCACTGATAGGACATCTAGAAGGCACTTTTAACGTTTGGAAATTTGCAAATCGGCCTCCATTGAAACACAATCATGGCTTACTAATGCTGGACATTTAGAGGAGCAGGGAAAGGACCACACATTCCTAGAGACAGCAGGTTATGACCACTGCATACTGACTCAGCATTTAGAAAAGGTACTATAGAGATTTCAGCACACATCATGAGGATGTTCAGCGCGTAAGTTACCCAGAGCAGCCTGGTGAGTATGATTACAACCAGTACAATGACGGAAACATAAAGCCTTGCAAAGAGTTGTTTATTCTGCTGAGAGTACAATAGTGCACAGCCCTGCTGAGGAGACTGTATGAAAACTTCCCGTCCCTCCATTGCACACACTCATATAGTCACATTTTTCCTTCCATTCAAGTGTTGCATGAAATATATTTAAATAGAAACTTTAAAAAATCATGGGAGAGTTTGGCTAAGAATAAACCTTTGTTGTGCAGACAAAGTCACGCACATACCACGTCTCTTCCTGGTTTGCCATAAAGGATGGAAGGAGTGAAAGTCAACAATGGACTACAATATGAATATTTAATTACAGGGCAGAAAGTAGCTTTTATGGTTATTTCTTATGGGGGCAGGTGAATAGAGGTGTACAGCACTCTTAGATTTTAACAATGCACATGCAACGGGTAAAAAAATACTACCACTTACTGATCTTTACTCTCCCTTTTCTCATCTTGTCTATTTGCAGGATGAGAACCTGCTATTTGCTTCATAATGGAAAGGGCAAAGTCAAACAAGATGACTGCACAGAGCACGAATGCTTAAAGCTGAAATTATTTCAATTTAGAGGAGTATTGTACTCTTGAAACACTTTTTCACTGGTTTCATTGCTGGGCCACTTACACTAGTGCTTTAAAAAGATAGCAGGTGGGCAGAGGGTGTAATTTACCTAGTGGGGTAATTTAAAACCCTTCCTACTCTTACCACTTGCATGGGTTATCTGCTGTGATATGAGCATTTGAAGTCCTTTTTCAAAGTGATAGTCTGTGTCTGTCATAGAGCAAATTTTCAGTCCAGGATTATCTGTATTTCCAAGACTGACCCTCTATAAACCCCAAATATTTTATCAAGAATGAATAGCAGTGATGAAATGTATGCTAACCTAGTCCTGTCATTACCGAGGACAAAAAATCTTCCAGAGAGAATTGATCTTTTCAGACATTCCACACAGTGTTAACACCAGCCAAAACCAAAGGAAACTAATAATAATAATACATTTTATTTATATTGTGCTTAACATCTGAGAAAACAGACCTAAAAATGCACACAATAAAAGACAATAGTAAAAACAACAAATAAAAACTAGGGCCCCGGTGGGGCACTGGCGGGCCCGAGCCGTGTCGCGCCGCCCCCAGCGCAACCGCCTCCCCCTCCCGACCACGTCACACTCAAGGTCCAAAGATGGTGTGCGCACTTGTCTGTGGTCATTTACCATTATAATGAATGGGAGGCACAGTTTCTACCAAAACACTCGCTGCAGACAAACTACATGTCCGATATGAAAAAAGTCTGGACCATGAAGACCATTTCATTGAAAATATTGTTTTTTAACCCTTTAAGAGCCCATTCAAGACATAAAGTCACTAATAAAGCAAAAATTTGAGCCTTTTAACTTTTTCTGTAGCATCAGATTTAATAGACAACTCCCTTTGGCGCCCCTCAGTGGCCATAACTACTTTGTCTGCTGTTAATAGACAACTCCCTTTGGCGCCACTCAGTGGCCAAAACTACTTTGTCTGCTATAAAATCAAATTGGATTCGTTTTTTTCCAGATTTTTCTTTTGTACATCTCTTATTTTACTTCTGCCCTGTTTAAAACTCACAAATGTTTCATTGAAAATAATGTTTTTAACCCTTTAAGAGCCCATTTAAGACATTAAGTCACTAATATAGCAAAAATTTGAGCCTTTTAACTTTTTCTGTAGCATCAGATTTAATAGACAACTCCCTTTGGCGCCCCTCAGTGGCCATAACTACTTTGTCTGCTGTTAATAGACAACTCCCTTTGGCGCCACTCAGTGGCCAAAACTACTTTGTCTGCTGTAATGTATATTTGGGTCATCTTTGGCGCCCCCTAGAACCTAAACCGTGGGGTGCAGCGTCATGATTTGTACAACTTTTAATGGCCATGGGGTGTAGATTGGCCTGAGCAAATGTGGATCGCCAAAAAATGCGAAATAGCCCTTTAACCGTACATTTGACAGATACGCCCGCACTGACTTTTTGGTAGATCTTATTGAGATACACCTGTGTGTCAAATTTTGTGTCAAGCGTACAGGCGTCAGGTGAGTTTTCACCTTAGGGGGCGCTATGGAGCCATTTTTCATTTTATTGTTTGGGCGACTTCAGAATATCAAATTTTTCACCAGGCCCGGTCGTCCTGCCAAATTTCCTGAGTTTTCGCCAGTGGGAAGTGGGCCATTTTCCAGTTTAAAGCGGAGGAAAAATAATAACGAAAGAAGAACCCATGCAGGAACAAGAGGGCTCTCGCAGCTGCTTAGCAGCTACGCTCGGGCCCTAAAGAAAGAAGAATCCATCAGGAACAAGAGGGCTCTCGCAGCTGCTTAGCAGCTACGCTCGGGCGCTAACAACAACTAGCCATTAGCTGAGATCCCGGCAAGCGATGAAGGATGACAGCCGCACAGTGCAGGATGGTCCAGAACCACTACAAAGATGGCAGTCCACCAGCAGACATCCATTCAAGGGCAGATGACCGGGAATGAAAGGAACTAAGGAGATTGGTGAAACAGAGAGAGAGTTCAGTTTGATGGGTAGCACTAAGGTGTGTATGATAGCTAGCTAGCACCGTGTTAGCACTGCTGGGTTTAGGTGGAAAATAACACAAGGCTGGTAGAAATTCTGCAGAATTTGTGGGGGGGCTTTAAGGCTCCATGGGTTTGCATGGGTTTGCGGAGAAGCAGCGAACAGTCAATGCCAGCAACCTCTCCACTCCCCACTTTGAATCTACTTTGAACAGTGACCTCTCACTTGAAACAGTGACCTAAAACTGATAAACTTCCAAAGGATAAGTAGTTTTTAGATATATGTTTTTCAAAGACTTTTTTTATTGCTATTGTTATACAATGACACCATCCCCAATCAACATTTTGTTTGTGTTGAATTAGTCAACGTAAAAATGACAATAAAATATGAAGTATTTTCCCAGTTTGAAATACCGTATTTTTCGCACTATAAGGCGCACTTAAAATCCTTTTGGCTTGTCGTAGCACTGCAGCTACCGTAGCCTCGCGTAGTTATTGAATGAGTTAAATACAGTTTGACTTACCTGACTGTTTTGTTTGGCTTAATGTGCTTTATAATCCAATGCACTTTATAATCCGGTGCGCCTTATCTATGAGAATAGACATGAATAGACGCGTTCATTGATGGTGTGCCTTATAATCAGGTGTGCCTTATAGTGCGAAAAATACGGTGTTAAAAAGAAAATGAAATGCTCTGCCAGACTTATAAACAACTTTGCCAACCAAACTGTCAGAAAGCTGAACTCTCTCCCCCTGCTTCCCCCCTAGAACACTAGACTCTGAACCTCCTCTAAACCCTAGCTACACACATAGTATTTGCACCATAAAAAAAATCTGCAGCTGCTTCTACAGAATCACCTGTTTCTGTATCTTCCACTGTATAATCTTTTTTGCACGACAATTCCACTGTTTACATGAATGCTGACTGTTTACATGCAATTCTGCAAATTATAACCATCACTTGCACATTAGATTATGGGCTCTATTTTCGTGTTCGCCAGTGAGGCGCGGAGGGTGGCGGACCCCGCGCAGTGGTATTTTCGTCTGGAGAGCCCGGCGCTGTGACAACCCCTCCTGCTCCTCCCCTGCTTTCTCCCCTTGCATGTGTCTGATTCTGCTCTGTGTTGCAGCCTCAGGGAGATGGTGGAGGGCGGAGCTAGGAGGGGCTGAGTTACCTGCCCAACAGGGCAGGGCCAGAGAGCATAAAAGGCCTGGCTGAAATGCTGTAGCTCTCTCTCTCAGCAGGGCCTGCATCTACACACCAGCCACCACCTTTTGGGTTTGATCATCGAACAACATCCACCACACATATGCTCACACATCCAACATTTGCTGACACTACTGATCTTAATCCTGATGCCTCATACTGATTGATAATCATTTTTTGTTAAATAAAAGATCTTGGTTAATGGTTATTGTTGTGTGTGGCCTCCCTTCTTGTTATCTGCCTTGAGCCAGGCAGTAACAAATGGGGGCTCGTCCGGGATCCTGGTTTTATTGCTCAGGAGAAGTTCGGGCTGAGAAACCAGGTTAAGTTTGTAAGGGAGGTGTTTCACCCAGTTACTGGCCTAGTCTGTTTGTAGTTTGATGGCCTGTTGAGGTGTTTGTTTCTAATCTGCTGGTGGGTGAAGGCTGTGTCGTCATTTGGGAACCCATATTCCTGTCAGGTTTTAGCAATGAGGGACACCAGATGTCCACATTGACCCTTTTTTTGTTTTAGTTTGTTATTTTTGTGCAGCAAAGTGGTTAGAGCTGATGCTCGGGGGCACTCCATGACTGTCTAGGTGGCTGTTAGCTCGCTAAGAGTCAACCGGGTTACTGGGCTTGGTGCTTAATCTATCCCGCCGCTAACCTGCATGAAGACTAGGGGTGAGTGAGACAGCTAGTACTGGTTAGGCAGTTAGCTAGAGGAATGTGGTCCCATGTTTAAACAGCCTTACATCTCTTTAGCAGTGTGAGAAACTTTGTTTTGTGCCTTGTCCTCTCTGGTGTGTTAGGCTGTATGAGAGCACAGATTAATATAATTACTGCCTCTAAATAATAGATAACAAATAAGATGGCTTCAATTGAGAATTTTGTTCTGTCTCCTAGTGAAGGGTTGCTTAACACGTATAAGAAGGAACAGCTTTTGCAGATAGCTGAGCATTATGGTGTTGAGATTGCAAAAGGATTAAATAAAAAGGACTTGCTTGTCACATTAAGGGCGCACCTTGTGGAAGAAAATATTTTGGCTGTGCGGGTAGAGAGTGAGGAGGACCCTGTGAAAATGGACAGTGTTTCTAATGCAGCTGTTCCTGATCCTAGTTTACCAGGTAAAGTGCCTAGTATACCACTTGCTTTGGCTGGGTTTGGGGCTGGTTTGTCTTTTGAGCAGCAAAAAGAACTCCTGTTGCTTCAGTTGCAGCATGAACAGAGGCAGGTATTGGAGTTGGAGAAATTGAGGCAGGATGGCCGACTCAGAGAAGCTGAAATGGCCCATTCTCAGGCCACACAGCAGTTAGAGTTGGAGCGCTATAAGTTGGAGCTTATGAGTCAGGGAAAACTTCAGACTCCTGAGGCCCAAGAATCAGCCATGTTTGTTCCTACTACTCCACAATTTGATGTTGCTGTGAACTTAAGATTGGTTCCAAAATTTAATGAGAAGGACCCCGATATTTTCTTTGTATTGTTCGAACGTTTGGCAGAGGCTCGAAGTTGGTCTGATGCTGAACGAACCCTGCTGCTTCAATGTGTGTTTACTGGCAAGGCCCAGGAGGTTTTTTCAGCCTTGAGTACTGATGATTGTGGCAGCTACCAGCTAGTGAAAGCTGCAGTACTTAAAGCTTACGAGCTGGTACCAGAAGCCTATCGTCAGCGCTTTAGATTGGCCCGAAAAGAGAAGCAGTCACACACTGAGTTTGCTCGCGACTTAGCAGTTCATTTTCAACATTGGTGTGTTTCATCGCAGGTGAAAACCTTTGAGGATCTTCAGGAGTTGGCCTTACTGGAACAGTTTAAAAACACTTTGCCTGATCGTGTTGTGACCTACTTAAACGAACAGAAAGTCACCAAAGTTTCAGAGGCTGCCCAGTTAGCGGACGAGTTTGTTTTGACACACAAAGGTTTTTTTGGTCGGGGTGATACTGCATGTAGAGAGAGTAGTGGGGGTGCTCACTCCAGCAGTAAGTTTCTGTCAGAAGGACCAACAAAGTTTCCAGGTAAAGGGGACCGTGGGGTGCCGAGTAAGTTAAACCCCAGTCAGATTTGTAACTATTGTTCTGGTAAGGGTCATTGGAAAAATGAGTGTCCGGTGTTGAAAAAGAAGGTTAAATCAGGGTATGTATCATCCAAATCATCTGGGGCTGCAATGACTGTGGGAGCAGAGGAGCGGGCTAGAGTCATTGCTGCTGTGCGGGCTCACACTCAAACCTCTTCTTCAGGGTCATCGGATCCAACAGTTTGCTCCACGGATGAGATTGATCCTGGTTATCTTCCTTTTGTCTCTGACGGGTTTGTTTCACTGGTTGGGAGTGAAGACAGAGTTCCTGTGAAAATCTTGAGAGACCCAGGAGCTTTAGAGTCATTTATTTTGGACTCAGTGTTACCTTTCTCTGCTTTGACTCACAATGGTACGAGTGTGGGGGTGCGAGGAATGGGTCTGACAGTTTTTTCCGCTCCACAGCATAGATTGACTTTATGCTCAGACCTTGTGAAAGGGGAGGTAGTAAGGGCGGTACGCCCTGCTTTACCCATGGCAGGGATACAGGTCATTCTTGGTAATGATTTAGCTGGTGCTCAGGTGTGGCCTGATTCTCCTGCTCAGGTGGTTTCTCTCACCCAGGGTGAGGTTTCGGAGTCTCCAATCTCTTCTATAGGGACACTTCCTACCTGTGTAGCGACACGTGCTATGTGCCGTGCAGATGGTTCTGGCTATGACAAACCAGATAAGAAACGTGTGTCTGTATTTCCACTGCCTGTTTTCCCTTTGCCTATTTCTTCCAGTGAGTTGGCGAAAGAGCAAAGAAGGGATTCAACGCTTCAGACTCTGTATAGTCAAGTGCTCCCAGAAGATGACGTGGAGAGTGCCGCCCATGGTTACTTTCTCCAGGATGGCTTGTTGGTGAGAAAGTGGGTTCCTCAGGGGGACTGTTTTTTGGGTCAGGAAGTGTTGCAAGTTGTTGTACCTGCTTCGGTACGACAGACTGTGCTGAAGGTTGCTCATGATGGAGTAGCAGGTCATTTAGGAGTAAAGAAAACTTACGAAAGGATTTTGAAACATTTCTACTGGCCTAAGGTAAAGAGGGATGTTTCTGCCTTTGTTAAAACATGTCACACATGCCAGCTGACTGGGAAGCCCAACCAAACCATAAAGCCTGCCCCCTTGTATCCAATTCCTGCTGTCGATCAGCCATTTGAGCACCTTCTCATTGATTGTGTGGGCCCCTTGCCACGTTCCAAAGCTGGTGCCGTACTCATGCAAGCCGACAACAAGGGTGTCCATTGTCCTAATCCAAATCAGCGACTTAGGCGCTGGTGTCTTTTCCTCCAGCCATTTCATTCAGAGATGCGGCATGTAAAGGGGGTTGAGAACACAATGGCTGATGCCATGTCTGTGTAGGTAGTGTTCTCCCTAAGGTGTATCTCCCTGTCCATGTGGGCTGTCCCTCTCTTAAACTGCTTCCTTAGGTACCAAGGTTGCCGAGTTGGTGGTCTGGTGGTCAAGGGGGAACCATCTGCAGGTTGTAGAATCAATTATATTCATCTTCATACCAGACTGGCTATGCCCAAGAACAGTGTTACATATTACTTTGTATTGTGGATGTAATTATTTTTTTGCTGTGGAGTTTTGGGGTTCCTAAGGTGAACCCCATTCTTAAGGGTGGGGGTGTGACAACCCCTCCTGCTCCTCCCCTGCTTTCTCCCCTTGCATGTGTCTGATTCTGCTCTGTGTTGCAGCCTCAGGGAGATGGTGGAGGGCGGAGCTAGGAGGGGCTGAGTTACCTGCCCAACAGGGCAGGGCCAGAGAGCATAAAAGGCCTGGCTGAAATGCTGTAGCTCTCTCTCTCAGCAGGGCCTGCATCTACACACCAGCCACCACCTTTTGGGTTTGATCATCGAACAACATCCACCACACACATGCTCACACATCCAACATTTGCTGACACTACTGATCTTAATCCTGATGCCTCATACTGATTGATAATCATTTTTTGTTAAATAAAAGATCTTGGTTAATGGTTATTGTTGTGTGTGGCCTCCCTTCTTGTTATCTGCCTTGAGCCAGGCAGTAACAGCGCACAGCCAGTGTGGTATTTTCGTGGACTGAGGTGTACCGAAATCCATCTGTGCTTATATGAGAGCAACAAGTGTCACAGTGTTTACAGAAATTAGTAATACGCCTCGCTGGTGGCAGATTTAAAGGCGAGGAGAGGAGCTGATGTTATTGGTCAATACAGGTCTCGGCTGTGTTAAACCCACTCCACGCCCTCTCTCCTCCCTCTCTACGACGGAAGCCGCTGGGAGGAGCTAAGTTAGGGAGGGGGGATACTTACGCCGAGCTGCGCCGCTCACCAAAATACCAAATTGTGCTTGGGAACGCCTTGTCGGCGCAGCGGACCTGACTTATGCCGCGCCTGCGGCACGTCTCCGGCAAGGCACGAAAATAGAGCCCTATGTGTGAACATGTACAGCAGAACCTTTTTCTGGTTGCTAAGTATACGTGTGTATGTATGGGTGTGCATGTGTATGGGGGCATATACACTCACCGGCCACTTTATTAGGTACACCTGTCCAACTGCTCGTTAACACTTAATTTCTAATCAGCCAATCACATGGCTGCAACTTAGTGCATTTAGGCATGTAGACATGGTCAAGACAATCTCCTGCAGTTCAAACCGAGCATCAGTATGGGGAAGAAAGGTGATTTGAGTGACTTTGAACGTGGCATGGTTGTTGGTGCCAGAAGGGCTGGTCTGAGTATTTCAGAAACTGCTGATCTACTGGGATTTTCACGCACAACCATCTCTAGGGTTTACAGAGAATGGTCCGAAAAAGAAAAAATATCCAGTGAGCGGCAGTTCTGTGGGCGGAAATGCCTTGTTGATGCCAGAGGTCAGAGGAGAATGGCCAGACTGGTTCGAGCTGATAGAAAGGCAACAGTGACTCAAATAACCACCCGTTACAACCAAGGCAGGCAGAAGAGCATCTCTGAATGCACAGTACGTCGAACTTTGAGGCAGATGGACTACAGCAGCAGAAGACCACGCCGGGTGCCACTCCTTTCAGCTAAGAACAGGAAACTGAGGCTACAATTTGCACAAGCTCATCGAAATTGGACAATAGAAGATTGGAAAAACGTTGCCTGGTCTGATGAGTCTCGATTTCTGCTGCGACATTCGGATGGTAGGGTCAGAATTTGGCGTCAACAACATGAAAGCATGGATCCATCCTGCCTTGTATCAACGGTTCAGGCTGGTGGTGGTGGTGTCATGGTGTGGGGAATATTTTCTTGGCACTCTTTGGGCCCCTTGGTACCAATTGAGCATCGTTGCAACGCCACAGCCTACCTGAGTATTGTTGCTGACCATGTCCATCCCTTTATGACCACAATGTACCCAACTTCTGATGGCTACTTTCAGCAGGATAATGCGCCATGTCATAAAGCTGGAATCATCTCAGACTGGTTTCTTGAACATGACAATGAGTTCACTGTACTCAAATGGCCTCCACAGTCACCAGATCTCAATCCAATAGAGCATCTTTGGGATGTGGTGGAACGGGAGATTCGCATCATGGATGTGCAGCCAACAAATCTGCGGCAACTGTGTGATGCCATCATGTCAATATGGACCAAGCTCGCTGAGGAATGCTTCCAGCACCTTGTTGAATCTATGCCACGAAGAATTGAGGCAGTTCTGAAGGCAAAAGGGGGTCCAACCCGTTACTAGCATGGTGTACCTAATAAAGTGGCCGGTGAGTGTATATTCAGAGACACAGCAGGCATGAGGATAGATGCAGACACATATGCCACTCTCCTGCTGTATTATACTTTTATCTATTGTATTTTTTTTTCCATTTTTAATATAATATATTCTCTCTATTTCTGCATGATGAGTTGAAGATTTTTTTTTTTTTTCCTGTGTATGCTCTCACATATGGCAGAAATTGGCAATAAAAAGCTTCAACCTTGATTGACAATTAAAGTTAGAATACCTTGTTATAAAGAAGGCTAAATGTTGAAAATACTCCCACAGAACTTATGGTTCTATTTCTACAGTTTTAATAAAAGCTTTCTATAAACATCTGTAACATTTGAACAAAAGCTACAGGGAGTTTTAATTGTTTTAATTTTCACAAACCAACAGACAGAGGAACACTGAACCACACACTTCCACTTGATCAAATTTAGTCACACGGATGCATTCAAGACAACTGTGTCGCTGATTTACCGGCGAACAATATAATTGCCTCCCCTGACACATCAGCAGGAGAGTGGGAACTTTGATTAGAACAGCCATCCTTTTGCAAGTGGGATAATTTCTAGAAAATTTCATTAAAACGAAATTGAAGCATCTTTCACCCGTTTGTTTCCCCTGTAGGTACTCAAACATGCTCCGAGGAACTGAAGGAATGTTAATTATACCTTGTACCATGCTGAAAATATTGTGCTGGATGGGGTCAGACAGGGATGCTGCATGGAAACTCAGATGAGTGGTAGAGATTTTTATTTATTTATAGATTTAAATAGTGAAATGTTTAATCAGATTAATCACAGGGTTGCTATGGATTAGTTTTGATATATCATTTATCACTTGATACATGCTGTCAAGTCTCAAATTCACTGTTGGCAAGTTCACTCAGCCACAGCTCATTGTCAGATGTAGAGACAGCATGGAGCCATAGCGTGATGCAAGTAGTTAAAGCTGCTGGAAAGCAGGCTGGTCCACAGCAGTAAAACATCTGCAGCAGTGATCCAGAGGAACCCACAGAATGATGGAGCTCAGGGACTCCCACAAAAGACTGTGTATGAGGCTATGTTCAGACTGCAGGGCTTAATGCTCAATTTTACTTTTTTGCTCAAATCCGATTTTTTGTTTGGCTGTTCACACTACCATCTATAATGTGACCTGAATCAGATTCCAATGTGAACTGTTTGTGACTTGTAGCTGCCTGCATGCGCAAAAGAACAATGAAACATACAGATGAAGCACACTGTTGCATCTGCACAAATGTAAACACGGAGGAAGGTAGTATTATATCTAGGTTGTCCACTGAACTTGATCCACTCCTCTGAGATTCAGGCTCCTCTTCACCTGCTTCACCGTGGTTACTTTTTGCTAATACTGCACCCACTTTTTCTGTGTCTCCGTTTGGCAAGTTGTTTCGATATACAGACAGGTTATGATATGAACCCTCAAGCTTTGCTTACATGCTTATCAGGTCCAAGACCTTGTTGTCCCTCCACTAACTTGCTCAATTATTGCTATCCTCTATTTTTGCAAGGCTGCCACAACACAGAATGTTGCTGTAAATAGTGATGTGAATGTATAAAATGCACATCAAATCCGCCTAGGCTGTTCACACTCAGGTTGCATTGAAAAAATCAGATCTGTATCAGATTCAGGACCACATATGGAAATGGCCCAAATCTGATTTAAAAATATCAGATTTTGGCCAGATTGGAGTGTTCACACTGCCTCTAAAAATTCTGACCTGGTCACTAGACCCCCCCCCCCAAAAAAAAAAAAAAAAAAAAAAAGATTTGGCCCACTTTTGCCTGCAGTGTGAATGTAGCAGTGTCTCTAATGGGACACACTAAGTATCTGTGATAATAATAATAATAATAATACATTTTATTTGTAAAGCGCTTTTCAAAGACACAAAGACGCTGTACAGAGTAAGCAGTAAAAACATACATCAATAAGTAAGAAAATTTACGGCAATATAATCAAAAACATGTAATCAGGTAAAATCAAATAACAATAAAACACACATAAATGAGTAATAAAATTTACAACAATGTCAATAAAAACATGTAGAATCAGGTAAAATCTAATGGGGGGGGGGGGTTAGGAGGGATGAAAGGCAGTGCGGAAGAGGTGGGTTTTGAGAAGGGTTTTGAATCTGTTGAGGTCAGTGCAGTTTTTGAGTTCAAGTGGGAGTGAGTTCCAGAGGGTGGGGGCGGCGACTGAGAAGGCTCTGTCCCCCCAGGTTCGGTGCTTGGTCAGGGGAACTGTGAGGAGGTTGGCATTGGCGGAGCGGAGGGTGCGGGAGGGGATGTAGGGGTGGAGAAGATCCTGTAGGTAGGGGGGCGAGGTTGTGGAGTGCTTTGTGGGTGAGGAGGAGGATTTTGTATTGAATGCGGTGGGGTATGGGGAGCCAGTGAAGGTTTTGGAGGACGGGGGTGATGTGTTGATGGGAGCGTGTGTGGGTGAGGAGGCGGGCGGCTGAGTTCTGGATAAGCTGAAGTTTGTTGAGGAGAGTGGAGGTGGTGCCATAAAAGAGACTGTTGCAGTAATCTAGACGAGATGAAATGAATGCATGTATAAGGGTTTCAGCTGCAGGGTAGGAGAGGGAGGGGCGGAGGCGGGCAATGTTTTTGAGGTGGAAATAGGCTGTTTTAGTGATTTGCTTAATGTGTTGGGTGAAGGAGAGGTTGCTGTCGAAGAGAATGCCAAGGTTGCGACAGTGGGAGGAGGGGGAGAGGATGGAGTTGTTGATGGAGAGATGAAAGTTTGTGACTGTGGAGGTGAGGGAGTTTGGGCCAATGATGATGAGATCAGTTTTGTCATAATTGAGTTTAAGAAGATTGCTGTCCATCCAGTGTTTGATGTCAGAGAGGCAGTTTGAGAGGGAGCGTTGGGTCTGGGGGGTGATGGAGTTGGAAGAGATATATAATTGAATGTCATCAGCATAGCAGTGGAAGTGGAGGTTGTGTTGATGGAGGATGTGGCCAAGAGGGAGGAGGTAGATGATGAAGAGGAGGGGACCAAGCACTGAACCCTGGGGGACACCTTGGGACACGGGGGCGGTTGTGGAAGAGCAGTTGTTAATATGGATGAAGTGATTCCGGTCTGTGAGGTAAGAGTGGATCCAGTTAAGAGCGGTGTCTGTGATATTGAGGAGGGAGTGTAGGCGGGACAGAAGGATGGCATGGTCGATGGTGTCGAAAGCAGCGGAGAGGTCGAGGAGGATGAGGATGGAGAGTTGGCCAGAGTCAGCAGAGATGAGGAGGTCATTTGTCACTTTTATGAGGGCAGTTTCGGTGCTGTGGTGGGTGCGGAATCCTGATTGGAACTGTTCATATAGGTTGTTATTGCTGAGGTGGGTTTTGATTTGTGATGCGATGACACGTTCGAGGATTTTTGACAGGAAAGGGAGGTTTGAGATGGGCCGGAAGTTACTAATGTCATCGGGGTTGAGTCCGGGTTTTTTGAGGATGGGGGTGACAGCAGCCAGTTTAAGTGACGGGGGAACAGTGGCGGAGTTGAGGGAGGAGTTGATGATCTGTGTTATGACTGGGGAGATGACGGGGAGGCAGTGCTTGATGAGGGAGGATGGGATGGGATCGAGGATACAGGTGGATGAAGACATGGAGCAGATGATATTAGTCACGTCGGTTGAGGAGACAGGTGAGAAGCAGGAGAGTGCTGATGGGATGAGGGGAGGAGGGGAGGAGCAGGGAATGGAGGGTGGGGGAAGGGAGTTATAGATTGCATTGATTTTGGTTTGAAAAGAGGAGAGGAATGTGTTGCATTTTTCCGGGGTGAAGGTGATGGAGGTACTGTCTATGGGGTGGAGCAGTTTTTTGACGGTGGAGAAAAGAGCCTTTTGGTTGCTGGAGCCGGAGTTGATGAGGTTGGAGTAATAGGATGAGCGGGCGGATTTGAGGGCTGTTCTGTATAGGTGGAGGTGGTCGGTGTAGGCTTGGAGATGGACAGTGAGACCGGTTTTGCGATATAGACGTTCCAGTTGGCGTTTATGGGATTTCATTTTGTGTAGTTCTGAAGTATACCAGGGGGCAGAGTGTCTGAATGAAACTGTTTTTGTTTTGAGAGGTGCGAGCTGGTCCAGGCAGGAGGATAGAGTGTTGTTGTAGTAGTTGAGTAGGTCAGGAAGTTTAGCAGATGGTGAGGGAGGGGATGCAGTGAGGGTGGCAGATAGGGAAGCTGAGAGGTCCTGTGGTGAGATGAATTTGAGGTTTCTGAAGGTAATTTGTCGTTTTTCACTGTGGGGCAGAGGGGGGAGGTCGACGTTGAAAGTGACAGCCAGGTGATCTGATATATAGAGGTTGGTGGTGGAGAGATGGTGGATGGAGATGCCGGTGGAGCAGACGAGGTCGAGGGTGTGGCCATGGGAGTGGGTGGGGGAGTGCACGTGCTGGGTGAGATTGAGGGTGTCGAGGAGATCCAGGAAATCAGAAGCTTGTTTGCAGGTGGGGTTGTCAATGTGAAAGTTGAAGTCTCCAAGCAGCAGGACAGAGGATGAGATGGTGTTTAGGTGGGTGACAAATTCAGAGAAATCCGAGAGGAATGATGGGTGGGGCTTTGGGGGACGGTAGATAGTAACAATGACCAGAGGGGTGGGGCCAGGGAGTTTGACAGAGATATTTTCAAATGAGTGGAGGGACAGGGTGGGGGCGGGGGTGGTCTTGAGGGTTTGTTTGTAAATAACTGCGACGCCTCCGCCTCGTCCAGTGAGGCGGGGTTGGTGCAGATAGGAGTAACCGGGGGGGGTGGCTTGGTTGAGTGGAAAGAGGTCGAGATGGTTGTGCCAGGTTTCAGTTAGATAGAGGAAGTCCAGGTTATTGTCTGTTATGAAGTCAGCTAGGATGTGTCCTTTGTTATTGAGGGAGCGGGTGTTTTGAAGGGCCATCTTCTGGGGTGGGGGCTGTGGGGTGGGCAGTGAGGCAGGGGGAAGGTAGCGGAGATTTGATAGATTTCTTGTCCTTCTTTTTGGATGCATGGGATTTGAACGGGAGGTTCCAGTAGTTGTAATTGTTTTAATTGTTTGCAATGGTTTGCAAGGAGAGTCTATGGTTGAAGGGTGTAGTAGCTGTTTGGACCAGGAGGGGGAGCTTGATGTGGTGGGGGCAGTGGGGATGGTGCGCAGTACCAGTTGGGGCCTGCTGGGGGAGCCGGTGGTGAGGGTGGTGAGGGCGAGGGTTCCGGAGGGGGGCCTCAGGGGGGCGCTGTTTCCAGGTGGGGTAGTGGGAGAGGATGACAGGGAGTATGTAAACAATGATAGTCAGTTGGTGTGTATGTGGTGTTGGATATTAGCGGCAAGTGTCTGATGGCCCAGTTTGTTTGGGTGAAGTCCGTCATTAGAAAAGAATGGGGGTCGGTTCCAGAACAGGTTAAAATTGTCTATGAAGTGGGTGGAGAGGGTGCTGCAGAGGGCTCGAAGCCAGGAGTTTAGGCTGAGGAGGCGGCTAAAACGATCGATGCTGCGTGTTAGTGTTGGAAGAGGGCCACTTATAAAAACAGTTTTGCCACTGCGCTCAAGGCTATCTAAAAGAGTCCTGAAGTCTTTTTTTGTCTGTTCAGACTGTTGGTGAGCCGTGTCGTTTGTGCCAACGTGGACAATGATGCGGTGAATAGAGGCAGGAAGTGATTGGAGAAGACCGGGGAGTTTAGCTGTGATGTCGGCGACAGTAGCACCGGGGAAAGAGCGAGTGATGGCATTAAAATAACGAATACCTCGTATGATGCTGTCACTGATGATCAAGGTGGTGGGGGGAAACAGCGGCGGGGGGTGCATTGCTCCTGTGTCCGAAGCAGGGCTGGTGGTCGGGGTACGGGGACTCAGCGGTGCGGTGGATACGGTGGATGCTAGCGGCTGCGGGGATGGTCTGCCACTTCGGTCCAGGGCAGCTGAAACAAGCCCGGCGGAGTTCCGTCGGACTGCGTCCCGGAGAAACCTCCTGCGGGCGGCCGAGGACGCGGGCCGGCTCTCCGAGCGGTGGTCAAGGCGGGTTCCGGGACACTGCGCGCGACCAGGGACCGACGGAGAAGGGTTCCCTCCGCCAGTGCCAGGCCACACGGGAATCCCACTGTGCGCCGGCAGGGAGGTGTTCTTAGCGCCAGCGCCCGGTGACGCCCGGGAGCTGGTTGCCAGAAGATCGGAGGCTACCCGGTCCTCGAGCCGGCACGCCGCGAGGGCACCGGAGGACGTGGACGAAGGCCCGGGGGCTCCGCCGGGTGGCCGTGTAGGAGCCATGGGAGCTCCGGCAGCCGCTGCAGAGGACGCCACCACGTCACCGTCGAGAAGGGACTGGTCCATGCTGGTGTTGGCAGGCTCAGGAGGATTCTCACGAGCCTCGAAGCGGCTTGGAGTGGAGCTTGAGGTAGGCCCGGCCGGGTTCCAGGGGGTGGTGTTAGTGATTTTCCTGCCGCGTGTGGTTATTTCAGTCCATGTTGAGTCGTGGTTGGATGCAGCGGTGGATGGTGGTTTGGACGTGGTGGACGGGCTTTGAGGCTCCCAGGGTAGCGTGTCCTGGAGGGTTGATTGGAGCGAGAATAGGTGGAGGGATTGCTGGTGGGCCACATCAATGCAGGTTGTGAGGAGAGTGGATTTTGACTTAAGCTCATCGGAGAGTTTTTGAATGCGGAGTTTAAGTTTGGTGATTGTTTTGTTTGCTTCGTGAAGCGCTTCAGTCTTTTCCATGAGTAGGGACTCGCTCGCTCTCTCGCTCATGCTCGCTCTCTCGCTCATGCTCGTGATGCACTGCGATACTCTCCCTAAACCTAGTCTATGCCTATCATCTTGTGTATTTCCTTCTTGCTTGAGTACAAGAAATCATGGCAACTTAAGCTTTGCATGGTATTTTAATATAGTAGAGTGGTCGGTTATATACAGTAGATATTTCAGTTCTTGCAAAGAGGAAAAGAGAGGATGTTGAAGGAGGTTGAAGGACTGTCTGGCAAGACGGCGGCATGACTTGAGTCTATCATTTATAAATGTTAGTATGTAATGATTAATCAAGCATTTGAAACAGCTGTGTGGTGATTATCTGTGAATGTTTCTTTCAAAGTGAAATAGATATTTGACAGAGAGTAATTGAAATGAGAGCTGAATAATATGTAATAGGTCTATGAAAGAGAATATGCCTCAGCAGTCTAAGCCTGAATACAGAGGCTTAGCCTTTCTGAATTGAAGCACAGTTACAAAGTGAGATACAGACACTGAGTGGCCTGTCACATCCTCTGCTCAGGGTTAACTGCAGTAGCAGCAGTTCACAGAGTCCTTCCCCTGTATTAGTCTAAAAGCAGGGAGTTGAACTGACAGAGATGTTCTGCTTACAGTCCTGCCTGTCACTGTGAGTGCGTCTGCGTGCGGCTGCAGGCATTAACTCAGTGTAAATGCCAACAGCATCCATCAAACTGAAGGTCAGACATTTACACTGACCTTTAGACCCACTCTGTCTGTCTCCATAACTCTCCTTTCTTTACGACCTCTCCAATCCTGTCCTTATTTCTCTCTTTTGACTTGGTTAAATCCCTCTCTTTCACCACTTCTTTATGTCTGAGATGAATTATTCAAATAGGTAAAGCAGAAACACCTGAACACATCTGCAAAAATGTATAGTCGGACAGCTCATGTAATGCACAGTTTAATAGTCTTAATTCCAGGCTAAGCAGACTCAATATTTAGTAAGAGACTGTGTAAGTGGTTTTGATATTTCTTTGAAGAGCAGGGTGCAAACCACCACAGTATTCTTCTTGCATAAAATCTCAGTTTGCAAACTGTCATCCAGCTTTGTAAAAAGACCAAGCCTTTGACTACATCAGTTTTTGCTCCTTCACACTAATTCAGATGGTGTTACATCAAAGTGATAGAGATGAGGAGTGCTCTCTTCCCTGGTGGTCTCTATGGTCAAGTATTTCCTGGAAGGAGGCGTCATAAAGAGCAGTCAGGATCCCGGCACTCACACTTTACACGAACCCTTCATCGATCAGACTAACCAGAAGTATAGGTTTCAACCTCTGTCTTCATTTATCTTCCTCCTCTGTCCGCTCGTGTTTTCCCTCTGCAGTTGTGGTTCTATCTCTGTTTTGACTGCTGTGCTCTGCTTAAGAGTAAATTCATTCCAACTCAATTTAACATACTTTCATACTGAAGATGAAATGTCATTTATTTTATTACAATTTAAAGCTTGCTCACAAAGATACTTGGTTCAGCCAGTCATAAACAGTACAATTTCAATCACCAAACTCAAAATTAAACCAGAGGGACTGTGCAGACCCTAAACCTTAGAATAAAATCATTTTTTACAAGTTGTTACTCATACGCCAAAACTTTTGCACCTTAATTCATGCATATTTTATCACTTCTGTGGTTGTGATTACTCAAAACAGAAATATCTGTACCACTTAAATCGACATTGTCACTCTAAAGTAATTCTGTTGCCACTTGTGTGTAACAATTTACCCATAGTATCTCTTAGTGTACATCTGTCAACTGGTCTCATTGCCTCAGGCTTTTCCCACTTTTTTGGTCTTTGTAATGGCTGAAGCCACACGAAGGTGACGCCACTCCAGCCAGACTGTCACCTCATTAGTTTCCCAACACCATCCTTAGTTGCAACACCTGTTTTTACTTGCTGTCAATCACACAATCAACATACACAGTCTGTTAAGTATTATCTGTTGTTTGTATTTGATCTGACATTATATATCATAAGATATATGATGTAGTGTGTTGATTTGAAGGGATGACATTTAAGGTGTGGCCAAGATGAGGGAAAGTCCTGGTAAAAGCTTTCAGTCCGAGACCTGCACTAAAATATGCTTCAATCTGTTCAGCCCTGATGGCTGAATATGATATGAGACCACATATTTTACCTGATCGAGAATCAAAAAAAAAAGGAATTTTAAATTGAACCTCAAAAACTATTACTCAATAGCTGATTGTCAACTTCCTTAGTTTTGATAGAAGAATTTAAAAAATGATCAAAAGATTAAGGATAAAGGTCATCTTAACCTATTGTAAAATCTGAAATAAAAGTTGTACTGTTACAGTTTGTCTTCAGGTGTCTTCCTAAAGAAAAAAGAATTAAAATGTCTTTTGCTGCAAAGACTGGGATTGTGTTTAACTCTGTCCACTAGGTCTCAATTGTGAAACGTAAGCAGAAGGAATTAGTGTGAAATGTACTTATGATACACTGTTAATCAATATTCCTATAGCTCTGATTTATTCCTATCTAGCATCACAATACCTGCCTCTAACCACTTGAAGAGCCTTGTGTAAGTAAAGAATACACAGAAAAATTTCTATTATCAGAAATAACTATTCAAGTCCATACTGTGATCTGTTATCCTCACAACAGACAGAAACTTTGAAACACGTGATTTAAAAATGAACAAAAATTTAACATATAATGCATTTGGCAGATTTAAGCTTACAAGTAAACAATTTACAGGCAGAAAATGTGTACCTAAACTCAGAGGTAGTTTCAGAGAGTCAGTGTATTGAAGACAGCTGCTGATCATATTATGTCACCAGGATGGAGTCTTTGCTTGACAGTTATCCATTTAGCTTTGTGTAATTCTGCATCTTGCTGTCATATTTAAAAATCCTGATGTGGTTTCAATGCTCTTGTTTGAATTACAGCTAATTTCTACAGGATAGTTGCGTAAGAGTATCGGAGGAGTAGAAAGAAAGAGCAGACAGGGACAGACAAAATAGAGGTAGAAATGATGAGAAGAAGAGAGAGGAATAGGAGAAAACACAAAAAACAAAAGTCGTATTCCTCTTTGCTGTTTACAGCTCTCCACAAAGAATGCCTGAATTAAACTCCCACTCCCTGAATAACAAAAAAAGACAATCATATCCAGACACAAGGAACACAGGCTGACAGAAACACAAGAGGATTATGCAGACAAAAAGAAAAAGGAAATAATTACGTAACAAATAAAATGTCATACGCTCACAATCTGACCTTTTCTGAAATAAACAAGCTCGTACAGAAATAGAACAGACCTTGGCTTCTTCATACATCCAGTGTAAATGGAGGCAAAGCTTCAAAAAGTAAAGATATCTTTCCACCAGAATTGCAACTATCAGATATAGCGTGATACATATAATATCACACTATGTGGTTGTAATATTAATGAACCCCCATGGATTACAGCACAGAGGAAAATGGGAGGCAACTCTGTCTAATGGCTCTCTAAATGCTTCTTCTCTGCCTATTTCAGCTCTTTTAGTTCAGCCAGTATCTCTGTTTCTTTTCACTACCCCAATTACCCAACCGCTGCCAGTTCACCCTGCAGCAAAAACCTGCTATGAAACTTTAGTGGGTGTAAAAGTGGCAGAGCCTTTAAATTAAAATCTTAATCTTACATACAATGGGTGTCATACATAAAATGTAAGTATATCATACATAGGCTTCAATAAATATCCTCAGTACTGTGAACCTGAACTAGATTCATGCACACCACTAAAACTCTGATTTGATTGTAAGTACATGGTCATAAATGTCAATCAACTGTCAAGTCACAGCACGCTCCTGCTGGTTAGCATTCAACATATATTTCCACCTATTAATCACCGAGGAGCACCATACAAGGGTGTGGGAGCCTGGGCCTCCTGTGAACAGGGGAAAAACAGAGAGGGAGAGAAGGAAAGACAGAAAATTTAGATAGAGATCGAAGTTGTTTCAGAAGATGTAATTTTGAGAAAAACAGCTTTTTTAAAAATCTCCTGTGGTGTGACAATGCCTTCTCAACACCATTGGTGCGCTCTGCAACAGTCTGAGGTGCCGCTTGGGCTTCATTATAAATCACCTCTTAGGGTGTGTGGTGGGCCACTGGAGTTATAAGCCCTGTCTTCAGTCGATAACCTCTGTTTCCTTTGTGTTGAGAGATTAGGCCTCTGCATATTAAAGATGCACAGAGCCCTCTGGTGCCAGGTCAAGAAAAAAAAAGGCCCAAGCAAATTTGTGGGTAGGGATTACAGTCCCACTGCAAAGATCTTCCAGTGAGAATATAACCTGTTACTCTCACTGCTACCTGAGGAATGACTACTCCACTGTTGCTCAAGATGATGCTGTGGTGTATCCCACCAGGCCACCAAGACACAACACATTTCTGTCACATATAAGGTGCACATTTATATAAGCAGGTGGGGGGACATACATGTACAGTCTAAAACACCAATGGCAATATAATTTGGTATTTTGGTGAGCAGCGCAGCCCGGCGTAAGTATCCCCCCTCCCTAACTCAGCTCCTCCCAGCGGCGTAAGTCGTAGAAAGGGAGGCGAGAAGGCGTGGAGTGGCTCAATTTAACACAGCCGAGACCTGTTTTCACCAATCACATCAGCTCCTCTCCTCACCTTTAAATCCGCCACCCGCGGGGCGTATTACAAATTTTAAGTAGTCCAAGAGATCAAGACACGGCTGAAGACAGCGATGCCACATGATGGCGACAGAAGGCAGCCCCTCAACAAGTGTCGCTGTAAGTGCTGCTGAGGCCGTTCTCCACACTCTCTCAAATAAGCACAGATGGATTTGGTGTATGTAAGGTTGTACCCACTGGTAAGACAAACACCATTTTCCCCAAATAAAGCCAATCACACAAAGTTGCATATATAATTGAACCTCACGTGAAAAAAGTGGGGCGTGCGCACAGATCACAACATAAACTCCAATAACGGCATTAAAATTGGAACCTCCTGTGCGTAGAGGACACATCGCACTCTGTGGCCTTGCTCTTTCTTATTGATGTTGGCATATAAAATGAACTTGGCTCACGCAACTGAATATTATAATATTTGTATGTCGGCCTGACTGCGGATTGAATATTTACAGAATTTTAAGGATGTGAGAACATCAGATAAACAGGTAATTTTGAATGAAAGTTTCTTTTATTTTTTTTGTTCAAATATTCGAAGTAAATAACTCATCTGATCACTAAAACAAATAATCTGTTCAGCAGCGGCAGCAGCAGCAGGACGGGGAGAAGACACAAAGACATGTCCAGGTCGAGCTGCACGAGGGTGAATGATAATAAGGGGGGAAACAAATTAAATATCTTGTCAACTTCATCATGTGTGATTGTTTACTGGATATTTAATTTAATGCGGTTTAAGCTGTGCTGATTAGGTCAGGTTGAGTGTCAAAACGCGTGCCAAACACACTCAGAATATTGGTTGTTGTTGATTATTTATTACACTGAAATGTGCCTGACACTGTGGAAACCTGCCGGTGGGGCATCAGTGGCGTATGCACACCACGCCGCCAGTCTACCAAAATACCGCTAGACCAGCAGCACGCCGCCTGTGCTGAAAGCTGACTAGGTTTGAATCGGGGAGCTCTCAGCACACTTTTCACGCTGCCGGTGAGCACGAAAACGTCACTGTGCCAGCTGATTCTGTGGACACCTCCCCCTACTGCGCCACCACACCCAGCTTGGCACACCTTTAAGCGCCTCAGTCTACGAAAATACCAAACTGGCTGTGCACCGGGCTCTGCCAGACGAAAATACCACTGCGCAGGGTGTGCCACCGTCCACCATGCCGCCGCCGGGCACGAAAATAGAGCCCTATATGTCAGCCCTGTGATGAATTAGTGATTTGTCCAGGGTGTCCCCTGACGCTGAGATGGGATGGTGGAGCACAGCCTCATGTATGTTCAAATGAACACACTGCATTTTGCCTTGTCTTATGATATATAATCAATCGCGCTTTATTTATATAATGGGAATTCCTAACAAGTGTTATTCCAAGAGACTTAAAAGGAAAAAGCCCTTTCTTGTAAAATTATACTCACTCCCTTTGTCCCATAGATTCTGTACTGTACTGTTGATCTACAAAAAAAGACCTCTGTAAACCCCATTGTTAAGCTAGCTGTACCCGTTATGCTGTATTCTCAGCCCTGTATGGTTTAAAGAAGCAGTTTGAGTTGAGCAGAGGGGAAGACACTTTGCTCAAACCAAACACAGGAGGTAACATCAAATGTCTTATAAGGTTTCTGAACCCTCATGGTGCAGCTGTTGGATAAGGTGGTGGCTACTTCGGCCCTAGACTTCACAGCAGTCCTCTTGCCCAGCCTTGAAAAGGCCCCCACTACAGGACAGGAATAGTTCTTTTTGTGTGTTTTCAAGCATTTAGAATGACTTAGTCACTGCTGTGTCCATCTGTGTGTATAAAGGTATTGTAATTCTGCTCCTTCTCTGCAATCTCATCTCATGAATACACAGCTGGCGAATAAAAGGACACACTGATAATGCCCTCCATCCATAATGCATGTGTTTGTGAGGCTGCAGCCAAGGCCGTGTGCTTTATGTGTGTGTTTGGCATTCATTTTTAAACACATCCTGGTTGGTTGTTGTTTTTTCATGGTAATGACTCTGTTCCTGTCCTGACAAACAGTTAATGTCTTAATAGACAGATTCCCTCTGGAAGAATCAGTTACACGAGCTGTCCGTTTTTGTTGTTTGTTTCCACAACCTAACTGCAAGCTCTGCAGATCTGCTCCCGGAACCTGTAATTCTATATGACTGCCAGATTTTCATCGTGTGTAATCCTATCATTCTGTTTGATTGACCATTTATTGGAAACCAACACCCCATCGATCCTCCAAGACCCACCAGTGCCCAGAATTAAAAGAGATGTTGGACAGTATTTGAATGTAAATAAGTATCTCATGTATTGGATTCAAAATATGGAAGATTTTAGTCAAATAAGTCTGAAGAGTCTTTAAATTTGCTGGAGCTAAAGGAATAGTTCAGTCTTTTTGAAGTGTGGTTAAATGAGGTACTTGTTAAATGAGGTACTTGTCAGTAGTTACAAGGATTGTGGTCATCTTAGCCCTTTTGTTGAGAAGCTTCACTGAGAGCCAACACAAAGGCTGGGACTTTTTGCTGGAACTTCCCCATACAATTTAGAGAAATTTGATAAAGTCATTACTGTACACTATTTTTCAGGAAAAAATTTTAGTACTACTTATGGATGAACTTTGAACTACTTATGGATGCTATACGTGTGTCTGTTGGTCTGTTGGCTTAAAAAAAACACAAATATACTACCAAACTTACTTCTCAGAGTTTGTTAGAAATAACTATTTTGACCAAACAATGAGAGAGTAGAAACAATGACAATACAGAGAAACCATTTCTAGCAACTAGCAAAGACAGGTTGTCAATTTAAATGCTGTTTTAATCTCAAGAGGAAAGTGTAAAATCCCACTTGTAATTTCTGCTGATGGGTAAGTGCCACCACAGAGGAAAAGAAAGGCCAACACATTTTAATATTTTCAAACTTGTGGAGTTTACCAAGTAAGTTAACTATGGCTAACTTTAGCGGTAGATTTCCTGTCACTGGTTGCTGTCACCGTGATGGACTGGCAAAAGTTGAGCTGTCACAGTGAGAAGCACATTAATTGTATTGAAGGGAGGTTGATTCCTGTCCCACTCTAAACCTGAGGGCATAAGGTTACTGCCTGTCTCTGAAAACTACATATCAGCTCTATGTCTCCAAGGACTGACTGTCCAGAATCCAGCTGAAGATGGACATATGAGAAACGTGAGAGTCCTGCTAATGGGAATAACTCAGTATGACATGGACAGTGGTAATAGGAAGTGTTTTTTATCCTGAGGGAGAAGGTGAGACTTCATTGGTGCAGTATTGGGTATAGTTTTAGAGATAATATTATTACAAGTCATTAGACTGTGGCAATCTGTGTTACAGCGCAGATTTATAGATGAACAAAAACAAGTCAGGCAAACACAATCGACATTCAAAAGTTTTTCAAAGTAAATAATCCAGCAGCTGGTACCAATCAGTATATATACCAACAACTATAACATAGATAAAAACCTTTGGATGTACTGTACATCACCTGATACCCATCTTCCCCATGGTTCTGTTTAACTAAGTTGTTACCAATACATGTTTTGTTTTTTGTTTTTTTGGTTAGTTTTTTCTGATTTCGGGGATACCTGTACCTTCAAGAGGAAGGGGAACAGCTTAAACTCCACTATAAGTAGACGGAACATATCAATACAGACTATTGCCTGCCTTCACAGCCAGCCGTGTCATGTATTCCTAGTAAAGGTCAGCCTGCTGCTCCTCCATAACAGTGACAGGGGTATTGGTGTGAGAATAGAAAGTGGAAAACTAAATTTTTTGAAGGTGAATAAATGCCACAGAGAAGTTGAACTGTGTTTCACACCCCATTCACACACTGATGGCAGAGGCTGCTGTGTTAAGTGTTACCAGCATTTAACTAATCTCATTCACATACATGACGGTAGAGGTCAAGTGCCTTGCCCAAGGAGAAATCGGCATGTAGGCAGTGGGTCCTGGGATTAAACCCTTCCTCCTTCAAATTGAAGATGACCAACTCAATCACTTAGCCTCACTTACTCCACATAATTCGTTCGACAATATAACCATAAATCCCTCTCGGTGTCACTTGATGATCGTCTGTTGGAAAGACTTGAGGTTATCAAATTATTAAAAGTCCTTATTTAATTCTGAAATATTTTTTTTGTGTAAAAAATCTGCTGTTCTATAGAAAAAACGCTTTTAAGAATGTTTTTACGACATGCGCACAGCGCCATCTTGAGTTTAAGATGGTTGTGACATCACGGGTTGTGCAGAAGCAGAGCGGTGAAATAGTAATTAGTGTACGTGACTCAATCGCTTAGCTGTAAGATGTTGGAGGACGAATTTGAGATGGATGTGGTGAAGGTCTATCCTGTCAACCCGATGGCGTATGCTTTTGAGCCGGTCAGAAAGAGACCATGTAAGCGAGAAGGAGAAGCAGAGGAGGATGAGGCAGTAGCAATGTTACACACACACAGAGCAGCGATATTAAGTAAACATCGGTATTAGCTATATAAACTTCATCACCAGAATCTCTCTCATTAACTCTGTCTCCTCTCATCCAAACAGATCCACCTGTGTACACAAAGTGACAGCTTTCACAGGAGCTCATCACACCACACCACTGTTTAACGGAGATCTGATATAAAATAACGGAGGAAACGTGACCTCAAAAAATATGAAATGTCCTAAACTCTGTCCACCACACATCCGAGCAGAAATAACTAATCAAACCTTCAGGAAATATTTCTTACCTTCACTCTGGAGTCTAAACTAGTCAACATTTTAGTCATCCAGCTCCAACAGTTTAGTAATCCACCAATATTATTCACATCCCGTTTCTCGCGGTCAGTGCATTTCATCCATTTGCATTGTGTGAAACAAAGTTTTAGCTCGCTTTAGCTTCAGGTGTCCTGATAGAGACCGACAGCAGCAGCATCTCTGGACTTGGTACCGAGTCCAGACAGGCCGCAACTGACTCACCGCGTCGTACCAAGACGTGTTCCGTGTCCCGGTGGAAGAAGACCAGGAAATAAACGACTGAGCCGGCCGACCAAAAACAGCGCTAAAAACTTTATATTTTTCACGGGAATGGATGGGACGCTGACCGAGAGGTTGTAAACAGGACTCAAACAGGATGTAAATGGGAATAATATCGGGGGAATATTACCTTGTTGGAGCTGGATGACTTATAATGCTGACTGTTTTAGACACCAGAGTGAAGGCAAGGCATTTTTCCCTCTGTTATTTTATGCCAGTTTATTACACTTAATACCGTTGTTTACATCTGATCGCTGCTGCTGCATGTGTGAGTAAGGACCCCTGCTCTAGTGTATATGCTCACAGGTGGATCATGACGCTTCATAGCTGTTAGCCAGCGTCGGAGAGTCACCAGCTGTTTCAGCGGCAAATGATGAAAATGCAACGTTTTTTTATTTCTTACGTTGTAAAATTGGTTGGAGAAGCCTTGCACAAAACAAAATACCCCTCCTCTAGTGAGTTTACTTGTCTTTGGCTCTCGATTTGCCATTTCAGCCATCCTAATCTGCTCTCATTCAATCAATCTCAATTCAGTCAATACACGGGCTACACAACCAATGATGTCACGCCAAGTGGCACTGCTTTACCGTTCCCTGCAGTGTCGCTAAAGTGGAACTTCTGTCACAGTTTTCTAGAAATGTATTACATTTTGAGAGTCATGAATACAGTGATTTGTGAAGTCAAGAGGCATTCTTAAAAATAATGATAACTTGGGTCAGTGTTTCATGTCCTCTTTAATCTGGAAAGGCAGCACAAGTTGATCAAAAACCTGTAACCTACTGTTTTGCAGATCTTGAAGGGGACCCCTAAATGCACGTCTAATTTTTGAAATTTTGATTTGTGAGCTTTATTCTGCCCTCACTATATATTGGCTCCATGTAGCTTGACAGACAGTTAACAATAGATAATGAAGAGAAAACTCTGAAATCTTGTTGAGGATTGTTCTTTTGTTCTTCTTTTCCTCAGTTTTATTTTCCAGCTTTCTTCTCATTTGTCTTTTTGTAAGACCGAAATGACAAACAAAAATAAACATTACAAAATATAACCTCGGATGTCCCTTGAAAACAACAAATATAAAGTAACATATATTTAAACACCAGATGTACATAAACCTGTCTGAGGCGAACCGCCCTCTGCTGGGCAGATTAAATGCTATGTCGGCAGAACAAAACGCGATTACCGCGAATTTAACCCATAAAAGTAGATCTTCAGAAACGTATTCAACCATATAACATAAAATGAACACATGGCAAAATGACAATAATGCTGTAGTGTTATATCTTACAAAGATTTTACCTGGCGCTGTATCTAAGCAGGCGGGCATTGCGTGATTTCTGTGTTGAAACTGCTAGAGTCGGTCCGTCCCTCAAAACAGTCTGACTAGGAACTTAGTTAAAATTGCCGGAGGGCGGAATAAGCTTTATCCTGCGTTTGTGTGAGTGCAGAGACAGACTTTGTTGACAATGGTTCTTGGCTGGGAGCCCATGCAGTGATTTCCACTACAGGATGATATGTTTTTTCCAGGGCAGTGGCACCTGAGAGCCATCCATGACTGGCTTTCAGTCTCTCCATTTTTACATTTTGCACTGAGCAAAATTTGAACAGACATTATTCAATTTTAACATTCAATATTTTGTATTTGCTGTGGTTTCAGTTGAATGTTTGTTTTACATGATTTGCAAACCACCTTAAAATGCTTTTAATGACCATTTTACCCAGAATCCCACTTTTTTTAATGGGGTGGTAAAGAAATACCGTGGACTCAGACCTGTCTGAAGTGTTTTGAGCTTGATTACAGAATCATTATAGGAACACATTACTCATCTTCAAGGACTCTAAGTATTTCTGTATTGACATTCTCACTTTCTGTTGTGTCCTTGCCATTTTACTCTTTTCCTTCTCCCCCTCTCCCGCTCTCTCAGCTACCATTCACTCTCTCAGGCCTCTTTCTTTCCTTGTTTTATTCTTTTGTCAGCGTTGCTCTTGATTTATGTGTGACCATGCTCTTATATACTCATGTTGTCTTGGGGCGAAGTGAAAGAGTAGTATTTCATCTGTAAGCTTGGACGTTATACTTAGACAAACCTATAGGAACACATGTACACACACAATATTGTATGTCACTGAGGGGACTTTGATAATACACTCTCTTATGTAACAAATACATACAAAAACACACTCTTAGCTTGATATAACTCCATTGCTTTATACAACTCAGTGAATCTCACTGTCTGAGCAGCTCACACTGACACTTCTGCAGCAAATATTTAATCCAGTCGAATTTTATAAAAAGCTTTTATAGGACAGCTGTGAAAAAAACAGGACAGGTGCAGGGAGTAAAACACCTTCTGTACCTGCATATATTTTCCAGCTGCTGAAAATACAATCTCCACATATACACACATATTAACATAAATTTACATGAACAAACACACCTCAGCTGATATACTGCACATGTAAAAAAAAACTTGCTTTCTTCTCAGTTTAATTTCTAATTCTTCATCACACATCTTCTGACTTCCTTTCAGTCAGCATAACTGTTTCTTATATTCCACCTTTCCTGACACCTTTTTATCACAGCATTCACCCACCTGTACAGCCTCATGTTTCCTGCTGGTATCACTTACTGCAGCACCTTGTATTGCTGAGATTCAACCTATTATTCTTCCCCAGTTTCTTCACCTCAAGTTCACTTTTTTGTCTTGATGTGTTGCTGCTTACTTCCTGTCCCATAATGACACACATTCAGATGAACTTTTTTGAGAAAGTTTTAAAAAACAGTCTTCTCTTACGGTGTGTATGCAAGGGCTGCAAGTATAAGTAAATGAAACAGCACTAAAACAGTATCATCTCAATATTTATGGAAAATTTGAGAGTTAAACAAAACAATCAATGTGAGGGATGGTAAGACAAAGGGAGAGGAACACAATTACTTTTTAAACTGATACACACAATTATCTCACTCTATCATCCAAGTAACAAATAGAAAATTTAAAAAAAATCTGATTATCCACATCACAAGCCTTGTGACCAAAACTATGAAAAACTCAGATGACAATCATGTTTTTCTTGTTGTCTACATGTTCATATGGCATTTTTCTGATGCTGTAGGACATATCATGAGAAAAGTAAGCGCGAAATTGCATTTCTAGGTATTTCTGCATTCAAAACGCTGTGAATCTCTGGCAGACCGGGATGTCAGGTTGAGATTCAGTATGATCTCCTACGCAGCAAATTCAAACTCTGCCCCTGAAGGCCAGACTCGGAGAAGTAGATTGGACGTTTTCAGAACAAGCATGCAATGCTTGTAGGAAAGATAGTAATGATACCTTTATCATGCCTGCAAAGACATAAGTGTCTGAGAGCTTAATAGGTCCTATGTTACCTACCACTTCTCCTACACCGGCAAGCTGGCGTTAAGAAGTGTGTGCAGAGCAGCACTGTCTCCACCCACGACTCAGAGGCAAATTGCTAATGAGCTACCAGAGCTCGACAGAAGAAAAGCCCTTGAAAATGACACAGGTAACATGATTTTGGTTAAAAACTTAACCAAGTTTTAAAATAAATAAGTGGGACTTCAACAGAGGTGGATTTGAGGTCCCAGAAGTGAAAAGAAAACAGAGGAAAGGACAGTTAGAAAGTACAGATTTTCAATGATAAGTAACCCGAAGAGATACCAGCTTTAATTTATCATTTAGATTCACTAAAACTTTTGGATATTTACTTTGTAAAAGTGTTTAATCATTTCTCAGAGGATCTGCTTGCTGGCAGTCTTCTTCATCTATCCTTTGTTGAAAGACATTCAGAAACCAGTACTATAAACTCAAAGTATTCTTATATTTGCACAGGATGTATCAGAGGGAGCACAACAAAGGACCTTTGACATGAGATGCAATAAGTTTATCCAAATTTTAACCAGAGGCCCATGAGGTGTTGGGTATATTGGATTACTGAAGTCCAACTTTCTGTTCCAACTTTCCAGAGAGATTACAGAAGAGGGAGACTAAAGGGCTGAGTTTGTCTGCAGCTTATGAATAGAGATGAATAACCCTGATGCAGTACAAAGAGCCACTGCAGCCTCTCTCTTTAGGTGGTGAATCTTGGCACAGTAGAAGTGGTGATTCACAGACTCCAAGGCAGTGACAAAATGCATGTTTGGGTTTATGAAATGATTGCACTTACTGTTGGTTTAATAATTGTCATGCATGCCTCAATGTGACCAAATATTTTTTTTCATTTGTCTTAAATTATGTGGACCACCAAGAGTCCTGGTCTTCAAATCTTGCCCTATTGCAAAAGCTAGTGAATAACCCCACTGTAAATCATGTGCTTCACCTTTCCTGTTATAAAACATCAAATTTCATTAACACAGTAAGAGCAGCCTCCACATTTGTCATCAGAGTGTAAAATCACAGCTCAGTTATAAAGCCAGTGGTCTACAAACCTCAATTCTGTCAAAGATGAAGGTTATCAAAGACAAAAAATTCTGTCCTGTTTTTCTCTGGTTGGAGCTCATTTTTCAGAGTCCGGACATCATCAACAGAGGTCACACTGACCCTTTGCTGCATGTCATCAGCCACTGTCTCCTCATTACATCTCCCCTCCCTTTCAGCTGTTCTATTTAAAAGAACTATAAGACAAATAGCTTATTATTACCTATAATGTAACCTAGTGTATAGCAGCTGTATAACTGTAACTTACTGTTTCCTTTCACAGAGTGAATCAGAGACCTAACTGACTTCTGGAGTAGGTGTTGTTAATTGTGAGGTTTGCTGGCAGCTTGTTAAACATGGGGTACAGCTGACAGCCCTGTGTGGGTGAAATGATGTCACATGGGAGAATCTGTCAGAAGCACTTGACAGCTCGAAGCAACAACAAAGTCAAACTGCTCAACATGAAGCTGCCATGATGCCTTTTATTGATAATTTTAGCTCAGTCCTACACATGCATTATGATGAGTCATAGTGGGAACAAACGAAGATCAGCGAGTCATTTTGTTCCCATCATTAACAGCATTAAGTGGATTATTACTCAGCTCTTTGAAGTAGGATAAACCTGGCAGAATAACAGTGATTACTAAAAATTAACACTAATGGTATATTAACCAATTATTGCTTTATCAGTCAATCATTCTTTATTTGCAAAGAGCCAATGTTATCTCAAGTTAGAACCTGTAACTTACAACATGTACGCATTTCTGAAGTATGCAGATCATTCCTGAATTGTTTGGATTGTCTCTATATATTAGTCAGCATTGATAGTGCCTTCCCAGATGCGCCCTTGCCATTGGTGCTACAATACCATCAAGGGCATGTGCTTTTGAATGGTCACTGATAACAAAAGTAAACACAGTAAACATTTTTTGAAATATGGTGCTATCATTATGTTGAAAAGACTTTTTTTTTTTTTTGGACTATTTTCACTTCAATAAATAGGTCATATATTTGCAACCGTCAACACTTTAACAAAATAATCTGTTTGATGGATGTGGTTGGCTTTGAATGTCTTGACAATAAGTGGGAACAACTTTGCATGAGGGATTACAAGAGCTGGATTACCAGCGTTACTTTTGTATTCACTTGAACTTAGATGTTACATTTTTAAACAATTTTCACAACCTTTAACTTCTTCTACACCTAGTTTACATTTACTTTATCATTTTGACATTACCTGACTTTACCCCAGGATTTGAGCACTGTGGCACCGTGTAGTACCTGAATGGAGATTAGGAGCCTACAATGAGTCAGCTGTGAAGGACCTTGCTCTCAAAGCCAGCTCCTTTACATGAACAATATGCTCTGTCTGTGAGGTGAAAGAACCAGCTTCTGGCAAGCTGAGCCAAATGATGTGGATCACTAGTTATGGGCCTTTAAGTCCCATCACTTGAAGCATCTACACTGAGGAAGAAGAGGGCCAATCATCTATCAGAGGGATGCTACAGCTGGCTTTTTAGCTGCTGTTGCTGCTTCTTTGTCTCCTCTGTTTTTATGCCACATGGTAACCTGAAGGACCGCAGATTAACATGGGACACCTACTTTTACGAGAGTGAGATACTAAGTAGTTTGTCCATAAATCACTGGAAAAACAGACATCTTAAACACAGAGCAGCAGTACAATGTTGAAATTGAGTCTTCTTTGTCGCCCTTCTTTGCCTGAGCAGCTGCTTTCATGTAAAACACATTGTTTTCTGTTCCTGCTGCACATCTTTACTTTATTGATCGCTCTCTGTTGTCTGCTTTATTGAATGAGCTAGAGAAGCCAAATAAATGGGAAACACACAACTTTCTGCATACACATATACACAGAGCAAGGGTGCATGACAAAGTTAAGTGTGCTGCCATAAATCAATGGCAGTTGTGCACCCAATGAGCCGTCAGAGGAAAAACTCCAAGCATAACTGTGTGTCTGTTTTCAGCAAGCTTAGCCGTTCATCTGTGCTGCCTGCGTGCACAATATTGGCTCGTATTAAAGAGCAATTTTCTGGTCAAAGAAGGAGTTTTGTTTTTGAGATTGACAATCAAACATTTCATTAAGTATATTTTTCCCTCAAGCACTTTTCAAAGATCCACATCAAATGATTGCGCTCCTGTGTGTGTATGTTTTAGAGCCTGTTTTCAGCTGCACAAGCACACACTCACAAAATTTGTGCATTTGCTTCAAAATCTGATACTTAATGTCTGTGTGTGTGCCTGCGTTTGCACACAGCTCTCACTTAACAACACCTAATTATTCCTAAATTGTAACTTATGCTGTGAAGCACTATCTCCTTCTTAATGAGAGGTAAATAAATGTTTTTAAATAGCTTAGCACCAACCAGAGATGGGGAGAGTTTGTGTGTTTCTGTTAAGAGCTAAACGGGGTTAGTAGCTACATACATTTTTGATATCTATTCATTCAGCAGAGGTCTGTCACACCAGCAAGAACTCTGTGACCACTGATTGGGGAAACCTGTTGCCGACACACAGGGGCGCCACTAGGGATTCTGGGCCCCATGAAAAGAATTTACACAGGGCCCCCAACACAGAAGGCCAAATTTTTATGCTTTTTTACATAAAAATATGCATTTTTATGTTACTATTTTCTGTAAACTCATTTAGTCCATCCTCCTCATCTGAATTCCTTTCAACATCTTCGTCCTCACTCTCTGCCGCATGTGTTTCCGCCCTCTCACTTTCATCTGTACCCTCTTCCATCTCTTCCTCCACATTCCTCCCAAACCAGATGAGGGTCCTGGACCTGGCTCTGTAGAGTGTACGTGACATAAATTAATTATATAGTATTTCCTATAACTATTTGTAATAGATTCTCACAATCATTCCCCCACTGAACATGTAAACTTCTCTTATTGGATTGAGAGCAGTCACCCCAGTCTGCTGCACACACAACATATTTTTTCTTCTGTTCCTATTGCACTTATTCTATTTCAATGGTATCTGAATTTTAACTAAATAAAAACAGTTAGGCATTTTAAACCATTAATATTGTTCAGAATTATTTTTATTTTAATATTTTCCTTCATAACAGATTAATCTTTTTTGTATATTGTTTTGAGACTGTGATAAAGTATATCATTATGATCAATCCAACACACACAGCTGCTTACCTCCTTCCTCATGTGGGGGCACTGGGGCTGGGTGGGGGGCTGCTGGAGTTGGGGACTAACAGACAGCTGCTTCTGGTGCACTTGCCTCTTGTCAGTACGAGGCATCATTTTGACAGAGGGGAGGTTAACTGATTGAATATAACCAGTATGCTAAACATTAGACTGCATTACTTATTTAACAAAAACAACAGTGAAACACACATATTATGAGTTTTCTTGAGCGGACATGGGGGGAAAGTGAGCTAGCTTACAAACCACATCCAAGGACAAAGCTAATATTACATAGCTTTCCACTACATAAACCCTTCATAAATCCACCTTTCTTCGTGAAATACTGGGTGACATACTGTCGACCCTTTAGTTCTTTCTTCTCTCTTAGTTCCTTTCTTTGTGTTTTTGGCTGCCTGGTTTTAGAGGAAGACTGTCTTTTCTGCCGCTCTGGTGCCGGCTACCTTGATATGCAGCTGTGCTGCCGGCAACAGATTCGGTCGGTCCATTTTATGTAAATAGAGGGGGGGGGGGGCGCAGCTGTTAAAGTTTCCAAAATAAATAAAGTTATTGTAAACAGGACGCTGTTAATAAAATATTTGTGTTTACACGTCAGTTATAACTTAGAGGGCTCTATTTTCGTGTCCGGCGCTGAGTGGCGGACCCCACACAGTGGTATTTTCGTAAGGCGGAGTCTGGCGTACAGCCAGTTTGGTATTTTTCGTAGACTGAGGCGTGCCGAGGCCCGCCAAGCAGGGGGAGGTGTCGACAGAATCAGCTGGCGCAGTGACATTTTCGTGCTCGCCGGCATCGTGAAAAGTGCACTGAAAGCTTGCTGATTCAAACCTGGTCAGCTTTCAGCGCAGGTGGAGCGCAGCTGGTCTAGAGGTATTTTGGGACAACTGCCATATAAAGGGACACAGTGTATTCAAATAAATACACTAGGGCTGTAAAGGACTAGTCGACTAGTTGACTTATTGGTCGATACATGCTGAGTTGACTGAAATTGTCATTGGTTGACTCGATTTACAGTTTATGGTTAATTTCAGTGTAATGAGGGTTGTTTTTAGAGCATCCCCCCCCCCCTTGTTTTCACCATTTTGGAGTCACCCAACCCACTGGAGACCGGATGGAGACAAGAAGAATGATAAGCACCCACGTTAGTCAACGTCCAGTAATTTGCTGAATATAATTGTGTTTAATATTTGTGTTTGTCTTTTAGTGCTGATATCAGTATATTTTCGCACTGCCGAGCCATGTTCCACCTAGCGGCGTCGTCCCCTGCAGCAGATGGGTTTGTTGTCAGAGTTAGACCCCCCCACCCCAAATTAGTGGATTTATGGTCAAAAATTTCAGGGTTTTAGTCGACCAAGAATTTCTTAGGCTGATTACAGCCCAAGGATACACATTGCTTTCAAAGATGTAATTTAGGTCAATGCATCTCCTCTTTCAACTATTTGTCCCTTTTACATGTTTTTGAATATCTGAATATACACATGATGTATAAATTCATGGCGTATAAAACTGTTAAAGCTGCAGGAGGCTAACTGTCACCACGGTAACAGTGTGCTGACAGGTGTGCAAAGACAACAGTAGACAATGCAATTATGGAACTTCTTCTGGAGACTATACAATTCTAAATACAGGACCACACAACTGAGTAACATTTGGCGCATGTAACGCACACACACAGGCATTTAACTGCACACAATGTTTACATGTGTAAGGAATCATTGATCTTCAAAACAGCATATCATCGCCATCTGTCAGACACCCAAAGGTGTACACGGATACTGAGACACACATGCGCAAACACCCAATCACTGCTGATTCAGGCTCTGAAAGTGTGTGTGTGTGTGTGTGTTCTGACACTTCTTTTGATTAAAACAGATTTCCCGCAGTGAAGTGCTCTCTTCCCAACAGAGTTGGACTGCAGTAATACAAAATACAACATGTGATTTTTTTGTGTTCTTCTGTGTGTGTGTGTGTGTGTGTGTGTGTGTGTGTGTGTGTGTGTGTGTGTGTGTGTGTGTGTGTGTGTGTGCGCGCGCGCACGCTCCCCGCACATGGGTGTGTGAAAGAGACGAAATGGCTCTTTACTATTTTTCAGGCTGAATGCTTCAATCAATTCAAGTCCAGCTGGAAGCACTGCTGTTACTGACGTTCAGATGGAAGTGAAACAGCTGGATCTGTCTGTCTGTCTGTCTGTCTGTAGTAAAGAGTCTGTTGACGCATGTCGATCTGTGTATGATCCCCATAGGTGTGTCTGCCTGATGGAAAGGAGGAAAGAAGTAAATTTAGATTGCTACACTTCACACAAGTGAAACATTAAAAGTGGAGGAACATTGTGTTCAAAGAGCTCAGCCATTCTGCTATTTTTACTCACAGAACACAGAGGAAGGGGAGAGAGATCCCGCTCTGGATCGTTTGTCTCATAACTTCCAGACTGGAAGAAATGCAGCTAAGTTTATTTTGTGCATACAACAGGCTGTGCCAGACTAAGGCATCATGAAGAAGACGATTACATTCATAATACTGAGGAGACTTCGACAGGAAATTAAACAGAAACATACATAAAGACTGAGCAGTACTAACACTGCACAGAAACACAGACATGGTTTTTCTGAGTTTTTTCTCATTGGATTTGGCGTCAGGATGCAGCATGTTAACAATGTGTCACATTTGCAAACAACAGTTGGTTGTCTCTGATGATGGGAACAATACGCATATCAATACACTATCAGCAATACCATACTATAAGATTGAAACCCCGGGAACAATACGCATATCAATACACTATCAGCAGTACCATACTATAAGATTGAAACCCCAGTAACAATGTAGATTCAACATGATCTGATGAAACACAGACAAAGGAATCATGCTATTCAATGAATTGATTGATAATCAGGGATGGTAAATTTTCTTGGCACTGATCCTATTATTGAATCTGCTTATCCATCCACTTCTTTATTGATTACATCATCAATTCCTGTAAATTTTCCATTTTCAACATACATTATAACCTCTCTGTCAATACAGGGAAGCCTGGCTTCTGAGAGGTCAGCTGAACGTTGATACATCCTAAGATTGGACAGTAGACCACAAAGACGGCAGGCTGCCATTAGCATAGTCAGCAAATAGCAGAAATCTCATTATATCACTGAAGTTAAAACATGAATTTTCACAGTGTTTTTGTTGTTGTTGTTGTTGTTGGGGATTGGCTCTGAAAAATCTCTGAAAATACAGTGATCTTCCCTGTGGGATGATTTACCATTTTTATTTATTTTGAAGCAATTTTTTGGTACGAGTAAGATTTCCTATCCTGCTCCCAGACCGAGGCTTAAAAACATGAGGATAAGACTGCAGGTGTTATAGTGTAAACAGCGACCATGTAAAAGAATGACTTTCACCTGAATTATAATGTGGTTATCATAAAAACAGGCTGTAAATTTTACAGGGTCACTTTTTAAACGTATCACCAACATCCACCTGAACAGGAGTTAGTATGATGAAAGAACAGACAAAACTCATCTAAAAGGAGTCAGCTTTTGCTTATGCTGACATTTCTCTCTCCCTGGTCTACCTGTAATTTCTTTTAACCTTCACGTGAACCAGGAAGTGGCCAAATACTAATGTTAGTTGTGATTTGATGTAAGCTGAAAGGCTTTCAAATGCATTTTTTAACCTACAATACGGGTCGATCTCTCTCCTGATCACCTCTGTTTTTAGTCTGTGTTGCTGCTCATTACTCTGCAGCTGTGAAATGACCCCAGTTAATCAGAAAATTGAGGTTTATATGACTTCTAGGACTTTCAGGAACACTGTAATAATACATGATCACAATATATGAGTCACCCCCCTTCATACCTGAGTATGTGATAGGCCAGGTTTTAACCAATCAGAGAGCTCTTTCAAGAGCAGGTGGGCAGACCACTGAGAAAGTAATATCTGCATTAGTAACAATGAAAACTTGTTAAACCTTTAAAAAAATAGATTTTTTTTAATCACTGCTAACAAATAGGGGAAAAGTAAATTAGTACAAGTGGTCTGAGGCTGAATATCTAAGGATTTATACTATATAGTTAAAGTTGGCTACAATGTTAAAGTTGGTAGTTGGCTGCAACGTCAGTGATTGTTGTAACTTGAATGTAATTTGCTATACCTTCACCACTGTTGAGGCTTGTAGAATCAAAACCCATGGCAGGAAATACTGGGGCACAGGCAAATAACCCCATGGTCTCACCGTGTTCCCTCCTCAGGTGAGTCAAAAGGTTCAAGGTGGTTGCCTGTGTGCTACACAGCTTCTGCCCTGTCCTTCTAAACATCTTTGGTGCACATACAGCCATGTTCAAACACTGACTTCATATGTTAACATGGTGTGGGTTGAAAACAAACAAAAAAATTGTCAAATACAGTAAATGCATGAAACATCAAATCCCAGTTCCTCTTTCATCGCATGAGTAACATACACTTACAACAAAGCACAATTCTCTGGTTGTTCATAATGACTATAAACCTACCCACAGCACAGTGAAAAAATGATCACATTTAAGCAAACTGCACAGAAATACAGTACTAACTGCCAATTCAGGTTGAACCAATTACCAATTTTTGAAACACATAATTAAGGACAGGGTCATGAGATAAGAGGACTTTGAAACATCATAGCCAAAAATATTTCACTGCAGAATTGAAGTGATGGTGTTAGATGAAGGATAGGAAAATAATCCTCCTCTGATAAAGTAAAATGTGCTCCTGAACTCACCATTTACACCAGAAACCACCTTTTTTGAGAACATCTATTTCTGTCTTTTATCATGTTTCTGGAGAAACATCACAGCTTCTCAGCATGCCTTCATAAGAAACACTGACATGCATTCATGAACTCTTAATCAACAGCCATCATGGCACCTGTGGGGTAAGAGTGTCAAAGCTGCTAAATAAGCACCATCCGACACACACCAAGCTTCAGCAGCTCAGAGTTGGCAGACTGACTCACTAAAGAGACACAATATTTAAAATTCACCCTTTTCTCTCCTGGGACTTGTGTTTACCACCTAATGCCAGTTTCCTCCCTCCTGGTAATTTTCAAACTCTCTCTCTCTCTCTCTTTTTTATCTTACTTGTTTGTCTTTGTAGAGCCTGTGTGAGCCCTGACACATAAATAGTTTACTCTTTCCACCTGGGGTTTAAGCTGTAAACTATATTTCCACTTTAATTTTCTCAGTCAGGGTTCACTCTGCTGTGATTCTTCTTTGAGAGGCTGACAAAAATGAGATGACGAAATCACGCCAAGGCCAGAAAATCAAAGGAGATGTGATGAAGTGGTTAAAGCTCTGACTAATTTAGCCAGGTAAGAAGCCTCATATAAATTTTTTTATATAAATAGGACAGGTTAGATAGGAAGAAATATGGAAAATATGGTGCTCTTTTAATATCTATAATAGCTACTGAGCTATCATAATTTACCCACAAAGTATTGGAGCAGTGTCAAATTTCAGAGGTCAGAAGTTCTGGCACAACTTCACCAACTTCCAAGGTGCTTTGAGAGAAAAGTTCTGGAATGGATCAAAAGAGCTCCAGCAACAGTACTAGTTCAAGAAACAACTTTATTAGACCAAGGCGTTTTGGCTTGTGGCCTTCATCAGAAATGCAGTGACAAATTTTACATTTTTTTAGGCCATTTAGGCCTTTGGTCATGGCTTATGGGTTTGTCCGTACCTCAACACCATCCTGAGTGTGACTTAAAGTCCCACTTAGGTTTTTTTTTGTTTTTTTTAAGATTTAAAGTGTTCTCAGTAGCTCCTTAGCAATTTGCCTCTGAGTCATGTGCGGAGACAGCGCTGCTCTGCATGCTCCTCTTCACACTTGCTTGCAACCTAATGGGCAAAACCCACAGGATCCATCCGCCATCCGGCTCCACTGATGATCAGCTCTGGTGGCCGGATCAGATACGCAAGGCTTCTATTTGCACGGTGCATCAATTCAGTGCAGCGCAGCACGAGCAGCAGTGGAAGCTGCATATGGTTACAGAGTAAAATATCTGGTTAATTTTTCAAAATAAAATAAAGTCAATATGTTGAACTGTTCTTAGCTTGATAAAAGGAGAGGCCAGGGTTGTTGGATGTGGGTGTTTATATATACTGCCGTTTATATACACCGATTGGCAGATCTCATTCCATGTCTTACGGGGAAACACGCTAGATCTTGTGAGATCTCGTCCAGTCTCGCGAGAACTATCAGTAATATCATGAGAGAGTCTCCTCCGATGGCGGCGGTGGATCGGATCTGGTGGGTGCTGTATGCTTGCGTATTTGATCCGCCTGCCGGTCCGGAGCGAAGCGGAGCTGTTCCGGATCAAGTGGGATTACATTGTCGGTATAGTAGAAGGAAGTAGCAGGTAACATAGGAGCTATTCAGCTCTCTGACACTAATGTCTTTAGGGGCATGAAGAAAGTTAATACCATAATTAGTTTTATTATGAGCATTGCAATCCGCTAACACATGCTTGTTCTGCGATCTTGGGTGTCAAGGGTGGAGGGTGGAGCTTGGACTTGTGACATAGAAAACCCCACAATGTCTGAACCTGCCATTTGGGTTTGCGGTGATTTGAATGTAGAAATACTCAGAAATGCTATTTTTGCCTAGTTTTTTCACGATCTGTCCTCTAGCACCCAAAAAAGCCATGTGAACATAAGGACAACAAGAAAAACATGATTTTCAGCAGAGTGGGTCTTCAAGGTAACAGATGGTCCTAAAAAAGAGCTACACAGGACCTGCACACTGTTGGAAGAAACGGAAGTCATGACTCAGTCTGACATTAAGAGGTATATCCAAGAGACCTAAATTTTCTCTGTGTTCTTAGATGAGTTGAACCTGTGCTCAGGATTTTACTGTGATCAAGGTAAGCCTAAAGTGAAACTAACTTCTATCACAAAGGAAAACATGCAGATCTGATTGCATGTTCAAAAAAATTTATCAGGTTTACCTTAGGTGGTTTCACTTTGGGTTTGTTGCTAGACATGCAGTCCTTGTTTTCTTTCTCCCTTTACTCTCCTTTATTTAGTTTATTTATTCCTCAGTTTGATCTCTGCATCTGTATATCAGTTATGATTTGTCACCTCTTCATGTGCCCTGTCCCTCTTCCCAATCCCACGTGTGTATAAGCTGTAACAACAAATTTGTGATGTTGATTAAAAACATTAATATCAGCGCCTCTTGTCCGTTCACACACCCAGCAGATTGGATCTGTTCCTGTCTTATTTGGGGGTTGATCAAGTGAGTTGCTGACTGGCCATAATCACCACCTCCTCTGAGACATGGATAAGTTGTACTTCTTCATGTGCAGATGAAGAAAAGTCCTTTGGTAGAACTTTTTCATTATAATGAAGAAACAGATAGTTGTAGGTTAAAACAAGAGGCTTCAATTATAGCAGAGGCTAGTTGAATTATCTCTCTACCATCTTGCCATTGTTTGCGTCTCTGTGAAACAGGATCTGATTCTCCCAGCGCGACGCCTACACAGTGGAGACTTTGATCTGAAGATAATGAGTATTTGGAACCAAACAGCTAAGCCTCTTGTCTTTATTACAAAGTGTGGCGCTTGTGACTAATTCACATATGCGAGTGGATCCTTCTTAGTAAGAGAACAATAAGTACGTAAAACACAAATCACTGATCTGTGCATGATCACTGTGATTTATCTGGGTCAAACTGTTGCATACATCGAAGCAGAGACTCTCTTACAGTTTATGAAATCCTTGATCTTGTCTTTTGTAGATTTCTGGTTCATTCTTACTCGAAGTATAAGTGAAAGTGTAAAGTATAACCACATGGTTGTTATTTTATTCTATCATATGGAGGTTTACAATCGCAATTTAGATAAAAAAGATACCATCCAAATCTAATAATACAGCACATTTAATCCAGACATGCACTTGGCAGCAGTGGGGAGCAAAATCAGACTCATTGGTGAACCGTCATCAGCTTCGACAAGAAGGATGGAGAGTGAGACAGGGTCGATAATTTGCTCTTATTTCTATTCAGTGTCAGACTTTGACTTATTTGTTTCTTGTGTAACTCTGAAAGCAAGGATGGACACATGTTTACTTCACTTTTGATGGTTATACCTGTGAGCTAATGTTAAAGATGCATTATGACACCTTTTCTTTAAAGCTCCTATGTGAAACTTTTGCTTAGTGCAAATCTTCCTACCCCATGTGGACATATCTTATCCTCCACAGGCTTCAGTTGTAAATCTTGACAAAGTTTTCATCCTGATGACTTTTAACAGAAAACTCTATCATTCAATAATAGAAAATATTTTAAATGCAGAATTTAATAGCATGGCCTTTTCTTTAGCTCCAAGCCTGACACTTACTCTCTTTGCACCAGGATTGGTCAAAGATTTAAGATCTAAAAAACTTCAATCTTGTCCTTGTTTCTCTTGTTTGCTTTTTGATAGCATAAAAAGGTGTTATATGAATTTCAGTCTATTTCATAAATTTAAAAATAAAACCTCCTTATGTCAGGTTTAAGGCTGTTTTGGAAACAGGAATGTTTCAGTCAAACATATAAACATAAATGTGACCAAGTTTGTCTTGAATAACATGGAGTCAACACAGATAGTTGATAAGGGCTTACCTGTTAGACACAGCTCTAAACGATGCTTATATATTTATATAACCTCAGGTTTCATATGCACGTAAACACTTTAAAATCCCTCTTGTACCATTTCAGTGAAAATTACTGGGAAAAAAATGCCAATGAAGGAACCCTTTCACAGTATAAGAACTCACTCAACGCCCTCTGGATGCCCTTACAGTGGAAACAATGTGACCTCTTGGGTCCCTTTCAATAGCAAATTGTGTTGAAGTGCCATAATTTTACCTTACATTATGCGTTAAAGTGTTATGCAAGGTTTGGGTGAGTATGAAGTCCTTCTTGGCATATGATTTATGTCCTTTACTTGTTTTTTTCTATTTTATTTATTTTCCTTTTTGCTCTGGCCCCTCAAACAGTGCACACACCACTGGCTGGGAGATAACAGAGCTATGGGATACATTTCTTTGGAATAAAACTGTTATCTCTGATTTCATCACCTCAGTCCTAAATAGTGTCTTCCTTGAAAGTGATGGAAGTTAAGTCAACTTGTTTTTTATTGCTCAATGAAGGTATGATGGTGTGCTTTTTCTACCAAACACTAAAGCTTCTGTATGAAGTTTATTTAGTCTGATGGAAAATAGATAAAAGAAATGTGGTGGTTCTTTGTCTGTGTGACACACTGAATTAGTTTCTTTAATGCATGTGAAAATCAACATTATCTCTTACTATCTGAACATAATACCAATGATTTACTTATACTGGCCGCACAACTCCAAGCCAAAGAGAGAATAAGTGGATTACCAGCTCTGTTCTTTCAACTTAAAGCACTGCCACGCATATATTTTCATGCATTAGAAACTTTTCCAAAGCCCAAAGCACAATGTACATTGGACTGGGACTGGTCTTATGAGAGGACCTCTGGTAAATCCTGAATAAACACCCTGGGCACAGTGTTTGATGTGGTACATTTACATGAGATAAGGAAAGTCTGTGATTCACAAATCAAAAATTTGCCAACATTTCTGATTGAAAATGCCAAGGTCCTGCATGACGTCCACTGTGATTATGTGGGCAGCATAACTCTCTGCAGTGTAAGCAACAGTCTGCAGAAAACTAATGAAATAAAGGAGATGTCTACATTCAGCCAACTTCCAAAAAGCATGTGCATTAAAAACTTAAGGACATATAGTATACAGTTGATAGGTTTATAGCACAAAGTTTATAAACAGTAGAGGATAGTGCTTAAATGGCAGTTCCTCAAGTGCTTGCAAAGCGCTTGTTTGTTGGGGAGCCCTGACGAGTCAATCACAGAGTGCAGCGGATCACTTCCTTTAAGTAAAAATCGTCATAATAGTCATTTTGCACTGCAGACATGGTAGTTCTTCTGCCTCAGCATCTCAGTCTGATTGCAGTTCCATGAAGTAATGATCATAAATGTTCTTCCTTGAGCTGCGAAACTCCATTGCACTCAGTGATCAACTTGTCAGGGCTCCCCCACAAACAAGCGGCTGCTGGAGGAGAGTTGATGAGTTGTGTTTACTCTCATTGTTAAAGAAACCAGGCAAAGCTAATTAGATGTTTGATGGCTAGTACTATGGCTGGAACCTTATATGTATTGTTGATGAAGTTAGGTGCTGTTCTGAGCATTATTTGTGGCTATAGAGTGCTTTTTTGGTTGAGGTTTGTGCGTGAAGTCGTAGACCCCTGTGTATTGCTATCATGCCGTTGTTAGTAAAGTTGGTATAACTAGAGAAGCAAGCAGTCTGCAACATTCATCTCTCGAAGGGGTGTCTAACTCAGTGTTACGGTGTGTTTGACCATAACTTAATTTTATGCTGGAATATCCCTTTAAGTGGGGTTTGGCATTGCAATCAGTCTAACAGGTGCCACCTTGAATTGCACATTAAACTAAATTGATGAATACACATTATACAAATTCAAAGTTAAAGAAAGAGCTCTTCTCCAGATGCCTGAGGTCAGCATTTTAATCAAACTTGAGCTCTTTAGATTTGTTTTGCGGTTTTGTTTTATCAATAACCATCTATACCCCATGCATCCTGCACATACAGTATCTGAAAAGTTGATTTTTCTCTAAAATGAAAGTTTCTACTTTGTAATTGTGTGTGTTTGGTGTAATTTTTTCAGACTGTGTTGAGTCCTTTTGCTTGGAGAAGAACAACTATTGTAGTTACTTAGATCTCCTGAGACATGATGGGTTTGATGAGCCACAGTAATGAACACCACTCAACATATCAGGCCCAGATGGCTGCAGTGCATCTCTCTGTGCTGAAAATATACTGTACATCTGCTTGTCTTTTTTTTTAATATAATCTCTCTAGCTACTGTCTGTTTTGCCGCCGACTGCCGTGACACCCTCTCCGATGAGAAGATGAGCACTGAGCAGTGATCTGATGCCAATTACAACTGCCATTAGAAGAGGGGAGGAGAAGGGAGATGAAGGAGTAAGTCATAAAAAGACAAAGAAATCACATCAGGCGTCATGTCACGTCAGAGGAATCACAACACTGTCCTTGTTTCCGTTATCTTGTTCCTATAACATACACTGACACTAATGAAGAGACAAGGAGGATCGCTGTGACCGATTATTTTTTCTGACAAAGTTTGGTCACCACATTCTTTCTGAATTTCTTCATCACATTCTGCTCTCTATGATATTTACAGGAGCTGAAGAGTCTCCCCCTCTACAAGCCCACCAGGTACAGACAGGTTGGGGAAAGAGTAGCCCCCCGATAGTGGTTTAATTAGGGTGACCATATTCTGAATCCCCAAAAAGAGGACACAATTACAACTACACGTAGGCGAAGTCACAGAGTCGCGTGTAGTTAATTTTGAGAGTTTTTTAGGTCGGATCGAGTGTTTTTTTATGTGCTTCTAACCCAGTAAGTCCACGCTACAAAAACACAAACTTCCATACAAAACCGCAGACATTTGAACGATTTTATAAGATCCCCTGGACAAGGCCGGACAGCTCCCAAACAAGAGGGCAGGTAAAAGAGGACGTAGGGTCACCCTAGGTTTGATGCCATGCACAAGGCACTTGGGGAAAGTCTCCTAAATGTGGGAGGTCCAACTGAGTCCTTTCTTAAAGATAATATCAGTGAAGAGGAAGACCTTTATCAGTGCCCTCTGCCAGCCCCCAATCAACCCCTAAAAGACGATGGGGGTGGATTTAGGTGGCATTCCTTGAAGAACAAGCAACGAGAGACAAAGCTCCTAATTCTGTTCTGATTGAACAAATTTTAAAATGTCTGAACCTGTTTAAAAAAACTGAAGAAAAAAAAGTCATGGAAGTCCTTTAGTATCATTTTTCTTTAAGATCTGTCTTTAAGATGCTGAATGAAAAGAGTTTTATGGAGAAGGATGTTTGTCAAGATTGCAAAACGATCAGATCCACTAAACTAGGATATTGCAGAATACTCATCTTCTTGGAATAACATGACATTTTGCATCAGGGTAGGTAGTCTTCAAAGGCATCTGGAAATTTTTCAATTCTGTCACAAATGTTTGCAGCTTGACAAGATTTTTTCGGTGGCATATTTGGTGGCTTAATGTGGATGTGGCACCCACACAGTGTCTGAAGGCTAAACTGTTGGAGAGGTTGTAAAGACGCCAAAGCCGGGACACTTGGCCAGGGTAGGCAAGTGGACCAAATTTTGACATATATTCATGATGAACAATGTCAGTCTCTGTTGTCTGTGGCACGTAACTGACTCAAGAGACAATCGTGTAAGAAAGACCATGTGCCAGCCAGTATACCACCAGGATGACCTCCAAATCTAGTTCCAGCCTTGAATCCTCTCTCTCCCAAGAAGGACCACCAGGGATTCAACAAACTCCCTGAGGAGGGAGCAGTCAACCCTCATGACAAATTGAAAAAGGCTTTAACTAAAGATACATGGACACTGAGGTTCACACGTCCTCTCTCCCTTCTGAGAGACAAAACCTGATGTGGCTGTTGCAGGTACCAGGATGTGGCACCAAACGACAGATATAGAATACCTGGAAAACAGGCAAATAAAGTTATCAAGGAAGGAGACAGTTGAGATGTGTAGCGTTTCACCGAGCTCCTGTTTTGGTCTGTTTATTCACAATTACTCATAATTCACAATAAATTCCCTCTCTAACTAATACTATCTGCATTGTCCTTTAATTATTCATTTACCCAGCATTCAATGAAACTGTCTGTATCACTGTCTATCTAGACTTTAACATTTTCATGTCCATAGAACATTCAATATTCAACATCACTTCGTATTACATTCAATAGAAAACAAAATACAATAAACAACATTCGGTCATCATTACATTTCAACAATAACACACTTTCTGTCATCTCTGTAATTCCCCTTTCAAATTTCTCCTTTGTTCCAAATTTTGTGGTTTTGTTCCAAACACTGTGGTTCACTCAATATGAACAAAATAATAAAATGGAGCCAGCCATTAACCACATCAAAATGTAACTCTAACTAAAAGACTGGAGGAATGATGCCCATTCATGACGGAGCGCACCACGTGTGGGAGACGCCATCTTATCCCCCCAATACAAAACAATGATACAACCTGCTGAATCTCTACAAGCTTATGTCACATATCAATCTGAACCAAATCAATGCACAAACGTTACCAAAAGCGACATAAACACCTAGTGATATCTCGGTGTGGTTTGTGAAGGATTACCCACCTGGAAAACAGGCAAATAAAGTTATCAAGGAAGGAGACAGTTGAGATGTGTAGCGTTTCAACAAGCTCCTGTTTCGGTCTGACGGGAGCTGGCTGCGCATGCGCATATGGGCCACACAACCCTGCACTGCCACCTACTGGCCAAAGGTATATTGCATTTGGCTGACGAATAGAATATCACACAAATTAGGTCTAAAAAGAATAAATAAAATAGAAACAATTCCAAAACATTAAATGCAAAGGAGACAATCACACTAATGTGATGACACTTAGTGGGCATCACGTGGCCATAATGATGTGCTTTATTCCCTTTAATGCCTCCTAATTAGTGTTAGGAAAACAAAACACATCCAAACTCATGACATGCAGGATTACTGTCAGCTATAAATGTTCATTTAACACATGATCTCTGCTCAGAAACCATCCTCTCACCATCTGTGAAGATTATGCCATGGCCTCCTCAGTCACTCCCACCTTCTTCTGGGAATCTTTCCTCTATTTTTCTGCCAGCTTATCCAAACACAAGAACCAGCAGACGCTCCATATCTGCCACTTTGCTGTCTAAGTGACGCTATTAAGCTGCTTTTTATATCCACTCATTGATCCGAGGTTCATTAGGATATATGTTTCTCAGCCTGGTAGATTGGTTAATGGCCCTCATTAGGTGCTGTGGAAATTGGCTCTTCATTACGCCATTGAAAGGCTCTGGATCAACTTTCTTACCACATCACTCATCCAAAGTCTGTGTCAGGCATTATAAGATCAGAGCACCATCATGTCACACTGTGAGCTGCATTTTGAGCTCATTTGGGCCCCGTTTATACATACCCGGTTATTTTTAAAAATGGAGACGTTAACCATCGGTTGCACCCTTCGTGTAGATGCAAACATAGAATTCACCCCTGAAAACAATGATTTTAAAAACTCTGACCAAAACTGGAGATTTTGGAAAACTCTGTTTGCATGTTAACAGTGATAAACAGAGATTTGGGTAGCCGACGGCTGAATGTGCGCAGGAAAGAAGGAAGGGACGTTGTTGTTGTTGCTGCTATGTGAGATTCTGATCAGCTAACATGGACTTGAGCTTCATGCTACACTGTCACCCATGTGTTTGATACGTTCTTGATGGCATATAAACAGGGTTTGGTGTAAACAAAAACTTTTCTGAATATGTAGTGGTGTGCATGCAGTTTATTTTTGTTTGTTTGGTTATTGTAAACAGAGATTGTGAAATGTCCATTTAAAAAATTGGCAGGCACGTGTAAACGTAGTCTTGGATGTTGTTTGGACAATTTTGGAATCAAATCACAATAGACAATATCACCTGACAATAAAGTCTGCCTTAAGTAAAAAAGAGCAGCACCATTGTTTCACATGTAACTGAGAGGTTCAGTTCAACTTTTTGCTCTGAGTTTGGCTTCCAGGCTAAAGGTCCTTACACACCGGCGAATTTGCGGAGCAAAGCGAAAAAGCGAGACGAAAATTGCGAATATTCACCGGTCCGAAAAATCGCTTTCGCCTATACACACCAGCCTCGAAGCGAATATGCGTATATTTTTTGCAAAGCAAATTAATAAAGTCGTTTTGCGGCACGGAGGAGAGGAGATGCGAGGTGGAAGACAAGAGAGTGTCATCTTGTGAGGAAACTACTTCATTAGTAATTAGAAAGAGTTTTGGATGCACCTCAGCTGCCTTTCTCTGCGTATTCATAATCTCAAACGTCTCCCTCTCCTCCAGCCGTATGGGTCTGTGACGTCATCAACAACATGACTTTTGATTGGCCAGAGGTCTAGCAGGTCCAGATATTCGCCTGCGAATATCCGAAAAATTCGACACAGGAGCGAAAAAATAAAAGCGGCTTTTCGCCCCGCGGAAAAATCGCCGCCGGTGTGGAAGCTTGCATTGACTTTAAGCTGTTTTAAAAAAAGGCGAACAATTCGCCTGGCGAATTCTCGCCCGGTGTGTAAGGACCTTTACTCCGGTTCCCTGATCATTAACCCAACCAATTCCAGTTGCTTGTCTCTGGTCTAAGGCCCTGCCAGCTCCCCTGGTCACCCTCCTGCACTGATCAATCCGCCTGGTCAGCTCTTTGGCTAAGCTCTGGTTCTTTGTTCTGCAAAAAGGCTGTTGGCTTTCTCCTGAAAGGTTTGAGAACCTGAGATAGAAAATATGATGGCAAGGGAAACGATTCAATGCCATGTAATGGTGCATTTCTACCAAGGAGTTTGGTTTGGCCTGGCACACTACGGTATGTTTTGGTACAGTAAACCCTGATCTTGCTTGCCTTTCCACAACAGACAAATCTCTTCTCTGGCACTTAATGCAGGAAGTGTGCTGGCTGCATGAAGGCCTCATGGCGTACATGTTAACAGATAAGACTGTTAAGAGTCACAAGCCTGAGCAGCACATCTCACCCAGTTTTTTCCACATGCCACTCAGTTCTTTACCCAAAACACAGAAAAATGATAAACTGAGAGCTGTACCAACAGAGGGATCTGTATAAGCTTTGTTTATGTCACAACTACTTTGTAAAATCAGATTAGGAGAAATTTTGACATGACCAGTCTCCACTCTCCTCTTCTTGTTTTTCACTCATCTCAGTTTGGGGTGAGATCGGTAAGCATGATAAATCTAATGAAAGGGTGCCAAAGCAGTGGTGCAGTACAGGTCAGTTATTTTGATACCTTTCCAGATATTTGCCAATTCTTTTTGAACATAGCTGTCAGAAGTTATGTAGAAAATAACTGTAAAAGTAAAAAACTAAACACTTAACGTCACAACTTGCATTAAAAATGCTGACATAGGCACTAGTGCAGCCAGTAGTTGCTCTTTGGGTTATATACAGTAGTTTGTCACATTTGTCTGGAACAACTATTTATCCATGTTGTCATCAGGATGGTACTTGTTTAAATAACCTGGTTATGTAGGTTATGTAATGTAAAAGGTATGTATTGGTTCTTGGTTGTTACTGTATTCAGATGTTAAAGGGAACTTACAGAAATTCAATTTTTAGGGCCTGATCTACTAAAGGTTTGCGTGTGCAAAAACACGTGCAAACTTGATAGCGCATGCAAACCTGATCTACTAACAGGGTGCACCGATGATTGTGTCTGTCAAATGAGCAAAACAGCGCGCGTAATCGATTTAGGGTGTTTGCCTTCATGAATATGCAGAATGTGTGTCGATCATCAGAACGCGCAAAATTCTGGGAGAAGCAGATGCAAATGAACTCATTTAGAACCCGCAATGTGATTTATCAAATCTGGGAACCGATTGCGGTCGCTATTTTGCGTCTATAGTTGGCACGTTTGAAAGCCACATGCAAACTGGCACAGCATTACACACGGTCATTGAGGAGAGAAGGAGGCAGAAGTGCCATGATATATGCCATGACGATTTTCATAAATAATAAGGTCAAACACGGAACACATGAAAACATGAATCTGTTAGTCTCATTGATTTTAAATCATTTTAGTCCCTTTTTTGATTTCTAGTATATCTTCTTGTATCTGTAAAGCACTTTGAACTGCCTTGTGTATGAATGATGATGTACAAATAAACTTCCCTTGCCTTTTATGCAGTTCCCCAAAATGATATGTGCAGCTCCATGGCTTCAAACACTCTGCTCTTACAAACTCTCCATGGTGACAGCCGATAGCACATGCAAAATCCCCGTTTAAAGAGGGCGGGCTGCACCATTTTATCTCTCACTATCAATTGTGCATGCAATGATAGTAGATCACCCGCAACACGCCCACTAATAGCAAGTGCAATTTTTTTAATTTGCACACACAATTTAGCGCTCGCTATTTTGGATCTTAGTAGATCAGGCCCTTAGTGTAGTAAAATGGTGAATTAACATCATAAGTTTGGCCTTATAGTGGCACGAAGATATTTGTAGTTCCTAGTTTTAGATCTAGATGAAGCTAAATCTGGTAAATTTAGGCATAGCAGCCTTTAAGGAAGTTCTCATCTCCATTTGTTTCTGTTTACCTTCTAAGAACTGAAATAGGAAAGCAACATGAACGAGTCATACCTCATAGTGTAAAAGATATTGTACTTAAAAAACAAGGTTATAATCAGATGACATGATTATTTGGGTTTATAGTCACATCCTCCTATTGTATTGGTTAATGTCTTTAGTAGGCTATTATTTTAACAGTGAAGTAGTAAGACTGGAAATTCACTCTGTGAGGATAAATTAGCTCCAGCAGAGCAGGAGCTAAAGGGCAGTTTGGCAGCTCACAGTTACTGAATGAAATTGATTTTTCTCCTCATGTGGAGCACTTTATGCTGCAATGACTCACAATTTTAACATAATTGTATTCCTGTTCCTTAGTACAGAACCAACAGTGTTTTTATTAGCAAGAATGAACCATTTTCACCTGCATTCTCTTTTTACCTGAATTTTGCCCTGATAGGAGAGGACAGCAGAATGAACTAGAAAACTCCCTCTGGGAAATTTTTTAAAGGGCCATGGGGTAGGGTGTGTACATTATGACTTAGTTCCCAAAAAATTCATATACAATAGATATAAGTAAAACAGATCCAACTGCACATTTTGATACATAATTTGTTCTGCAGCCCTTTAAGCTGTAGAAAGTCAAATTTGTCTAAAAGAAAAATAGGAAAAAAACAGTACTACAGTGCCTCAGTGCATTTGCCCCGTGGCCCCAAAAAGGGAACTGTAACAAGGGGGCCATGTTATTCTGTAATAAAAGCCAGCATACAAATATGTGGGTTTCACTCTATTTACAACTATCTAATGTAAATATGGGATCAGATTGAGCCTCATCTTGTAAGATCAGACCCACTCCCATCCCATCTTCAGCCACATGGATGAAACACTTTGCAGCAGTTAGCAAGTTACAGTCAAGGGGAAAAACCTCGAGCAGAACCAGACTCATGTAAGACAGTCGTATACTTCTACTGCAATGGGTTTAGAGAGGGGAGAGAGGGAGACAGAGAAAGAGAGAGAGAGATAGACAGAGGTGAGACTGATGCATGTAGTTGAAGCAGCTGGAAAGCAGACAGGTCCACAGCAGCAAAACATCCAGCAGCAGTGATCCAGAGGAACCTACAGCTTGGTAGCTTCCAGACAAGATTGCATTGTGGACTCTAATGGGACTTGATGATTCATAATTAATCATATGGACAGTAGCCCTGGCGAAAATGTTTGGTCCACAGAGGGAACCAAACATTCATTGTTAATTTAGTCCTTTACATTTGTAAGTAATGCTGTCATTAAAAACTAGGTTATAAAATCTTCAGTTGTGTAGCTGACGGTCCTGTTTGCTTTTGTACATCAAAAAACTGCATCAATATGAATATTAATGTAATTCATAATGTCAAAAAATTCCTCACAAGAGCTTGAAAAAAGTTGTATCAAATCTTATCTAATCTAAACCAACCTAATCTAATCTCTTACCTATTAATTACCTATATTACTATTAATCTTACTATTATTGACACCATTAAATTTCCCTTTGGGGATCAATAAAGTTCTTCTTATTTTGTCTTATCTTGCCTTTACTGCCTTATACCTCAGAAATTCCAATGGAAAATAGATAACTACCTGGACATGGGGGCAAAAATGACAAAAAATAAACAAGAGTAAATATGAACTTCAAAACAACAAATATGAATCACTTTAACTTGCACTTTCTAAACAAAAGCACCAACCGACTGTCAATGACTGTAATTTGATGTAATCAGTGGCCCTCACGAGTCCACAGCAGCCCTCCAATCTTGTTCTTTTGAGAGCATCAAGTCTGCAGATTGTAACTCAGAGAAAGCACTGCAGCAGCTGATTTCACTGATTAGACCCTCTCTTCCAACTCAGCAGTCACTGAAATTTGCAGGTGTTAACACAACCTATTATGAGCTTGTCTTGTAACATTCTGTGATTCAAGCTCGGACTAGGAATTATATTTGATTGCTTTGTGCATACATTTTTTTTTTTACATTCCTGCAGTTCATATGAGGTTGTGTGGCAGCAGAAAGAAAATACAAAAATGGTGTACGTTAGTCAGTTGTTTGGTTTGGCTGAAAACCCAGGGTGCATCCTGGAATTATGTGAATGAAGGCAGATCCTGCAAGGTTCAAACCTCTGGTAATCCCATCCCCTCTAGTTTGTAACAAGATCACTGATACAATCGGCCGAAATGGGTTTGCTTCACAGGGTGGCCGGGCTCAGCCTTAGAGATAGGGTAAGGAGCTCGGACACTCAGGAGGTGCTCAGAGTAGAACCGCTGCTCCCTCGGTGGAGCTGGTGGAAGTGGCTGGGGTGAGGGCCGTCTGGGCTTCCCTCCTGAAGCTGCTGCCCCCGAGACCCGGACCCGGAAGAAAACGATGACAATGACCACTACGATGATGACGTATATTTTTTCTCATTTGTGTAAACTTCCAAAATTAATGAAATGTTCATGATAAGGAGGGAAATGACTGCTGTTGTTTTCAATTAACCTCCCTGTGTGACTGTGAATCTGTGGTGAAGGTAACTAAAACTCCAGAGACAGACACAAGTCCTTTTTTCTGACATGCACTGACAATTTCAGGAGAATTTAAATTTCAAGAGAATTTCAGGGATTTTCCCCCCAGAATTACCTGACTGTTTGAACCCCCTCGTAGTGTGATGTCTCCCCTTGTTAGACAAGAGGCATAGAGGGCTTTAAGGAGACTGATCATGTCAAATAGATGCTGCAGCAGTCACAATGTAATGTTTCCAATCCTATTTAACATTTAAGACACTGATCCTCTAATGCTGTTTTTCCATAACCTTTTTTATACTTTCTATCTTATTCTCTTAATTTTTGTCTCCCTCTAAATGTCTTTATGGAAGGTCCACTTAAGGTCCCTGGAGATACTGGATCTATGGGACCGGTAAGTCCACAGAAACCATTGTGCTGTTGAGGATTGTGAGGAGGGCACTTCTTTAAGTCTGCTGTCTCACCTGCTGCCTACTATCAGTCAGGAAGCTGGTGATCCACTGACAGGTGGAGGCTGGCACCGTCAGATGAGTCAGCTTGTGGTGGAGGTGCTCAGGAACAAGGGTGTTGAACGCCGAGCCGAAATCCCTAAACAGGATCCATGCATAGGTCCCTACGGTGTTGGAGTGGTCCAACTGACCTGTTTCCTTGATAGGCAAACTGCAGGGGGTCTTCCAGGGGGGCCTGTGATGTCAATCAGATGGCGCAAAACCACTTTCTCAAAGGTTTTCATGATCACAGACGTGCCTGTGGTCATTTAACACTGTGATGGAGGCTTTCTTAGGGACCAGGATGATGATGCAGTGTTTGAAGCAGGAGGGACTTCACACAGCTCCAGAGATCTGTTGAAGATCTGAGTGAAGATGGGGGCCAACTGGTCAGTGCAGACTCTCAGGCAGGAAGGGGACACACCATCAGGTCCTGGAGCCTTCCTGATCTTCTGTCTCTGAAAGAGCTGACATATCTCCTGATCAGGAATGATAGTCAGGGGTTAACAGGAAGTATTCCAGTTGAAGTCTGGGCAAAAACTCTGCTGTTTCAGATCATACTATACAGCTTAACCAGCTAGTTTCAGAAAATTTCAAGACCTTTGTGCACTTTTAAAAGCGGTAATGGTGTGAGATAAAAGAGAGTAAGAGTTACACCCCAAATCTCCTTATTGTATGTGAGTGTGTGCGTGCTTCTGTGTGTGTTCCTCATCTCATCAGAGCACTAATCCCCCCATTTCCTCCTGCAACACACTCTGCACGGGATGTGTTGGCCATAAGCATGCAAGAATGGTTCATTTCTAGGTTATAATCACACGTTCATTCTCTACGGGTATCAGGATTAGACAGGGAGATTAGAGAGTAAAGGGGAAAGAGATGAGCTTCGAAATGTAGCTGAGAATAATACTGTTCACACCATCACTGCTACCTTGAATTACATGTTTTTAAGAAAATTGGGAGGAAAGAAGAAGGAACCATAGAGGAGGAAGCCCTATTTCAGTACCAAAAACAACACTGAGCACTGAAAATCTGTTTTTTTTTTTTTTTTTTTTTTCAAACCTATCCATTTAGTTTTATTGTGTTAACACGGTCTACATGACAGGGGATGTTGCATTGTGTGCCTTTACTTGGAACACTATTTCTGCAGTCTGACAGTGGCCCATGTGAAGCTACTAAAAAGGCAGAGGGCTAATTTGTGTGAGTTTTTAGTTGTCAGCAGTAGTAGGATTATAAAAGTTGACAGTTTGAAGCCGAGGTGAAAATTCATGCCTGCCCTGTATTTATATCCCAAGGAAATTACTGGCCGACGATGCTATTAATGTTGATTTAATTTCACTTGTCAGGTTAGTGGTTTGCTCTTTTTGGTTCCTTTATAATTGGAATAAAACTGGAAAAAAAAACATCTGAGCAGATTTATTGCCTTAGGACTAGAAAAGTGAAGTGCCTATGTCTGTGTGCATGTGTATGTACGTGTGTATCCCTGCACAAAGACAGATGTGTGTGTGTGTGTGTGTGTGTGTGTGTGTGTGTGTGTGTGTGTGTGTGTGTGTGTGTGTGTGTGTGTGTGTGTGTGTGTGTGTGTGTTTGTCCAGAGAAAGAACTATTGATTTTACAAGTTTGTCAAATGAAAAAAACAAGGTTGTCCTCCCGGTGTTGCTATGGCAATTGGGTGAGTCTAGGCAGTGAGATAACCAAGTCTGAGGTGCAAACACATGAACCTATTAACACATTACTTGTTTGTTACCTATAGAGAGAGACACTTATGATCATTTACGTCAAAGAAGCAGTGCTGTAAATCACAGTTTAATGCACACCATGCCTCTCTCCATTTTACCTTAATGAGAACACTGCAGAGATACAAGATTTCCAAATATACCTGCAACTACAATAAAGAGCAATTAGGACTAATGCTGCGTTCAAGTTACCTCGGAAGTCGGATGTTGGAGCTGGCAATGACGTTACACCTGAGTTGACAGCGTGCCAGTAAACAAGTCGGAAAACCAAGATGGAAGCCATCTGTTAGCTATTGTTAACAATTGTCAGCTGTCATTAGCCATTGTTAACAATTGTCAGTTGTTGTTAACAATTGTAAGCTGTCGTTAGCGGTTGTCAGCTGGTGTTAGCTGTTGTTAGCCGTACCAGTTGTAAACAATCCATAACACAGTATTTTACTCTACAAACACCATAGCACCGTGTTCACAGTTAGACATTGAAAAGTACAATATCTACCACTTATTTAATTTCACAAAAACAAAACAGAAGTGCTAATAAATAATACATTATGAGAGCTTTCACTGTTACTCTTTACTGTTGATGCACTGCACTGCCATCTTGGATTATGATGTTGTCGTCAAGTCGGAGGATTGTCCAACTTTCCGAATTGGAAATCCAACTTCAGGGGTGCGATCTAGATGAATTTCCGACTTTAAGCTCAGAAATCCCGAATTCCCAGTACAACTGGAACACAGCATAAAATGTGGTAAAAAAAATAATGTTTGTCCATATCTAAAATAACTTCCAGGATAAGTTTAAAAGAAAATGATGAGGCATCATTGGTGACTGTTTTCAGAGATTGATCATTATAAGAAAGTATTCAGGGACATTGTTGCTGGTGTTCTGGGGCTGAACCATGGTCAGTCAGGGTGAAATGACTGAACATATCAGAAATTCAGTCCACTATGTTTACAAAAATAATACTTGAAATTGTTATTTTTCTTCCATCTGTCATGATGATTATGAGTATGCAGAATAATTGTTATCAATTAGCAAAAGACAGGTACAAACAAATATTGCTCCTCCTGTTTTCTGGGAAATAAAATGTATGCTAAATGGTAAAGGTTATTTGCAGGGACCTTGCACAGGCGGAGCTGTTTGGAAAAAAGGACAGGCGCAAAAGGTTACTAAGTGCTCTGGAATGGAATAATACACTATATGACATTATTAATGACATGATATTTATGTCAGCAAGAGAGAGGACTGGAGTCATTAAGAAAGGAAGGAGAGAAAGAGAGAGAGAGAGTGGCATTTCACAATGTGTGTGTGTATGTGGGTCTGTGTGAGACTACCCTGACGGCACATTGATTTACTTAAGTGCAATATGTCACGCAGCTAAAATCAATCACTGTCACAACGGGTGATCATACACACGTCATATTTAACATCATACACATGCTGGCTCAGTGTGTGGCCCTGATTCAGGCTGGATCCTGTGGAGTTAAGTGGTTTTGACAAAGTGTTTACTTGTTGACACAGTGGGGTGTGTTCAAGTTTGTGGAGCTGACATTCACCATAGTTTCATTGCTAAAAGGGGGCGGTTTGATGGAGTAGTAAGCTGTAATATGGCTTTTGCGGCTGACTAACACACACACATACGCAGACACATACACACAGGCTTTGAAGTCATTTTGTGTCTTTTTGGGGTAATTTTGTCTCTCTCTTTGAAGACTTTTAGTGCCTCTTTGATGCAGTTTGGTATCTCTTTTTGGTCATTTTAGATCACTTTGGGGTCCCTCCATGTCTCACTGTGGTCTTTTGAAAGCGTCACTGAATATTTGTGCTGCTGTGCGGTCATTTTGTCTCTCGTTGTTGTTACTTTGCATCTCTTTGAAACTTTCTGCATTTAAGTGTGAGGATGTTTTGTCACTTTCAGTGGGTTTGTGTCCCTCTTCTGCAGTTGTTTTATAGTCTTTGGGTCTTTTTCAACATATTTTTAGTAATTTTGCATCTCTTTGTAGTTGGCTTGAGTCCATTTTTATCCATTGTATGCCTTTTCATCTTTTGTAGTAAATTAGGTTGCTTCTTAGTCCCTGACTCTTTTTGGTTATTCAACTTTTTATAAAGAGTTGTTTCAATATGGCTTCTGACACACATACAACATTAAACACCTAATTAAGCTTTTCTTCAAATAATCTTTATCCACAATGAGTTACCACTTAACTTTTTTACATTAACTTTTCAATGGATCCACAGCTGTAGCTCTGAATTGATTGTTATATAAAGAAACTGGAAGTCTGGGAGGGAAAAAGGAGATGATGTACATCAGAAAGCGGAGTAAGACACAGGAAATGAGTTAGCTGTGAAGTAGCTGATGATAGCAGTAATTTTCTCAACTGAAAAGCTGTGTCTTTGCACATACTTACACAGAAACAAGCCAGTTGTTTCATAAAGTGCCTCTCTTCTGGTGTTTAAAAGTAAGTGGGGACTGTGTGTGTTATCTAGGTGGGTTGTAAAGATCAATTGATACCTTAAGCATTAAAGCTGCGTTTTCACTCAAGAAGAAAAAGAACTTTATTGATCCCTGAAGGGAAATTTAATATTTAACAATTCCACAGCCCAACTGAAACTGGACTTTAAAAATGTATGTAAACACAAGTCTGACTTCTTATGGCTGGAAGGACATACCTGGATAATGTGGTTGGAGATCGCAAGATGGAGATGCTTTCAGTTTTACTCTCTTCAGAGCATAAAAGTGCAGACTTATGACTAAACAGAGAAAGAAGAGGGGGCAGACACAGCACACACTTGAGTAATAGCGGTACAGGACTGGTTGAGTTCAAGGAAAAGACCACAGAAAACTCATGGGAAGAGGACCATATACAAATACTGCTGCTATTTTCTGCATCTGTTAAGAAAGACACAAGGAAACACCAATCACCATGAATGTAAGTGTTAAGCTTAATGTTCATTATAACAATAAATCAGATTTGAGAATTTATGAGAAATGTAAATGTTAAGTGAAATGTTCGTTCGATCTGCAAGTGAGCTGATAAGAATACCTAACCACTACCAGTAGTTGAATCTGAAGGACCTTTTGAATCAGTTTTACATTCAAAACAAATCACATTCAAATGAATACGCAGTGTGAAATGAAATCTTTTAATGGTAGCTGTGATATGTATGAGTGTGGGTGATATGTGCTGTGAGAAACATGTAGATTCAAATGAAGTCTGATCCCAAATAAACAGCCACCCCAAAGTATAGTGATCCAAGTGGCAATTCAAGTGGCAGCCACAAGAGATCGTCATAAATAAAGTGATGAAACACTGTTTGGTGTTATGGCATAAGAGACAAAGAAGGCTAATTGTTCTTGATAGGTGCTTCACTCTAAAACTTACGTTTCCCCTTCTGTCCTCATAAATTCAGACTCATTTTGCTCTTGCAGCGACACAGAATAAAGTAATTCAGCAACAGGTGGTTAATTTGCATGTGGACAGAAGAAAAAAGACTAGAAAACTGACATCAGAATCACAAACAAATTATTCAGATTATGTTTGTGATGAAAAGTCTTACTGTAGAGAAGATGCAGGGAAAAGTTTTTATTATCATTATTATGAAGACAATGAGTCACTGAGCCATTTTCATTAAGATGTATGAGTGATCGACATGACATCCTACATATGTCTCACTCTGTCTGTGATACTGTGTGCCATAATGGGGTGTGTTTCACTGCTTTTTATTACACTGAATCAGCAAGGGCATTTGGCTTGCAAGAGGGATATTTTCAAAAAGGCACTTCAGAACAAGAGGGGTCCATTTGGTGCTCAGTTTATATTACTTCCCACTTTATTATGCGTTGCACAGACACTGAGTCAGCTGAAACAGCAGGGGATGTCAGGAGAAACTTTCATTAGCTCCTGTCACTTTTAAAGTAATAGTGTGTGGCAGTCTATTTCTGGTGCTGTTATGTGTGTCTGACTTGGATCACACTCGTATCTATTTTCTTGTTTGTGGTTATCAGACACTGAGTCAGCCAAAACGCTGGCAGTGCCAGAGGGGCTTTTTTCCAGAGAGGTGTATTAGCAGGAGGAGCTGCAGTCAGTTTGACTTTCAGCTTGTACTCCATTTTACTGACAGTTGTATATTGTTATATCATCTGTTTAAAGTTAGGCTGGTCTGTGAAGCACTGAGTCAGCGAAAGAAGCAGACACCTGGTGAAGCATTGTAGAAACTGTGTGATCTGTTCAAATCATTAAAACAGAATGAAGTCGGGGATTATTACACCAGCTGCTGGCCGAAAGCAAAAAAGTAGAACCCCACCTGAGACAGAGGCATCCCTGGATGAATATTTATGGTGCAAACCTTATAAATTTACAACCAAGCTTAGATAAGGCCAGTGTGGCCGTGCACAGTAAGCGTGATACATTATTCTACAATGAACTGCAGGAGGTGATGGGTTCATATGAAAGCTTATTTCAAAAGGCAGTAAAGAGTCACAAAATCATGTTCATCAACAGCTACAGTAAGAGCTAGGCTTTCAATCATGTATAGCTTAAACTTAATTGGAATTACTGCAAATACAATGAGTTAAGTGTTGAAACTTAAGAAATGTCAGTTTATGGACAAAAAAATATCATTTCATTCGATGTGTTTCAAGAATATTAACACAAAGGAGTGTCTATTATTTTGGCTCAGCACATTTATTTTTAACAGCACCTTGTAGATGTTAAGGAATAAAAGAAACTGGAGTTGTGAAAGTCAAATGTCCCTATGTGGTCTTTTCGTTTCCTGATGCACTGAACACTTTTGTTGTATGAGCAGAATGTGGTTTGGCATCATTTTCCCTGACTATGGCATCGTCTGAATGGCAGCATTTGATGCTCCAAAACCTGTATTGTTCAGCATGAGTGGTGCCTCCTCAGATGTTTACTCTAACAATTCCATGGACAATTTTACGTTGATCATGAATGAGGTGGTCCCTCTCCTCTTTAGATTGGATGTTCTGTCTATAATTTCTCGTACGAATGTCCAATTTTATTGTGGCAGAGATCTGAACAGTTTGTACTTAGCTTTAGTCCATCTTAAAAAGGGGCTCAGAGGAGTTGCCCCTGAAGAAGTGTAAAAAAATAGTCTAATTTTCAGTCATGAATTTGCTGAATAGACTCAAACAGGAGAAAGTGTTACAGCAGGAGGAAAAGGCACCTTTTCTGTCTGTTATATGTTACTCTGTATATAGGCTACTCAGCAGATAGCAAAAACCCTCTGTTGTTCCTCACACCTGTATGGCGCTCTGCTCTGGCTCCATCATTTTTTTGTGACACGTCTCATGTTATGTTTTTTGTTCTGTTGTGTTTAAAGGAAATGCACCGTCAGACCAACCGAGTGAGCTCTGACAGCTGTGTCTGTGTCATATCTCTGTCATTTCTGTGGTGAGGTAGCTTTGAACAGAGCTGACTTTGAGAAACTTGAATTTGGTGTTGCAGAACGCTTGTTTCACTGCTGTTGTCTTTTTGAGGCTGACACATCTGTGTCACACTTAACTCTCAGATGTATTCATAATTCAGCTCTGTGTGCTGCTTTTTTTCTCTGTCTCCTGTGTGGCTGATGTGTTGATGCTGCCAGTACAAAGACAAAATGAAGGATGGAGGCTCCATCATTGAAGCTTTATAAATCCTCATTGCAGGATTTAGTACTTGTGTAGATTTGTTAATTAGACCAAGGGGTAATCAGTCCTGTTTATGTTTAGCCAAAATACTATCTGTATTCGCTGAAGACGTTATTGGATGGAAGTTTTTCTTCTTTCAGCCATGAAACTCTCCCAGATTTCCATCTGGGACTATTTTCATGATATCAGGCTGAGGGTGGAGCTCAAATGCACACTGATACAACTGTATGCTGTGTACCATAATACAAGTTAAACTGATGGGGAAATGACAAACATTTCCCTGCTTTCCATTGATCAAATGTCATCATTTGGTAAAGCAACAGGCTGTTGCACTGAAGCCGAATCCAGGAATCCCTGATGAATGAAAAAGCAAAGCATGACTAAGTGTGAGCAGGTCACCTTGCTCCATCTCTTGCACATTTGCCAATCTAAGATGTAGATATGCAACGATGTCAAGCCAGGTGTATGTAAATCCAATCCAATCCATTTTTACCTCCGCCAAGGAGGTTATGTTTTCGGTAGCGTTGGATTGTTTGTTTGTTTGTTTGTTTGTCACCAACTTTACGGAGAAAGTAACAGACGGATTGACCTGAAAATTTTCACCAGAGGTGCGTCTCAGCCCCGTGGTGATCCGGATCGCCTTCTAGATCCAGGAATTTTTTTAAGGATTCTTTATCATTGTGAGATAGGGCAAATTTGGAAATTTTTGCATTTAACTCTATAAAAATGGCCAGTCTTTAGTAAAAAAATTACACAAAAGGATCTCAATGAGTTTTATGAGGTGTCAAAGGTTGATCCTGATCCAGACAAAATTCCGGATACTGTGATCCAGAACACACAAAAATAAGGGTGTCGTTGGAATTTTCAATGCTGAAAGATAACCAATGGGCGGCACAGTGGTGTAGATGGGTGGCACAGTGGTGTAGTGGTTACCACTGTCGCCTCACAGCAAGAAGGTCCTGGGTTCAAATCCGGGTCAGGGAATTTCTTGTTTTAGGAACATTATGAACAGTGAGCATACCAGTTAAAACACAAATAAAAGTTAATGAAAGACACGTAACAGTAAAAGTTTTGGTGAGAATCACAATATAAGGGGGGACATGAGCTGCTTGGCGGAGGTCTGAGCTCTCTGAGTGCTTTTCTAGTATTCATATATCACTATTTAAGCAAATGCAGGGCTTCCAAAGTGCTGCACAGCAAGATAAAAATACACTAAATAACACAGCGGAAGCTCAATAGATAAGATAAATAAAAAAAATCAGGCAACATGTGTGCTTACGGCTTTCTCCAATAGATCACAAGTTGATCACAGATGTTCTGATAGGAATCCAACCTTAATTAAAACCTTAGGAAACATTAGGTCCATCTTTCATGATTGAGGACACCTGAACACACTAAATTAGAAAGATGACCTTGTAACCTTGGACTACAGAGCTCTGGTGGTAAAAGTTTTTAATTATGCGTTTAAATGCTGAAATAAGACGTCATCAGATCTTAGAATTCACTGGATCTGTGGACTTAGTAAGCACTGAGTGGTTAGTGCTTTTACAAATATTCCAAGACTCTATTCAGTGTGTGTCAGTGTATTTATTCAGGGGTAGAAAAAACTATCAAGTTTCAATTTTAGGTGTGTCTTGCCTTTACAGTGGTATAAACACAAAAAACCCTGCAACTTAGCTTAATTTTTGTATCATGGATGAAAGAGTGTCTCCATTTTTTTTTGTTAGTATGTTCTTTTATCCATCTGAGTTCACGGAAAAGCAAAGGACAGAAGGAGGGGGAGGGGACAACATTGCTGGTACAGAATGTGTGCTTTTGTCCAGCAGCCAAAATGACCCCCTGATTAACAGTTAACCTTTAATACTAACACAATGTCAAACAGCAAAATATCGTCTGATTCAGTGAGCCGGGCTTTTGGCCAGACAGCTCTGAAAACACCCAGGTTCCATTAAAACTCTGAGCCAGGTTGAAGTAGAAAGGTCACAGCGTAAACAGACAGGCACATAGCAGGAACACACACTTTCACACATAGTCGGCCATTCAAGGATATAACATTGTGGCCGAAAACAGCTGAAGACTGAGAGTCTTCTTTCAGTAATTGTGCTACCTTAGAAAACTGTGAATTTAAAAAGGTCACGTAGTCACGTCATACTGCATTTTGTGTGTTTTTGTGTGTGTTGCTGGTGAGATAGAAAACCTGACTTTTGAAAACCTTGTTTAAATCTTCATTCTTCCTGGCTGAGGTTTTCACTCTCTTTTATTGTTTTTCTACCAGCCAGTGATCTCTTCCAAGCCTCAGAAGCTCTGGTAAACTGCTGGCAAACACACTGTACATGACGGGATTTGATTGTTTTTATTGTTTTTCATGACCAGATGGAAACACAGCTGTCCTGGACACAGCAGGCTTATTAAACACATTTAGAAGTGTTACATGACAAATTATGAACCATCTCATTTGCCAAAATGCCACTGTTTGGGCTGTTTACCAAGCATAGGACATTGGACCCTGGAGCACATCATGTGGTCTCACAGATCAATTAACCCAGTGTGCATCTGTTTATAAGACGTTTAGTGCTGCTTATCAAAAATTGAAAATTTTTCCAATATTTACCTGAAGACATTGATTGCACTCTTGTAACCAATTTCACCTGGAAATTTTCATTCATCACATGTTTTGCTGCACATCACAGGGATAGTTTGGCCTTGATTTTATTAAAATTATTCCAGTGTTTTATGTTCTATGTCTGTATGAAATAAACAGTACAGGCCAAAAGTTTAGACATACCTTCTCATTCAATGCATTTTCTTTATTCTCATTACTATTTAAATTGTAGATTCTCGGTGAAGGCATCAAAACTATGAATGAACACGTGGAATTATGTGCATAAGAAAAAAGTGTGAAATAACAGAAAATGTGTATTATATTTTAGATTCCTCAAAGAAGCCACCCTTTTAACTAAAACCTGAAATGGTTTTTACTTCACAGGTGTGCCTTGACAGAGTCAGTCACTAAGTACTTCTGTCCTCAAGAGCAAAGGGTGGCTATTTTAAAGAAACTAGAATACAAAACGTGTTTTCAGTTATTTCACACTTTTTTTATCAGTACAAAATTCCACGTGTGTTCATTCATCGTTTTGATGCCCTCAGTGATAATCCTCAATGTAAATAGTCATATAAAAAAAATAAAGAAAAGACATTGAATGAAAAGGTGTGTCCAAACTTTTGGCCTGTACTGCATAACTATAATTTTTAGGCTCTATAACCTGTATTATATCAGACTTAATTTTCTTCAATAAGGAATTGTTGGTTGCTTGTTGGTTCATTGTATGTTGATGTGTGAGTATGCTTGTGTCCCCAGTTGTCTCCTTGTGATTTTTTTCCCCCAGTGTCTTCAGTTAGATTTTGCCCTCTTGGATTTTTTGGTTGGACATTTGTTTTTGTTGCTTTTTATTTCATTCTTCTAAAGGAATAATATTTTGGTCTGCATTTGGGTCCTTTTGTTGAGCTCTGGTTCGTGGCAGAATTAACTAACAAGGACAGAGGGGATCACAGGGACTATATACAGTATATACACTGGGAAACGAGCAACAGGTGAGGCAAACGAGACACAGGTGAAACTCATGGGTGATTAACAACGGAGGGAAGACTAGGGAAGTAAAACTAGACGGCAAACACAAGGAATCAACTACTACAAAATAAAACAGGAAACACTGGAAACTGATCTAAAGAATAAAACAGAGAACAGGATGGAAACATGGTCAAACACAAACTACAAACTCACAAGACTGGACTACAGGGTGACAGGAACAATAGGGAACAGAAAAACTATGGACAATACACAAAATGCACTCAAATAAAACCAGGAGAAAACTAAATTAACAGAACATTTCATGACAACTTGGTGGTATGTCCTCACCACCACCATCCTCTCATGCCTGTGTTTCCTAAATTTCTTACCCCTTCTATCCAGGAGGGAACAATTAACAACTCCACCATGCTGCCCACAGGTAGTTTGTTGTGGGACCATATAAAATATGTATCATACTGTATATGAATACACTGACAAATACTGGCCAGATGTAAATTGGCTCTTTTCAGAGAACTTACAAAAACCTAAGCTCTTTCAATGACAAAACAAATGGCAACAGTTCTGTTTTTTTTTTAACCACTGATTTCATGTATTAAACCATTGGTGGTATTGTGGTAAAGTGGTGAGAGAGAAATGTCAGACATAAGCTCTGGTAAACAGACTGTTGGCAAGCAGCTCTTCCATGCCATCTATGCTGTCTTTTGGCAGTACAGCAGTTTGTCTCTCCCACTAGGTGGTTAATTGGAGTTAATCACATCCACCTGACATCACAGGTGTGTCTGTCCCTAAGAAAATTAACACAAGAAATATACCGTGGAGTTCATTTATGTACACTAGTGCACATTTGCTTTGCATTCACACATGAAACTAGAGTGCTGGTCAGATGAATGTAGTTATATTCCTATATTTTTTTGAAGTGGTCATCCCGTTTGTTGTTGTTGAACATATGAATACACACACACAAAAAATCCTATTAACATTATATACAATACAAGAAATATCATACATTCACACGAGACAAAAAATACATACCTCTTAGTCTAATCACTTTTATTTTGAAAAGCTTCGAATGAACTTTTCGGACATTTAAAAAAAAAAAGTACTCCTGGTATATTTGCTTTTATTTTGAAAGGCTTCAAATCAACTTCATGTCTGTTCAGTGGAGGTGGGTCCTCACAGTGGACGTCTGCAACAAAGGGTCCTGACAATGGAGGTCTGCAGCCAGACTATCTTGAAATTTACAGCCTGTTGCTATGAAAACCACATTATAGTTCAGCTAAAAGTCACTCATTTACATGGTCACTGTTTACACCATAACACCAGCAGTTTTATCCTCATGATTGACCCTGTCTGTCTTGCCCATGTTTGCTTTTTCTTCACACTTATTATTCATTGAAGTCCAAATTAAACACAAGCTCTGAATTAACTGGATGGTATTTTTGATTATATAGTGGACTGAATGTGAAAGTAACAACCACAAATGTCAGAGGAACAACAATAAAAATCTACTGAGCACACTAAAATAATGGCAACTGCATTAACAAGCAACAATAAAAGTACCCTGAGAATTGACCTTAAAGTCACACTGGACTCTCACACTGAGCTGGTATGAGGTGACATGTCTTCTTAATGAGAGTGGTAGACATCAGCTGATTAAACAAGGTGATACAGTCAATACAGACACATTTATATTCTACAATCAATATGGATCTCTTTACTCCCTCGTTTCCTTGCAGTTACCCGTTTAACTTCATAATAGTCTTTAACCAGCGAGAACTGCAGCATCTCCACTGTGGCCTGATAAGATGCTTTTTCCTCTGCTCATGATCTCCCCCCAAAAGGACAACAAGCTTCTTCTTTTTTCACGGTGGAAAGAAAATCTAATCAAAAGTTTTCTCTTTTTACCATTTTCCTCATGCTTACTTTTCGTTCTTGTAAGTTTCTTTCTTCTGCTTGCTTTCTACTCTTTTGACAAGTGAACACTGCAAGTGACACAGACGTTACAGTTCAGTGAGATTGGCCATTTATAATGCACACACACACACATCTCTCACACACACTTTTTGGTTCTGCTGGCCAATGAACATTTCAGACCAGTGACTCAGGCCTGGTTTGACTGAGAGGTGTGACTGGGAGATTCCCAAGTGGGGTAACTGGAAGTGACTGAGGCACAGCAATGGTGATGGGGGTCAAGGGCCAGTGGTGTTGATGTGTGTGTGGGTGGGTGGATGGGGGAATAAAGGGAAGACCTCAGAAAAAGGCAACTATTTTAGTTTTTCCATCAAATTAGTCAACAACACAATAACCCTTCATTATTTAGGCCTGTTTACAACAATTGGAAGTCACTTTCACTTTTAATTATATGCATTTCTGTTTTCTATTAAAAAGCTGGGTCAGTGGCTATAAAAAGAGACTTGTTTGGGCGTTCTAGATGTAAATCATAGCACTGTCAATCCTCAAATATAGACCAGGGCCTTTATTTGCTTTTTCAGCAGAGGCCTCTGGACTTTAATATGATGCAGGTCTTCATATCAAATTCTTAAATGATTTTTCTTCTTTCATTATCGATACATATTCTTCTAAAATATACCTGCATGTCCAAGCTTTTAAACAAAGTCCAGACATGCTGTAACCAAGATGTGAGGGCACAAGAAATCATTGTAGAACTGCCAAACAGTGCCAGTGAAAGAGACAGAGAGAGAGAGAAAGAAAGAAAGAAGTAACAATGTACCTCAGTGTGGATGTGAAATAAAACAAAACATTTGATTCTAAAGTCAGGCATAACTCTTTAGATCTATGGTCTCTATGTAGGAAATTAACTGAAGTCTGGAGTCTCTGTTTGACCAAAAACAGTGATGGTTAAGAGTGTGCAGTATAAGATAACCTCTAAGTTGTTCAGTGTTCAGTGTTATGCATTTAAAGTCCCACTCCGACCTTTTTTTTTAACTACTCAAAATGTTCTCAGTGGTCTTTAAAAATTGTGATTATGAAGTTTTTAGTCAAAATCACATTATCTGTGTCATTTTCAAGGACTTTTCTTCTGCAGAGCTCCAGTAGCTCATTAGCAATTCACATCTGAGTTGTGGGCGGAGACAGTGCTGCTCTGCACACTCCTCTTCATGCTAGCTTGTAGCCAAACATTGCCAGCGTAGAAGAAGAAGAAGGTAATATAGGAGCTATTCAGCTCTCAAATACTAATGTCTTTGGGAACACGATGAAAGTTAAGATCATACTTAGCTTTTATATGAGCATTGCAATCCGCTAACACACACACTTGTTCTGTGATCGTCCTCTCTACTTCTACGAGTCTGGCCTGCAGAGTGGGGCTCCGGGAGTGGAGCTTGGATTTGCTACATAGGAAATCTCACTGTGTCTGAGCCTGCTGTTTGGGTCTTCCAGAGATTCACAGCGACTTAAATGCAGAAATACTAGGCATATAGAGCTGTCTCTTCTTTCATTATAAACTTTGCATAAACTTTTTCTACATATGCAGAAATTTTTGTAGCTGTTTTAAAAGTACATGCACTGTGTATGTAGACCTCAACTTCTTTCAATTAATTTTCAACAGGCTGCCATCAGAATCAAATTTGACGTCATGCATATAATACTAATCCTGTGCAAGTAGTGCTTCAGTAACATTTTTGTGTCCCTCCACCATTTTGACAAATTCAAACAAAGGAACATTAAAACTGGAAGCCTGATAGCAACACAGACAAAAAAAACACCTGCCTTTTTCAAGTCTGTCATTTAAACTGTTGTAAATATGTTCTAACACATAAAAGCTAAAAAAGATGGCTTTGCAAATCCATATTTTTTCACACCAGATGTGCTAAAATCACCAGCTGAACTGGTTCCTTGGAAAGAGAAACAAACACTGACTGTACACACCTGTGTCCCTCTGTACCACTGCTGTGCAGGCAGTGGTACACAGAGATAAGAAAGATGCCAAATTACAAGTGAAACACACCACTGCAGTTGCAGGTAATGTGCAGAGGTTGAAAACACAGTAAGAACAACACAGCAGTGGTTGAATTAATTTAGTAACACAATGCTCCTGAATTCAGACTAAATGCTCTGTTTTTATACTCTTCAGTGTGCCTGCATAGATTTCTGATGAAGTTTGATCTCATCCCCATCTTTTTGCATTTCAAAAATGTTACTCTTAAGTCTTTGAAGCAAAATGTGCAATTTATAGTGTCTCTTTTTCATACAACACATACAACCGCATTAGTTCAACTGGAGCTGGACTCTAAAAATCCACGTCAGCGTGTCAGTCACTAAATCAAACTTCACATAGTCAGACAACATACTCATCTGACATAAACAGGACAGAACTGTCATATCACACAAACAGAAGATAAAGGTAAGGATGGTTTTCCTGATTCCTATTTCCATCTACTATAGTGGAGTGTGACATGCTTCTGTCAGTAGTTCCTAAAGGGATATTCCAGCATAGATTTAAGTAATGGTCAAACACACCATAACATCGTGTTAGACACCACATCGACAGATGAATGTTGCCGACTGCTTGCTTCTCTAGTTATACCAACTTTAGTTACAACTGCTCCCCCACCAACAAGCAGCTGCTGGAGAAGAGTGGGTGGGTTGTGTTTGGTCTCTTTGCTAAAGAAATCAGGCAAAGCTAAAAAGATGTTTGATGGCTAGTACTATGGCTGGGACCCTATATGTACTGTTGATGAACTTTGGTGCTGTTCTGAGCATTACTTGTGGCTATAAAGTGGCTTTTTGGTTGAGGTTTGCACATGGAGACATAGACCGCTGTGTAGCAAGTGGTCAGCAACATTTATCTCTCGAGGGGGTGTCTAACTCGGTGTTACAGTGTGTTTGAGCATGACTTAAATTTACGCCAAAATATCCCTTTAACTTAAAAAAGGTCATAAGAAAAAGGGAGTGCCTGTAGACTAACATGAAGAGAAGAAAGACAGAGGGAAGGAAAGTTTCTATGAATTTAAAGAGACTGACTGAGAGAAATAGCACTTTCAAAGAATGTACTGTAGTTCTTGTCATCACACCTCACAGCCCTCATCTACTGCAACACTACACTAACTTTATGATACTTTATGATCCACTTTCACACTCAGTCAAACCCTTTCTAAAATAACTGCGCTAAGGCTCCGACACACTGAAAAATTTCCATCTATGTTTCATTAATCAAGAGCTGGGACATAAAATCTTATTCTGCTGGAAACTAATGAAAGAAATATGCCAGTTGGGCGGGATAATCACATTTGTTTCTAAAGCAAATCCATTTGTCTGGAGATTTTTTGTAAGCTTACCATGTTTTTGTCATACTAGTAAAGTCATCTCCATTTTTATAAAACTGTCATTTGTTTGAAAGGTGCTGCCTCTTCCTTCACTCCCACTGGCTTTTTTTTTTTTGTTGTTGTTCCTTTGTCAGCATTTATTTCATCTCTCCGCCTCCATTTCTTTCCCTTTCTCTTTTCCCTTTTTTGCATTTTCATTCTGCAGAAAGGAGGTTCATCTGTATGCAAAACGGAACCCAAAAAGGTAAATTGAAATGTCATTTTGCGTTCATCTGCACAGAGGGTGGTGCTGTATGTGTCTGCAAGCATTATTGTGTCTATCCCTGTTTGTGAATGTTATCTATGCAAATGTGTGCTGTTTGTGTGTTACAGTATCTCTTAGTCAGTACAAATGAGTGTTGACAGCCTAAGCTCCCATATGAGGCCTTTAGAGGCTTTACTTCCCTTCAAGATTTACATTTTACTGAGACTGAGTCTAAGAGGAATTACATTTTAAGAAAACAACAGAGTACAGAAAACATACACTACAGTTCAGCCAATTAGATTAAAGGAAACGGTGGAAAACTTCTCCCACTTTTTTTCTGGGTATGGGCAGACTTTCTTTCTTTCGAAATGAAATTATTTTCTGCAAAAGTGTATTTACCTCCCATGGTGGAAATTTATTTTAATAAAAAGCTGAACAACAAGTTCTGAGTTTCATTAAGAGTAAACCTTTGCAAAGAGGTCAGAGCAGCACAGAGAGTACAGGATCTTCTACAGGCCTATTCTGGCTGTCAAAAAGATGCTGCAGGCTGCTCATTATCTCCTCTTTGGGGTACCAAAGGCTGGGTGATTTCCAAAAAATTCATAGCAGGTTTGCAGACAGCTCCTCCTTTCTGATGAAGCAGATGCTAACCTCGCCCTCACCTCTTCCATACGTTCGGTTTATCAGAACATCCTGTGCTGCAGACAACATTAGGAGGACTGAAACAACTTCTCTAATAACTAAAGTATCTTGACTATCAAAAAGCCTCTATTTGAATCCAGAAATTTAGCACTCTGTGGCTCCATGCCCCTTCCATGTGCATATGTAGATATGTGCCAAAGCCTGCAGTGAGGAGAGCACACCTCCTCTCAAACATGGAGAGATAAGGCAGGGGGAGCAGCAGCAAAGACCCCTGTAGGCATCAGTGACATTCAAATCAGACACAACATAAAAAGGAGGAGCTGGGGTGGAGGTGAGTTTCGTTGCAGCAAAAGTAGGCAGGCTGAGGCAGTGTAAATATAATTTCCATTTTGACATGTATTGGTTAGATGTGCAAAACATAACTGGCTGAGCTAATGGGTGGTACCAGTTGGTGTCAAGATAGGCTGCTGTACTGTGGCTTTGTGGCCCACCTGAGCTTACACTATGCTTAGTTTTAAACCTTGTAGGTGTTTGCACACAGTAAATGCACAGTTAATGCCTTTGTTTGCTTTTAAGACAGTAACACTCTATTTGGGTGGCAATAAAGAGAAAAAAAACAGTAAATGCTGATGTGCTGTAGCCTTTTCTATCATTTACTTTTGGCACACCCAAAGGAACTCTAAACCAGACCAAGATCCAGGCCTCTTATGTATTTTAGACCACCAGTAAAAACAATCCAGAGCAGCATTAGTCTTGCCCTTTTGAAGACACAATTTGTTTGGCTGTAGTCTATTTTCTTCACACAGTTCAGACATTATTTCTTGGACCATTACCTGTGTTCTAGGCTGCATTAACTCAGACCAGGGGCAGGGTAAATAGACTTGCAAAGCTCTCTATGGACCTCAGGTTATCAAATCTTTCCTGGATTACTGCCTGGCCTTCTTTGTCTGCCAGCTTGATAATATCCTGCAGTTCCTAAAAGGCTGTAGAACATCCCTCTGTATAGATATGGGATGGTATATCAACCTTCAGTCTGAAAATTTAACAAAAGTCATTCTCTTCATAAATTCACTCTAGTGTGAGACAAAGTGTCTAATTTGGTTTCCATCTGGAAGTACGAATCAGCTCATAGTCTGCAACAATAGCAAGCAGAACATTCTAGGTCCAAAACAATAAATCAACAGGCCAGATTTACAGGGTAGCACTTTTCACACATGACCTGCAAACTGTTGGTTTCCAGCCTTGTCCAGTTTTTCTGAGTCAGTATAGGACATGGGTTGTTCTGCATTAATAAGACTTTAACGGCAAAGCAGAAGTATTTGCAAAAAAAGAGAGGCAGAATCTGTGAAAATCAGCACAAATCCGAGGTGTGTCGTTGAATGTTTACTGTGGCAGCCTTTAAAAATGCCTCTGGTTTGTGACTGAAACGCAATACGATAACAAAGGCTAATGTGAGGAAATGGGGTTAATTAGTTTGAGAAGTTACATGAAAAGTAAATGATAAAGAGCAAAGAGCTTGTCATTGATGGTATTGATTGCCTTTGCATCAAACTGCGTCAGTATGAATTTCACAAAGGTCAAAAAGTTCCTTACAGAGACTCTCTCTATATGTTCTTTACCACCAACTTCTGTAAAAACAAATGCTGTTGAGTTTCCTCTGTGACAATAAATGGTGTATTTAAAGATATTTCAGTGAGGACATATTGTAAAGGTCAAGGAAGACATTACTCAACTCAACTCAACTTTATTTATATAGCAAGTTACAAACAACAGACAACAAACAACAGAGTGACAGTTATAATTATAACGATAGCAATAGAAATATATTTTCAATACCATCACTATCATCATCATTCATAATAGTTATAATAAATAACAGTAATAATAATAACAAAAGCAGCAGCAATAATAATAACAATGATAAAGACAACACAGATCTACCGACCTACAGAGCTCACAGAGCCTACATGGGAAATGGCTGAGGTATAAAAGTTAGGGACAGTTAAAAGCTAGGGAGTAAAAATGGGTTTTAAGTTGAGTCTTAAAATTGTCTCAGTGGTGGGGGAGAATCTGATGGTGGGAGGGAGAGAATTCCACAGTTTTGGGGCCGTGACATAACACTGGCTTACAGGCCTGTGAAATGTTCCTTTAATCACCTGCACCTCTAACTTTCTGTCTTCTGCTCACACAAACACATGCAGAGATTTACATGCATCAGTACACTGATTTATGCAGATACTGTAAGGATTAGTCCCAGCAGAGACTTTGTGTTGCCTCAGGGAGGTTTAATGGTCAGCCATTTTTACTGGATCTGAGGCTTTAAATCTCACCAGGGAGAGGGGAAACGTGTCAAGTTAACACAGGGTTAGAAGGTCTGTGTGGGAATCAGAGTATGAAAAACGATTGAGCAAAACTACAGAGAAAAAGAAAGGTCCAGAGGATAAAGTAAGAAAAAAAGCTGATTTTTAGCAAATCTACAATATCCCCTGTTGAGATAGACTTCATAGGACATGTGATGTTTTATTTGGCTTTTACTTACATTGTTATGCAGCTATCTGTGTGCTTGGTTGGGGCTGTGAACAGTGGTTCCAACTTTTCTGCCAGGCCCCACTGGTTTGAGGTGTGAAAACTTAAAGTTTATCCCAGTGCAAATAAAGATGAAAGGCCCTGACTTAATCACATAACATACTGACAAACTCATGAAAGTTTAGTTTCCCTCTTTTAGAGTCATTTTGATTTGCTAATAAGAAATGCGCCTCTCATCTCATCCACATCCATCAAACCACATTTTGGCATATTTACTCTAGCATAATATTGCTGACAGGGAGGGTGTAAACAATGCTAGTCAGTTGGTGTGCACATAGTGTTGGATGTTAGCGGCAAGTGTGTAATGGCCCAGTTTGTTTAGGTGAAGTCCATCATGGGAGAAAAATGGCAATAGGTTCCAGAACAGATGTGGATTGAGTGGGTGGAGAAGGTACTGCAGAGTGATCGAAGCCAGGAGCTCAGGCTGAGGAGGCAGCTAAATCGATCAGTGCTTCGTATCAGCATTGGTAGCGGACCACTTATAAAAACAGATTTGCCGCTGCACTGCAGGATGTGGAGAAGTGTTCTGAAGTCACTTTTGGTCAGTTCAGACTGTTGGTGAGCCGTCTCGTTGGTGCTGACGTGAACAATGATACGGTGAATAGAGGGAGGAAGTGACTGGAGAAGACCGGGGAGTTTTGCCGTGATGTCGGCGACAGTTGCACCAGGGAAAGAGCGAGTGATGGCATTGAAAAAACGGATACCTCGTGCGATGCTGTCACCGACAATCAAGGTGGTCGGGGGAAACAGTGGCGGGGATTGCATGGCTCCTGTACCCGAAGCAGGACAGGTGGCTGGGCTGCCAGGTCTCGGTGGTGCGGTGGACACCAGCGGTAGCAGGGATGGTCTGCCATTTCGGTCTGGGGCGGCAGGGGGGTGGCGGGCCCGGCAGAGTTCCGTTGGACTGCATCTCGGAGAAACCTCTTGCGGGGACACAGTCAGTCTCTCCGAGCGGTGGTCAAGGTGGGTCCCGGGACACTGCGCGCGACCAGGCACCGACAGAGAGGGGCAGGCCACACAGGAATCTCTCCGCACGCCGGCAGGGAGGTGTTCTTCATGCCAGCATGACGCCCGGGGGCTGGTCGCCAGAAGAGCGGAGGCCGCAGGATCCTCAGGCCGGCATGCCGCGAAGGCACCGAAAGGACTAGGATGAAGGCCTGGGGGCTCCGCTGGGTGGCCGTGTAGGAGCCATGGGAGCTCCGGCAGCTGCTGTGGAGGACGCCACCACGTCACCGCTGAGAGGGGACTGGTTCGGGCTGGTGTTGGCAGGCATAGGAGGATGCTCAAGGGCCTAGAAGAGAGAGGGACAACCGGACTGTAGAGGCATCGCTGGAGGGATTTGTCCTGCCGCCGGCGAGGACCTCGGAGTGGGGCAGTGGATTGCTCGGCGTGGAGCTTGAGGTAGGCCCAGCCGGGTTCCAGGAGATGGTGTTGGTGGTTTTCCTACCTCGGGTGATCACTTCGGTCCAGGTTGAGTCCTGGTTGGGTGCTGTGGTGGATGGCGGTTGGGACGAGGCCCTTGGGCTGTGAGGCTCCCAGGGTGGTGTGTCCTGGAGGGTTGCTTGGAGGGAGAACAGGTATAGGGATGGCTGGTGGGCCACATCCATACAAGTTGTGAGTGGAGTGAATTTTGATTTGAGCTCAGTGTCACTGTCACTGTCGTCACTGTCGTCACCCGCAATGTCCACCTGTTGTTCAAAGGCCACCTCAGCCTCCATGCCTTTATCTCCACCTGCCAAAACAAGAACAGCATCATCAACATCATTTTCATCAACATCATCTTCAGAGGAAGAGATGTAAACTGGAACAATGTCACCTGGGACATCGTCCAAAGTGATGATGACATCAGGGACGGTGTTCTCCACTGACTGCCGATGAAGTCCACGCCATCTGATGAGGAAGAGTCAGAACATTTAAGAATAAGATTTTAAGGTGTGTCTTCTCCAGTAACTTACAATATTTGTCTTACAGAAGTAAAAACACTAAACTAAATCTTGTAAATCTGAATTCACATAAATTTCTCACAACTGTTCTACATCAACTGAATTATCAACACAGGAAATGACTTTAACTCTTATATCAAACATCATGAAGTCCCTGTATTATTAAAGAAATATGAACTCTCCTGTGTTAATTAGCTCTGATATAATGTGTCAGTGTTATATTTTTACAATGTTCAAAACTTTGATTTATGAATTTTAGATGGATTAACATATGAAGCTGAAGAGTCTGAGATACAAATTAAAAGCTGAACTTTAACAAAAATATTATCAAATGGTGGAAACAAAACTTATAAGGACAAAAAATCGATTCAGTGAGAGAATGAGTGCAAGAAAGCTGCAGTACATTTATCTATTTTTACTGTTCACTGACCTGAAATATTCTCTGAGGAAACAAACATCAGTGAATCATATATATATATATATATATATATCTACACACACACAAAATAATTGATGCTCAGAAATAGAGCAAAACGCTTCAATAAAGAAATCAAAGTGGGGCACAGGTTCATATGCAGCCGCACACAAATGTAAATAGATATATTTTCCATCGAACTATTTCAAGAACTTTAGTTTTTATGTTAGATAAAGCCATTTATAGTTTACAATTAGCTTTGTCATTTATTTAAAAAGCTACCTATCTGCTCTATATGAACCATAATAAGCACAGCCTAATTTAGAAATATTTAGTACAACAGTACTCAATTAAACCCAGTTTAGACAATCTCATGGACTCTCCAGGATAACCACGGGTACCTCTGTTTACATCAAACACTTTTAACCCTCTGTGGCTCTAGTTTACTGTCTATGCATCATGGCAGGTGTTGGAGAGGGTTGCATCCTGGATTTTAAATTAATGTACTAAATAATGTCAAATGCAAACAGTGAAATAATTGACATGTCAATAACATATAAGGATTAAACGCAACAGTTAGAGTTTAAAGCCAGTCAGACATTTTCCAATCCAGTTCTAAAACAACATCAGGAATCTTTCTGTTTATTTTCAGGAATATTAGAAAATAAGTTCATTCAAAGTCATAAATTTTGACACTGAAAGGACTCGATATTTCGGTATCAACTCCAGATCCATGGTGAAGCCTTAACAGAGAGTCAGACTAAAGTCACGTGTACACTGCTAAAATTTACACACGTGAGTCCTAATGTCATGATGATCTAATTTCAGAATTTTATGGTTTTAAATCAGTAGGTCAACAAAAAAAGAATCTGAACATTTTAGAAACATTTGAATACATTGACATTTCGGTGAAAATTAAGTCTTCAAACCACTACACTGACTGTTAACACATTCCGACCTTGTCCCAGGATATTTGAGATTTAACTTCCATCATAAAAATCCTTTTTGTAATGAAAAATCATCGAGCAAACGTCGAGTTTATCTGATTTTCAACGTTCTATTCAAACACCCAGATCGTCTTACCAGCACAGTGGTCCATGTAGATTCTCATTCATCCAGGTCATGGTTATCTTGAAGACTTAAAAACAGGCAACTGGACTGTGTAGAGTTAACAGCTGCTCTCTCAAATGCCAAAACACCTCCTTCCAACTTGACCATGCAGGAAAGAAGAGCCTTGGCATCACTGCAAAAAGATGAAAACATCACCATCCTGCCTGCAGATAAGGGGAGATGCACTGTGGTACTCAACACCAGGGATTACCATGACAAGGTAACAAGCCTTCTCAGTGACACTGCCACCTATGAAACTCTTAAACGGGATCCCACCAACAGCTACAAAAAGAAAGTTATCAGTGCACTTCAACAGCTCGAAAAGGATGGAGTTATCGACCGCCCACTCTATTACCGACTGTACCCAGGGGAAGCTGTCCCGTGCATTTATGGATTACCAAAAATACACAAGGAAGGGGCGCCCCTTAGACCTATCATCAGCAGCATTAACTCGGTCACATACAAAGTGGCAAAACATTTGGCCACCATCCTAGCTCCTCTTGTCGGCCACACCACTCACCACGTCAGAAACTCACAGGACTTTGCTGAGAAAATCAAGGACATCAGGTTGGACCCAGATGAAACCATGGTTTCCTATGATGTCACATCACTTTTCACAAGTATTCCAACAACAGAGGCAGTCCAAGCAGTAAGACAACGCCTCTCACAGGACAGCACACTGGAAGTCAGAACCAACTTAACCCCGGACCACATCTGCTCCTTATTGGACATCTGCCTCAGCACCACCTATTTCCAGTTCAGAGAGCGCCATTACAGACAGAAACACGGATGCGCGATGGGCTCCCCGGTTTCTCCAATAGTGGCAAACCTGTACATGGAAGAGGTAGAGAGGAAGGCCCTAACCTCTTTCAAGGGAGCTGCTCCTAGCCACTGGTTCAGATATGTGGATGACACCTGGGTTAAGATCAAAACACATGAAGTAGAGGCCTTCACTGACCATATCAACACAGTGGACAGCAACATCAAGTTCACCCGTGAAGATGTCAAGGACAAAGTGTTGGCCTTTTTGGACTGTGCTGTACACTTGGAGGCAGATGGGTGTCTCAACGTTGAAGTGTACAGGAAACCAACACACACGGATCAATATCTACTTTTTGATTCCCACCATCCTCTGCAGCACAAACTGGGTGTCATCAGAACACTCAACCACCGGGCCGAGAACATTCCCACGAAGAAAGAAGGTAAGGAAAAGGAACAAAAGCACATCAAAAATGCCCTGACAACCTGTGGATACCCTAAGTGGGCCTTTGTGAAGAACAGAAAGAGAAATAACACTGAACAGGAAAGGGAGGAGAGACGCAAGAGCACTGTAATCCCTTACGTTGCAGGCCTGTCTGAGAAACTCAAGAGGATCTTTGGCAAACACCACATTCCTGTTCATTTCAAGCCTGGTAACACACTAAGGCAGAGGCTAGTCCATCCCAAGGACAAAACACCGAGACATAAACAGAGTAATGTGGTATATGCTGTCCAGTGCAGCGAGGAATGCTCAGACCTGTACATTGGGGAAACTAAACAACCGCTTCACAAGCGCATGGCTCAACACAGGAGAGCCACTTCCTCAGGTCAGGACTCAGCTGTCCACCTTCACTTGAAGGATACAGGTCACTCTTTTGAGGACAGCGATGTACAGGTGTTGGCTCGAGAAGACAGATGGTTTGAAAGAGGAGTTAAAGAAGCCATCTTTACCAGGCTGGAGAAACCTTCTCTGAACAGAGGGGGTGGACTCAGGCACAATCTCTCTGGCACTTACAATGCAGTTCTCAGCTCTCTCCCCAGAAAGCTCCACAAACATTCACACCTGGAACCACATGACTCAGGTGGCATGAGTCATGCGGTCACATGATAGGAGTCGCTAACGACCCTTTCAGGATAACGACTTGGGGGGGACACACCGAGAGATGGGTTTCTACGACCCATTCTTTTCAACTCCAGTCAGTCGTTAACTGTCCCCCTTCTCCAGTAAGATAAATATCTGCTCCTGACACTAGCACTTTTAGAACTGAAGAAGCTTCTTGGATAAGAGGCGAAACGTCTTCTTAACTCTACACAGTCCAGTTGCCTGTTTTTAAGTCTTCAAGACAGCACAGTGGTCGTCCATTGGTTCATCCTCGAGCAGCAGGTGGTCCTGGTCAGGTCTCCTGGAGGCTATCTCAGTCTTCTTGGGTGTCCGCAGTCGACAATCTTTCCGGTGGGTTTTTTTTTTTTTTAGACAGAAACAGTTGGTTTTCAGTTGCTTTCTTGAGCTTTCCAAAGGTTCGCTTCGCACAGCCAAAAGTTTGCAGCTACTCGTCACCAAAGTCAGGAGCAAATTGGGACTCTGGAACATTAAGCTGAGCTTAAATACCCTTGGTTCCATATTGATGGCAACCACAGACGACGCACTGACGATGCAGGTGCATGAGAGTCAAAATTAAATTCGATCCAATTTATTTATTAAATATAATTTCATTCAAAGTATTTTGCCTATTTTGTTTTCTTTTTTTTTTTAAATAAATTTATTGGGATCAACTGTTTTCTATTTGTTCAATTTTCATGTTTAAGCTGCACAGATACAAAAAGCCGTTTTATGTCAGATTGATTAATTTTTAATTTCTACGACATTGTATAGTTTTTTTTTTTTTGTTTGTTTTTCAAGATTTTTTGAAGATTTATTTTTTTTAATTAAAAAAACAATGTCCGAATCATTTTCTGATGGGAATAAAGTTAAAGGAAAATGATTACATTTTTTTTTTTTTACAAGGCATAATTTTATTAAATTTTTTTATGTACATTTTTTTAATGACATAAATATTTTGTCTCAGTGGTCTTCTCAGTCGCAGTAAAGTCATTATTTTAGAAAAACACTTGCAACATGTTGCTGCAGTAAAGGATACCTTAGAGGATTAGCCAACAGCTTGCCATCTGCAATCCCTCCTTGAGCATGCTAACTCTTTAAACTTTACTAAAAATGTTCATCTTGTTCCGCAGAGGTGTCAGCTGATCACACAGATCACACAGCATTGTGGCACACCCTCATGTTGTATCTGCCTTAAAAATGTAATTTTTTCATTCCTGATGCTGTTACATGTGCCTTCCCAGCTCTCCATCACTGCCCCTGTTTGCTTTCATCCACTGTGAGCTTCAAGAGATTCTTCTTTTTCACACTTTTTTACATATCAGACAAAAAGCAACTGGCAGACTGTAGAAACTCTCCTGAGTTTTGTAATCAAACACAGTGACTGTATTTTCATTTTTATTCCTTTGTGCAGCTGTGGTGCACTAAAACTGCAGACTGATGGTAATTCCACACTGCATTATCTTACAATAATGATGTAGCTACACTCGACAGCATGGAAATGATTGCATAAAACTAATTCAGGAAGGAAAGGAAAGCCCGGTGCAATGTACCCTGTCACAACCTAATATCCTTATGTCTCCACCACTCATTTCCTCATTCAAAACCATGCAGATTCACATTATGCTGGAAAACACATGCACACAAATCCACTCAATGTCTCTCTGACTCACACCTCGACGATCAGCCCGCCAGTTGAGAAGATAATTAGAAATCACCACTGAAACAAATCATTTCTGCTCACACCCTCCAAGTGTAATTATGGTTGTGTGTGTTTGTGTGTCTGGGAGTGAAAGTGTGTCAGATGCACCTTGATGATGATGTGACCTTGAATTGTCCAGTAAGATCTTAGTCCTGATGGGGTTGTCAGGAGATAGAGGAATGAGCTCAGTCCCTAATAACGCCATTTGACTGTTTATTGAAAACTGAGCATCCTCGTGTTTGTTATAAATACAGCGAGATTCCCACTGTGAGCTTTCTCTTGATGGCTGATTGTCATACGTTGTAATGAACATACAAGTTATTTTGCCTGCAGTGCACCAAACAGCTAATGTGAAAATACAGTCACTAACATACTGAATTGTGATGTTTTTGCATCTTATTCTGACATTATTTTGAGCACCAAATGCATAGGATTATCTGGCTTACACATTACTCCCTGAAGATATTATTTCACATCAGTCTTCCTCTTCAACACCTACCACCATGCAATTTAATGGCATTAATTTATCACAGCGTCTTCTGGTGGGGAGTTGTGCTCGCTGAGTGATGCAGACAGCAGCTGTATCTGATCCTCTGGTCTGAAATGGAATTCTGTTGTTTCCACGTGTAATTTGTGAAAGCTAGTAGTTACTTTGGATTGCGGGCCTTATGCTGCATTCCAGTTACCTCCGAAGTCGGGTGTCAGAGCTGGGAATGACGTGACATCTGAGTTGAAGGTGTTCCAGTAAACAAGTCGGAAAACCAAGATGGATGCCTACTGTTAGCCATTGTTAGCTGTTGTTAACAATTGTCAGCTGTCGTTAGCCATTGTCAGTTGTTGTTAGTGGTTTTCAGCAGTTGTTAGCCATTGTTAGCCAGTTGTAAACAACGGATAACAGTATTTTACTCTTAAAACACAATAGCACTGTATTCACAGTTAGAGTTTGGGCAGTACAACACATACCACTTAATTTTTTTTAATTTCACAAAAACAAAACTGAAGTGCTGATAAATAATACATTACAAGAGCTTTTACTGTTACTTTCACCGCAGGTGTCCATGTAGGAGGGGGTTTCCTCCCCAACCCCCTCCTTCACGGACACCTGCGGATTGTTGACTTCGTCTGGAACTCAATCAAGGTCATCACCACAGCAACCGCTGTGTTATCGCGCTGACACCCTGCGGCACCAAGATTGTGGCGATGGACGGAGTGACCTCCTGGGCCTACGCACACACGCATCTATGAACCTTCACACACATGCACATATGCACACACTCACCTCTCCCCCACCCAACGCCTTAGACGCTTCACCCCTCAGTGCGGTGGGTGGTACCCTGACTGGCGGCGCCCGGCTGTGGGTTTCCCACCATCACTGATGACCCATTCCACCCCCCCACCCCGCCACAACCATAGCATGTCTCCGAATCTCTATGTATGTGGTGTCAGTAATGTGCTCATGTTGCTGCGGGGGTTTTTTTTTGTCACTGCACTCATATTAATGAGAGCAGTCTCTTTTTTTAACCTCCTCCTCTCCCTCCCTCGTGTGTGTACTTTCCCCATCTGTAAATGCAATTTCGTTGTGCACAAGTTGCAATGACAATAAAGACCATACCATACCATACTGTTGATACACTACGCTGCCATCTTGGATTATGACGTCGTCATCAAGTTTGGGTTAATGAGGATCGTCTGACTTTCCGAGTCGGAAATCTGATTTAAGGGGCCGTTCCAGATGAATTTCCGACACGGAGCTCTTTAATCCCGACTTCCAAGTACAACTGGAATGCAGCATTAGCTCATGGTTTATCAGCATTGGTAATTTAAGATCTCACCTGCTCCCCTGCTGTCTTGTCTCTTTTGAATGCTGCAGACCCCAACAGTTCATCGGCACACTGCAGTTAGGAAAAATACACATTTGCCACATTAAAGAAAAATGCTAAATGAACAGTTTACTTTTGATTGGGAGATAAAGTGCTTAAAATGTTAAATGTAGTTTGTATACTCACACTGACATTAGCCAAACTGGACCTAAACCATACAAGCAAACATGCTAGTCTGACTGAGATTGAACTGGATTAAATTTCTAATAGTCAGTACTATACTTAGATAATGTGGTTGGGGATCCATTTTTTCTCGCATGTATACACCCCAATCAGACCAATCTGGACTAAGAATTCTGTGCATGCTCCACAGTTTGACCCAGAAGTCCAACAAAATAACTGTGTTAAAGAAAACTGAGTATCAAAACAAACCCTGTCAGAAAGAGGGAAGTGAAATAAGATGGGGCTTTCACACAATATGGAGCTTTTAAATTGTCTCTGTTCTCACTTGAGGAAAGTTTAAAGTGAATTAATTGAATATAACCCTAAGCCTTTCTCTCTATGCATTAGATTTCCAACACAATTTAAGATTTATCCACAGTCATCTGACACAAGGTTGTTGGTACAGATGAGTATATAACAAACAGGGTTAATAAAGCCACACATAAAAAAAGCTTCTTTTTTTTTTCCACACAGGCACATTTCCCCTCTGTACTCTGTTATCCAGTCTCTGGCCTTGTTACAGATTTGGTAATGGAAATAATAATTGCTCCCTGGTTTAATCCCATTCCACTGGGATTACTGGTTTAATTTAGCCTGTCTTTCTACACTGTGGCTTTCTATTGTGTGAAATAATGAGATATGGTATAAGCTATTATATCTTAATTATTTAAATCTCATGTGGATTAACAGTCTGAGACTATATGATAACATGCACAATGACTTTTGTGTGTTTATCCAGGGCTCTAACAACAAAATATCTTAATTAGTGTGGTCTCTTTGGGGATAAGTCATATCCACTGCATTGTAATCTACACTGTACTAATTTGTTGTCATAATATCATAATTATCCACAGCAATGGTAATCATATTGTGAGCACAGTGGCAGTTTTTTTTTCTGTGGGAAAAAGAGGCATCTACTGTATGTATGTGTCATGACCACAGACTGTGTATAGAATAGACAATGTGACTCTACCTACCACCATTTAACGCATTTGACACCAACAAGCTCCCAGTATTTCCAAGAATTTTCTCCATTTCCTAGAACCGGTGAATGATATATGCAGTCTTCGTAAGCCCATTGACTGTACTCAGGTGACATAACTTCCCTTTTGTATAACCCCTAATAACACTCTAAGTTTGTCCATGGCTCCTTTCATTTTGCTGGAGGAGGCAGGGTTTATGATCTATACTGCAATCAGTGGGTGCTGTTCTCACAGAGGCTTCACCCAGCAAGGAGGCAGATGACGTTCACTCTACATACAGTCAATGGTCATGATGTACACATGAAATAAAACAGCTCAAAATAAAACAAACACCAAAGCCTGAGAAGTCATTACAGTAAGTTGCAGAATGGTTGATCAACTACCATCTTGAGCAAAAATAACCAGTCGTAACCATCCTAAAGCTTCAGGAACATTAGGGGAAGTTGTGAAGTCCAGCTGGTTTTCAAACATATCTTTATCTGTCTCAGGGAACTGTGTAGTGTGAAAAACACCCTCAGTTGTTGCCAGTGTTCACTGTGTCCCTGGGGAGCATCTCTGTGAGGCTATAAGTTGTTATTCATCCAGCATTAAAGCTGTCATTTTACAAGGATGGTGGCAGAGAGGAACAGCAGCTATTTCAGCTTGCATTAGTCGTGTCTTCCTGCTTGTACTGCAAACTAGCTTTGTGGCTTCACCACAAAGCATAAAAGTGGCATAACGGCTGTTGGTATTATGATCAAGCATTTTTGCAGAGATTTGCCTTAATTGATAAGCTGAAATTAGGAGCATTTGGATGCTCTACAGATAACTGCATAACTTCTTAAACCTCCAGCATGTTTATGATTTAGTACAAGATCTGCTTTGTCAATGACAGTTTGTTCTAAATTAGGAGTAAACCAAATCCATGTGTATTATATCTTTAAGAACAATGTGCACAGTCAAATGTGGGAAAATTCTTACTGAACTGGGTTGTCAGAGTTGGTATCTATCTGCTATTAAGTACTTCAGGTTTTTAATTGATGATAGCCTCCAAGAACCATATTTAGTTTGTTACTCACTGTAAGAATTGACCCTGAGAGCGGCTGTGACCATATAAGGAGGCAGAGGCAGGAGATGAGTTAAACCCACACAGTGGGTATTTATTTGCAGTGTATAAACCAAAAACCAATAAAACACACCATGCTCAGTCCATTGTGCACAGGAGAGACTCCCAGCTCAGAGGAAAGCGCTCCCCTATATACCCTCCCCGATTGGGTGCTACCACGTGTAGGGGTGTGGAAAAACTGTAACCAGTTTAATATAACTATTTAAAAAGCACCTACTTAAAATATACAAACCTATGATCCAGACTAAATCACAGAACCTAATTTCGAGTGTACATTAATCACATACTGTGATCATCCTCCCAATTAAATGTTACACGTGGCACTGTTCACCCCCCATACCCATCTGCCAGTTGGAACCCTCCCGGAACGCTAAAAGGCCGTTTGTTTCCCCGGGGACTCTTTTACATGTGCACCCTGGGAGTGGAGACAGAAAGGCACAGGTAAGTGTTCACAATATTCACGTCAAACTGATTTTAAACTGCACTACTTCCACCTTTTACTCAAGCACACAAATATGCTGAAACCCTCATCCACATCGTGTGCACTGTGTTACAGGTGGTGCGGCTAAATTAACCCCCGGCTACCGGACGAGCTACCGGACGTCCCCGGAGAACACCTATACAAATACACACATACACACACACACACACACACACACACCATTAACCAAATCAGAATTAAAGTATTTTGACTGAAATACCTCTGTGGCTCATCATTTGCTAATCATGTGTAGCTTTTAATTTAACAACCCTAAATGTTGTGTCTACCTGCACTATATATATATATATATATATATATATCAACACTGCTTAGCTGCCCCAATCCTCAGCTACTCACTGCAGTAGTAACGGAGACAACAGAGGCCTCCGTTACACTCACAAGATAAAAATTATTCTAGGCTTTTACTGAAAAATACTTTTTTTTCCTCTTGCATAAAAAAACGGAGATTGCTTCTGGACCTGTCCTTGATTATAATAATGTGGTGTATAAAAATGTCACTGTTCAAAGTCTGCGCAGCCTGGACAGTATTTATTATAGTGCACTGAGATGTATTCTGTGCTCTGGCTTTCTTATTCACCATTAATATTTTAAACTCAATCTGGACTGCCTTCAGTACATGCTGGCTCGGACAGTAGTATATCTTTATAACAAATACATTCAGGGCAAATACTGGGCTACCTTTTCTCCTTTTTAACTATGAAGAATGTTATTCACAACCTTGGTTCACTGGACTTTGTGCAATTTATTGTTTAGGTTGAACCAGGTCAGGAGAGAAACCTGTCAGGTATTCTACACCTTTTTCCCAAAGTAGACTTATTTTAAGTAGACTTTATTTTATTTTGCAGTTACAGCTAGCCTGGCTCTATTTCCATCACTTGTAAAAAACCTAGAAGCCAGAATTCTTTTCTGCACTTGTTTCAGCTTACTTCTTTTACGGACTTAAAGTTCTACCAGTACATATGGGTTTGTATTAAGTTGAAACTTATGTTGCTGCCTTTTTTGCCAGGTCTTCCTGATCTCAGTGGGACTAACCTGGTTAAACAAAGGTAAAATACATAAAATAAAATACAAATAAAATAAAAAATAGTTGCAGTTAGTTTAAATAAATAAAAATGCAACATAAAACTTTTAACAAGTTGGTCTTTTACCAAAACATGAGAAGTAGACAATTCATTCAGAGGTGCAATCTGTAACTGTTTTGTATACTACTGCCATGACACTATCTTCAGTAAAGTAACAGATTAGGGACATACAGTATGATCACCATTCATAGAGATAATGGTTGAAACGAGATATTTGTAATATCCAGCATCCTTCTAGTACAGGAATGATGTCCAGTGAGGACTTTAGACCAAGAGGAAGGGCACCATTGACCAAGATATACCTTCATGTAATAGTTAAGGTAATAATGCATAATATGGTACTAATAAAGTGGTATACAGAGAATTTCTCACTGAACTTACAATGCAAATTGAAAATGTATCCCCCCTGAATCATTCAACACAGCCCCTCATGCCTCAGTATCAAGGCCAACAATGGCAGTTTAATTAGTCCCAGAGCTGTCCAAGCCTCCCTATCACCACCACTCTCTATCTCCTCCACTCTCCATCTCTCTTCCTCTCTGTGTCTCTGTCTCTTTCTTCTGGTATCTCGTCTGTCTTATCTGTCCTGTTACAATACAAAAAGCTGGAGAAGTTGGCAGTCAGATCCACTTTTAGGCTGATTTCATCAAGAAACCTCTCCCTCTGCTGCCACGTATCTGCTCAGTGAGGGAGATTGTGGCTGCAGACCAATGCAGAGGTGAAAACTGCTCCAGCACTGAGACAAATTAACTGCCATTGTTAGCTTTGATACAGTGGTGAGGGGAAATAACTCTGAAAAAGGATTTCAGGAGGAATGGAGGCTGAAATGTGAAAACCTGTGAGCACAGTAGGAGACAGGAGGAGAAGGAGACAGATGGATGGCTTTGAAGCAAATAGGATTTCTCTGCCTCTCTGGGGTTTTATCTATTTACTGTGGTATTTACTGCAATCCTAATGTTATTTACACCTTCTCGAAAGATATATAACAGCAGCAAAACCTTTTTATATGCCTGACTTCAGCTCACAGTGATATTTTCTAGTTTCAGGATGGACTTTGACAGTAACAAATAAAATTCAATGCATGTTACTGTAAAAGATTTTCTGAAATTAAACTAATACCTCGATGCTCAGTGCATGTGAAAAATACTGATGCTGATTTGAAATATTTGAATGCCAAAAACCCTCCTACAAACCTCCAGGCTTGGATAGAAGCAACATTACTTTGCCATCAGATATTTGAAGGGTGGTGTAAAGGATCAAAATAGAAGAAGCAGCCAACCGTCTTTGGAATTACATCCATGTTGAATTATTCTGCATCAGTTTTAGTCAAGTAACATTACAGTAAGTTCCTTTGGAGAGGTGGAGTGTGTTTTATGGACCAAGGTGGAATATGAAAGTGTTGCAGTCAGGTATGTGGGTGGGGTTTTAACAAAGTACCTTTATTACAAAGACACAACGGTCTTTTGAAGTAACAGAAGGTCTTCAGATGCAGAGAGAACTATGCACTTGCAAAGTCCAAGCCCCATTTCAGCAATGTAAAACATGCAATCCAAAGCAAGATCATGCAGTGACTTGAGGTGTGTCTGACCATATTTAGCTAGTTAGGCAGTGGACAACCTTGATGCTAACGATGCAATACAGGCTGTAAAAAAGTTGGATGAAGTACCTTGGTTATAAAGGTGAGTTTTGGGTGAAACCATAGACTGTATATAGAATGGACGCCATCTTGCTGGGTGGAGCCACCGCAAGAACAGCACCCTCTGGTGACTGGCTGCAATGTAGGTCATAAATCCTACCATTTCTAACAATCCCTTTGGAGCTGTGGAAAAACTCTAGAAATAAATTACACAGAATATACATTTTTCTCCCCCCTGGTTATGATGTTGCCATGTTGTTACTATAAGACTGGTTTGTGCTCAAGTCCTCTTTTTTTCTGTACAGCTTCACTTTTAAAAGTAATAAGGGGGTTCATATATTCTATGATTGACACTTGGTACAGCCTATGGGCATACAAAGATTCCGTATCTCACCCAGGGGATACGAGCCGAGTGTCATCACAGCGACTCTCCTGCTGAATGCGTACAACGCTACTACGCAAGTGGTGGTACCAGGAAATGGAAAAAATCCCGGAAATACCAAGAGCAATTCGGCTTCAAATTCGTATCATGGAAGAAGGCAGAACCAATTGTGATGGGCATGGCAGTTCTTCTAGATGTACTGAATCACTAGAATCAGTTCACTTAAAAGATTCGTTCAAAAGATTCGTTCACCGAATCACCAAATCATTCAGCATTTAACAGGAGTAGCCTGAGACTCCGACTTCCTGAACTGATACACAGCTGAAAGTTTCAGGATTCAGTTCAGATCATAGCTCCTGGGACCGGGAGATGAGAGTATTGTGGCTGTGCTGCTCTGACAAATGGGTTTGTAAAAATGAACTTGTTTATAAATCATGATGTTTTTTGTGTACTGTCCAATGGTATGCTTATCTGGTCTGCTCAGTAAACTGGGTCCAGTGGGTGATTCATTCACTGAACATTTACCCCACAGTACAATCAGTAAAGAATTCATACTAAACATGAACCATTCCCTTGCAAATCGCTGCAATGATAGGATCAGACAGTCATGCATTTCTCAAACTGTGGGTTTTATACACTAGTTGTTACATGCTGTCTCCTACTGTATGCAAGTCGTTGTGGTAGCAATTTAGCAGCATTAAAATAAAAAAAAAAGGTTAGTTTTGTCCAAGGTACACCTGAACACAACACATTCCTATCTCCCTCCATTGCTCCTGTCAAGAGCTTGCTACAGCTAGTGAGTCTCACTCTCTTCTCATTACTGCTGTTTAAACAACTGGGAACAACAGTCGCCATTAAAGTGTATCCCTCTTGTACATTAGAGCCACACTACCTGATTATGTAGAAATTCAAGAAGACGAGTATTACTAGTGAGTCACAAATGTACCATTTTCTGGCAGACCAAAACTGTTTGTGCTCAGCTGAAGAAACATTTTGGCTGTGTTTTATGTGGACGTCCTGCTAGTGTTATCAGAACATGTTCTTACAGCCCTCAATGACAACACTGTACAAATCAAAGGAAAGTGCTGGGTGCAAAGGAACAACTTATTATGCAACTGCACCCCAGAGACGGATGAAAATGCCCTCAATTTTTGCCAGTGTTTCTACAATATACATAGCTTGAATGAGTAGAGATAAGGTTGAAAATTGGTGATCCATTTAAAGGTCGGCATGGTTTAGCAGACTGATGTTGAAGGTTAAAGATAAACGAAGAACTCTGAGCTGGAACAGCTTTGAATAACCACCTTTAAAACTCTGTTTTCTTATCAACCCTCAGAGGAAAGGGAGCCAGAGCACCTCTAAGCTTTTATATCATCCATCAAACCTCCATAGAAAACCCTGCTAGGACTGACACAGCAACATTTTGTTAATATTAAATTAGACAGGAGAAATAGTGCTCTGTTATCATGTCTATTAGCAGCAGAGGTATTGACATTTGTTTCAATTACAGTTTAGTAAATATATCTTTGGTGCAGACTTTGTTTTGCAGTCTACCTCCCTGCCGACACTGATTTGCCAGATGCGGGTTATGATAATCACATGCAGATAGTATGGAAATTTAAAAGAACCACTACTGTTGCCAACAGACATCACAGAGCAACACCAGCACCTTTGTAAGGAACTGAGCAAAGTGTTTTGTAAGCTGTGAAAATCAGAGAGCAGTTTGAATGTATAAGGCCTTCTCTGTGATCTTCATTTAACCCAGTGAAGTCTCCTGACCTTGATTTGGGTCTCGCTTCACAGCTTTTATCCCTGGAGCTGAGGGTGGTATGTTATTACAGCAAATCTGATCCCATTAATTGAGCCGTCATTTTTATAGAGAACTCCTAATTAGATCAAATGTAGGTTGAATAAATTAACAGGGAGTTTAATGTCCTTTATGGTCAGGTTTCATGAGCCAATATGCTGCTGATTTTACCACTGCAGTCCCACAGGAGTCAGGAGGATTTGGAAAATTTTGATAAAAACTGATGGTTTTTGATGGTTTGCAAATCATTTCAAGCCTGTATATAATTGAAAATAGTCCAGAGACACCTGAGTCAAATGTTGTCACCGAAAAAGTAATTGTTTATTAAAAAATATGTGTTTATTTTGATTTGGATGGAAGCAACATAGTCTGAAGCAAGGAGACCAGTGTCTGGGGACTTGAGAGTAAAATGTTGTTCCCTTGAAAATCAGATGTTGATTTTATGTTCCCTGACATGATGCACCACATTTTTAATAGCCGTCAAGTCGTAACTGCAGGTAGGCCAGGTCAACACATGGACTCCTCTACTTCAGAGCCACAGTGCTGTAATACTTGTAAGATGTAGTTTCCAACTGTCACCATCATTATTTTTGTACTAAGGGCCACAGGGCAAGTGCACCAGGTTACTGGCCCTTATACAACAGTATAGGGGCCATTGCCCCGAGGCACTATTCTCATACTGTGGTGTTATTCTTAATTCTCTTCCGGGCAAATTATGATTCGCTACTTGTCTTACAGTTTGAAGAGTCTAAGGACACAGTGTATATTAAAATGTGTGGGATCAGTGTGTTATTACTTTTCTCTATTGTATATGAATTTTTTAATGTAAGTTGTGAAAAACTGCAGAAAAATATTTTATAAAATATATTATTTTATTCTTATATAAATCAATACTTGAAAAAGAAATATTAATTGTAGGTGTGCTCCTTGTATATAATATCACAATGCTTCTAGTATTAATTATCCGAAATTTCTGAAGAATCTCATCATAATGTACATGATCCGTCATAGCCCCTGTTAGTCAAGAGGCTTAGCTTACTTTTTTAGGCGGATTGTACACTTGCTGATACAAGCACCAAATTTTGTAAGAGGCTTCCTCAGGCCACACTAAAGCTTTTTAGCCTAGGAGCTCAACGCAGATATTGGAAGTATCCATATAGAACACAACAGTTGTTGTTCAGTTGAAACATAAATACATTCTTGAGTCATGAGAACATAGGTGATAAATTGTTTTTTGCTAAGAGGGTGAAACTGATTTTAATTTGTTCACTGATTATTAAATCTCCAAAACGATGTGTAAATTAGAGTATCAAGACACCTGGTACCCATACACCCTTAATAAAGTGCTGCACTATATAGGCAGATTATTTAAAAAAATGAAAAAAAGAAGAAATTTAAGCATCAAGTTGTTCACATTCGCTATATATTCGGAGTTCTGAGTGAAATAAGAAAATGGTAAATCATTAACAATGAGTAGTATGTTGCTAAACAGAGTGAAAGCAAAGTTAATGGCACTATCTTGAATAATTTTGTTTCATTATTTATGTTACAGTTTGTGAGGCATCAACACAGAACTGAACTGGGATTGGTGCATCATTTGCCAGAAGGACTCCGCTGAGGCCTTTCCCAACCAAACTATGTTTTGGGGATAGTCAGATGGCAAGCAATTTTGCAATGCATTCTGCATCTTGGCACAAATCTTGCCATCTGAAATTTATTCATTCTAAGCTAACATAAATAATGAAACAAAAATATTCAAGGTAGTGCCATCAACTTTGCTTTCACTCGATTTAGCAACATACTACTCATTGTTAATGATTTATCATTTTCTTATTTACCATTTTTTTATTTCACTTGTTTGGTTGCAGCTCTGTGTGAGGATCTACTGAATTCTGATCATGCTGAGCTCTGCCTTTCTGGCTGGGTTCAATTTCAATATTTAGGCTCCACAGACTGCCACACAAATAATGGAACTAATTAGCCAAGATAATGCAACCATGGCACATACAGTACTTATACATTATTGAATCAGAACTAGATTAAATTACTCTCATGGTGGGTGTCCAATAGCTAGCCCCTTAAGCCCTTAGCATATTTTAGGGGAAAAAAACGCCTAAAAGACATACCCAAATTAAATGAGGAATTACTACACTTTACTAAAGGTTATATGCATGTTCTTTGTATCCTTGGACATCTAGAGACTTCAGAGAATGTGTTCCAAGTGTCAGAAGTGTTTTATCTGTCATTATGCCTGAGTAAATTGGAATAAATCAGAGGAAAAGTTACGTTTTTTTACCCTCGCCAAAATGTTTTCTTTTTTTGACAGGGGAAAACACAATGCTGGCAATGATTTCAGGCCCCCAGATGTCACTGATTAGCTTCATCCACTCCTTGACCACAAATGTACCAAATTTGATAGAATTTGGGCAAACAGTAAAGCCTACATGAAGGTTTTTGTAAGGATACACCCTGACGAGGACTCAGTTTGGCACAATTTGGCACACTTTGTGCCAGTTTATTTTCTACCTCTGATGAAAACTGGCTCCAAATTACAATTAATTTCCATTAGACTAGTCTCCTACTAACTCTTATTACAATGAGCAATAAGGGGATGGAATGGCTTTCCAGCTACAGTTCTTTTTGTAAACAAAATGTAACAAACAATAAATCAATAAACAAAATATAAAGTGATCAATGTAAAGGAATGGAATGTGCAGGTAAACAAAAAACACAGCAAAACACAACAAACAATATTACAGTAAGTAAAAATGTCCAAAAAATCCAACTATTTACAACGGATGAATATGGTTCTTGAATACCCAAAGAAGTTATTACTTTTTGTGATACTCCACAAAGCAGTTTCTTCCGGGCACAAGGCAAAGTGACACATTGCACCTTGAACAGAAAACTGGTGTCTTCATGTCCTTTGCCTTGTAGCCCTGCACCTGCTTGGCCTTTTCCTTTGCCTTGGCCGCACAGACCACACATTTCCTGCGCTGCTGAGTGCCATCACCCCCCCTAAACACAGGCATGCAGGTGTTGGTACCGCTCGGGCCAGGGCTGGCTGCAGCAGTAACAGGTTGAGCCTGCTCCACCATTTCCTTCATCAAAACCTCCCGGAATCTTTTGAGGGACATAGGGGTCTGGTTTTGGCAGGTGGCCACTGCTTTGTGGAGAATGAAGCTGTTCACCACAGCAATATCAACGAAATGGTAGAAAAATGTTTTGTACCACCGCATTGTCTTGCTGTGGACGGTGTCATATTGAATCAGAGCATCCGAGAGGTCCACACCACCCATGTTTATGTTGTAGTCCCTGCATGCATCTGGCACATCAACAGGACCCCTGTGCCAGCGTCCATCTGGTCCCTTTACCGTCCTCTGTACAGTGGCCCCGCTGTATGCCTTGTGGAAGGTGCTGCAGATGTTCACAATTTTTGTGTCCATCCACCGTGCAAAGAGTAGGTTGCCCTTTCTTATCCATCTCATGTCTCCCCTCTCAGGTTTCTTTGGGAGGTCGTTCACGGTTGTCCTAGGAAATCCCTCCCTATTTGACCGAATGGTGCCACAAGCTACAGTGTGATTTTGGAGTAATTTCGAGAAAAGCCGTGGACTGGTGTAAAAGTTATCAACGTAAAGATGATAGCCTTTCCCAAGGAGATCAAACTTCATTAGGTTCATGACGGATGTGACACTAAGGCCATCCTCCGTCTGTCCCCTCTGTTTGACCTTGGTATCACCTTTACCTTGATAAACAAAGAAATTTGAAGTGAAGCCTGTTTTAGAATCTGCCAATACGAATAATTTATAGCCAAATTTTGTTGGCTTATCTCTCATGTACTGCCTAAATCCAATGCGTGCTTTGCTGGCCACCATTCGCTCGTCAATAGTGATGCTCTGGTTTGGCTGAAAAAGGGAGTTACAGGCATTCACAATCTCACCATAGAGTGGCTTGATTTTGAATAGCCTGTCAAATTGAGGTGTTCCCCTTTTTCTTTCATTCTCTTCATCTTCTGCAACATCAGAGAGATGAAGAGACCAAAAGATGGCCTCAAATTTGTCCCTTGTCATGCTACACTTAGGAAAGACAAATTGGTACGGCCAGTCCCTCCCCCAATAGTCATTCCTAGAGTCCACACTCACCAAGCCGAAGAACAAGACTATTGACAGGAAGAGATAGAAAGAGTCACCTGAGAGGGGAGACCACTTGTATTTTGCACCTTGTGCCAACCGTCGTGCAGCATTGGCATTTGTATTATTGATAATAGTGTTTATGGTGCTGCTGCTGAAGAACAACCTGAAGAGGCTGAGCGGGGACCACTGTACCGTGGTGTCGATCCTGGGTCCTGGTGGATTCTTTGGCTCAAACCGTGGTGTTGGAGGCTCAACATCTGGCTCTTCTTTAGTGTGCCATCTCTCAAGCTGAGCCTCCGGGTGTATAGGAGCCGGTCTTGGCCGCTTGCTGGCTTGCCCTCCACGGCCACGGCCACGGCCACGACCACGACCACGACCACGAGCTCTCATGGGTTCAGGGGAAGAAGGCCAAGAACCGGACGATGAAGAGGATCTGTGCTGTGGTGGCACGAACTCTTTACCTTCTTCTTCCTCCTCACTGTTGCATGAAAAAAGGAGTACAAGATGTTGAAAGAAACATATTTAGAAGACTGATAATTCACATCAATTTCTACAAAGAATAAGACATATAAATACATAATTGAAGCAGTAAAGAGTGTATTATTTCTTTTAGAGACCCAAACTACACAAATGTTCAGGACACAGGACACAAACCTTGTTTCAAGTGGTGACACTCTTGCAGGCAAGGGTGGGGGAGGGGTGACTGCTGCAGGTATTGTTGGAGGTGTGAAAACCCCTGATGGGCCGGCTTGTTCTTGACTCTCCTCCTCTTGGTGGCTGTGAAAATGGTGATAAATTACTATGTAGAACAAAGGTAAACAACATTTGTACAGCTCTGGACATACATAAACATTCAATAAATTAAGAAGCTGTCACCTGTACTACATTTTGTTTGCATTTATATTTACTTCATATGTCTTTTCTTTCATCAAATATATTTTTGAAGGCAGATAAAATGCAGTATCTGCGAGCAAAGTTAGCCCGAAATAAATTAATACTGTGAAACTGCAGTAATATTCAATACTATTGAGTGCCATAATTACCACTGTTTTTGTTTTTTACAAAGGTTTACTGTGCATATCAATTTACACAACACTGAGCCTTATAAATATATGCAAATACTCACTCATAGACTGGGTCCAGGTCGCTCATAAACAATGCCTCCTCCTCAGAGCCGGCATCATTACCACTTTCAGAGTCAGATGAGTCTTCAAATTCAACATCTGACCCCCGCTGAATCTCTGCAAGAATCTCTGCGAAATCCCTCTTGGTGTCAAAAGTTTTCTTTTCCATCTTGAAAAGACCTCTAGAAAGTTTTGTTGACGTGTAGAGAGTTTGCAGGACTGTCCTAAGTGATAGGCGTGTGATTCCGCGTTCTGCCTTCCGGACCAGACAGGAAGTCGGAACAGGAGATACGAGAGAATCCGGTCAATTTTCAAAATAAAGTAAATTTCAATAAATTAGAAAAAAAGGACTTCCGGTGTTGCCTGTCGGTCTTTCTTTTACCGATGAACACACAGACACACACACACACACACACACACACACACACACACACACACACACACACACACACACACACACACACACACACACTCACACACGGAGGGAGAGCTGCAGAGATTCAGTGATTGTTTTTGAGACAGAGGGGGACTTTATTACGATACAGTCAATAGCCTCGAGCTAACAAGGCTAAACATACAACGGAGTCAACAGACTCCCCAATTCATTCGTTGTTTACCCCTATATCATAATTTAAAACAATACTTGAAGATGCTGCCGATATTTAATTTATGTATGACGAAATAAAAACGTGAATAAATATTGATTTACCCATTTTTAAAGCGCTCGTAAGTGTAGAAAACTGAGGGCACACGGAAACAGCCGAGCACTGCCGGGCTCAGTCTATGTCGGACCGGCGTGTCAGAGCGCAGCAGAAAACGCTTTATGTGTGAACAGCCAAGCGCGAGCCGGCGCTGCGCGCGCGCGCGGCGCTTCTTGTGTGAACCAGAGCAGTAGATTAAAACAGAGTGGCGACAACTTCAGATCTCGCCGCCAGAGCGGTCACGTGGTTCATGTACCCCTCCATAGTTCCAAACGCAGCCTGCACTGTCCATGCTCTTCAACGGGGCAGACTGCAGTGAGCGCGCATTTAAGAGGTAAATATTAAAATTAACCGTAAAAAGTCAACATTTGCAACTCTTATTGGATTACTGTGTACATGTCAAAGTCACGTACGCATATTTAGCGGCTGGATGACAAACAAAAGTGAAATAAGACAAGTTTGGTAACACGTGTTACTTTTTAATAAGAGAAAATAATACAATAAAGTGGTAAGTAACAGGTGTTACAAGCTGTTTAAACAATTGTGCAATGTTTTGGTCTTGCAGCATGGCCTGCAAAACATTTTTCCATGTTAAACATACGCCTTAAATGCTGACAGGATTTAAAAAGTAGCGGCCCCTTAACTCTATCATCCCATAAGCAGAAATCAAATTACATAGCACTTATGTTAGTCTAAAAAGAATAAATTGCATATAACATCGGGAACTGATAAAGGCTGAAATCTAAAATAAAGCCCACAAGTAACCATCTCAACATATGATTGATGATGATGATTTATCTGTGATTCATAACTCAGTCACACAATAAATTTTGGCAGGCCTCTACAGCTGACGACGTCCAGCTAGCAGGCCGTGGCTAAAAAATCGATCCCAATTCCTTACTAAAAAAACGTAATTACATTTGTAATTACAATTTGAGCATACTAAAATTAAAATCGTTTTACATATAAAGGGGTCCCTCGATACCATTTACACACGTATTGGCATTACATTCGTTGATACAATATTTTACCTCGGGGAGTGTGGGAGCAAACCTTGGCTAAAAAATCGATCCCAATTCCTGACTAAAATAACGTAATTACATTTGGGATATACATTTTTACATATAAAGGGGTCCCCTCGATATCAATAACACATGTATTGGCATTAAACTTGATGCCATGAGCGCTTGCCTTGTGGCCATAGAAGCGAACGGCGTCCGACGTGACAGGCGGTCATGTTGGAACTATTACGAGTTCCATAACCCGGAAGTGGGGTCCGCCGGGCTGTACAGCGTATGTCTATGGGAGTGTCGCCACTCTGTTTTAATCTACTGCTCTGGTGTGAACTAGGCGTTCATCTCTGGGGCGCTGCAGGTCAAAGCGCACAGATTACGAACACTTTACGTACGTTTTTTTTTGCCTAGCTGGGATTTGTAGTTTTTTGATTGAAACGTGTCAATCGATTCAGTAGCTTCTCCCCTTTCAAATGACTACAGACATGGCCGCACGGAGCCTTTCTCCGCTACACTGTAAAGCTTTGATTCGGTGGTGGTCGCAAAATTTAAATGTCCAGATTTCGCACCAAAACAGATTAAAATCGACATAAAAAGGTAACGTTTACACTAAAACAGACATCCGACCCAGTTTTGTGAACATTAGAGTCTAAACATTTGATCGAGAAGTGAAAGTAAACACCGCCATCAAGATTCAATACATTTTTATAGTGTTTAATTACATGCAGTAAAATCTCGGCCTGTAGACGGGCCCATCGGGGACAACGGGCTAGCTGTATTCTAGACCAAACTAGCTAACACACCAACATCTAGCTATCTTAACCTCGCTATAGTTGCAAAAACAGACTTCTGTGCTAGCACTGGCTGTGTAGCATTTTGGCCTAGCTAATTGATTTAGCTTTCTGTATGCTCTGTGTAGCAACATAAAGTACAGGTCATTGACAATCTAATATATTGGCCTGGCTAATTAATTTAGCTTTCCCTATGCTCTGTGTAGCAACGTAGGGCATTGTTAATGAATTACAATTATGTTATTTACCTTAATTATGCACTCTTGTAGCTACTCTTGGATGACGCCCTGTGTGAGGATCTTCTGCATTCTGACCATACTGATTTATGGCATCAGGGAAATCAGACTTTTTTAGTTAGGCTAATTTGATAATTGTCATCTTTTGAGCCATTACAAACACTACTAACATTATCATTTTTAGACATTTGGAAAACTGAGCTGGTTTAGTCAAGAGCAGTTAAAGGTTAAAGAGTAAAAGCGTGTTTCGAGACAGCTTGTAAGGTGACAGCAATGGGCCAAGAAGGAATCCTTGAGGGACATCAGGATGAGTTGATATTTGGTGCCCTGTATCTCACAGAGTAGTAAAAGCTCCTTTTAGGACTCATCACATTACTAACCTGTTGAAACTAATATGATTAGATGGATGTAGGATGTACATTTTTTGATATGTTTTGTTGTCTCCATACCAACGCTTTTAAAAAGTGTTGCTTGTGTCAAATTTAATATGATAAGAAGATGAGAACTTTATTTATTCCAGAGGGGATATTCGATAAGAAGAGAAGAACATATAGTACTTTTTAGTTACAATGCTTCATATTGTCTTTTGTCTATTCTAATCAGACATGGGCTTTAAATGGTTTGCAAACCATCTAATTTTGTTTTCATGGAGATTTGACAAAGCGTTTCAACATTCATGGTAAAGCAGTTGTAGATTTATATTTACAAACAAGTCACAGCTACAGTGCATCCGGAAAGTATTCATACCACTTCACTTTTTCCACATTTTGTTACATTACAGCCTTATGCCAAAATGGATTAAATTCCCTTTTTCCCTCAAAAATTCTACACAAAATTGACAAAGCAAAGAACTTTTTTTAGAACATTTTGCAAATTTATAAAAAAAATAAAGACAATCAAATGTTGCATATATATCTAAGTATTCACACCCTTTGATATAAAACTCAAAATTGAGCTCAGGTGCATCCTTGAAATGTTCCTCCAACTTGATTGCAGTCCACCTGTGGCAAATTCAGCTGATTAGACATGATTTGGAAAGCCACACCTGTCTATATAAGATCCCACAGCTGACAGAGCATGCCAGAGCACAAACCAAGCCATGAAGTTGAAAGAATTGTCTGTAGACCTCTGAAACAGGGTTGTATTGGCGCACAGATCTGGAGAAGGTTACAGAAAAATATCTGCTGCATTGAAGATCTCAAAAAGCACAGTGGTCTCCATCATTAAGAAATGGAAGACGTTTAAAACCACCAGGACTCTTCTTAGAGCTGGCCGCCCAGCCAAAATGAGCAAGCGGGGGAAAGGGCATTGGTCAGGGAGGTGACCAAGAACCTGAGGGTCACTCTGACAGAGCTCCAGCGTTCCTCTAAGGAGATTGGAGAACCCTACAGAAGGACCACCATCTCTGCAGCACTCCACCAGTCAGGCATTTATGGTAGAGTGGCCAGACAGAAGCCACTCCTCAGTAAAAAGCACATGACAGCCCGCTTGGACCTTGCTAGAAGGCACCTGAAGGACTCACAGACCAGGAGAAACAAAATTCTCTGGTCTGATGAAACGAAGATTGAACTCTTTGGCCTGGATGCCAAGCGTCATGTCTGGAGGAAACCAGGCACCACTCACCACCTCGCCAATACCATCCCTACAGTGAAGCATCGTGGTGGCAGCATCATGCTGTGGGGAAAAATGAATGCAGCTAAGTACATCAAAATCCTTGATGAAAACCTGTTCCAGAGCACTCGAGATCTCCGACTGGGGTGATGCTTCGTCTTCCAGCATGACAATGACCCTTAGCACACGGCCAAGAAGACAAAGGAGTGGCTTCAGGAGAAGTCTCTGAATGTCCTTGAGTGGCCCAGCCAGAGCCCAGACTTGAACCCGATTAAACATCTTTGGAAAGACCTGAAAGTAGCTGTGCACCGACGCTGCCCATCCAACCTCACTGTGCTTGAGAGGATGTGCAAGGAAGAATGGGAAAAACTCCCCAAATCCAGGTGTGCCAAGCTTGTTGCATCATACATAAGAAGACGAGAGGCTGTAATCGCTGCCAAAGGTGCTTGACCAAGTATTGAATAAAGGGTGTGAATACTTATGTATATGCAACATTTGAGTGTTCTTATTTTTAATAAATTTGCAAAATGTTCTAAAAAAAGTTTTTCGCTTTGTCATTATGGGGTATTTTGTGTAGAATTTTTGAGGGAAAAAGGGAATTTAATCCATTTTGGAATAAGGCTGTAACATAACAAAATGTGGAAAAAGTGAAGTGGTATGAATACTTTCTGGATGCATTGTAATAAAAGCTTAGGATCTGCTTTAAAGTCATGACTAACTGATTTGATTATGACACTCCAACAGAATGACTCAAATTTTTAAATTACCTTATGTTAAAATTTTATGGTCAGCCCTCATGGTTGAGGCAGTTTGAAGTAAAGTGGCACAAACAAACAAATTAGTACCTACTGTAGCCAGCATGTTGTTGCTAAAATAAAGCATAACCACTGTTTTCTTTGGTCCTTTGTTGCTAAGGCAGGGTAAAGATTCCTGTTGGTTTTTGCATCCAACAACAAAGCAGCCGGCATGTATGGCTTTGATATTTGACATCTGTGACAATGCATCACTAGAATAAAAATACAGTAGCATAAAAAGAAGGAGAATCACGAGGGGAAAAGAGAGAGTGATTTTGCATGACTGCCTTTGCAAGTCAGTCCTGTCATTATCTCACCACAGGAGTAGATTCACTTTGCCTTGTAGAAGGTGTATTTTCTCAATGGGTGGACTGCAGAAATAGTGTAGAAGATTGTTTGCTTTCACATTCTAAAGGCTCAGGAATGATTAAAGTAAATATTCTATACTATAGAAACTACTATAGAAATGTGTATTTCCTTATACATAGCCTTTAAAATCTTTTTTTCTGCATATATAAGGCAAGAAAAGGTGGTGCAACATATCACTTTATAAATCTAACGATTAGACCAATAAACCTAAATGCCATCCCAATTTTTTAATAAACGTTAAATTCATGACATATCTACCTTACCATCCCTCTGACTGAAACTTCTTTACAGAACACATTGCTCCATGCATTATGACATTACTAGATATTTTTTTTGTCAAACACATCTTTTGCTTCATTTCCCACATTGTCAAACGGTGCTTTTATTTTGAAGTTAACCACTTCTGGAAGACTATAAGTAACAGGACTGAATGAAGAAGTTAAAATAACTGTGAGTACAGTCAGAGTCTCTAACATTGTTTTTAGGTTCAAAATTAATATTTCACATCAGTTTTAAAAAGTGTCCACTCCTCTCTCAGCTCATGAAGGCAGAGAGACATTGGGATGTGTTTTTGTGTACGCTGGTGAGGCGGTGGAGGGTGGCAGACCCCACACAGTGGTATTTTCGTCTGGCAGAGCCCGGCGTACAGCCAGTTTGGTATTTTCGTGGACTGAGGCGCACCGAGGTCCGCCAAGGTGGGCGTGGTGGCGAGGCAGGGGGAGGTGTCGATAGAATCAGCCGCCACAGTGACATTTTCGTGCTCGCCGGTGCCATATAAACTGCGCTGAAAGCTCACCGATTCACACCTGGTCAGCTTTCAGCATAGGCAGACCACAGCTGGTCTAGTGGTATTTTAGTAGACCAGCGGTGTATCGGCATACATCCCTGATGCCTCACCAGCAGGTTTACACAGTGTCAGGCACATTTCAGTGCAATAAATAATCATCAACAACTAATAATCTGAGTCAGCACATACATTTAGATCTATATAGCTATATTCTGATCTATATCTGATCTGATGAGCACGTTTGGCACGCGTTTGGACACACAACCTGACCAAATCAACACAGCTGAAACCGCATCAAATTAAATTTAATATCTAGTAAACAGACACACATGATGAAGTTAACAAGATATGTAATTCGTCTCCCTCCTTTTCTATCTTCCTCTTATTTCTCACACAGCTCGACCTGGACATGTCTCCGTGTCCTCTCCCCGTCCTGCTGCAGCTGCTGCTGCCGCGGCTGAACAGATGATTTGTTTCAGTGATCAGATGAGTTATTTACTTTAAGCAAACATACGAATATTATAATATTCAGTTTTGTGAGCCAAATTTATTTTATATGCCAACATCTATGAAAGAAAGAGCCAGGCCACGGAGCGCGATGCGTCATTTACGCACAGATGGTTCCAATTTTAATGCCATTTTTGGAGTTTATGTTGTGATCTCTGCGCAACACCCACCTTTGTCACGTGAGGTTTGATTATATGCAACTTTATGTGAGTGTCTTTATTTGTGGAAAAGGGTGTTTGTCTTACTAGTGGGTCCAAACTTACACACACCAAATCCATCTGTGCTTATATGAGACAATGTGAAGGACACCCTCTGCAGCGTTTACAGTGACACTTGTTGAGGAGCTGCCTTCTGTCGCCATCTTGTGGCATTACTGTCTTCAAACATCTCTTGATCTCTTTGACTACTTCATGAAAATTGTAATACGCCTCGCCGTTGGCGGATTTAAAGGCAAGGAGAGGAGCTTATGTGATTGGTGAAAACAGGTCTCGGCTGTGTTAAACCCACTCCACTACCTCTCTCCTCTCGCTGAGTTAGGGAGGGGGGATACTAACGTCGGGCTGCGCCGCTCACAAAAATACCAAATTGTGCTTGGGAATGCCTTGTCGGCGCGGCAGACCTGACTTACGCCACGCCTGTGGCACGTCTCCGGTGAGGCACGAAAATAGAGCCCTATATCTTAAGCAGCTTGCTGGCTCGTAAGACAAAGAAGATGGATGATTGGTTGACGGTTTTGTTGGAAATTAAGAGCTTGCTATCTGCTGAGACCCGGTTAGACCTTGTGGAGGAATGGATTAATGGCAAAGTTTCTTGTCCAGGGATAGATCAGTGGATCTGCAGACACAGGACAGCTTAACCCAGTCACAGGTTGAAGCAAGACAGCCTGCCTTCGTCTCTCTTTGTGGACCTAAGCACCCCCGCCTCCCCTGAACCAATGGCATTAGTGGATTAAAACAAGACAATGACTCTTGGGGACAAGAATGGCAATGATCTTATTGGCTGCGTCCAATAAGATCAGAGAAAAAAGTGCCTGATTTCAAGTCCATATTTGCTCTAACTGAATTGTATTACTCTTGCTTTGCTTGCAAGTGTGTGTAGCATCAAGACAACCCTGTATGTGAAACTCACACGTTCATTGCAGGAAAGGTTCCTTATCTGGTCCCAGGACACAGGATAATATAAATCTTTCTACACTTGTTTGGACTTTCAGATTACCCAACTGACCCAATCTGAGGTTGACCTAAACCTCTGGCTCTTCGCCTCTTCGCAGTTCAGGGAACAGAGACAGAGTCTTTATTACCTTCCAACCTGACTCAATCACTGAGCATCTAAATAATCATTAATGCCTCAACCCAGGTCTTCCATTTGACATTTACCATCTTAAAGTGTGTGAACACATGGATCCCAAGGAAAGGTCTGAGGAGTAGGACACTGACCTCCAGACCTCAGTCGTAAAACCCTACTCAGCCATGTTCTGATGGAAACTGCATACCTTTGGAGAAAGAATACAAATGACTGATCATGACATCTTACGCATTCAGCAATGTACTAATCTGTTTAATCATGAAATTAAGGAGTGCAGTACATATAAATTATTTAGGGAAATATTGAAGAATAGGTTGCTTGTTAAGTATAACTGTAATGGTTAAGTATCTGTGTTTGTGTAAATTGTCTTTTGGAAATTTAACAGTCATCATAGGTCCATGTAAAGGTATATTCATGTTTTTCTTTTTCGGCTTATCTGTTTACTTTATTGTTTTGTTTGGCTTGTTTGTTTGTTTTTGTGTTTTTCTTTTTTTCCTCTTTTGTCCTAATGTTTGGTGCTCAGTAAGGAGCTGACTGTTGCGAGTTGAAAAGGGTAGGCGTAGTGGTTTGATTGTATTCATATTTTGAAACAAGTGACCGAAATAAATAAAATAAACAATAAACAATAAACAAAGAATGCTGATGAGGTCATGATTCAAATATTCACTTTTTTGAGTAATCCTAAATTCATCCAAATCCACATCCAAATTTAGCTTTAAACCAGGGTACCATGTACCATCATTTATCCTGTAATAAACAGATTACTTTTCTAAGTCCTTGTCTGTTAGTGTTCCTCCAGAAGTGGAGTCCTTGAAATGAGAGATTCGGGTTGAGATTATGTGACTAATTAATTCAAGATTGACTTAATGTTTGGTTTCTGATAACCACTGTTTTCTTTTTTTTTTCTTTATTTTTCCGCCAATAAGGGTGGGTGGTGCCCCTTTCAAAGAGTGCAATAATGTCATAATTTAAGATCATTATCAAGTATTAATCTTGAGACATTTAATTTAAATTCAAATCGCTACATGTGATTGTTTGTGCAAGAGTGAAGTTTCTGCAGCTGCAATGCATATTTATTGCTGAGTTTGTAGCTTTAGCATTTGTAGCCATGGTAATGGGTGTGTGTGCATATTTTAAATGTTCCTCTCTGTCTATCTATCAATAAAAGGCAAATATCCCCCCCACCCCCACAAAAAACAATTCATATATATATATATATATATAACCTGTAAAGCAGAATATGAAAACTGTGCTGGGTATATCAAAACAAGGAGATTTCACGTGGCGCAGCTCTGACACTTGTTGAGCCATCTCCTGATGAAAAAACCCTCTTTTTTTGTCCCTTGACAGCAGATAAAAATAGATCCGTCACCAGCTGGGACAGATGAAGATTAAAACATGATAGAAAAAGGACGGGGGACTGAAAGCAGGAAAGTTGATTTGAAGGACGTAATTTAAGGAGAGAGATTGTGAGGAAATAGAAACTTGTTTATCCTGTTTTTGTTTGTAAAAAGCAGGAATGAAATAGACCCTCATCTTTGGCATTTATTTGTTTGGTTGGCTGAATTCCCTCTCTGTTTGTTAACACCTGCTGAGTTCGACATGAAATCATTCTGTTGGATTCTCCCTTTGATTCACATATTAAAAAGTTCATCATGTACCTGCGATTCACCACTGAGAACAAAATCACCTCAACAGACATCAGTAGGTGTCACTCAGAGGGATTCACAACCCAGCAATTTAATTTTTTTTTTTCATCTGAAGTTCCTCACATAGCCATGGATGTCTCTCTCTCTCTCTCTCTCTCTTTTCCCTGTATAAACACACATTTATTTTCAGTTTTTAGAGACCTAATAGGTGTTTGGGAAGAGAAAACACTTTGTAAGTGTCTGTCACCTGGAGGAAGATGGCAGGAGAGGAAGGATGTTGTGCAAAAAGGGAGGACAGGTGTAAATAGGTGTAAATAACCAGAAATAAAGGAAGGTGAGAAACGGGAGAGGAGAAAAGACAGCATGATGAACCCACGAGAGAGACAGCCTCCTGCATTCACCATTAGATGAAAAAGGGAAAAGTGGAGGCAGAGAGGAGACAAGTGCAGGAAGACGTGTTTAACATTCTCCATCCGTCATTTAAAGGCGTGCTCAATGAATACCTCCCTGCTGTTTAGGTGGGTGGATAAGTGGAGGAGGAGTGGGAGGTGGAGGAGGTTGGGGGCTGAGGAGAAAAATAGCAGCATTTGTGGGAAAATGGGAATTTTAGCCACTACAGAGTTTCACAGTTGTATTACCTCAGCTGACTAAAATTAGGACATGGATAAGGCAAAAGATTCACACACACACACACACACACACACACACACACACACACACACACACACACACCTATTCAGCAGCAAAAAAAACTTACACACTCTTGACTGCCAACATATTAATTAAGAGCATTAATTCAGTTCAGTACCCTGAGGTATAATTAATGTCTGCATCTTTATATATGAGTGAACTTGTCAGGGCGAGCATGCTTCTCTCTCGGAGTGTTTACACAGAATAGGGAATTGAACTATTCTGGCTAATTAAATCTGGAGCAGCCAGCATTACATTTAAGTTACCTGAAAAAGAGAAAAACTGAAATAGAGCAGATTACAATTTTTTAACTCCTCCCATGCTGGGGTCATTTAAAGACTTAAAGCACCTGGTATCCTCTGATTCAAAAAGGTCCTGCAATACTGTTGATACCAAGATCCACTCATGACTGCAAATAGTTTAAAGGCATGACCTGTTTACACATCTGTACTACCAGGTGAGTCTGTTCAGTTTAGTACAGAAGTTCTTTGACATGTGTTGTTGAGTGTGTGCAGGGAAAGACTAATATGTGTCTTGCTTATGATTGCTCTGTCACAGTAAGTACATACTCCATCTTTATGGCGTGACATGTTTCTTGTGGATTTTGTTTCACTTTTCCTGTTTCCAGCACTCGACAAAAGATGTGTGATTCAGTGTTATAATACACTTAATGTGCTTAAAGGACCAACACTCAATGATCACTCAAATAAGAAGCATTAGACAAAAACAAACAAAGTAATACACACCATCAGCTGAACAGCACACACCAACTGACAGCTCATTGACTGACCAAATAGTTGACATTTAAGATTATCAATTGTACTCAAACAATTCAGTGAAATGCCCTTTAGAGTCAGACAGCCTTTGTCCGCTCTCTACTCATCATTCATGTAATTAGTGATTACATCATTCATCTGCTCAGACACTCACTCTCTGGTGGTGGTAAACTACCTTAGTGGTCACAGCTTCCCTGGGGCAGACTGACGGAAACGTGGCTGCCAGTTTGCGCTTACAGCCTCTCCGACCACCACCACACAACACTTACAATCATACACCAGTGGAGGACACACACTGGGAGCAAGGCAGGTTAAGTGTTTACAGACCAGTGGCACTGACCTCTCACATCATGAAGGTTATGGAGAGACTGGTCCTGGCACACCTCAGACCGCTGGTGCGCACATCACAAGACCCCCTGCAGTTTGCTTATCAGCCCCACGTTGGGGTTGATTATGCAATCATTTACCTGCTGCAAAAGGCCTACGCCTCCCTGGACAGACCCAACACCTCAGTACGCATCATGTTCTTCGACTTCTCGAGCGCCTTCAACACCATCCAGCCCAGACTGTTGAAGGCCAAACTGGAGAGCATGCGGGTGAGTTCTCCCCTCATCACTTGGGATCGATGACTATCTGACGGGCAGGCCGCAGTTTGTGAGATTACGGAACTGTGAGTCTGGTCGTCTGATCAGTGACATCGGAGCCCCCCAGGGGACTGTGCTGTCCCCTTTCCTCTTCACCACATACACATCAGACTTTAAGTACTGCACTGAGTCGTGTCACCTGCAGAAGTTCTCCGATGACACGGCCATTGTGGGGTGTGTGGAGGGGGGAGGGGAGGCTGAGTACAGGGACCTGGTCGACCGCTTTGTGAAGTGGTGTGGGGAGAACCACCTGCAGCTGAACGTGGCGAAGACGAGAGAGATGGTGGTGGATTTTAGGAGGAACAAGCCCCTGCCCACTCCTGTCCGCATAAGTGGGACAGATGTGGATTTGGTGGACTCCTACAAGTACCTGGGTGTTACACTGGACAATAAACTGGACTGGTCCGCTAACACAGAGGCGGTGTACAAGAAGGGCCTGAGCCGGCTCTACTTCCTGAGGAGGCTCAGGTCCTTTAACATCTGCAACAAGATGCTGCAGATGTTCTATCAGTCTGTTGTGGCGAGCACAATCTTCTTTGCTGCGGTGTCCTGGGGCGCGTGCATCAAGGCAAAGGACGCCAACAGACTGAACAAACTCATCAGAAGGGCAGAGTCTGTTGTGGGCTCTAAACTCGTCACCCTGGAAGAGGTGGTGGAAGACAGGATGCTGGCAAAGCTGCTGGCAATCATGGACAATCCCTCCCACCCCCTCTACTACACACTGGACAGGTTGAAGAGCAGCTTCAGCAACAGACTCATTCAACCCCGCTTCTCTAAGGAAAGATACAGGAAGTCATTCCTACCTACTGCAATAAGACTCTTTAACTCATCCACCCCTGTTAGAGCCACAGTCACTTACATGGACTAGCCTGCCATTCCTACATTGTTGTTATAAATACGGGTACACATGCTTAGGTTGTAATTAAGTTATATTAAGCACATATAAGTATCATACAATATTTTTATCACTTTTGCACATTTCACCTTTGCACATCTACACTTACAGATTCATTCATCTTAGTACATACTATTTAAGTACTCATATTCATTCATTATCTTGTATAGTCTTGTATAGTCTTGTATATTTTATCTATTTTTTGTATTTCTCTTGTATTGCTTGTATCGGCTACTACAACAACCGAATTTCCCCTCGGGGATTAATAAAGTTCTCTATCTATCTATCTATCTATCTAAGTGTCTTGCCCAAGGACACAACAGACAGAGGAGGGATGGGGGGGAATCGAACCACTAACCTTCCAGTTATTGGATGACCACTCTACCTCCTAAGCTACTGCCACCCCAAAAAAGGGAAAATATACACCGTCCTGCCAACAGGTGTAGAGGACTGTGGTGTGTTTGTAAATGTCACTGTTCATGATTTATTTAAACTAACATTAAATCTCTCATGAAACAGTAATTGCATTTATTGATTGTGATCTCTTTTGTCAAAGTAATTGTGATAGTTTGGCAATTATCTGCAGCACTTTAAACCTTACTATTCATTGTTTTTTCCAGATTCTGAGTCATAAAGATTTGTAAACTGTTGCAATAAACTATGGGCTTTATATGCTGTACCCGTTTACCATGAATATCCAGTACCTCACTGCCTGTGCCATATAAAGTATGCCATCTTTGTGTACAATTAAACTGCAGAGGTCAATGAGTGGAGAAATCAATTCTTTGGGACTGGTAGAAATTAACCTCTAAGGAGTCAACTCTTTATCCTCAGATTATGGACCAGCAAGGGAGTGATGAGAGTCGGTAATGAAGGAGGATCCTCTGGAGGAAATAAGCGTTCATGAAGGAAATGAATAACGCTGTTGCTCCTTAAATAGCTCAGAGGAGGGTGGTCTATAGTGAGGATATTAAACTCTGACTTCCCTGGGGACTCGTTCTTGTATAGGAGTAAATGTATTTAACCTTTTCCAACCATGTGACCGCTGGCTGACAGCGTCTGGAAATAACTTCAGTCTGAGTTTCCTAAGGATTGTAAGAAGAAAAGGTTCAGGGTTTATGGTCTGTCTATGTGGATATGTGCATTTTTCACTTAAGTGCTACAGTTGAATGAATATTGATGCTCTGTTTTAATTCAATGCTTTCAAATGTACGGGTCAGGACCAACACATTTCAGGAAGTGTATCTCTTCATCCATTTTAAGAAAATGTCATTTTACCTGCTTCGTCTATACACAAACAGCTCTTTTCATTCAGACGCACTTTAAGTGTTTTGCATTAATGTTTGAAATGGCTCCATTAAGACATGAGGACTCAGGCTGAGAGCTGTGATGCTTGCACAGTAATAGGTACTCAGTTGGTAAAAGGAAGTACTGGCTCTGCTGATAAACAAAGGTGAGATGGAAAATGAGGATATCAGTGAAAGCATCTTTTCTTTGTTCTCAAATTCAGCATCACTAATGGGTTTTAAAATCATTTTTGCATCTGAAGACATCATTTACGGCCATTAAGAACAACACAGCACACACACATTTACTGAATTCACATTTTCATCAAAGGCATGGTTTTATTTTAATACAAAGAACTGTCTTTCATTTTCTTCATTACTCATACTACATGAAGGGATTTTTCTCCAGGTTCCAATCTTATTCATGTCATTGGAAGCAAATCTTCAATCTGTAAAGCATAAGTACGTCTCATTGACAATCCTCACATTATAGAAAATATAACTGCTACCTCACGTCATGTCAGCAGAAAGTGATATTTTACTCCTCCTCAAACACGACAGGGACAATCATTCTACTCCAGTGCTTTGTGTCGCTTTTCATTCCCAGTGATGAAGAGACATGAGCGAGAAGCAGTGAATGTGAATTTCAACTAGCTGATACCTGTATGAAACCTCTGAAGAGGCACTGGGAAAGTCTGGTTAGAAAATGTTTCTGTTTTTCCGGCCACTTCTTTGGGTAAACTACACTTACCTTGTCATCAGCATAGAATTCAGCCAGCATCCCTGATGGTGTTGGGTTGCGTAAGGAATGGCTGGTTTACACATCTGTGAAGGAATCAGTAACACTGAATGACACAGTTCTAACCGGAGCAACATCTGCTGCCATCCAGATTATGCAGTTTTTTCAGGGAATGACATGTATCTCATCTGAGGCTGGACAACATTAAAAACAAAACTGCATGTTGGCTCAGAACAAAAACACAAAGTTTCACTTCGTTGTTTGTGTAATCCAGGAGACATACAGTAATGTTCAGATTGATTTAAAAGTGATTATTTGAGAAGTGTTGGCCATGTCCTCAGGCTTTGATCACACACTGAGCTGTAGTAGTGTTATAATATAGCAGGGACTTCAGGAAGATTTACAAGCATAAGAAATTTAACATTTTATCAAACTTTACCCATCAAAACTATCCTAAGAGTATTTCTGCAGCCTAATTTATTTTCCTGACCACCCAACTTGAGGTCCAGACCCAGTCTGTGTGAGAATGATCCTCAGCATCAATGTATAATTAACTAGAAAGGTCAAAAGATCCATCTGATTTTTCAATTAGACTCTTATCCCCTGAGGATGGGTCTCGTGTTTGACTTCCTTCTATAGAATGGGAGTCACCGAGGTCAGCAAAATTAATGTCTCCCATGTCTGAACCAATCCCCGCAGGGTTTTTATCCTCAGCAATTCACAAGGCTGGATGTGACAACCTTCTCAAGTTCACCTTCTGTATAGATGGATTTTTGGTAATTTTGACTGCCGAGCGTCAGACTTTGTGAAAACAGTGGAGTATTTTACACAGGCCTTGTTTGATGCCGTGGGGAAAATCCATTTTTTACTGCTATCTGATAGATCTTACACACAGCGTTTCATCTGTAACACATCTCAGTTAAAGGTTTCACGAGTGACTATAAGCAAATAAGTGGTCAGGGTCTGAACTTTTCTCAGATCTGCCTTTTTTTCTCTCCAGATGAGCAAGCCAGACAAACTGCAGATTCTTCCCTTTTAAAAGCAACAATTTTATATGCCAGACTTGGATTAGAAACGGATCCAAATTCTGCTGGATCAGTTGAAAATAGACATACAGTTTTGGTCGGGAAATTTGATAAATTTCCTGAGTGATCAACAGTTTGGCTCTGAGAAGATCTGTTGAGTTTTTGGCAGGTCGGAAATGATGGTCAGCTGTGTGCAATTTTGGGAGTGAAACATTGTGATTTCCCTTATGGCTTGTCTCATAATCTCTGCTATGAAAATGTGCTTATCTCATTTAAAATCTTTTGGGCGGTATTTTATATATTATGTTGCAACTCAAAGTTTTGACAGATTTAAAACCAAACTTCACTGCTGAACACGTTATATCTAGCTTTGTTCTCTCCTTTTAGAAGAACAAATTTAAATTGTATTGCTGTAAAACCAATACTCTTGTGATAACACAGGTTGTGAATTTATGAATTAATAGTAAAATTATCACTTTTTATGACAAACTGAGGTTTTTTGTAAGTATCAATCAATCAATCTTCATTTATATAGCATCAATTCACAACAAGTGTTATCCCAAGAGGCTTTAAAAACTAGTCTAGACTCTAATTAAAAGACCCAATGTAAAGACGGGATAGACTGAGCCCTGTGTTGTCAGGTCAAAACTATTCCCATCCCATCTTCAACCGCATGAGTGTAGCACTTTGCAGCATTTAGCAAGTAACATTGGAAAGGAAGAATTTCCTTTAACAGGTAGAAACCTCGAGCAGAACATGTCTCATATTTGACAGTCACCTGCTGCTGTTTAAAGAGAGGATCAAGGGAGATGAAGAAAGAGAGAAATGGACAGTGGATAGACTAAGGCTTGTAGTTGAAGCAGCCAGAAAACAGGCAAGAACTGCACAGAGGCTCCCAGAAAAGACTGTGTATCAATGACCCTAATGGGGCATGATGATTCATAGTTAATGATGCAGACAGACAGAGGAGGGAGAAGGGGAGAAAAGTGCTCAATATGTCACCTTTAGCCTTCAGCAGCATAAGTAAAAGCTGACCCAGGCCCGAACTCGCCCTATATATGAGCTTTTTTCAAAGTATGAGTATGATAACAATATCAATTGTCCCATATGCAGATGTGATGAGTCTAAAAAAAGACACATGCCTTTAAAAACACTTTGAAAATTTAATATTTGTTTGATCTTTTTGCCCAATTTTGTGCAGTAATGTGATGTACTTGATCCAATAACAGGGCTATCTTGATCACCAGGGACCTGGGACATGATTCCTTATAAAACCTGATTCTGCAATTTTCAAAACCTCAAAATAACGCTTGAGCCATAGACTGTATATAAGATGGACAGAGTCTGCCTCCTCGCTGGGTGAAGCCACTCCGAGAACAGCACCCTCTGATGGTGGGCTGCAGTACATGTCATAAATCCCGCCTCCGCCAGCAAAGCTTATGGGACTGTGGACAAACTTTAGAAATTTATTACACAGAACATAAATTTTTCTCCCCCCTGGTTGTGATGTTGACATGTAGTTACTGTCAGACTGGTTTGTGCCCAAGTCCTTTTTTTTCTGTACAGCTCCGTTTTTTAAAGTTATTAGGGGGGTTCATGTTTTCTATGATTGACACCTGATACAGCCTATGGGCGTTCAGGGATTGCGTAGCTCTCCCGGGGGGATTCGCTGTTTGAGTCGAGCGTCATCACAGGGACTCTCGGCGACTGCACGGCCGAATGCGCACAACGCTACTGCACAGCTCTGGTTTCAAGGAAGTGGAGAAAACCCCGGAATTACCCCGGAGAGCTTTTTGGCTTCCAATCCGTATACAGGCGGAAGGCGGAACCAGGTTGTCCATTTTATATAGAGTCTATGGCTTGAGCTCATTAAACAAAATATGACATCGAAGGGGACCTATGAAGTACCAATATACTTTGAGTTAAGTTAGATCAACTAAATCTGTGATGACCAAACACACACAAAAAATGTGGTTTTCAGTTGCTGATGACATGATGACATGACTGGGAAGAGGTCTAAGATGTGCTCCATTTACCAAAACAAAATGTTTTTACATTTCTAAATGATATCTTGCATGGGAGAGAACTTGGTGTAAGCACACCAAGGCTTTATGGCAAGTTCCATTATTTAAAAATCATAATCTAATTTTGAAATTCATGTTAAAATCAGCACCTAACTAACTTGCCAACATAGGGTAATATTGTAAGGTGTTTAAGGTAGTAGTCAAACAAGGATAAGACTTATGTAAATTAGTAATCATGTGAAGTCAGAGGGTTTAAGAGTCCTATTTGAGTAATCTAAAAACACAAACCAAAGCACAGGATTCAGAATAAATCACTGTGTTTGACAATATTTCCCTGTGTACATGACCCAAGATTCGAGTATTGAGTAGGACACAGAAGAGGGTTAAATTAAGTGCCCTGATTATTCTAGGGTGACCATTTTCTGATTCCCCAAAAAGAGGACACAACTACATGGAGGCGGAGTCACAGGGTCATGTGTAGTAAATTTTGAGTTTTTTGGGTCGCATCAAGTGTTTTTTTACCTGCTTGTAACTCAGTAAGTCCTCAGAACACAAACTCAAAACTCCCATACAAAACTCTGGACATTTGAAGGATTGTCCAGGGGCTGTCCGACAAGGCCAGACAGTCCCCCTAAAAGAGGATGTACGGTCACCTTAATTATTCATCAGTGCGTCTTGGGTGATGGGAGTATCACCATGCACTAAATATCTAAAAGAATATGTTTTGCTGTCAGATAGCTGTATTCTTTACTTGGTGCATAATGGATACTGTTCAACATGGATGGATGGGCTTACAAAAGAATTGTATTAGAAAAAAAAAACTATCATTGAGTTTGTATCTTTAATGCTTTAATGCATTGGTGTGTCTGTTACTATCACAGCATGCACCTCCTGGCCATCAGCTGTCCTGGTCTAAATGGAGACTGATGATTATTTATTTGGTTCTCCACTTTTTTCTCCAACTCTGAATAGTAGTTTGCCTGTTCAACAAACATCCCCTTGGCGTTTTTTACCCTTTTTTACTACTTTGAAGTTAGTGTCCTGAGTCCACATCAGATTAATTATTCTATTATAAGCTCCTTTACTGCAGTACTCCTGATGATATATTGTCCCAAATGAATAAACTAGTTTTGAAAGGGAAACAGATCTGAGGTTAAATCAATGCCAAGCTCCCGCCTGTCCTTCCAACTGTCAGAGTTTCATAATTAGCTGTCACACCATTGACTAGTCGGATGGCTTATTGATTTTGATCGGCTTTTGTTCCCATGGGTTTCTCTAAAAGTGCTTCTTGAATATCTAAACATCTCTGGCTCTCTCTCTTTGTCCAATTGGCCTAACTCCCCTCAACATCAACAACAACGCCAACTCCAGAGGCTGATTGGCCGTTTGGCAGACAGCTGTCTTGATGCGAAAAAAAAGTCTTTGTAGTCGCTGGTTACTCCATGTTAATGTGTGTGTGTGTGTGTGTGTGTGGAGATATAGAAAAGTGAAACTAAACTCAACTACAATGTTTATAACAGATATGAGGCCTTTTCATAATGTCCCCACAATGGTTCAAATGCATAAGTAATTGCAATAATGGTACTGATATTGTTTGATGTAAGGACTGGGGTGTGTTTGCAGTTGCATGGAAGCTTCAAGTGTGGATAGACAAAGTGACATCCAGCCAACCTGGGGGCAAACCAAGACTCATTTGCATGAGTGATGATATGGTCAGTCCTCATCTACAGATGGTAAGAAGATTCTGACACCCACCAGAATTTTACCCTCTAGAATTTGTTCTTTGCACATTTAAGGACGAACACAACTGTGTAAAATATTTGCGTTTGAGAGCTGTCCTGTGAGACATTGAATGATGTCAGTCAATGTCTGATGAAATCGATAATCTATATACTTTCCTTCATTCCACCTCTCTACTTTGTGTGAACCCATGCAGGGCAGCTGCGACTCAGTGGTAGTCAGTCATCTCCAAACTGGAATGTAAGGGGTTTGATCTCAGGTCCATCTTTGGTTACTGTTGCTTAGTTATTTTCATTTGGTTTAGTTAAGGGCTGATGGGATATACTGGTAGGCCTGTTGATGATAACAGTAAATTATATACTGATATTGTGCAAAAATTAAGCAGGCAGCAATACTGTATCAGTGGTCCTGAAGCTAGTTGTCACACGTCATTAACAGAGGATAGAGGAAGATGAAGTGGTGGTCTGCTTGTGAGCTAGCTGAAACAGCCCTCTGAGAGAATTAAAGAGACCTTTTAAGCTGATGTTCAAGATTTTTGTGAGTCTAAAAATAACATGAAAGCTTGTACCTCTATGGTTTACTAATCAGCTCAATATTTACCCTTTTTGATCATTGTTTAAATGTTTTCACACAGTTCTGTCTGTTCTTATCTCAGTTTGACTGAGTATGGAAGTGGAGTATGAGTATGTTGTGTTGCTTTCAAGTTTATCACAATTATTTTAAAAATACAATTTATGAAACCCACGCAGTGATGATCAGATATTTTGTATTTATCCACCAGTAAAAAAGAACCAACTTGCAAAATTTCAATTTTATTGTTGTCACCTTTTCTTGTTTCAAACAAGTCTAAGTACATCTAAATGGAGTAGATCGCATGAAATTGGTACTATGTTTAATTCCCTTAAGCTCTTAAAAGAACAGCAGGAAAAATACCAATTCAGGATGTTCAGTTGTGGTACTCATGCTGTTTACTCTCATCTCCACGGAGTATCAAAGATTTCCTGTGTTGAAGTATTCACTAATGAACTATCATCTTCTCTGGAGCCTTCTCAATGTAGCTGCACACTCACTCAGATTACCTTATTATCATTCTCATCACAAACTTGTCATTAAATCCTTGCCCTCCTACTCCCGCTTCCTCTCTGATGTACTTCAGTTTTTTCTGCTTCATGTTGACCCGTTGATCTCAGTGATGAACTCAGCTGTTGCTCTTTTTATTCAGTGTGTTGTTCAGTGAAATGAGCAGATTATTGTGCTTATTAGTGTTTGCAGATTTAAAATTATGGGTTAATGGAGTTTTGTTACTGTGTGCTGGTAATTTTTTCTTAATGATAAGTTGGTTTTATTGTACAAAAGAGTTAAAAGATCATTTTTGCATGAACCTGATTTAATGATGACAGTTGAGTGGCTCTGAGTGTAGAGTGAAAAAGGATGAATTAAGTATACTAATAAAGGGATACTGAACTAGAGCACAGTGAAAATGACTGATTTTTGAAAATCAGTCATTTGACGGCCTTACTGTGGTTCACTTGTGTAAGTAGAGACATTTTTTTATCGAAATAAAAAAATTAATGTTGAAATGGTAAGTAATCATGGAATGACGTCACATTTTATCAGTGCACTCTACATGGAAATAAAAGATTATAATGAGGCCTCCTTCACTGTGAATGTAAGGCATAGAGGTCTTAGTCAGCACATTTTTATAGTCAAACTCCGAGAAAACATCATACACCACCAAATTCACTAGATGTAAAGTGCAATGGATTTGTTGTGCACAGGGCTCCTGTTCCTGTATGCAACATTGTAAACCCGCCCCCAAGCCTAGATTTTAAACAACAAAACAGAAGCAGACTCCTGCTCTTTGACTGTGGTGTCAGTTTCATCTATTATCAAATTACTGTTCTCTGCATATCATGGGTAACAATTCTAGTCATTTCATTTGGGATTTTATAAGAGAGACACGTGCCTTCCCTACAAATAAGCTACAAGAGTAACTCTAGTAAACCTGAAGTTTAACAGCTGGGTCAAGTTGGACCCCTCATCCATGTTTCCCCTGATTGCCAATCCTCATCATGAAGATAGATATTGGACTGGGAGTAAAAAAAGCCAAGAGAGATGCTCTATCCTCATCCATCTGTTTGTACTTGCAGAAATTGGATTATTATTATTATTGTTGTTGTTAACACCTGCATTCGCACCTGCCGCTGATGCTGGATTCAGAACTGATTTTCTGTGGATTCAGTATCTCTCCAAGACTTTTGTTTGGCAGGAAAAACCATCTCTTCCAAAAGCTTTAGAAGACTCTTGATCATAAGAAGAGGATGGGGGAGGGGTGTGTTTTTAGATGTAGTGCAAACCTCACATAATACCTTATCTTCTGTAGCTTTAAAGGCTGTCCATGGGGGTTGTACTTTCCAGCGAGCGAGAAAAGTGCAGCCTTTTTTCTGTCTCTCTTGGCTGCTGCTGCTGCTGCTGCGGGGGTACGTGGGCAACACATGCAGTCACAATAAAGCTGTGTTTTAATCACAAAATTCCTCCATTCTGTTGTCCATTCTGGGATTCAAATGACAGGCAGAATCGAGAGACAGCATCTCCTTTACTCAATATTAGAAACATGGTCAAGAAAGGTCGCTGTCTCGTCTTCGACAACTGCTCTCTTTCATATGTGATTCCTTATTAACTTTAATGTGTAATGACGACAGAAAGGGTAGTTCTTGGCATTTGAAAAGTTTGATTGTAGATTGAAAACTCAAGTAGCACGTTGCTCCCAACTTTTAAGACATGCGCCATGACTTTGTATCTCAGTGACCTCTAAGGTCTTATTTAGTGCAATTGTCAAAACAGTCATGTGTGGAAATTTCTACCAATTATCAGTTCATGCACAGCCATTTCTTAATTTTCTATTTAGTGCCAGGGTCCTTAATGAAAACCATAGTCTATATGGTTTTTATTCTTTTATTCTCTTTGCAGCCGGAATACTGTATTTAAGCCATGACCATCTTGGTGACCAAATCAGCCTGCACATTCCTTTCTTAGGTGGCAAATCACTGGAGAGGGTCACTAATCCCATATGCATAAAAGCTCGAGGGCTGTAAAGTCCTAGTTGAGTGGTCAACTTATTGGCCGATACATGCTGAGTCGACCAAGATTCTGATTGGTCAACTCAATTTTTTTCTGCATCAATTTACAGTCTATGGTTAATTTCATCAGGAAAAACGTACCAAGTGTTAATGGGGGTGTTGTCAGAGCACCCTCGTTTAACAAGTAACAGCCTGTCTCAGAACCTCCCCTTGTTTTCACCATTTTGGATTCGCCCAACCCACTGGAGACCAGCTGGAGACAGGAAGATGAAAGAGCGTTCACGTTATTAACGTCTGGTGGTTTGAGAAATATTTATTTTTATTGTGCGAAACTTTTTTTTTTGTTTTATTGTTTTATTTTATTGTGCTTATATCAGTACATTTTCACCCCGCCAAGCCACACTCCACTGAGCCACATTGTCCCCCACTGTAGAGGGGTGTGCCGTCAGAGCATATAACCTTTGGAGATGGGTTAATGATTAATTAAGTTTTAGTTTTTAATAACAGCAAACTACTGTTCAGAGATTGTTGCAGATTCTGACACTAGTGAGATGGTGCCATATCACAGAGGATGAAGGTCATATTTGATTGTCTGTTGTGTGTAAAAAAAGAAAAGACAGTGAGTGAGAGGTGTGCTGGTTTTTCGCCATTGTGTGAGAGAGAACTTGCAAAGCTTAAAATGTCAGCAGCATGGCGCAGGGACACAGACACTGAGAGCTGTTTGTCGAATGCCAACCGCCACAGGCTGAGTGCTGTAGTGTGTGTGTGTGTGTGTGTGTGTGTGTGTGTGTGTGTGTGTGTGTGTGTGTGTGTGTGTGTGTGTTTCATGGAGGTAGAGCAGCTGTTTAAAAGGTCAGGATACACTCAGAGGAAGCAGCTACAAAGATCAGATCAGATGAATGGATGCTGGGAGGAGGGACCAGGCGGAGGAGATGAAGAGATTATGAGAGGAAGAGACACTTAAAATAATGATGAGATATTGATGCGTAAGCACTTTTATATTTTTCCTTCCTTTGCTAAAAATCTTGTGAAGTTCTGTGGGTGTTTAAAGTCACGTACCTCTGTTGGTCTCCTGTAAGTGTTTTATGGGTGTTGTGCATCTGATGTGAGAAACTGACCATATTCATAACCATTACTAGCTGTTATCTTAACTGTTGACTCCACAGGATGTCCTTGAGCCTCATCCTGTGAGCGCCTCACATTCTGGATCTGATACACGCCAACTCTGGTCAATGCTCCAAGACGAGTGCCACAGAGCATCCTAGATTCGTCCTAGAAGTGTCTCTTTTCTCTGCAAAAGTTACACATCAAAATGTCAGAGCTCACACACAGCATGTGGAGCAAAACAGAGCAGATAAAATTTAATAGGAAGTCATACATGTGAAGAACACAGAGCTTTTGGTCAATTTCAAAATAAAATGCCAAATAAAGGGATATCAAAGTGTAATCATTACTGATGAATTGTTACGACTAAAACAAAGTCACAAATTATTTACCCAGCGTTTAGTATTTTGTGCATTTCCAGTGTTTTCCATTGATATATCAGTTTTTTGTGGTCCTCTAGACGAGACTGTGGCTCACAGGTGGAGTGGGTCAACTCTCAATCAAACAATTCACAGCATAATCCCACCTTACTCAGTCCCATGCAGAAATGTCCTTGAGCAAGACCCTAAAGTCCAAACTGTACGTGTTGACTTTGTCAGCAATGTGTGAGTGTGTCAATACAGAATTAGTAAAAAATAATGGTCAGCATATAACTTTTCATTTTTTCGTTTTGCCGCATCCTTTCTTTTACCGGCATTCTTTGTCTCTTCACCCCATCCCTATATTGACCGACCTCTGCTTAGTCACTTGAATCCTACTACTTCCATGAACCTCTGTTCTGGTGCTGCACAGGTATGTCTCTTGACAAAGATAGCAATGAAGTAAGATGACTCACTCATGAGCTACTTTTATGCATGTTTTTCATATATTGGATTCAGGTCAGGTTGGAACCACTCAGAGGTTGCCTGTGGGCCGGATTTGGCTCAGGGGCCGGGGGTTAAACAAGTATAAGAATATGGATGGGATGAGTTGTCTAAGAGCACACAAAGTGATTGGAAAGATGATAGCAAAGTGCAATATAAGCATGCATCTGTGACAAATATCACCAAAAGTCCAGCAAAGCAATCTGTTCCCATGCAAACCAGGACTTATAGTTTTTTGTGCATGCATACGTAGAATAATACTAATCACTCATTGCCGTCCCCTTGCGTGCTGCACATTGTGTTAACAGCAGGTGCTCTTAATTATATTTTCCATTATTTCTGGCCCATTTGTAAGCCTCCGACTTGTTCTAACGCAGTCGAGAAATTACCTCATAAAAAATTAATGAGAATAATGAGATTACAAGAGCAGCTCTGCTGTGGTCCTTATGACATAATCAGCATGCTACAAAACAAAAAGTCGACATTTCGCAGCAGAGGCTGGTAAACACCTTAATCTCTTCAAAAGCACTGCTCCTCCATGCACCCACACAGGTGATTTTAATTACTGTGGCTGATTAGACCTGTTTCTAATCTGTACTCACACCAGACTTCACTCCCAATTCATTCAAGAGAAGTACAAGAAGTGACGTACCCTTATAAAGAAAGAGCGGTACTGATCATCCGTCTGTGGATAGTGTAAATCAATCTGTAAAATCAACAGCAGAAGCAAGAGAGATTTGTACTTGCACAGACGGAGTGCTCAGCCAGGCCACTGTTAAAAGACAAGCCAGCTAGCTGTACACTGTGAACCCACTCTGATGAAAATGTTGTTTTTGTTGTCTACATGTTCATATGGCGTTTTTCTGATGCTACAGGACATATCATGAAAAAAATAAGTGTGCAGTTGCATTTCTGAGTATTTCTGCATTCAAATCGCTGTGAACCTTTGGCAGATCCAAGCGGCAGGCTCAGACACAGTGTGATTCTTCTACGTAGCAAATCCAAACTCCACCCTTGGAGCCCCGCTATGCTGGTCAGACTTGGAGAAGTAGAGAGGATGATCGCAGAATAAGTGTGTGTGTTAGCGGATTGCAATGCTCGTAAGAAAGCTATTTATAATACTAACTTTCATCTTGTTCCCAAAGACATTAGTGTCCAAGAGCTGAATAGCTCCTATGTTACCTGCTACTTCTACTACACCAGCAATGTTAGGCTACAAGCAAGCATGAAGAGGAGGGGGGTGTGCAGAGCAGCGCTGTCTCCGCCCACCACTCAGAGGCAAATTGCTCATGAGCTACTGGAGCTCTGCAGAAGAAAAGCCCTTAAAAATGACAGGTAACATGATTTTGGCTACAAACTTCATAATCACAATTTAAAGACCACTGAGAACACTTGAAGTAGTAAAAAAAATGATTGGAGTGGGACTTTAACGAAATGTTAGTGAGTTAAGTTTTTCATTATTGTAGGTTTATGACCACATAGTAAAAAGAAAAAAAAGCAGCAGGCAGAAAAACTACATGAATATGCCAACAACAGTATAAACATCATGATGCTATCTGACAGCTGAGTAAAGCACTGAAAATTTTCTTCATAGGCCCTGATTTACTTCACATAAGGAGTACAAAACTGTTGATTTGCTAAGAAGTGCATGAATAACATCAGGTACAAAGACTGAGTAGGCTGTGGTATACAAATTGGGGATTTGCATATTGAACTTGTTTACTGGTTTATTGTTTTTAGGCTACAGCGGATACAAGTAAATGCCATGATAAATCTATTTTTTCTGTTTAATCATAGGGTTTTCTCCATTTAAGATGCCCCCAAACAGCTTATGAGAAATGGCTTCAAATCAGTTTGAAACCATGTCTCCCCCTCGCCACATAATAGCATCCATCTGCACGCAAAACCGGGCACCTGGATTTGCACCTCCTTTTCAAAGGCATTACATTCAGAAGCATTTTCCCACTTCTAGTCTGTATAATGCTGAACTGCATGCCTGCTGGCCTTAGCTAGAGAGATAAGCACAGCCGTGCCTGAAATGTCTGTTAAAATCCAACTCCAAGCCAGAAAGTAAAGAAGCCCATCGTCCCAAATGTAGAAAGTGTCCTTCAAACTGTGAGCAGAAAAGTTGGCCAGAAGGAGACAAATACATCTGCCTAAAGGCACCAAAACAGTATCATATTGAAAAGTGACTAAAATAACTTAAAAAGTCAAAGGTTTCCCTTGAGGGGAATATAATTCGAAAGTCATTCGAGAGTGTCATTTGTTATGTAGCATGTGGCTATCAGCATCTATTGTTGTCAGTGAGGAATGTTGGTGATTGCACACCAACCAGAGTAGAAATGTTTGGTGAAAAATTTGTCAGACTAAGAAGCAAAATGTCAACTGTTCCTCTTAGGAAAAGACTCATTTAATGAACTCATAACTCATATTTTGACTTTCTGTGGAGTTATACATTTTCTTGTATCTTTTTTGTCATTTGCTGTCATTTCTGTGACATTTATGGGCTTAAGTTTTCAAAAAGTTTTTGCAATCATGACTAGCACTGAATCTGTTCACTTCATTACAGGTCAGTTTGCTTCAGCTCCTCTTCATCAGGCTCAAGAAAAAAAGTCTCCAGATCATGCTTGTATGGTTTCCTCATGGTCCAGTTTCAACCTGGGTTTGAGGTTGAGGGGATAAATCTGTTCAGTTGAGCTGGAGGCTGTGCAGTGACTTCCACTATAGAGCCATCTGTGTTTCAGGGTGCTGTCCTAATGGCCTGTTGATCAAAGCCATCTAGGATTGGTTTTGAGCTGTGCTTATCCCACAGTTATGAAGATGATGAAATTCTTCAGCAATTAGATTGAAGGACATCTCTGTGAAATTGTTTAACCATTTGCTGACACTGTTTTTCACACAGTGATGAACCTCTTCCCATCTTTACTTCTAAAACACTCACACACTCTTGTATTCAGTTATGTTACTAACATGGTGCCAGGTCATTATTTGTGAGATGGTTTTCAACATCTGTTCTAACTGTATTTTTTATACATGTCTCTGACATAAATACGAGCACATACTTAAAATTAAAAAAAAACAAAACTCATCAGTTAGAATATATTAAAATTCAGTAGACAAGGTTTGAGACTTAAATTAATATAAATGTACCTTACAGAAGTCCTCTCAAACACAATGGTCCTAATAGCCAAATAACCATTACAATGGCAACTGTAGCCTTTATATCACTCGGATACTTAACAGCAATGACGGTTGCAGTTCCTCAGAAAATTGTGAGATAATCACATGTGTACCCGACAAAATTATTGACATACAAAGGTTGGCTGAATGTTCATTCTCTGCTGTTACTTTGCGCTCCTTTTAGTATCCTCAACAATGTCTTTTTTTTTTTTTTTTGCTTTACTGCAAGTGCAATAGCAAGAATGAAAGTCAGCTTTATTGTCAAATATGCTATACGACAGCATACAGCATATATGAAATTACAGTCCCCGCAGTGCTAATAAAAGACAGATAGTAATAAGTCAACAAAATTACACTAAATACTACAATAAAAATATGACATATACTATGTACAGTATACAGTAGACATTCTGTGGTCAAGTAAACATTTTAGAATGGAAACAGTTTTAAGCTTTTGCTCTAAAATAAACTATATTTAATTCTAGTACCTTCATTTTGTTGTTAAATTTTACATGTTGAACTTCTGAGGAGCCCATAGATGCAGCTGAACCCATGGCGCTTCTGATCTTTAGATCATGGCAGACGAGTCAGAATAATCCTTTTCTCCAAGGACTGCTGGGCCCTGCAGTGTGCTTTCCCTTCACATCAGAGATTTGTGAATGCTCAGATGACATCAGACTGACAAGTGTTACCAGGGCGTTTGACGTTTGACTCGATGTTTCATGTCAGATTCAAGACAGAGTGGTTCAAAGGTGCAGCATCAAAATGCATCAAATGTCACCTCAGGTGGAAAGCCTTACACCATTTACAGTGGCTGTAAATGCCAGTGAAATGCCGCCAAAGTCGCAATGTTAAAAGGGCATTTTTTTTCTGCTTTATATGTGTGTGTGTGTGCGAGCGTGAGTGTATCCTGTGTGTGTGTGTGTGTGTGTGTGTGTGTGTGTCTTGTCTGTATGCGGTTGTCTTTGTGAGCAAGTGAGTGTTTACAGGCTTGTATTGATGCATTTAAGGGTTGTCTGGTACTAATCTCTCTGTTTATTTCTTTCTCTACTGATCCATCGATAAAGACTCCCAGATGGCGATGCTAATACACATCTTCCACACAAACACACACTCACTTCTACAAAACACACACACTTTCACACGCACAGGTACTTGTGCAGATTGATCGGGCTGATAAAAAGCAGCTTAAAGACCTGATTAAAGTGTTACTACACTGCACGTGTGCCTGCACACCCTGACACATGCACACATACTCATCTGCATCAGGGTGACATATAGAGACAATAGGTGACTCCTGGTTGCTACGGCAACAGACAGGTGATCATTCATATATGAAGGTTATTGTCTTTCCTCTCCTCTTCTGCTCTTTCATTTTTATCCCATTTCATCCCTCCATTATCCTCTTAAATCTCCATAATCTGTCCTCTCTCTGTTATCATCTAATTTCTGCTTCTGGTCATCTCTTTTTCTCTTTACTACCTTTTCCTATCCTTTCTCAATTGTGCGTCTTAACCTGCCAAACTTCCTGCTTTTTCCATACATTATTCTAATCCCCTTTGCTCCATTTGTCTTCTGAGATTTTTCACTTACAATTTTATTTACTCCTTTCCTCCACCTTTTTTTCGAACTCCTTTACATTCCCTTTTCCTAAACTCTTCTCTCATGATTATAATCTTTCTCCTTCACTCCTTACCCTATTACTTCTCCCCTCTCTGCTCCTCTTTTCTTCTCCTCAATATATCAGCAATAACCCAGTTTAGTCCTGTTTTCCCATTCCAAATACTGTCACCTTGCATTACTTCAAAGTTTCTACAGAGCGCTCTTGTGGATTATTTATTGCACTCCTCTCTATATGTGCCTCCTCCTTTCTGCTGCCATCACATGCTCAAATAGCAGCGAAGGAGCCCACATTAATATTCAGTCCCCCCAGGCATTTGCTACTGGATATATTTGGTAGAATATTGTTTTTGGGATTCATTTTCTAGCTTTATTTATTTACTCTGAATGTGATGGGATTGAAGAGGAATTCATTTAGTGGTAATATTTACATCCCCGGGCGTTTTTAAGAGTTGTTTTCAGATATGGGTGGGATAGTGTACTCTTTTTTTCTTTGTTTGGGTTGCTGCTTGTCTAGTATCCTGCCCTCTGGTGTTTGTATAATTAAATAACAAAAGCGGCATTAAAAGTAGCCTGTCTTGTAGACATCTGTAGCTGCTGCTCTTCCAGCCTCCTCTGGCCTCTCCGTGTTTTGTGTGAGTCTTCTTTTCCCTCATGCACTGATGTAGTTGTGTTTGTTTCTCGAGGCTTACACTGATATTAGACTGATACTGGCCTCTCTCAGACATAGAGGTGGGTGACATCAAGAGGAGAAAATCTGTTGGGACAAAGGCGTCTAATGAACATATCTGTCTGAGAGAGCAAATGATGCAGAGTGAAGTGGGAGTGAATGACTCAGATATTGTGCAGAGCTGACTCAGGCTGTTCTCACAGGATGCATCTTTTAGCTGTGTGACCTTTCTGATTATTTTTCAATGGGGCTGAAATGCTTCTAAGGCTGTTTTTGTGCCTTATCCTTATGTGTTTAGTGAGTAATCACTCCCTCATGTCTCAGTTTTTGAGACATTACACCCTAACCAGTGTTTTTTGTGACAGGGATTTGCTGAGTAAAGACTGTTTAATGGGATTAAACGAAACCCCTCATAGTTTTTACCTGACTGAAGGACCACAAATTTGGCATGTGGCACATGAATGATGTCTCAATAAATCAATCAATTCATATTTATTTATTTAAGCCAATTCATAACGAGTGTTATCTTGAGACACTTAACCAAAAAAGCTGGTCTAGACCAGACTCTATTCAAGGCTCATTTATGCTCGCCATATGTATGAAAATGTACACGTCCGTTTCAAACGATGGTTCCATCACTGCCCACATACTTCCAAGCGTCCTTTATGTTGGCATAGATGTTACACAGAGTCAAAAGTTTCTGACAAAAGCAAACAAAAAGAAACATTGTGACTGTGGAAGAGTTAGTGATAATATATATTTGCATAGGAGACAGAAACAGAGACAGCATTGGAGGAGGTGGTGGTCGGTCAGGCACTAAATGCCTCGCGGTTGGAGGATGAATAATTCTTACCAGTGAGAGAAATTGACAACGATTCTCAAAAAGCCCCGCAACTGTCTTTTAGGTTTCTCATTAGAGATGCGTATCGGGTAGTGACAGCAGCAACACTGCCCCCTATGGTTTCCGGTGGTACTGCTCCATCTGGCCCGTAGACACACTCCCATACCATCTTAAACCATAAGAGTGTAGCACTTTTGCAGTATTTATCAAGTTACAGTTTAACAGGCAGAAACCTCAAGCAGAATCAGACTCATGTTAGACTGTCATCTGCTGAGACTGCTTTGGTTTAGTGAGGGGATCGAGGGAGATGCAGGAAGAGAGATATGGGCAGAGGTGAGATTGATGCACATAGCTGTATAGCAGCTGGAAAGCAAAAAGTCTGCAGCAGCAAACCAGAGGATCCTACGACATGATGGAGTACAGAGACTCCTAGAAAAGACTGTGTAGTAGTGACTTTCATGGGATATGCTGCTTTAATCTGGCTGGTTGTAGCTAAACACACGAAAGTGGAATAATTTGCTTAAGTTTTGTCTTTTTTCCTCTTAGGACTTTTTACTGGCTAACTGAGTCTTGCAAGGTCACTTTGGGACCTTGATTTAAAAGTCCAGAGACCAGATACATAAGTACAATATCTATATAATTTTTAACAATATAAGCATAAACTCTATATGCTGTGGACAACTTGGCTCCACCTTCCGTCATTATCCGAATTTGAAGCCGAATTGCCCTCAGTATTTCATCACTTCGCAGAACCACCACTTGCACAGTAGCATTGTACACCTTCGGCGGGAGAGTCGCTGTAAGGACGCTCTGCTCCAACAGCTATCCCCTGGGTGAGCTACGCAATCTTCGTACTCCCATAGGCTGTATCAAGTGTCAATCACAGAAAACATGAACCCCCTAATAACTTTTAGAAATGGAGCTGCACAGAAAAAAAGAGGACTTGAGCACAAACCAGTCATACAGTAACTACATGTCAACATCGCAACCAGGGGGCAAAGAATTTATATTCTGTGTAATAAATTTGTCCACAGCTCCATAGGGATTGCTGGAGGAGGTGAGATTTACGACCTATACTGCAGCCTGTCACCAGAGGGTGCTGTTCTCGCAGTGGCTTTATTCAGCTAGGAGGCAGACGTGTCCATTATATATACAGTCTATGATTATAACCCTCTAAACACACTCTCAACAGTTTGATAATACCACTGGATTTCTGTTAACAATTCAACACATTAAAGATCATACAGAATCATCCACAACCTTTTCTTGTCAGCCCAAGCTCTAGAGGTATGTTTGGATGAGACATTATAATGACACGGTTTTCAGCTCCTGGAAATTTCAAAGTTTGAGTTTTTTCTCTCATGCTGCTTTGTGCATGAGTTTCCAGTCAGCTCTTGTTATTGGTTATTGCAGTCCAACCTGGAATCAAAATGTGATATATCTTTGAATTGTAAAATTCCTGATTAGGAAGTCTTGGACTTAGAGCAGTAAAATAGCCAAAGGAACATGATACACCTGAAAATTATTTGGACATATACCTGGTTATGACAAGTTTGTAAGTGAAAGTGCACAACAGATAGAAGCCATGAAATAATAACTTCTGTGTTGTTGTTGTTGTTGTTGTTGCACCTGGAACACTCAAAAGGTAGTTCAACAAAAAGAAGTTTGGTGAGTGAGGCAACAAAATGAAGAATTTAATTTCAGAAGTTTACTGTTTTTGTCAGAAAAGTAAGACAGGAAGTAATAAAAGCTGAAATTATACTCATTCATAGAAATGTTTATTTCTTTCTTTTATGGTCTGACATTAATTCATTTTATCTTTGTGTGCGAGTTCAGCTGCTCGGGCGTCTGTGGTGATTCTCTTATCTCTCCTGAAAATGATGGTGGTTTGTAAGGGGGCTGTGGCATCTGTGAGGTTTTATTCTAACACTGGGCTTATTGTTCTGCTCTGTGGAGGAATAATTCAGAAGTGATGGCATTCATTGATAAAATGGCTTCTCCTTCAGCCTTGATATTGATTCTGTTGTTTTTTATGGTCGATAATTACAAAGTTTGGGAACGAAGTTTCTTGCCTTTGTTTTGTTATGTTGAGAAACTTTCATGGCATGGTATAAAAAGTAATGTTCTGTCGTCTATTTTTCAATTACAGTGTTTCATACAAAATATAACCATACACAAAATGAGTGTTGGGACTCTGAAGGCAGAGAGAAAATGGAAAGATGGAGTTTTATCAGTGAGTGAGGATGAAAAACAGATGAACAAAAGACAATTTTCAGCTCTGTCTTCCCCCAGACAAACATCCAGGTTTCCCCTTTCAACAGATTTGATCAGAATCAATCATAAACTGTCATTTTCCCGTTTCACATCTAAGAGCCAGCCAAATCCCACTCTGGATTACTCACCTGTCTGCAGTTATGTAAGGCATCTATTCGTCATTACCTTCTGCTGCCCGAGGAGTTCTACTTGAGTTTCCCATGATTGCTTTTTCCAGTCGACATCCAGCTTGCAGCGATGTTCTCCCAGTTGTGGCACTTCATGTTATCTCTGCAGCTGCAGGGAGAAGTCACCGAGGACAAACCCGACATTAAAGTTTCAGCAGAGGGGAGAAAAAATACCTCAGCTGTGATTCACTTTAATGTTGTTCTGTTCACTTTCTCTGCGAGTCATATTTCATTTAAATCACTCTGTAATAATGTGACGCGCACACACAGACACCCACTGATTCATTGATTGGATCATGTCTCCTGCAGTCATGTTTCAGTCACATGTCCGCTCTCTAATAGTGTAGTTGGCCTACTCATGGCCTGATTGAAAGCTAATAAAATTTTTTAATGAGCCGTCTCTGTGTGACAGCCTCTGGAGGGCCAGCCTGAACTCACACACCCCGATAAGTGCGCGCGTGAGTGTGTGTGTATGTGTGCGCAACTGTCAATGTGCTTGTTTAGCATGCTCCAAGAGATGAACTTATTTGTGCAGCTGACAGCATTTTGCATGAGTGTGAGGCCATTTTATTATGAATATATGTGCCCCTGAGTGTGTGTGAGTGTGTCTCATTATATGAGCATCCAGTTTCTTTAAAAAGCCTCTTTTCTGTCAGCCAGTCCAAGAAGGGATTGTTGGCAGAACACGGCCAAGAAAGGATTAGCTCCACATGAAGGGAACAACCTCAGAATAATTAAAATAACGATTAAAATATATTGTTTTAATTTAATCTGCCTCCTTTCCTTAGCCCCCTCTTCCTCCTACTCCTCTGCTTTGCATGCAACTCCAGTCTTAGATGTCTCCTTGCCCCTCCTCTCCCCCTCTTTTTCCTGCTTCCCTGCCTGTAATTTTAGCTTTTTAAAATGTTTTCTCTGTCTGCTCCCTCCCCGTGGAGAGAAGGAGCACATAAGTAAAGAAGCTCTTATCCTCGCACTGACGAGTAGATAAGAATAGGAATTACAGAGGCATTCACAGGAGAGAGAGAGATGGAAGGAGGGGCATCGAAGGAGAGGGATTGAGTGATCCAGACGGAGACAGAGAAAGGAAGAAGGTGAAAGACGGTGAGAAGGGAGGGAAAAAAGAAGAAGAGGAGAACAGTGGAGGAGAAAACACAAATGCACACAAAGAAAGGGACACGCAGGCTGTGCTCAGCCGCTTTGGGCTCGCTTGTGAACCTCCTTTTTTATTGCAGTTTGAAGTTTACAGAAGCGTGACTGATAACAGGGAACTTCGTAGATGGTTCATACGAGGACCAGGATGGGGAGGGGCAGTCCTTTCTCTCTCAGGGCCCATCTAAGTGCAGAATAAACAGGATCTGATGAAACTTTCTTTAGTGCAATAACAAGAAAATGTCACAGACAGAAATAAAAACAAGGCCAATCCTCTCTGAGGTCCCTGCAGCCTCAAGTGATCGAGCACAGTAATGTAATGACTGCTACACTATGAAATGTGTCTGAAGATGGGGAGAAAATGCAAATTAACTCAATTCATTCAATTTAATTCAATATATTTAATGTCCCCAAAGGGAAATTTAGATTTTACAGAGAGGCTGTGACTCAGATGCATTTGAGATTCCACATCTGATGGCAGCTCGCCCTTCTGTGAGCCTGAGTGCAAAGAGAAGTCATTTGACAGAGTGCAGATTTTTGCATAAATAAACCCATCCACAAAACATTATTTAAATGTCTTTGAGCTGTACAGATGAGTTCATTTTAACTACCAGTTACTGTTTTTTTTATTTTGATTTAGATGAAGTTAAGTCAATAGCAGGGTTTCAAAGTGCAGACAGACAGACACAGTAGGTCTCTCTCTTTGATGTAGATTAATGATTGAGATCAGTGTCGTTTATATCAAATATAAACCTTCTCACAGTACAGTTTGAATAGTTCTGTGCAGCTGGTTGCTTTTGGTCTCTGCTTTGGATCATTTTCGGACCAAGGGAATATCCACACATGTTTTGTGCTACCAAAACATTTAAAGATTGAGTTGTTTCTGTGATCAGTTTAGTCAAAGACAAAGACAGACAGACATTAAAAATTACTGTAGGAAGCAGGCAGGTCATGGTGTTGCTAAAAGAGGAGATATGTGTCTTCATATACACATTAAAACTCAGCCAATTTCCTTATATTGCCAGTTTCTCCTACATTTTTGAATATGCAGCTTGATTTCATTTTAGTCTGCTGTAGGGAGCATGGACAGGTTGTCCTATGGCAGCCCAGAATCTAAAGAAAGCACCCCATCAACTCTCCTCCACGAGACTCATGTTATTATGTAAATCTCTTTGCAGTCGAACCATTTTCCAGAACATCCAACCAAATGTGGAAATTGAAAACAGCTCATCAGTAGAAACCACAACAACCTGTGTTGGCACTGGCATGCTGAGTCACTTACCAGCCTAAGTAAGCATTAACCCTCAGTTCCTACTATGACCGGTTTGAGGATCTTCACAATTTTATCATAATTATTTTGAGTTGATAGTCACATTTTTAAAGGTTGAAACATCAAATTTGGTCAGTTATTTTTTTTCTTAATATTAAAAAAAAAAAAAAAAAGTGTTTCTCATAAAACCTTGTTGACGTGAAATAGCTCCCTCCAGCCTTGTTTGTCCGAAAAACGGACAATAGACTCTGATTGAAAACAGGCTATTTGACTTTATGTTTATGGCACCAAAACAACATTTAACAACCTTTTCTATGCAGTCACTTGATCACCAGAGCTCTAAATGCCACTATTCAATAGTGATTCAGCAGATTCACACAATTTTAACTCCTTCAGTGCCATACACGCAGGACTTCCTATACGGACGGAGAGTGATTAAAGCTCTATTTCATCCACTAAACATCATCAGAATTAAATGAAACTATTACATGCTAATAGATATGGATGTCTAAGAGTGGGCTACATGTGTAAGAAAAAGTTTTTGTGCTCCTACATGTGTACTCAGGTGCAAATCTGCATCCATGTTTAAAACCTCACATGGCGTGAGCTGAGTTTTTATAGTTGAAAATGTGATATCCAAGTTCTGCAGCGTGGGACTAAGAGAGGGGGACATTTGGACAATTTCAGTTTTGCCCTTACGTCATAGTAAGTGGATGGACATGTATAAGGATGCACTGGTCCTTTCAATCAATAGGAGGTAATATACCACATCCCAAATATTCAGTAAATTTATACAGTATATGCACATAATCAGCGCAATCACTCAATACGTTTACATGAGTTATTGCCTTACTCCGATTAAGACCGGACAACTAAAGTGCATGTAAACACCTTAGACTATAATCAGAGTTTGAGAACTCCAATTGGAGTTGGAGAACTCTGATTAAGACACCCAGATAATGCAATTGGAATTTGATTTTCTCTACCATGTAACCAGAGTAGTTGGAGTATGATCAGACAATGCACGTGCACATGTGCGTGCCGTGCCCCAGAACAAAAACACCAGAGAAGAAGTGGCACTATCACTTACAGAACTTTAGACTCAGAAGCAACTGCAACATGGCTGAAGCACGAAAGAATGTCCACTTTTTGAACGACGAGGAGAGTGCCGTTATGCTTAACCTCCTGGAAGAAATGGACATTTTGAAGTATATGGACGGTCGCAAAACAAGGAATGGAGAGATCTTTAAAAAAGGTCTAGAAACAGCACAGCTCAAAAGACCCATAGTTTTGGGGAGGAGGACGCGTCATGTGAATAATTCGATTTTCTCAGCTGCTTGTATATGTGACACAAGGAGATAAGTCCGATTCAGCAAAAAAAAAACAAATTACAACCTTAATCCAAGTAAGTTGTGCATGTAAACGCACTGGCTGTCTTAGTTTGGTTAGAGGTGGAAAAGCACTTGTCAGTGATTCCTATCTTTTATATATTAGGGTGACCAAATGTCTTGTTTACCTGGGACATGTCCTGTTTTTACATCCTTTCCTGGCCGTCCTGGTTGTTTTTTATAAAGTGATGAAAATGTCCTAATTCTTTATTGTTTTTTAGGGGGCCACCTTTAGGCATTTTACAATTTCTCTTTCTGTTTATCCTTTTTTTCTCAATGTACAAATATTTACTTTTGTTTCTTTACTCAGTTGCCTCTTTCTAGCCATTTTTGTGGTAGTTTGAACGCAGTTGAGATTTATTAGGATTTTTGTATGTAGACTCTCAAAAGCCAAAAAGTTAAAGTGAATAATCCAACTGTGATTTGTTTTTTTTGCTTTTGCACTGAAGTTGTGACTCTTGCAAATGTTTTCAACCCTAAAACTAAGCCCTTATTATCTTTTGCTGACATATATTTAGCAATGGTCTGTTAACATCGATGTATATCTAAAGGTAAATGGAGTAAAATGGTGCATTTCCACGAAAGCAACATCTGATCATGGAGTAAATACATCCCAAAATACATAAAACTTCTGCTGGATTAAAAAAAAAAGCATTGTGAACAAAAACTTGAAGTTACTCCCAACTGTTCGGCCTGTAATGGCCTTGCTTCCAAACTTTTGGCCTGTATGTAAAGTGATTAAAAGTAGAAATAAAGCACAGCACATAATGAGGCACGTCTATTAATACCCACACTGTAATAACAATGAACCTTATCCTGTGAGATGATATAACATAAACATAAATCTGATAGACACATAGAACACATGAAAGCCCCCAATGAGGATGGAACCACCACCCCTAACATTTCTAGCTCCATGTGTTCAGTCCTTTGTCTTTGAGCACCTGGGAGGACAGATAACACACACATAGGTGGGTCTGTATTGTTCAGGGGGTTAGCATGCCAACAGATCCGTAAATTAATGTCGTCCCACAGCGCTCTGTGCTCCATTATCTGAGAGATCACGTGTAGATTGCTAACAACATAATTCCTGAGGCGATCTGTGCTGATCTGCTGTGTTTTACCTTTGAATAAAATAAACCCATGGTACTGGCATGATAACTAATAGTCTGCTCAACAGATTAAATCTACTTTGACTGGGGGCAGCCTGCATGTTAGATAAGGCCATAAGTCACTGTCTGTGTACACGGATGACCTGAGCACAGCCGATCTGGTGTCTGCTGAGGCAGAAAATGGAAAGCGTTTCTTTCTAAAGAAGGAGATTTCTGTTTTCTACACCGGGTTCACACACCTCAAAGACAGACTGGGTCAATGCCAATGACTCCAGATTATCAGACAAAACAAGAGAAAAGTTTGGGCTGATGTAAGTGGCGTCAGGTCCTTCAATTGCTACAAACATAGTGTAAGTTTGGCTTCTGTGTTCAGTCAAAGTAAGTCAGAGTCTGAGAAAACTATAACCCAGAAGATACTGAGATAATAATGATAAAGGACTGCATTAAAAAGCGTAAAGTCACATACATTTTACAAAAGCTATAAAGCCAAAAAATCCTTTAAAAAAAGATGCTTTAAATTGAAGCGATAAGTTCACAGCTTTCATTTAAAGTAACCAGCGAGCTGCCGTCTGCTGATAGTGCGTTCATAGCTTTAAGGTGATAATTGCAAGGAGGATGAATCTCCTTTTTCTCTCGCTGTAGCGGCAAACCTCAAATAAACCAGGATGAGATTATTACAGTCAAACTTCTTCCTTTGATGTATGTTTTCAACAAAACCATTTAACTCCCAACTAGTGAGACGGCATCTTGGTGAGTTACCCAAGGCTTTGCAGTAAGGCTTTGGTACAGCCACTCTAGTGTAGCTATTTGTGGTCTTTCACACTCTTGTGCAGTCAACGATAATATGAAGAAGTTGTCTGGGAAGTCCAGACAGGTAACCACATATTTATGAGTCTTGCTTTAACTATCTAAAATGCGAAGTTTGAAGTGCATGTCATCAAATAAATTAAAGTGTCAACCCAAATTTTCATAGCAAGGCAGTGAACAATCAGGTGCCAAAGTGAAGTGCAGGGTGCAAAGGGGTTGGATTCAGTCCTTCTGTTATTCAAAGGTGTGTTTTAGAGATAACATGAAACCAATCTGGCTCTCATTGTGGATCACCAATCAACAACTGTCGAGACTTGCTCCAATGTGGTTGCCAAGATCTGGATCAGGACATCCTTAGTCATAACACGATATATGGAAACCATGGGGGGGGGAAAGAACCTGTGTCTCCAAGTCCTGTTTTCCAATGAAATACTCAGGGCCTGATCTACTAAGATCCCAAGTAAAGAACACTAAACTGCATTTGCAAACTAAAAAATTGCACGTGCTATTAGTCGGTGCATTACTGGTGATCTACTATGATTGTGTGCAAAGTTGTTAACAGGTGCAAAAGTGCGGCAGACCGCCGTATTAAATGGGGATTTTGCATGCACTACGAAATGCTATACAGTAAAATAAAAACATTAAACATTATAATAGGACAAAAATACTGAAGAAAATAGACACAAGAAAACATAATGAATAAATAGACTATCCAACCTACGTGGTGTGAATATCAGAGAAAATACTGCGCCTCTGACTTTAGACTGTAGACTCAGTTTTTGTGAGTCAAAAGCATAGATGCTTCTGACTTCCTTAAGAGCAAAATGCCCCCTTTGCTTTCACCACACCTCCAGCCATGTTCCCAGACTCTTCTGCACTAGTCGTAAACTTTATGCATGTGTGCGCTGGTATGACTCATGCTGGCTTTGACTCTATTCTCCAAAGCAATAAAAATAAAGTCGTGTTCTTTGCTGAGTGCCTCAATATTGTATCAGCTCTGTTATCATCTCTCTCTATTTCAATGCTCATCTCTGCTCTGTCCGACTGTTGATATTGATGTTCCTGATGCTGAGGACAATATTAGAACCAATATTGTACCAACTCCTCTCTAAAGAAGACAAATCTCTTAGCACCACAAACTCCACAACAGCTGTACTGTGGTGAAGGCAGCTTGGAATAAAAATGGCTTCTTGTGTGTTGTGCATTTGCATTTATGTTGGTAGCTGAGACAAACTGTATCGGTTCAGGGTCCTTCATATGCAACACTCCACATGGCAAAACCTCATGCTTGTAGGCATATGCATGCAGCTATATGTTATCAGCACAAATGACCCGATGCACTGAGAATCCAGCTCTTTCCCTGTAAACACTTAAAACACACATCCTTTGCTATTACCCTCGAAATTGTAGGTTAATTACATTTGCTGCCTGTCAGCTTTTTATTTATAAGTAGATTAAATGTCATAATGAGCTGATTTGATAGCTGTAGGGAAAGCTATAAGCACAGACAAAGACATGCAAAACACATTATTTCACACACACTCACAACCATGCATTAGTATACAAACAACCAGGCCGGTCTCCTTTTCTTCACATACCTGAATGAGAAAAATTACATTGATCGATTAGATGTTGAGTGCAGGCCTTGCACACAACATGCGTGCTATTATTTACTGTATGTGAGCTTCTGTGTATAAAAAGCTACTTTTCACAGCAGCCATCTCCTTCCTAAGAACTGTCTGAGGCTTAAAAGCTTTTTCAAAAGACTGTTTTGCATATGTTCTATGTATGTGTTTATTAGACATGATGATTGAGGAATCTCCAATGAAAAGCAAACTGCAGTTAGGCTTTTGTGGTTTCAAAGACTGTATTGATGTTGCCTGTCATGACAGAACAATTCTGCTCCCAGCAGTGCACATGACATGAGAAATATTCCAGCGTCTTTGAGTTCGTGAAAAGCGCTTTACAAATAAAATGTATTATTATTATAAATATTCAGCACATGAAGCAAATCCATCACTTTGATGTTTTTCCTTGTGTTTCATATTAATAGTATTACAGCTGATCACCCTGCTATTTTAATTATTTGAATATGGTTGTTTGAAATACAGAATATGTAGTTATTAGCTCTCAATAGTAAGCCCAACAAAGGGACAACCTGATCACACATGACATATCGAAAACAGTAGAGTTGGTTTTCAGTAGCGTCTGAGAAAAAAAACAAAAAAAAACAACGGGAAATATTTTACTTGTTTGTCTCAAAAAAGTCATGAAGCACAAAACTTTAGACAATGGTTTGTCAGAGAAAAGACTGTCATCCTCTCTCTTTCTGCATCTCCCCCGCTTTCCTCTCTAATCCCGGCTCAGCAGATGACTGTCCATCATGAGTCTGGTTCCGCTCAAGGTTTCTGCCTGTTAAAGGAGGTTCTTCCGCTCCACTGTAACTTTATAAACGCTGTAAAGTGTTTCACTCATGTGATTGAAGATGGGATGGGAATGGGACTGATCTTATAAGATGTGGCTCAGTCTGATCCCATCTTTACATTGGGTCTTTGTAAATAGAGTTTGGTCTAGACAAGATTTGTCATGAACATTTGTTAATTTCTTTCTTTTTTTTTTTTTTTCAACTGAATTCAAGAACCAAACTGTGAAAAACATGAATGGGAACATAAGGATACAGCACATTGGGAAACAGGAACAACAGAGAACAGAAACACAGGGAAAAAATACAAACAGAAAATACAACTAAATTACAAAACTAGGAAAAACTAAATTATCAAGAATATATCATGGCAAGTTTTATTGTTGAGTGTCTTGGGATAACATTTGTTATGAAATGGTGCTGTATAAATAAAAATTGATTGATTGTTTTTATACAACCTCATTACCTGATCAGAGGTCCAGACTAACTTAAAGACCTTTTGTGTGAAAGTTGTTTTTTAGTAACTCATTTGTCACACAGAATTCTCTGTTTAGCTAAGCTAAGCAGAGAGATTAATTATGCTTTGTTCTTAGAAACAAAAGTTGTCTGGTTAAGATGACACTTCTTTGACCTTTGATTTTGTTGTAAATTGAGTACGTCTGATGAGTAAATGGAGGCTCAAAATACCATAAACTTGTTAACACCTTCCTCGAAAACCTTTGCGCATAATCTCTAGAAAATGCACTGCTGGAGGTAACGTCATGTTGGGCAGACTCTTGGTCGATATGTTCTTTTCTCATGTGGAGGTGAATTATCTCAGATCACAGCCTCATTCCCAGCTGCAGCCTTGCACTGGCTGTTCTCTGTGTGTCAGGATGAGATTTCAGTGCTTGGATGACTTACAATTTGACCACAAAATAAGATTGTGGGCCAGGGTTATTGTAGAATGAGGAAGTTCAATAATAGGGAGGTTATTGCTGCAACTTTGGTCGTCTCAACCTGGGGCCTCAGCCGTCAGTTAAGCATTGCCTTTGGTTAATGCAGCACACTTCTACATGACGGTGCAAATTTGTATTCTTTTAGACTCTTTGTGTGGGCCATGCTCTGTGTCCTTGGCCTTTAAATGGTCAAACTTTCCCTCTAGAGCCACAAAGACTGTTTTGAAACCTGAATATGACCTTGCCTTAACAATTAAACTGCCACACAAAAGCAAATCGCTTAACTGCCATCAAAGCAGTCCAAGTTGTCTGTTTTCTTCAATTACATTTTCATCTCTTCAAGTTGAATGAGTTAATTAGTCTCTATTTTTAAGGTGCCCTTCAAATAAATAAATTAATAATTGCTAACAGCCAAAAGATTACTTTAACACTGTTTGCCCATCAGTGTGTCCATGAATGAGGCTACAGTTTTGAAATACTGTAGGGCAGAGGGGCGATTGTTTCCTCAGCAGTCATCAGGACACTCATGCTGCAGAAGTTGTGTTCTGTCGATGTGTTTATAAATGTTGGAGTGTATAATATGTCTATATGCAAATGAAATTACCCCTTGTGTTTATGTGTGTGAGAGTGTATGTGTGTGGGAGAGTTACATTATTGCTAATGGTTACATGAATTTCAGCTGTGCAGGAAGTTGACGTGTTAATGCCCTCCAGTGTAATTAGTGTCATGAAAAATCATTGTTGAAGCAGGAGTAATAACAATTCAAATGACCTACACAGTAAACAGTCCCATATCTGTCTCTATGTGAGTAACTTTAAATCCTCATGTGCCGTTAACATTAAAGACCATGGATCCTCTGTGAGCTCCTGGGCTCCTTGTCCCTTAGACTACCCTGGATCGTTGCTGCAGACATGATTGGCATGTTTGGCAGGCTGCCGTAGTAGACCTGCATTACATGAATTGCTACAACTATTAATGTCAGTCTTACCCTGAAGGGATAGTCTGGTGTAAAATTAAGTTAGGGTCAAACACACTGTAACACCGAGTTAGACCCCCTCGAGAGATGAACGTTGTCGACTGCTTGCTTCTTTAGTTATACCAACTTCAGCAATGACCTCACAATAGCAATACACAGTGGTCCACGTCTTAATGCACAAACCTCAACCAAAAAGCCACTCTATAGCCACAAATAGCGGATCATTTCCATGAAGTAATAATCATCATGATAATCATTTTGCACGGCAGACGCGGTAGTTCTTCTACCTTAGCGTCTCAGTCTGATTGCATTTCCATGAAGTAATAATCATAAATGTTTTTCCTTGTACTGCGAAACTCCGCTGCACTCGGTGATCGACTTGTCAGGGCTCCCCCACAAACAAGTGGCTGCTAGGGAAGAGTGGGTGAGTTGTGTTTATTCTTTTTGCTAAACAAACCAGGCAAAGCTAATTAGATGTTTGATGGCTAGTACTATGACTGGGATCCTGTATGTACTGTTGATGAAGTTAGGTGCTGTTCTGAGCATTATTTGTGGCCATAGAGTAGCTTTTTGGTTGAGGTTTGCGTGTGGAGATGTAGACCACTGTGTATTGCTGTTGATGAAGTTGGTATAACTAAAGAAGCACGCAGTCTGCAACATTCATCTCTCGAGGGGGTGTCTAACTCGGTGTTACAGTGTGTTTGACTCTAATTTAATTTTACACTGGAATATCACTTTAAAGCTCATTTTTATGTCAACCAAAAAAAATAAAAAACTATAATTAATTTTTTTGCTTTTTCATGGCATCCAAAAGCAAACAAGACCATCATGGGTGAGATTTACAATTTTATTTTGTAATTTTTTATGACTGGAACTGAAGGGAGGGTGTTGGTGTCAGCTGAGAAGCAGAGGGGGCAGTCCTGCATTTGTATTTTCCATGTAAAATATTCACAAGTAATGACACGTTCCAGGGGCAAAAGTCAGCAGAAAAGGGGTTTTTATTCAAAGACACCACTTAAATATGCAGATGACTAAAATGGAGAAGACCCCTTTGTCTTGCTAAAACCATCACAAACCAAAAGTTTCTCACAGGAGCTCTAAGCATGATAATACTATCATAGAGCCTGTGTCCACCTTACAACAACTTAAATTGATACCATTAGTCCTAACCTTGTAATTATTATCATTTTAATCACTATAGCCCTATAGCTGTAACTGTTGCAGCAGTGGTGCACATACTTAGACTGTTATTAATGACACAGTTACCATAAGTCTGTACAAGTTACTTTTGTTTTTGTTTTTTCTGTGTGGTTTAATCTGTCTCTTTTCTCCCTTATTTCCTATTCCTTTTTTCAAGCCCAGTTGTCCCCAGCAGATATCTTCTCTGCCTAAGTTCACTGTTGCTTGCGAAAGGCTAGGTGTTAGCTGGTGCAGTATGTGGTAATTTATGGCGTTCAGCAGGACGCACTTAGCCAAAAATAAAGTATCCATTGGTATATGTGATTTAGTGTCTGATTATCTCATCGTTTAGAGCCGTTCAAACGACTGACTCATTCACGAACATCACATCTCTAATGACTATCACTTTCCCAAGGAGGCTGAAGCAGTGGCAGAGTAGGGGGAGGTAGAACAGACACGCAGAGGCAAAAGCCTGAGGCGACTCTTCAGTTTGTGTCTCTAGGGTCTGCTTCCCGTCTCCCTGCTGCCTACTTCCTGTCTGTCCATCAGCGTGTGAATGAAACCGGCTCTGACACATGGCCGTAGCGTAGATTCAAGGGTCACATTTACGGAGACTTTTGCACTTTCCTTCAGACACATTCCTGGCCTGCAGGAATGTGTGTTATTCATCAAACAGGCCCAGATCAGCTTCTTCACTTGAGTTTCTTATGTCAGTGATGATGAGTGCTTCCCATTTTCACACCAATAAATTAATCATTAGAAAGATACACAGACTAAATGGTAACTTTACTCAGAATTCAGATGACTTATGCACAGCAAAGGACTAATGCAAGTGTAGAGTTGTACAAATGAATGAAAAATCCCAGTTATGAGATGCACCAGAAAGGGGAATTCACAAGATGTCATCAAAATCAGAGAACTGTGTAAAAAAAAAGTGACCATCCAATTTAAAAACAGAGTCTGCTTCAAACCCAACAAACTTTCCTTGGGTGAATGATAACTATGATGTATAAATGTATTATTTTAGCCAACACCAATAACCTACTACCCTGCTCTTGGTGGCCAGAACAAATATCCATAAGATTAGAGACTTTTATCACAACACTCAGTTCAAACCTGATGGTAAGACAGACACTGTTGCAATGAGCAACGATGGACATGCATGTTGTGTATAAATTCTTCATATGTCACTATCATTAACACAAAAGAACATTTTTAACTCTTCACTCAACATTAAATATGTCGTCCTCATTGTCCATTTTTAAAACTTGTCTTAAAACCCATTTTTATTCCTTGGCTTTCAGCCTCACATGAGACTCTGCTCCTGTTTTAGTGTTTTGTGGTTTTTTTTTAGTTGTTTCAATTGTTTTTATTTTTTTCCTAAAAACAGTGAAAGAATTATTTTAGTGTTTATTATCTGCTTTGCTCCATCTGCTTTTTTTTTTAGAATTGTTTTAATTGTTTTTATGTCTGAGGGTTTTTTTACGGAGCCCGGGAGGTAACATAAACTTTTTTTTTTAGTTTCTTGCACGTGCATTTTTGTATATCGCACATGGGATATAGTATCTCGCATGTGTTTTATCATATCGCAGGTGCAATTTAACTATTTGTTAATAAACAAAATTAGTTCCTGCAAGTCCGAATGTCGTCGACGGCAAAGTCGCTGTACTGTAAGGACCCTGATGAGGTGTCTCCCACTCAAAACAATACCAAATGTGGCTAAGCTATAAATTATCTCTTTGTGAGTCATACCTAAATAAAAGAAAGAGTTGATAATATCCTCTCTGTCCATGACACTGTCCTTCTTCTCTCACAAATGAGGCACACATAAGGATTATTTACAAAAACGTGAGATACGAGATGAGATACGTATAATACACACGTTCAGATACTAAATTGCACATGTAAGATGCTAAATCGCACGTGCGAATTAAAAAAAATTTAAGTTCACATCACCTCCCGGGCCCTGTAGTGTCTACTTATGTACAGCACTTTGTTGCGACTGTGGTTGTTTTAAAGTGCTTTATAAATAGAAATGAGTTGAGTCTTTGACAAAAACAAAAAAACACACTCATTACATTTTTTTATCACTCCATCAAAGTTTATTGAAAAAGAATGATGTTGAACCACTTAAAAAGTAAAATATTGTTAAATCTCACACAGCTTTAAGGATGCCCTCACCTGCAGCATTAGCCACACGCTCTCCACAGGAAACTTAATTTTCTTCTCCTTTGGTTCTAGTTCTCGCAGCAGCTCTCCTGCTGCACTGGATTTATTTTGTTATTATCCTCAATTAAAATTTATTTCTGTTTGATACAAATATGGTCCTTAAAAAACAATATTTTCCGTAAGACTTACCTTGATAAATGGGGTTCGCCTCATATGTGTCAATAAGGTATTTGCTCTCCTTATTCCTGCAAAATAAAAAATCTGTGCCTTGATATCACAGTCGTAACACTTGGTTAACACTCGTGCTCAGTTTATTAAGCACAGACCTGAGTGTCCTCTGACCACAGTTTGAGACATGACTTGAAATTTGAAAAGCTCCTCACTCCCAGATACTCAGCTAATGTTTGTACTGCTTGAATATTAATCATTTAGGTACTACTCGTGGACCTGACATCTTTAAATAAGTCATTGCTATGGTTGTTTCAATCACAAATTTTCAGTTATCACACGTGTTAAACTAAAGGTGCTCTGTCAGACATGCAGCTTGAAGGGGGACTCATAAAAACGTGATTAACTTGTTTTTAATACAGTTGTTTTCCCTGTGCCTCCCTTGCTACCCTTATTGAACAGCAGACAGCTTTGGTGGGCTCTTCTTCTTGAGCAGTAAAGGATAAGGATTGTTATATTATTCACACAAAAGACCTGCTGTTTCGGAGCCAGTGCCCCAAAGCACAGGAGCAGTAATGGACTTAGACTACCGAGCTAAAGTGCTTTACTAAGTGCTCCATATGCCTCACTGTATCTGACCAGGTGTATCTGTGTTTCCCAAAATAGAGGCAAAGAGCTAACTGACACTGGCAGAAACTTCCAAACTCTCATCTTTCCTCAGTACAGAAACTGATGCAGCTGCTGATGAAGACGATGAAAAGGCAGCTATTCTGCAGCAAATCAATGCAGAAATATTCATTCAAGTGGAAAAGCAGTGATATATGGCGGTGCAAATGAAAAAGTGCTTTTAAGAGGAATGATTCACTCAGTTAGTCTGATTTATAGCTGAGAGGAGAGGAGGAATGCTCTGCATTCAAAAAGCCTCTTAAGGCAGATTGGAAGGAAAATATGGAGACAAACAGATATTTTAGACTCTACCTGTCAGCCTCTTCATGTTGCTTATGTATACTATTAACGCTCATGTCTCTTCAGGACTTTAAGCACCAAACAGAGGAATTACTGATTTACGTCCAAGATATCAGTGTTGTCCTGTCAAAACAACCACTTTGATCACAGAAAGAAAAGAAGGAATAAAGGACGAAAAAAAAAAACTTGATTGCATGTGGTATAATGTTTGAAGAAATGTTGTGATTACTTTTTTAGATTACACAAACCTCTCATATTGCCGTACACCCTCATCATTGCTTAAGTCCTCTATTCGAGTGCTTTTTTTTTCTTCAAGCTCAAGCAACAACTGTTTTTTATTTTTCTTTTGACCGTGAGTTGAAGCTTGTTTAACTATAACATTATTGTAATTTATTTGTTCCATCTAGTGCAGGTCAGAGTGTATTACATTTTCTCATTAATAAGGTGTCTGTTTGCTTGCGCCGCTCATGAACAGATGCTTTGGTCCTTGAAGCAGAAAGCCCAGGTTCAAATCCAGACTGGAGCCCCCCTTCTGCATGCCTCTCCACACAACTGGTAAACAGAGAACAAAACTTCAACTCTGGAGCCAATATAGCTGCACTCCTGCTGCAGAGCTCACAAACATCTATGTAATAAATGGACATAGCATCGGTAATGTCACTCTTTGTCTGGGAAGATTATTGGTGGTCGCCATATTGGTAAAGCTGACTCAGCATAACTCACAAATAGCTATAGTGTGCCTGCATGTTTTGTATCCTTGTTAACTCTGAAACAAACACATTTCAACCCAAACCCCAGGTGCTGTGGGGGTGCAGTAATTTTGCTCTAAAAACTGGCTTTTTTGGCTTATTGCGTGGTTTCTGGTGTTCCTGCAGCAAGCATCAAGAGGGCACTCTGGGAAATGCAGATAATTTTTCATGCAAATTTCGGGGGACAGCAGTCAAACACAAGTTTATTAGGTTTTGGAGGAGTTCAGTCACTTCAAGCCCAGTAAAAGATTTAACTTAAACACATTATATCAGTCAAGATGCATGGGTTTAACCACAAAGGCTGTATAATTTTGCTCAAACTGTTTGTGATGTGTAAGGCCAGGGTGTGGTCCCTCTTCTTTCTGAGGTGAGCAACCTCAACATAAATGCTGTTTGTGATGGGAATTCAGTTTCTTTTAATGATTTATAACATTTATTTCTGCAAGATTCAACTTCTCCTGCTCCCAACAACTCAGGGGAGCTGCCTTAAGAGCTGAATCCTTGGTAACCAACAAAGACTGAATATACTATGGACAACATGGCTCCGCCTTTCATCATTATACAAATTTGGAGCCGGATTGCTCTCGGTATTTCTGTGATTTTCTCCACTTCCTGGAACCACGACTTGTGCAGTAGCGTTGTACGCATTTGGCAGGAGAGTTGCTGTGATGACGCTTGGCTCAAACAGCGTATCCCCCGGGTGAGCTACGCAATCTTCATACGCCCATGGGCTGTATCAAGTGTCAATCATAGAAAACATGAACCCCCTAATAACTTTTAAACATGGAGCTGTACAGAAAAAAAGAGGACTTGAGCACAAACCAGTCTTACAATAACTACATGTCAACATTGCAAGCAGTGGAGAGAAAAACGTATGTTCTGTGTAATTAATTTCTTAAGTTTGTCCACAGCTATATAGGGATTGCTGGAGGAGGTAGGATTTATGACCTATACAGCAGCCGGTCACCAGAGGGTGCTGTTCTCGCAGTGGCTTCACCCAGTAAGGAGGCAGATGGCGTCCATTCTATATACAGTCTATGTAACCAAGACAAACTCTTCACCTCAGAGTGGATACTGCCTTCAATTACAGTAACAATTATATATTTATAGACAAACAGACCTGTGCAATAAAAATACATACCAGGGTGTTGAGCCAAAATTACCACCGGGGATATTCCCCCACTGTGACAGCCCTGATGACACGTGCAGAAAAAGGGCAGCTCAGGTTGCCAGCTTGAACTCGCTTGCAGGCGTTGCTCAGTTGCTACATAAAGTAGATAAGAGTCAGTGCAGCCTGTGATAAGAGAAGAAGAAGCTAATCCTCATACTGCTGCTGACAGGGCCACAAGTATCATATCCATTAACATCATGTGTACCACTTTAGCTGGAAAATATTGATGTTCACAAAGGTAAGACCTTGACCCATGCCACACAAGCAGCCACTGGTCACACACACAGACACACACACACACACACACACACACACACACACACACACACACACACACACACATATTTCCATCTTCAGTCACAAGACAGCTTCATCAACACACTGGCTGTAAGATATTGTCATCATTCAAGGCATTCACATTTCAAAATGAGTGTGGTTGAAGGGTGTGTGTGTGTGTGGGGGGGGTTATGTGTGTATGAGAGAGAGTAAGAGAAAAAGAAACAGAGAGACAGAGTGTACTCTTGTGTATGAGAGTGAGAATGGAGGAGAGGGTGAAATTATTAATTCCTGGCATTGAGGAGGAGAAGCCTGGCCAGTGTGAGGAGAGGCTGAGACCTACACAGATGTCTATATACAGGACAACAGTGCCCCCTGTGTCTGAATGATAAAACTGTAGCTTTTCTGATGAGAAAAATCTTCCTGCTGCTGCTCTATCTTATCCATCTCGCCTGTTAGGTGTTTCTCTGGTTGGTATTCTGTCTGCCTGCTAATGAAGCTGTCTTTATCTGTTTTTAAGAGCACACTGAAGCCCCAGAAGACACACATAGGGAGAGAAGAGCGAATAAAAATAGAGACACACAGCGAGGCGAGTTTCATCAGCCCGCTGATGAAGTCATCAGTCTTCCCTCTGAGGGGAGTTTGATATTACATATGAACCTCCAACTACAGCAGCAACCCAAGAGACAGGGCTGAGGCTGACAGGGAGCAGATTTCACTCAGTTTACATTGCTGGGGACTAAAATATGCAGGAAATAGATGGAGGGCTCAATCCTGAGTGTAACAATCAGGTTTATTACCTTCTAGTTGTCTCAAACTAAAGAGGGACTTTTTTCCAGTGAACATAATACTTGGCGAAAACAGAATGTATATTTAAGCTGATTATCTTCACAGTGAATTCCTCAGACATACTGATTTGGTGTGCAACTTCAACCATCATAGATTTGCAAGTATTGATATTAGTTCTTGTTTAGATTTCATAGACCCTAGCTTGCACTTTCTAGCTTGTAAACTAGGATTAAAAGCGCAGAATAAGTTTTTTTTTGCCATTGCCATGTTATTTTTCTAAAAGCCTTCCTGGAAGATAAAACATTTTGTATGATCTCTAATCTGTCCAGGTCGATGAGTTGATGTTGTTTTAGCTTATTACAGACTGCACACTGGGCCTCTGAGTGTACCTTCCTCTATCAACTTTTCTATTTTCAAAATTGGATCATAATTTACAAAAAAAACAACATGCTGTTCTGGTGGAGACTTCAAAATAGCACAAAAGACCATAAATTGGTTTGATATTTTTTATGAGAAAGTAAGCAAACTACATAGGGCCTGATCTACTAAGGCCACAAATAAGGAGTACTACATTGATAACAGGCGCAAAAGTGGTGAAGACCACCTTATTAAATGAGGATTCTGCACGCACTACCAGCTGTCACCATGGAGAGTTTGGGAGAGCAGAGTAACCATTAACAAAAAATGAAGTTTGAAGCCATGGAGTTGGAGGTCTTGGTGGAGAAGGCAAATACACACACTGCTGAACTCCAGCAGAGACATCTCAGCATTACTAGACAAAACACAGTTTAGGAGGCTGTCTGTAAAAAGGTAAATGCTGTGAGCAAAACTAGGAGATTTAAAATGAAGATGGCAAGATATCTGCAGAAGAACAAAGGAAAAACTTGCCTGTAATAACGTCAACAAATAAATGAGGGGACCGGCAGAAGAGATACCTCTCTCTCCAACTGAGCCGCAGATTCAGGTAACATTCTGTGATGAGCAGATTGTTGGAATCAAGGGATTTGACTCCCCCAAACCCAAACTGCAAACTTTGCAGGCGCATAATAACATAGACAAGCATGTCTTATATTGGACACATTTAATTAATTCAAAATGAAGGTTCTTTGTGTGTTATATAGAATATAGAATGGAAAAAAAGTGATTTTATTATTTTCAAAATTGTTTTTGTAAGTTGTCTGTCATGATCATAAAAATAATATTTATCACTTTTTCCATAATTGGAGATTATTAATTAGATGTCTGACAATCCCCACCCCACTCCTCAGATTAGCTCAGACAAGAAAACACCTCAGCAGAGCTTGAATGAGTCAAGATTGTTTTTAGACATTGATCTAGAGTTGCTGCAACAACAAAGAAATCAGATGGGTTACATATCATTGCCCAGGAGATGAGTTCTGTGTCTAATGTGGCACGCACCCTCTGCCGTGACACTTGGGCCATCGTTGCGCACGTGAGGCAGCTGGTCAGTGCTGTGTCTGGGCTTACAATGGCCATCAATGCCATGGCAACAGTCAGGAGTGGTCCTCCAGCTGAGCTACTGGCAAATGAAGTAGGAGGTGGAGAGATTTTTCCTTACACAAGGTTGGACACCAGCGCAACCTGCAAGAACAGAATGCCCACAATTAAAGAATTTTTCTTTTTCTTTTTTCCTTTTTTTTTTTTTGAGGAAAAGAAAAAAATAGAGATACAGTCAATAGCACTGTTATCTTTGTTATCTGTGATTTTCTGTTCTGTACTGGCTGTTGAAGTTCAGTTTTGTTTGTTTTAAAACATACCATGTTAAAGTGCATTTATTTATTTATTTTTCTTTAATTGCATAAACCAAAACACACACAGACTGACCCCCCTTATAATAACCCTTTCCCACCTAGCTGGTTCCAGTTTGGAGCCAGTGAAACCAGTTCTTTGTATTGTAACTGCCAAAAGGACTTTGCTGAAGCTCAAAAAAGTTAAAAGCAAAGTTAACTGTTTAACTTTCAGAGTGTGTCTCACATGTTGTAGCTTGCAAGCAAAAGATAACTACCTTAGTTCCTTTAAAGTTACAATTTGCATGCACTTTATTAATAGGATAAAAATTATGAAAAATTATTCATGTTTATAGCAATCCCATAGACTGTATGTAGAATGAACGCCGTCTGCCTCCTCGCTGGGTGAAGCCACCATGAGAACACCGCTCTCTGGTGACAGGCTGCAGTATAGGTCATAAATCCTGTCTCTTCCAGCAATCCCCATGAAGCTGTAGACAAACTTTAGAAATTAATTACACAAAATATAAACTTTTTCTCCCCCTGCTAGCAATGTTGACATTCAGTCACTGTAAGACTGGTTTGTGCTCAAATCCTCCTTTTTTCTGTACAGCTTCATTTTTAAAAGTTATTAGGGGGTTCATGTTTTCTATGATTGACACTTGATACAGCCTATGGGCGTAGCTCACCTGGGGGATACGCTGTTTGAGCCGAGCGTTATCACAGCGATTCTCGGCAACTGTCCGCCAAAAGCGTAAATACTACTGCGCAAGTGATGGAGTGCGTACAATGCTACTTCACAATGTTGGTTTCAGGAAGTGGAGAGAAAACCTGGAAATACTAAGAGCTTTTTGGCTCCAAATCCATAGAATGGCGGAAGGCGGAACCAAGTTGTGCATAGTATATACAGTCTATGAGCAGTCCAATGTAAATTTACAAAGTCAGGGGTAACACTTGTAACATGCATTACTCCATTGGTGCTGGAACAAAATGAACAAACTGATAAACTGACTTCACTCACATGAACTCCACTCCAGCTAGCTTTTAATCCTCTCTGTTCGGCTCGTGAAAGGGTCTTTTTTTTTCTTCTTTTTTTTTTTTTTTTTAACTTTTTTCCTGCATTTACTTTTTCATACTTCTCAACCTGGTTTTTCAATTCTTTACATTTACATAATTGTATAATTTTCATCATGATTAAAGCAGCTAATGTTTGTGTGAACTACATATGGATTCTCAATTTCAGCTTATCCCATTACAAACGGTGAACAGAATCACTCATAGTAAACCAGCACTGGTGCAGACTTCCATTCCCATCCCACACTCAAAAGTTTTGAATGTCACTCAGTGCTGTGGACCCTTTGAAGGCTCTAACTTCAAATTTCCAACACATCTGGAACGGTTACGAAAAGGCTGTATCTGCCGATCGTAGCTGATCGTAACCATTCAAGTTAATTTGTCAATTTTCCGCTCCGCTGCGGATCACCGGACTTCTATTCTTCTATTCTATTTTTTCCAGACACCGGAGCATGCCGGATAAATTCAGCCCAGATCAACATGTGCTGGAAAGGAAGTCGGGCACAGACACAAAATAAAACATCCAACTTCTTTTCAAAATAAAACACTCAGTGTTTCAGGCGGATCATATTTCACACCATGCAAACGGGTGGGGACGAACAAGCCAAAGGTTTATAGACAGCATTTCACACCGATGACACCATGTATGAGAGGATGCTGATTTTAGTCTAAAAGTAGATTTCCTCCTCTAGAAGGATACAATCTACTGCTTATATGATTAGCCTATGTGGTTAGAGACAACTTGTTATCGTGCGATTGCACGTGAATCCGCGAAAATCGCCATCTGTTCCAGATCGGAGCCATTCCAGGTGCGATGGAAATTGCAGGTCAGACTGATACTGTAGATTGTCACAGGCTTTAAAAATACAAATTATCTGGCCCTTCCCCTCAATCAAGTTTGTTAATATCAACGGTTAAATGAGTGCATTCAACAGCCCATCAGATGTAGCTCTATGTACAGAGGCTATAGTCCTCTAACCCTGGTTCAGGTCCAAACTGTGGCCCTTTACCCCTCCCAATTTTCTACTCTACTTTCTGTCCTATCCTCAAAATAAAAGCCCAAAAATAAACTTTAAAAAAAACTAGGAACAATGTCAGGTAACGCAGTTGGTGCACCTGAACAGAGTGCCTCTGGGACACCTCTCTGTGAAGCTATTCTGGTATAATCCAACTGGGACCGATCCAAGACAAGAATTTCTTCTACAGTGACTTATACAGCATGGACAGCAGCTGTCAGATACTGGATTTATCACACTGGTGCCAAATAATGTCTTTTAAGGCTGAAAAGTCAAAAGCATTAAAGGTGATACTTTCACAACAGAACAAAACCTGGTAAAACATGCTCAGATGAAAGAGCACAGAGTGAGTTTGGTAGTCTGATTTGATACAAAGTCAGTTCAAAGATACTGGGGGACTGTGGTAAGGTTGGTCATCACAGGGTTAAATCCCAGGTTCTGCTGTCCACATCCTGAATATCCTTGGAAATGATACTTAATACCAGTATGGTGTTAGGTGTTATAAGAGACCAATCAGAGATCTCACCAAGACTGTGTTTGTGTTTTAGTCAGTCACTGCCACACACTCAAGCTTCAAATGAACACACATAAATTATGAACGAGCATCAGTTCATGAAAATGTTCAACCGAGGGGCAAGTTAAGCCTCTGGAATAGATTGGGGTTTAGATACACTTAAGCTGTATCCAGGAGATGAACTGGCACCTTTTCAGCTATCTCTCCACTTCACACATAAACTGCTCTTTGCTGGACTTGAGCTGGACCCTCTCTCTTTGTTACAAGGCACGTACCCACTGACTGAGCCACTGTCAAAACAATGAGTAAACAAAGAAAAAGAACATGGACACACAAACACCCACCTAACTCTCTCTCTCTTTATATATATATATATATATATATATATATATATATATATATATATTAAATCTGATGAATACAGATTTAATAGCATGCTGACCTTCTTTGTGACAGTGTACTTGATTGTATACGACTGAGACACTAAAGTGAATTAAAGTGATTTGGCAGTTAATCCACGATTGATATACTTATACACAAATGCACAAACTGCAGTGATGACGTTTTTGTAGTTGGACTAAATTAATTAAAAGAGCCCTAATCCCAACCTCCCTCTCGCTCTAAATTTATCCTGATCCCCAGACCTATGACTGTGTTCAATGCAGAGGTCAGTCTGCAGTTAAATCCATCAGTGGAGTGAGACTAATCGTGTGAATATTTAATAGTTCTATTTCTTTGCATAACTGCCACTGAGTCACTGTGATCTCAGTGCACTCTGTGTGTGTTCGCATTTTCGAGAGTTTATATGTGTGTGTGTGTGTGTGTGTGTTTGTTTGTGTGTGCATGTGTGAGTCTGTGTATGTGTGTGCAGGGCAGTTAAAGCTGCCCATCTTACAAACAGAGGCAGTGATTCCTTAATGAGAGGCTGTTGAGCAGAGGGAGAAACTCCTCTGACCTTTACAAGTTAGAAAGTGAGGGGAGGAGATAGAGGAGAAACCAATTAATGTGCAAGTTTTCATGTAGTGAAATAAATCCCTTGGGATTACATCTCAGACTTGATGGGCTGAAAGAAGTTTCAGGGTTTCTGACTCTAATGCGTCTGAACAAGATATTTTTATTTTTGTGGCCAGTTTAATCTAAACAGCTCTTTGAATTCAGTTTAGTAGATGCATCAGATGAAAAAGATTAAACAAAAGATTGATAACAAAAAATATATATATTACTTTTGTTGACCATCATTGATTTCATTTGCATCGCAGGCATTGAGGTGTACTTAAGGTGTACCAAATCACTTTTCATTCATTTTCTCAGATTATAACAACATATGTTTACTTTGTGATTTAAAACTTTGCATACATGTAGTATGGACACCAAACTTTGTAACTTTGCAGTTTTTGTTGTAAATGTGGAAAAGCATGATATTCCTCTTTTAATTCTTTTTTTCTTTTTACTGTGTGCCAGTCTTAAAGCTCTAAATCGAGAGGAAGAAATTAATATATAGACATCCATAATATGACTGAAAACTGCTCAAATCTCAGACCAACGCAGATATGCCAGACCTAAGTTTATGTGGCAGATTTATTAAGATTCTGACCTAAGAATTATAGGGCTCTCCTTACTGGTTTCTCTGCACTTCTGGCAAAGTGGAACGGCATGACTCCAACAGCATGCAAAGTGACACCCACAGCGAAGCGGGATAACCATGGACACAATATACAGTATTTATATATGTATGATGTCTATGGGGGTAACACTGCTCTGCTGCTCGACCACAATAGAGGAAGTGGGACCCAAACATCAAGCTCTACGCTCGGCCAATGAAGACTGTATCCCGCACAGTGTCTTGTGGGGCTTACTGCAGAAGTGTAGGGTGGGTGGACTGTGTCTGTGTCTGCATACTCAGCTTCATGTCAGACACTCGTCAGGGTTGTCACTGATTCTGTTTGGTGTAGCTAGGGGGCCACAGACTATCATCTCGGCTTTTGTGCCGATGATTGTATTTTGTTTATTTCTTTGGGCTCTGACCTTCAGCAGGGGCTGTACAGAGCTGAATGCTGAGCGGCTGGGATGAGGGTCAGCACCTCCAAGTCTGAGGCCATGGTTCTCTATAGGACACATCCAACTGAGGTGGAGACTCCAGAGTACTAGAATGCACTAAAGGGATTATATATCATGTCTAGCCTGCAAATGTCTTGAAATCCCCCAAGAGGAGCTGGAAAGTGGTGCAAGGGAGAGGGGAGTCTTGAGCAAAGTGCTGTTTTCGGGGCTTGGAGAGATGCTTAAGTTAGCATCCACATCACTATGTACCGTCTGTCTGAAGAATGCAATAATTCTGAATTGGGGTGCTGAACATTCAAGGACAGTTCGGCACTCCATGACCAGTTTTTTTAATGTTTTGTTGGGGGCAAACACAATGGAAAGAATCCAGAACCCCAGGTTGTCAAAACCATCCTGTGCAAAACTGGCAGGGTATGAGTGGCAAGCACTCACAACCAGAATACCAGAATCAGTGGTGCCTCATCAGCACACGTGTATGTTGTGAGATAGATAGAGGAGTAAGCGGAGAGTCCCGCTTATAGCAGAGGAGCGAAGAGATACATTTTTCTTGAAAGTAATGAAATGATTGCAAGCTTTAGAGTCTGAAATTGCGCAAATTATATTTTATAGGCCATTTTGATCAAAATAAATATTTAACATTTATATATTAATCTATGACTTCAATTCCTGGGTTAGGATCTCATTGGCAGGGTGGGGGCATCCGTTGGCAGGGCAGGGCACCCTGCCAAATACACTATAGGGGGAACACTGATATACTGTATGTATGTATGAATATATGGGTGGCATTAATAACAAAAATGTCTGCTTCAAACCACAGGTCAGAGATGACATCATTTGAAAGGTTTTTTGAATATGTTTTTTTTTTTTATGAAAATGTTGAAATCATTTCAGTGCATGTGGTGGAAATTAATTGCTTCGTTGGAACAAATCCATTAAAAGCTGTTACATAACAAGAATGATAGCTCTTATGCTTCTGCAGGATAATTAACACACTTAAAAGCAGCATAATCAGCATGAAATGGCCTGTATGTTGTACCCAAGAGTATCACTGTGCTTCCTTTAAATGCAGTCCATTGATCTGCACCCACCAACAATTAATCAGTTTTACCCCTCTCTCTTACCTATTTTTTAACACTCATCTCAGGTCAATATGTTAATTTATCTCCTCCCCATATCAAGGTTTTTCTTGTCATACATTACAGCAACAAGGAACAAGCTTGCAGGATCTTCTTGTTTCTTTTTTTGTTTCTTGTTTGTTGTGCTGGAGGAAAGTAAGTGGAAAACAAGTTTCCCTTTGCTGACAACAAATCCAACATTTGTCATTATGTTTGTCAGAAATATATGATAATTAGGTTGAAATATGATTAAATTTAAAAGATAAATAAATAAAAAAAGGTCCTTAGAGAACTTGACCAGCAGCCCTTAAATCTATGGATTCAAAGAGTCTGGGGTGTTATTCAGGAACAAAAAATCAGAAACATATTAAAGCTTTAAAGATCATCTTTTGCTAAACAAGTCTGGCCTTAGTTTATCAACGTAATAAAATCTTTTTGCAAACTCAGGTCTAACCCAAACCCTGACATATTTCTCCTACTTTTCCCAGAGGGATTTGAACCTTTCCAGCTTTTGGTTCAAGTAGAAGTTAATCTTTTCCATCATAGGACATGATAAGATAAGATGATAAGATAAGAAAAGATAAGATACTCTTTTATGAATTCCACAAGGGGAAGTTCCCATTTACAGTTCATCCCATCACAGAAACAAGAGAACTGTCGGGTTGCCACAGACCGGCGCCCCGTTTTCTTAAGACATCATGTACATCTTCATGGTCGCATCCAGCTAATTATTTCCCCTTGGTCAAGCTTTCATCTGATATTTTTTGTTGATTGCCATTTTCCCTGCAGCTAGTAGTATACCCATTAAATCTATGTCAATATATTGTATATAATATAATATTAAATGTTCTGTAGGTGGTTCTTAAAGCAGTAGAAGGTTATATGATGTTTGATTGATTTAAAAAGGCAGTGAGTTCATTTCTTGCATTGCTCTATGTGTTACTGAAGACTGAGATGATGTAGTTTTGGATTTCAGTCAGGTAAAACAGCCTCCAGCAGCATGTCTGATTGAGTAATAGTGTGTGTCTGTGGAGTCTTAGTCATTATTACATTTCTTAGAGCATCAACAAACTGTACAGTCATCTATTTTTAACATCTGATGGAGACGGTTGTCACACACCTTTACTCTCGGTTGCCATTGATAGTAATGGTAGTAGTAGATGTCTTTCACCTGCTTTATCTGAGATTTTTTTTTTTTTAGAAGACGAAATGAGAAATTCCAACAAAGTACTGGTCAATTTTGACACATTTGATATTTCTAATTGTATTTTAGATACCAAGACATGGATATCAAAGATTTTTTTCCTTTTCAACTGAGACAAAACTCAGCCTTGGGTCTTTAATACTAGTGTTTGAAGAGAGGAACTGAATACTGAGCTCACAGAACTTTCTTTTAACCTGTGTCAGCAGGTCAAGAATCTTGGAGTGATATTTGATTTAGACCTCAGTTTTGAGTCACATTTCCTCACTTGAAAAACATTGCTACAGTGAAACAGTCACTCTCTTAAACCAAGAAACACGAATTCATACATTTATTACATGCAGATTATTGTAATGCTCTTCTTTCCAGTCTCTCTAAAAAGGACAAATCTCAGCTTCAACTGCTGCAAAACTGAGAGATGCAAAGATGCTGCCAAAAACCAGAGAGAGGGCCCACATTATGCCACTTTCAAAGTCTTTGGATTTGCTCCCAGTATCTTTTGGAATTGATTATAAGATTTCTTCATCCTCATCGGTCTTACTCTTACTCATTGATCAGATTTGCTCATGATGTTGTGAGAGCAGTCTTGAAGCCTCACTCCAATGAAAATCATGTTTTTCTTGTTGTCTACATGTTCATATGGCATTTTTCTGATGCTACAGGACATATCACGAGAAAAGTAAGTGAAATATTGCATTTATGAGTATTTCTGCATTCAAATTGCTAAGAATCTCTGGCAGACCCAAACAGCAGGCTCAGATACAATAAGATTTCCTATGTAGCAAATCCGAGCTCCGCCCCCAGAGCCCCGCCATGCAGGCCACAATCGGAAAAGTAGAGACGATGATCGTGGATGAGCATGTGCGTACAGGGATATCAATCCTCGTAAGAAAACTAGTGATGATATAAACTTTCATCGTGTCCCCAAAGCTATAAGTGTCTGAGTGCTAAATAGCTTCTATGTTACTTGCCACGCCTACTACACGAGCAATGTTAGGCTGCAAGCTAGCGTGAAGAGGAGTGTGCAGAACCCATGACTCAGAGGTGAATTGCTAATGAGCTACTGGAGCTCTGCAGAAGAGAAGTCCTTGAAAATGACACGGGTAACCATAGCCACAGGAACATATTCTTAACAAGGGGGGCTGAGAAAAAAAAAAGCTCTGCCCTGCACTTGCAACTCACTGCATTAATGATTTAAAAATTCCCGCACAGTAATTAAGACTGCAAAAATCTTTACTTAGACAACAAAGGGAAATACATAATGGAACCAGAACAAACTAGAAAAGCACTCGGAGAGCGCAGACCTCCGCCAAGCAGCTCATGTCCCCCCTTATATTGTGATTCACACCAAAACTTTTACTGTTACGTGTCTTTTATTAACTTTTATTTGTGTTTAAACTGGTATGTTCACTGTTCATAATGTTCCTAAAACAACAAAGCTCATATTAGATAGATAAATGCATGATTTATTATGCAATATTTGTGAGCGTACACTTCCTTGTATCTTCATTGGTTATCTTTCAGCATTGAAAATTCCAACGACACCCTTATTTTTGTGTGTTCTGGATCACAGTATCCGGAATTTTGTCTGGATCAGGATCAACCTTTGACACCTCATAAAACTCATTGAGATCCTTTTGTGTAATTTTTTACTAAAGACTCTGGCCATTTTTATAGAGTTAAATGCAAAAATTCCCAAATTTGCCCTATCTCACAATGATAAAGAATCCTTCAAAAAATTCCTGGATCCAGAAGGCGATCCGGATCACCACCAAAATGTAATGGGATCCTCCTGGGGCTGAGACGCACCTCTGGTGAAAATTTCAGGTCAATCCATCTGTAACTTTCTCCGTAGAGTTGCTAACAGACAAACAAACAAACAAACCAACGCTACCGAAAACACAACCTCCTTCGCGGAGGTAACAATGTGCCCGTATAACTGTCCATGGTGCTGATCCCCTTGTCAATGGTAAACAATTCGTCACAGCTGCTGTTAATGTGACTGTAACTCCATGAGCAAGGGCGCAGCCTGTTGCGCGGCACAGCATTTTAAAAGGAAAGTGTCATTCAACTCAAAATGTGGCCTTCCTCTCCGGAATGGTGCTGATGAAGCTCCTCAGTAGGCTGCCAATGTCCAGACTGTCCATAACATCTGCATGAACATGCCTGAGAGCGATGTGCGTCAGTCTTTTTTGTGTCATAGTTGTGCGTAACCATGTCTTCAGGCTAGTGCTGGACGATAATTCGTTAACAATATATATCGATCGATAGACGTGTGCTGCGATAGAAAAAAAACGGGTCGATAAAAAGTTCGATAGAAAAACACAGTTTCCCTTTCTTTTTCATCATAGCCTATCATGTAGCTTTTGCTACAGTCATTACTTCCTCCCAACCAATCACAAACGCAGACTCAGGTACGCTACGGCACCAAGCCCAGCCCCTATCAAACCACAACAGACAGCACGTGTATTAGAAAAAATGATACAGCAAGGAGAAGCGGAGGACATTGTCAGTAGTTCACCAGCATGGCAATGTTTTGGTTTTTAGAAGTCTGACAAAAAGCGAACAGCGGTCGTTTGCAAAATTTGCAGAGAATTAGTAAAAACCAAGTCTGGTAACACAACCAACTTGTTTTACCATCTAAACCGGTCACACCCACAGGAGTACGAGCTGTGTCGGCCGCGCCGCGGCTCCACGTCGTCGGAGGAGGAATCCTCTGGAACCGCTGCCAGCACCAGCACGAAGCAAGTGAAGCAGACCAAACTGGACTTCGTTTCTTGCCATAATACGACAAAGCGTCCGAGCGGCATAAGGACATCACCCATGCAGTAACATGCTGCATAGCGAGGGACATACTGCCAATAACTACCGTTGAAAAGCCTGGCTTCGACCAGCTTCTAGCCACTCTCGACCCGCGATATGAAGTGCCCGGCCGCAAGTTTTTCTCAAACACAGCGCTTCAGGCATGAAAATGGGTCAGGGGTTGAAAAGGTGAGAAGAATGCACCCCTGCATCCCGTCCACTCATTAGCTTCTTAAAGTGGAAGAAAATGAGCTCATATTTTACAAAGACGTGAGTATTTGGATCATGGCTACTAGCAGGGGGTGCATTCGGCAGGGGTGCATTCTACGACACAACACCGGCGTCCTGCTTCTCGTGCTCAGTTTGCGTATCAAGTCAATCACATGATAATTAAAAAAAATAAATCTCCCGACCCCGGGAGAAATATTTCAGTGTTCAGACACCAGGCTGTGGGCAGTTTCTCACACAGTTAAAACTGGTAGTATGTTATTCCCACCTAAAGCTATTCTGTTTATTTATATATTTGTTTGTTTTGTTTATTTTCATCAAAAGACTATTTAAATATTTATTTATCAGATTTTCTGGTCACTTTAGTCTTTATGTTTGTCAGTATTTACTGACGTCACTCAGGCCCCTTAAGTTGATTTCTTTTTTTTTTTTAGTTCTTTTTTAAAAAACTTTCAGTTGTGGTAAAATAAAAAAGGTGGTTGAATAAAGGTTTGAATTTGAATTCAGTGCTTCTGTGTTCTTTATTAAAAGTAGGTCATTAAGCAATAGCATATAACATCCAGGGCTGCAATTAAAATATATGTTAAATAATTATAATAATTATATCGATAATTATCGATATCGATCAATATGATTTATTTTTTATCGATATGCTTTTTTTCTATATCGTCCAGGCCTACTTCAGGCCGCACAAAGTGGAAAATGTTCTCTCTGATGCTGCAGCTGAGATGGGGAGACATAGGCGTAGTTTGATGAGGTTTTCAGCTTCTTTGAAAAGAGTCTTCGTCTGTGGATGGAGTTTAGACATATTTGCAGCTATGTCTTGTCCTGTGTCGCCAGGCGAGTCGCCGAGGACGTCTCCGATCATTTTTAGCTGAGTCTCCAGTTGGTCATCAAGGCAGCCAAAAAGTAAAAAACACTGAATGTGGGTTCCTTGCACCTTCCTTTGCACTTTGACAGGGACCATCTTCTCCCTAAGAGCTGCTGTTTTCATGCCATCTTGGTCAAATCTCCTCTTCATTTCCTCTGTAATCAGGTGCACTGCTTCATAAAACTCACACCGCCATGAGTGTTGTTCTGCTGCCTCTGGATCTGTTGTGTGCCGGTAGTGGACTGGGGTTTTTCTCATCCTATGCCCTTCTGGCATTTTCAGTCCAGTTGTGGATACCTTGTGCAGTATGTTCTCCACCACCGCATCATCTCTGCTGAGAAAGCGCTTCCATGCGCTTTCTCAGCAATTCGATGCACTCAAGGGCACCCGTGAGCTGGCTTTGGTGTGTTTTAAACTTCTGGCCACCGACTCACATGGCTCAAAAAGTGCTTCAGAGCACAGGAGGCCAAAGTAGGTTTTCACTTTCAGCGCCTTCTTGTACAGCTCTCCGATCTTGGCTCTGGTCTCTCCTCTCACACTTTTGTCATCCTTAAGCTGCTCCAAAGTTTCAATAATCTGTCTGTAGGCACTGCACACACGCTTGATGGCTATTGTTCGTATGCACCCTCTTGTCGGTCATACTGCCAGTATGGTAACTACTGCATCACAGCCAAACATGGACTCGTAGAGCTCCTTGGGTTTGGATGAAAGTTCATGGAGTCAGCGATCAAACTCACTTCTCAGGCCATCTCTTGAAAAACTAAGTTAAATGAGTGGTTGGAACAGTGCACGAACAGAGACTCAGAGCATATTTTTTTCAGCCACGCTTGAACACCCGTAAACCGTCCGGATGTGTTACTAGCTCAATCAAAACAGTATCCCTGGAGACGTTCAATTGGAATGTTTAGCCTGAGAAAAACATCCCTGATGCACTTGAACAGTATCTCTCTGCTGCTGTCAAGAGCATTGTAAAATCCAGGGAAATCAGAATGAGTCTCCATGTTCTCGTCCACATATTGCAGCATTAATGAAAATTGTTCCATTGTACTAGCGTCTGTGGTCTGTGCTGAGAGTCCATAGTAGGGACAACTTGCTGCACCTGCATGGGACACAATCATGCTCTGAATGGCGCAGGCATACTGCTGAATGACTTCATTCTGAATTGTGACCGAGAGCCAGTTATCTCTCCTAAGAATCCATTCTCTCTCTTTTGGGAGGTTGTAGGTACTTTCCAGCATAAGTTCATACAAAATGCCACCCTGGCTGCTGTCACCCCGAAAAGCCAACCCCTTCTTTCCCAGGAAGAGCACTGACCTGAACATCAGTTCCAAGACATGTCTCTCTGTATTCTGGGCAGGCAGCATCAGATAAAAGTACATTTATTGGGGTTGTTTTTAGAGCAGATATTTTTTGCAGGGCTCGCTGTGAGGCTTAGACTTCTCATGCTGTTTGAATTTTTCTGTGGCTTTCCGCCAGTTTGTGAAGCCTCCTTTGACAAAACAGCAGTCCTGCTGCACACTCTTTTCTTGAATTAGACCTTTCTCCAGTGCTTGGATACACCTAAAACAAACAACGCGGTCACCATCCTCAATATAATGGAGCCATCTCCATTTGCTAAACCAGCTTGCATTGAATGACCTACAAAACGTTTCTTTACCTAATGATCTTCCCACTTACTAGCATTTTGACCTGGGACATTGAATTGAGTTGCAGATGCACTGATGTCCCGGTCCCGGGGTCACAATTTGGGTGCTGCTGCTGTTTTGGTCATTTTCAGGGTGGGTGGATTGGGTTGTGAGTCTGCCTCCTCCAACTCTTGGCTGTGCCTTTTGTTCTGAGGCTTCCCAAAGAAGTCAAAAATCCTTTTTTGCGCCATCGCTGTGGTCAGTGCTGACAATGATAAAGTGACTGGACGTGACACTTGACCTTACTGTGGTCATGTGACTAGCATGACATAAATTTTATGATGAACGTTAAGCCAGACCGTGAACATTTATAAAAATTCATGTTTTCAGTTTACTTTTAGCAGTTTTTCCACTTTATTTAATGTATTTATTTTTGGGTAATTACTAATGCTGTCAAAATTATCACGTTGTTAACGTATTAACGCAAGCCGAAATTAATGGCATCAATATTTTTAACAACTAACGCTTAGAGTGACCAAACAAATATTTGTAGTTTTTTATTCGACCTGGGCGCTGTAAGAAACCCTGAGAAGAACTACAGTTCCGCCTTCAACCGGAAACAAGATAGTAGCTCGCATGCAGGGTCACACAAATGTGTTGTCTTGCCCGCCGGTCAGCTCATATTAAATAACATTGTTGGCTGGCCAGGTTGTTGTGCGAGTTGTACTTGGCGGCGAAATGGATCTTCTCTATATGTAGGTTCAGGTTCAAGGACCTGAAATGTCTCAGTAAACCAGAGAGGGCTCAGGTGTGGAATTCAGTTCGCGCCTTGCTTCAGCAGATGCAGAAGGAGACACCTGCACAGCGGGACAATCAAGTTACATCTGAGCCGGCTACGAAGAAACCTGCTCTCATGCTTACACAGGATTCCTCATCTGACGAGGAGGACAGCGTTGAACAATGTCTGCAGCACTACTAGGCAGAGCCTCTTCTTGGCATGGATGACTCTCCCCAGGAATGGTGGTGCACTCATGAAGCATCACACAGTGAGATGGCTCACCTTGCGCGCAAGTACTTGGCGACACCTGCGACCTCAGTACCTTCTGAGAGGCTTTTTTCACTGTCTGGACATGTTGTTCAGAAAAAGAGAGCTTCCCTCCTTTTTGAAAATATCAATAGGCTTGTCTGTTTGAGTAACTGGCTTAAAGCAAAGTAGAAGACTAGCTTAGCAGTTCATTCTGTTTTCATGTTCATTTTCTATGGAGACAAATGAGATGCTGAGTTGTTTGACAGAAAAGCACTATAGCCTATAGACTGCTAGTACCGTATATATCAAAGGGAATTTAAGATAATGAAAGTTCAAACCATGGTTACTTGCACTATAGGCCGAGTCCTAGTTTACACACTTTTTTTTTACTTAACCCAGGTTTTGATCCCTTAAAAGGGTTGTTGAATGGGCTGTTTTTATTTGTGATTTTGTGAAATTAATTTGAGGTCACTTTGAGCCAACTGGACCTTCCTCAGTAGGCTAATTAATAAAAACATTACCTCAGGGCCATAGCCATTTCATCCCAGAGTGGGAAGGTCATTCAGACTGTTGAAGAACCATACTAACAGACATGGTTGCAGAGCACTCTACACAGTGTTCCAGTGTGAGATTTACTTACAAATGTGAAAAAAAAACTGTCAATATGAGAATGTTACAGATTGTAGAAAACACTACTGATGCTGCTGCCTGTTAAAGCTGTTGCCAATTAAACATGAAAAAAGTGATATGTTTCAATTGTGAGTATTTAATTGAGAATTCAAGGGACATTTTGGATGTGCGATTAATTTGCGATTAATCGCAGGTTAACTATGGCATTCATGTGATTAATCACGATTTAAAAAAATAATCGATTGACAGCACTAGTTTTTATTAATTAGCCTACTGAGGAAGGTCCAGTTGGCTCAAAGTGACCTCATATTAATTACAAGACTAGCTTCTAATTAATGAAGCTAGTCTTCAAAAAGGGTTACACAAAAATGTAATTACTAATTACATTTTTGGGGTGCTGCACTGCCACCAGCAGGGGGTGCTGCAGCACCCCCAAAACCCCTACTTCCCGTGTTACCTAAGATAATGCGATTTGGGCTAAAAACTTCATAATCACAACTTAAAGACCAGATAACACTTTAAGTATTAAAAAAAAACAATCGGAGTGGGGGTCAGTGGGCTTCTAATTCTGCTAAAAGTCAGAACAAAGAGTCATGGTGAGAAAACTTTTTATTGCTACGGCCCACATCTGTGGAACAGATGAAGACCTGAGGGTGGTGCAGAGTATTAATACTGTTTAAGGCAAAATCAAGATCTGCCTCTGTAATGTTTGAATGTTATTTTACAAGTCGCCTTTTTATCACTCGATAATATTATTTTTTAACATTATTCATCATGCGTTCTTTTTCTAGTTCTAGTCAGTACTCTAGCTGCAGTGTTTTGAACCAGCTTAAGAGTCTTTGAAGACTTACAGGGACAGCCTGATAAAAAAGGGATTACAGTAATCCATCCTCGAGGTAACAAACGCCTGGACTAGTTTCTCAGCATCAGTCTGAAATAAGATGTGTTTAATTTTTGCAACATTGCTTTGGTGGAAAAAAGGCTGTCCTTGAAATCTGTTATATATGAGAGTTGAAGGACAAATCCTGAACAAGTAAAACTCCCATATTCCTTAAAGTGTCTTTTTTTTCCAGGCTGGTGTCATCTAAGGTGGTTATATTTTTAGAAAATGTCTCTCTGGGGTGTTTTGGGGCCAATAACAGTAACAGTACGCCTCTATTAGGCTAGTTGCCAGAGCAGGCACTGCAAACAGCAGTGATGTGACAGCTGAGGTTTAGTTTTAAGTCACTGCCAACTCTAGAATATGTGAGAAAAGGAGGACTCAACAGCAAGACATGTTTTGTTGAAAATATGCTTCTTATACCAGCTGTTAAATATGATCCTTTTAGAGAACAAATCATCTTGAAAAGAGAGGCAGGGTGCTATAGTTCATATTATGGTATCATTATTTTCATAAAAACTTGAGCACAAGACTGACTTGTGACATTAAACCACATCCCTACACACATGTGCTTCTATGCCTAAGCCTCGTGTGTGAGCTCTTGAGCATGCACAGTTTTGAACATCCTGACTGCTACCTGTTCTCATGTCCATGTCTGTGTTTATCTCCAGAATCAATCTAATGCAGCTTCTTTGAATTAAAACAAGAGGAAGAGGGGTGCATTTTTATACAAGGCACAACAAGAAAAGCTGTGTTAACCAGAGATACTATCAATAAATCAGGGATCCTACTAAAATTAGAGGATTAAATTACTTTGAATTATTTTTAAAATCTGGTGGGGCTTAACCAGCATGACGACTCTTTTAAAGCCAAACAAATATCCCTTTGGAGCCTCTACCTTTCAAATTACTGACAGACACTTTTCTGCGCAAGTTTGTTTTGAGCCTCATTAAAAAAAGCAAAGTGAGAGTAAAAGCAGATGAAATGTGTGTGAATCAGGACAGTTTCCCTCCTGCTGGCTACTTTTTGCTGCTTTCAGCAGTGAAGGACTTCCACAGTAACATCAAAGTTTTCCCCTCTTTGTTTACAGGAACTTTTTTAAGGGGAATGTTGATCATGAATTTTTTTATTTATCTTCAATTGCTCCTGTAGGTCTAAGTCTTGTTAAATTAATAGCACTTCACCACCATAAAATGGCACAGTACCTGACAGGGCTGTTTGCAGAGTTCAATAAAGGACAAGGTTTATTTTTCCACTAGAAGGAGAGCTGATTAAATTTGTATGAAAAGAAATGAAAGCATTGTTCTGTGGGCTTGTTTCTGAGTAATGGGTGAAAGAAAGTAATCACACCAGATGACCCTGTTTCTTTCCTCTCATTTCTCAGAATATATTAGAATATTCAACTGCCATACACACCTATGCACTTTCTCTGAGAGTTTTCATATTTAATAACGATGTCAAAGGCTTGGAGGCAATCTTGTACAAACTGAATGTGTATGTTCCACATTGACCTTAATTGTTATAAGTCTGCACATTTATTTGACTGGACACTTGTATTGATCTGCTCTCTGAGACCACAGGCGAGCTGCTGATTGAACTTGTGGTCAACACCGACAATGTTCCTGCAGGAAGCACTTAACTGAGTCAATACTGATCATTTTTTATTCCAGGTGTCTGAGGCAAAATTACAGTGAAATGTCTTGTAATGCAGAAATGACACTTTGTGCATCTCTGACGTCCACCTGTGTTTGTCACTGAAAATTATGATGCCAGGTTGATGTTTTTTAATGAGCCAATAATCAATCATTGGAATTGACCAATCATCGTCCTATATCTTATAAACCAGAACTGTGGAAGAATATTCATGAATTAACTAAGACCGTCTAATTTAACCACAGTATCAGGTCTCTAAGAAAAAAACAACAAACTCCTAATATAGTTTACAACAAGCTCTACACAGATTGTAAGAGCCAGAGTCTAGTTTTTGCTCCATACTTCTGCAGTACCACAGGGTGGTGCCACCTTTCTGTTCTGGTTTATGATAAGACATTGTGAAGGGTTGGTACAGGTAGTGTCTGGTCCTGCATGATAAGTAGATATAGTGCTGTGTAAAATACAGCTGCCGTGTGGAAACTCCTGTCCTGTGATCTAAGAACTCTGATATTTGCCCACTATTCTGGAGATACTGCTAAACTGTTAATGACCATAAACTCTCTCCACCTTTACCAACTGTTACAAGATATATCTCTATTTCACTATCTAATTTGATGCATATACAATCTCTGCATATCAGACTGTATACATAAATATATCTTTGTATATTCCTGTACCTGAGATAACCACAGTCTTCAGATATATGATCTCTGTAGATATAAATAAAGGTCCACCTGAATTTAACTAAAATCTCTGTGTATAATCCATAGACTGTATATACTATGGACAACATGGCTCCTCCTTCTGTCATTATACAGATTTGATGCCAAAAAGATCTCGGTATTTCTAGGACTTTCTCCACTTCCTGGAACCGGCACTTGTGCAGCAGTGTTGTACACATTCGGCAGGGGAGTCGCCAAGAGTCGCTGTGATGACATTCAGCTCAAACAGTGTATCCCCCAAGAGAGCTATGCAATCTTTGTACGCTCATAGGCTGTATCAAGTGTCAATCATAGAAAACATGAACCCCCTAATAACTTTTAAAAATGGAGCTGCACAGCAAAAAAGAGGACTAGAGCACAAACTGGTTTTAAAGTAACTACATGTCAACATCACAAGCAGGGGGAGAAAATTTTTTATCCTGTGTAATTAATTTCTTAAGTTTGTCCACAGCCCCATAGGGATTGCTGGAGGAGGCAGGATTTATGATCTATACTGCAGCGCGTCACCAGAGGGTGCTGTTCTCTGGGTGGCTTCACCCAGTGAGGAGGCAGGCGGCGTCCATTCTATATACAGTCTATGTTATGATCCATTGAAAAAATTAGCCTGTACTACCATACATTTATGTACTTCACTATTATTTCTTCATACTAGCTGGAAAAACCATTATGCTGCTGTGATGGTTCTTGATATACAAATTTTGAATGAAAAAAAGTATGAATGAAAATGAATGACAGATAAAACAAATGAATGCCTCAACCCTAAAAGGACAAAAGAACTACAGAACTGAACAGTGTGGGAATTACTGTATCAAAGCCAACAATAAAATTGAAAATCCAGGACACCTGTACGTTGAGTCTGATGTCACCCAAACTTCCCATGACGTGATGGAAATTAGAGGAATTTACTGAAAAGAGTATTACAATATTATACTGGGTGATAAGTGATAAATAACTGTTGGGATGACAGAAATGTCAAACAGTGTAAGCCAAGTTTTAACTCATATATAGCTGGTGCAACCCTATGCTGAACCTCAATCAGCTATCTCAGTTTGGAGAAACTTCTGGTACAGGTTGAATTGGATCAAAGTAACCTTGGACTGACCTGAGGGTTATTCCCTCATGTACAGCTTTCTACGAGTGAATTTTTTTTTGAGGTTGCAACCTTTTAAGTCCCTCCAATGAGATCTCAACTGTTGCACTTTGCTTCTAAATTTTTGGCATGTTCTAACCCTTAAACTAGAGATTTAAGGCGGGTTTTTTTTACCCTGTCTATACTTAAACTTCCTGTTTGAAACTTTTAACTAGCTTTGAAAAAATTTCTAGTTTCTGCAACAGCAAATAAGCCCATCTGTCTGAGATAAGCTATTTCTAAATAGTGAAAACAGGGAAAATGGCAGCCAGTGGTCGGGTTGGGACCACAAACGAAATGGCTTACAGCACTCAGACCAGAGACGACACGCATGTTTTTTTCTCTTTATTTTGCACTGAAAACGCGCATATTACTGTCACTACACAAGTGGTGGCAATGTCTTGCAGCAGGAGACTCCTGCAAACACTGTGTCATGCTACAGCCGTAGCCACCGAGTGAGAAACTCCTCCATACCAGAGACAGACAGGCAGAGCATTTCTGTGTCACTCACCTTAGTTGTCCTGCTGCTCCACGTCTGTCTCACACTCCACAGTGGGCTGACCCAGACTTGCTTCCCATTTTAAATACATTTACAATGTAAATTGCTTCAAACTGCTCATCAAAAAAGGTTGGTTTCTGAAGCCCTGACGTGCGAGCCAGATAAGAGTCTTTACGACAATACATGATAAAACACCACTGCTTTTGTCCCTAGTGGCTGCCAAAATCAACAGAAAATGAAAACTCCATCCAGCTGCTTTTAAAATGTAAGCCACTCATCTCTACTTGGATGTTAAACTTTTTCCATTCACATTAAATTCAACATTTTGAAAATTAAATGAAACATTTCTAAAGTAAAGTACAGTAGGGTCTTTTTCTCTCTGCATGCTCCTCTGACAAGGGGTAGATGCAACCCTGGCACTAGCTGTAGTTAGACTGGGCTTGAAAGCAGGGGTTAGACTTCTTTGGCCCCTGCTTTACTAAAGGCATTTTGACAGCTGGGGTATAACAGGTATCAGATCCTGGTGTTACGCAGGAAATACATTTTTCTTTTTTTACAATGAACAGTTGAAGTGATTAAAAGTAAGACATATCTTGAAGCCTTTCCAGTAGAGCGGAGGAGGAGAGGAGGTACGTGTATGACCATGTGTGTGTGTGTGTGTGTGCAGGGGTCCTTGGGGAGGAAGAGAGCAGAGGGCAGCTGTAGCTATTTCTAATAGGTTTCTACAGTCTGTCTCTGGAGAGCACTGACACATATACACACACACACACAGACTCATTATTGCTCTCCTATTGTTCTCCAGGTTGTTTGTAACCTTTGCTCCACCTCACAACATGAAAATAGCTTAGAAAAAATACTGAGGGAAAAAAGGACAGAGGGAGGGAAGAGGAGGAAAGGACAGAAGGAGAACTCTGGAGAGGGAGGCTTGACTTTAAAGGCTTCCAGCAGAAACTGTTCAGCTGGTTGGAAGCTGCTGGTAAAATACATCTTTCAAGATTGTGTTTGGTACCTGATGGACATATTTTACCTAAAACATTCAACTTAAAATGTAGCAACGTCAAGGTCTTACCTTAACAGATAAATGTAGGTATAAATGCAACAGTAGTAGAGGAGACATGGGTGCAGACATGGATGCAGTGGAGACATTGGGGAGGACTGAGCCATTTATCTACATTTAATTACTGATAGACTATATTTCCACAGCAGTCATGGTCAGAGTGGGAAGCTCCAAAGTTAACATCCTGGGCTCTATTTTCGTCCCTGCTGTCAGCGCAGCAGAGGATGGTAGACCCCGCGCAGTGGTATTTTCATCTGGCAGAACACGGTGCACAGCCAGTGTGGTATTTTCATGGACTGAGGCGCACTGAGGTCCACCAAGCTAGGCGTAGTGGCGCGGCAGGGGAAGGTGTCAACAGAATCAGCTGGCGCAGTGACATTTCTGTGCCCGCCAACAGCGTAGAAAGTGCGCTGAAAGCTTGCCAATTCAAACCTGGTCAGCTTTCAGCGCAGGCGGAGCACAGCTGGTCTAGTGGTATTTTGGTAGACCAGCGGCATATCGGCATATGTCACAGTTGCCTCACTGGCAGGTTTCCACAGTGTCAGGAGCATTTTAGTGCAATAAATAATCAACAACAACTAATAATCTGAGTCAGCACATACATTTAGATCTATATATATATATTCTGATCTATATCTGATCTGATGAGCGCCTTTGGCATGCGTTTGGACACTCAACTTGGCTGAAATAACACAGCTTAAACCCCATTAAAGTAAATTAAATATCCAGTAAATAGACATACATCATGAAGCGAACAAGATATTTAATTCTTCTCCCCCCCTTTTCTATCTTCCTCTTCCTCTTATTTCTTGCGCAGCTCAACCTGGACATGTCTCCATGTCCTCTCTCCGTCCTGCTGCAGCAGCTGAACAGATGATTTGTTTCAGTGATCAGATGAGTTATTTACTTTAAGCCTACATACGGGTATTATAATATTCAGTTTTGTGAGCCAAATTTATTTTATATGCCAACATCTATGAAAGAAAGAGCCAGGCCACGGAGCGCGATGCGTCATTTATGCACAGATGGTTCTGATTTTAATGCCATTATTGGAATTTATGTTGTGATCTGTGCGCACAACCCACCTTTGTCACATGAGGTTTGAATATATGCAACTTTATGTGAGTGTCTTTATTTGTGGAAAGGGTGTTTGTCTTACCAGTGGGTCCAACATTACACACACCAAATCCATCTGTGCTCATATGAGAGAGTGTAGAGGACACCCAGTGACATTACAGTGACACTTGTTGAGGGGCTGCCTTCTGTCGCCATCGTGTGGCATTACTGTCTTCAGACATCTCTTGATCTCTTTGACTACTTCACGAAAATTGTAATACGCCTCGCCGGTGGCGGATTTAAAGGAGAGGAGAGGAGCTTATGTTATTGGTCAATACAGGTCTCGGCTGTGTTAAACCCACTCCACGCCCTCTCTCCTCCCTCCCTACGACTTACACCGCTGGGAGGAGCTGAGTTAGGGAGGGGGTCACTTACGCCGGGCTGCGCCGCTCACCAAAATACCAAGTCGTATTCGGGCACGCCTTGTCAGCACGGCAGACCTGACTTATGCCGCACCTGCGCCATGCTGCCGGCGGGGATGAAACTAGAGCCCTCAGTCTTTACGTGTTGATTGCCACCTTTAAACACCTTCCACCTTCCTCTGACAAGGCAAACAGCTAATCAAAGTTGAGAATTTCAATGTGACGCCTGGCCTGCAGTGGCCAAATAGATTTCAAGGGAGGGAAACGCCAACCCAGCTACACCTCTGATTGGTGGGACACTCAAGAGTGCACTTGATAACTCAGTTCATTTAAAACCAGCGCAACCAAGACTTTCTTACCGACAGTAGGAAAGGAAATGTTGGGATTTGTTTCATGAGTTTAGCTGACAAGCCCGTCACTTCCTCTCCTGCACTGTTTGCTCATTCAGATGCAAGAAAGCAGGGAAGGAAATTTAGGAATTGATGTCAAGAGCAACAGCATTAATTTTCAGCCCACTGAGTAGAATTAGCTGCAAAAATCCGGCTTACCGAGCAGACAGCCTGGAGAAAAACAATAATTAAGCTGTTTTTGTCTAATTCTTTGTCTTTCAGGCTTCTCTCAGCTGCTGGAAGAATTTGCATCTGTCTGCTCTCTGACAGGTAAATTTTTTTATGCTAAAGAACAGAAAGACCTCATGTTTACATTAAAGCTCTCATTGTGGAAACATTTCCGCTCGTGAAGCAACATCAGAGCTGTTTCTGAAATATCTTCATGTTTTAGGTCTAATTGGCAAGCTGCTGTTGGGCAAAAACCACTCATCACTGTGTTTCATCAGTTTGATTTTTGATACCTTTTAACACTAACAGTCATCCTTGACACCTGTAATTGGGATTTCTAAAACTTTAACCATTGCAAAAGGCTTAAAACTAAATTCCACACAATGGAGAAAGCACAAAACCTAAAAATGGTGTTTCAAACATTCTGGAGGGAAACTGGAGAAAAAGACGAACTGATGTCTGAACAAAGAAGCAGAAAGTTGAGATGGTGAGATTACAGTAAAGGTGTCTGCGATTTCTTTCTACTTACCTCCTCTTCTCTGAAGCAGGTAAAGGTTTGGGTTTTTTTTGGAAACTTGTCAAACTTAAACTTGAGTGGTGGCAGTAAAAACTGTTTAGATGTTTTGGAGGTGACACAGCAGACGCATCAAATCAAGAGCCTGACAAAGATTTGGTTGTTTGTCAGATTTCTGATTCTTCCCTCTCCTTGAAATCATGCTCATATAACTCTTTTCCATTTCAAATACCTTCAGTACATTTTCTCTTTCCTTCTCTAGTCCATGACATTCATCTCTTTTCTTCTCATCTCTGAACCCTTATCCCCTCTTTTACAATTCCATCCACTAAGATTTCATAGCATCCTCTCATCCTGTCTCTATCTCTTTTGGTCTGTTATAGATCTGTGCTTTATTTCATCTGTCTGTTCCTGCTTTACAGCCCCATAACTGCACGTACAAACCCATAGACTATAGTGACCACACACACACCACAGCTGCCTCATAGCCAGTCACCAAGCCAAGCAATCAACTCTGTTATGCTGTTTGTCAGAGCTTTGTGCATCTGTGTGCTGCCAACCTCATACTGGAGGATGACACCGGCAAAGTTCACCGTATATATTGTCTTCAGTAAATTCCAAGAGTTTATAGAAGAGAAAGCAAACTTTTCCCTCCCTCCTGGTTTATTGTTCTTGTCAGTTCTTAAAGACTTCTTCAAACTGTAATGCACTCTGAGCATTTTTATAATTGGTTGCTTTATTATATTCTTGATACATGGGGGAAAATGAAATTTGCCAAACTGAAAGTATTTGGGCTGTAGAGGCTGAAGTAGTCCAGCTGCATCAAAGTTAATGAAAACTTTTATGTTTCTCTCACTGGAAGTCAAATTGATTTTGATCCCCTCTAAACTGTTGTGGAGCAAGCTTTCTCCTATAATTACTGCCTAACACAGTAGAATAAAATGTCTTCTAAACGTATTTGACCATTCAGACTTCTAACTTGTGCTGACTCACTGCTGCCCATAAAAGTCTTCAACTTCTTTACTAGAAGTGAAGGAAGCTGCATGAATCAGGTACTTTCTTTACCTCTATGTGAACTGAAGAGAAACAAACATAACTTTTTTTAGTTTTAAAAACAGCAGGTGCTTACTGTCTTTTTTTTTGTATCCTTTGTGTTATATGTATTAACTTATTTCGCTGTAAACTCAATTTGAAAAATAAACTAGAAAAAGATGGTCAAGATAAGCTGACTATATGTAGAAAAGAAAAGAAAAGAAAATACAGGAAAATACAAGAAAAGAAAACAGAACAATCAGAACAAAATGTCCCCACTAGGGGTGGCGGGGGTGGTTGGGTTAAAAAAAATTACCTGCATGAGGCTGTTTGCTTTACAGTCCAGTAGGAGGAGCATTCAGTTTTCTGCATGTGCTTTTTTCCATGACAACAGTGACACTTAGTGAAACAAAAAGTCTGAAGAGAATAAAGACTGAGTGACAGAGAAATAGATGTTACTATGGCTCTTTATTTCAAACAGAGAACACATCAGAGAACTAGAGCCAGACACTGATCTACCAAATCCCTTAAGTTTGCAAAATTAAAACACATTTCCTTTTTTATTTATTGTCATTTTTTATGATGATTAATAACATTATTCCACATGGCTCACAAATTAGTCTCTCGTGTGTGGTTTATTTATTCCTTTTTTCTTTTTTTTTTTGGAAGGCAACTGCAGTCTCAATGTCACACCTAATTTACTGATTGGCAATGCTAACCTCCACAGGCGTAAACACTAGTTGCTTAATTGTTTAGTTAGACATCAAAGCGTCAGAAGTATCAGAGGTCCTCGGATGAGCTCTCAGCCAAGGAGAAAACTGAAAGCCAATGTTTTATTTAAGTGTGCCACCTACTTAACCAACATCTCTGCATCATACTAAGACTTACTAAAATGAAGTGCTGCATCATCATCATCATCCCAGCGCTGAACAGTGTTTTATCAACTGGAATCAGAGACAGAACATTGCTCCTCTCATGCTTAGCCACAAACTGACAGACACAGAAGAGTTGGGCATCTAAATCAAACAGTACGGTTTCTTTTGGGAAAAAGAATTTGTTGCTAGAAATCATACTACTTCTGGTCTCCTAAAATTATTCAGGCATCATGAACACATGAAGTTAGGATGGTTTAAGGAGAACAGAAGAAGATATAATTATCAGGGTTTGTGTCGAAACTTTTTACTTTACTATTACTATACTCTCATTAACTGTTTTTACAGTAGACATTTACTGTATTTTTTAATGTTTGTTCTTTTAGAAATGAAAGTTTGTTTTTGTTAATCAGTAAATAGTGCAATCCTCTTGATTTGAAATTCATATTATGTCTACATGTAAATGGACTAGTTTTTGCCCTCCTTTTAATAAAAAAGAGCACCAGCTGCCACTAACTACCGTCCTGATTTCCACAGAGTAATATTGGGAAACACATTAAGTTAACTGACACTGTCATTGTTCTTTAATTTATCTGCATTTTATTTGTCTGCACCACAAGTGGTGAGGGCACTAGTTGGTGCACATGTACCCAGTACATCCTGTCATTGGCCTCATAAATCAGTGTTAGTTATTGCTATCCGCACTGTTATTTTTTAGGTATATCAAGCCAATACACTGTTTTGTTAGTGTTGTGAGACCAAGAGTTTGCAGGTCAATCTCGATTTAAAGTTTTTGCCTGCTCAGTTTTGTTACGGTCCTAAATGTGCCCAGAAAAACTGAAACTTTGAAAATCAATCAACTGGGGATAATTTAGGACTGACAAGCAATGAAACTAATACTATAACTTTGTCTATTAGCATCTGAATAGCAGCTTAGAACAGTGAAAATGTTTTGTGCAATGCAAAATTGAATGTAACATTTCCTATTACAGATTGTAGACCATTACGCCAAAAAGTTTCACTGTAATTGCTGAAAGGAAAGGTCTATTAAAATGCATCATTCAGCAGCAAATGGACCAAATAGGTTCATAATCAGGAAGGTGATGCCACACCTTACACTTTGCAGAAATTTTGAATCATGTTGGCCCATGAAACCGCACTCCGAACTCAGACATATTCTGATCCCATCTGAAACTTCTGCATGATTGTGTTTGCATGCCCATTAGATTGCTCGGCCAATTTTCAAAAGTCCCTCTGGCTCTGTACAAAATGAGATTTTGGATTAAAAGTATGATGTTCACTGGGGTGTGATCAATGAAAAGGACTAATTACATCATTTGTTGCTCTGCAAGCAGGTGGGAGAACAAGCCAATGCAGATTATAAATGAGGTTTCTGCTGGATGAAACTACTGGACTCTACACCATTAGATATTAGATTTTCACCACAAGGGTGAGGTGAGTTTGCTGTCATGTCTGCCAGTTTTGACACAACATCCAAGAACCATCCAAAATGTGTTACTTATGCAGATTTGACCAACATAATCAAAGGCTCTCCAGCAAATGTTACAGCCCTGAGATCGCACACAATGTACATGTCAGTATGGATAACTTTGATGCTGGGACACAGCTGAGGGGAAAAAAGGGAAAAACTTCAGTCAGTCTCCCATTACCTCTGAAAACCACAGGGTGGGGCCTGTACACTCAAGCTGTTTGAAGTTCTCTGCCAATCTGAGTGATCTTATCAATCACATTAGGGCAAATCTCACAGTCCCCTAAACTATCCACTTTATGCAAAACAAGGAAAATCATCTGTTCATAAACATTTCTTATTTGTTTGAATGTCAATGAACATGTAGGGCTGAGATGAAGCAGGCATGTGAGGAGATATTAATAATTTATTTTGAGTGAGATCAAGACTGCGCATCTGCATTTGTGTGTGAAATGCAAAGAAAAATGTGTTGTAAACCTTAAAACCCATATTTTCTATTTCACTGATGGCCCCTCTAAATATAAGCGCAGTACTGCCCCATGGCGGCCATAGACCAGGTGCTTTTGGCCTAAAGTGCAGTTGTCACCTGTACACCACCTGTGCACCTGACCACTTCTCATTTTCAGACCAATTTACACATTAGTACTAATGTGAATGCAAGTTTACCTGATATCTGTGCAAAATGGGTGCTGAGCATAGACTGTATATACTGTCATCATACAAATGTGAAGCCAAATTGCTCTCGGTATTTTCAATATTTTCTCCACTTCCCGGAACCACCACCTGCGCAGATGGTCACTGTGATGACTCACAGCTCAAACAGCGTATTCCCCGGGTGAGAGACACAATCTTCGTACAACCCATAGGCTGTATCAAGTGTCAATCAGAGAAAACTACAGTAACTACACGTCAACATCGCAGCAGAGGGGAAAATTTTATATTCTGTGTAATTAATTTCTAAAGTTTGTCCACAGCTCCAAAGGGGTTGCTGGAGGAGGCAGGATTTATGACCTATACAGCAGCCGGTCAACAGAGGGTGCTGTTGTCACGGTGGCTTCACCCAGCGAGGAGGCAGACAGCATTCATTCTAAATACACTCTATAATGCTGAGCATTAAAATTGCAAGTGCATCAAGTAGGAAAAAACAAGGACACTTACACAAAGAAGCTATACCCAAGTTGTCACACAGCAACAATAGCAATGCATCAGTTAAAACCTCATTAATAAATGGATTATGACTTGTGAAAACTTGTAGATTCTGAATTTTGACAGACAAAAAAACATTGGTCCAATTTTTCTTGTTCGTGTATTTAACTCTGCTTTAACATTTCCAAATAATAAACATTTTGTCAGGTTTTATCCCTCACTCTACATAAATGTGCTTTGATTGTTTGTGCCAAAAATATGAGAGGTTTCTGTATTTTATAACAAAGAAACTGAAATCCACCTGCTTGTCCAGTTCAAGGTCAGTGTTGCATGAAAGCAATTTGATCGACTGAACAGCACTCATGACATTTTAGATGAGTCTGCCACAGCACTTGATGTGAAGAAAAGATGTAACTCTATCATCTCTCAGGTAGAACAGCCATTTCCATGCTGAGCTGTTTGATTTTTTTTCTCCCCCTTTTGGGCCTGACTGATGTCAAACCACTGCCAACCAGAAGAAATTGAGGTCTGAGTTTGGTGATCTGTACCTACGCTGGGCCTCGGGGTGTAAAAGCTGTCCCTGCCTCTGTTATCATCTGTCCACAAAGACCCCTAAAGACAGGGCTTTTGCTGACACTTACACACTCTGCAGAAAATCATCACAAATCCTATATCTGAGACAGGGGAAACTTTTTCACATTAAAGAGGATAAAAACTTGCACCCTCAACACCCTGACGTACCAGCTGAGTCAGCAGCTGCAGGGCTGTCAAGAGTGAGTATCCTGAGAGGTTTCCCAAGAGAGGCCGTGTCTTATTTCTCTTTATCTAAGTTTAATCATTGGTCAGTTTAAGTGGCTTTTATAATCCGGCCTTTCTGGTAAGAGCATGTTTTATTGAGTTTTCGCTCTGAACTAATAACTAAATCTTTGTAACCCTGACTGCACTGTTCTGGGTTATTCACTTTGTGCTTATTCAGTTTCAACAATAAAACAGAACTCTCTCTGAATAAAATAAAACACAGGATTACTTTCTTTTTGCAGGGGCTGCTATTTTCTAGCAGCTTTTCTATTCATGTATTAGATGCAGGCTGTTATTGTCACTGTGTTTTCATGCTTTACATACAGACATTGAACTGTATAACCTTTATTCATGCAGTAAATATGTATTTTGTGATGATTGAAGCATCCGCATAAGAGTGTCAGTTCGTACTGTACTCTCTTTCTTTATTCTTCGCTGACTATGACACATTGACAGCATCATTGTACAGCATTAAAACCACCCAGAAGGGAAATATAACGTGATTGTGTGTGCAGGTAGAGAATTCATCCATATTGTGTCTACAAGACGGAGGGTTATTTATTAGACATGCTGTTATGTGAGAAAAAAATGGTTGTCCACACACATGTTAATTAAATCAGTAAGCCTCTCTGCATTGTCATCAGTGCATAGTTCCATCACTCACACATATTGAGTTCTATTCTCGTGTCCGCCAGTGAGGCGACGGAGGGTGGCGGACCCCGCGCAGTGGTATTTCCATCTGGCGGAGCCCAGTGTACAGCCAGTTTGGTATTTTCGTGAACTGAGGCGCACTGAGGTCCACCAAGCTGGGTGTGGTGGCATGGCAGGGGGAGGTGTTGACAGAATCAGCTGACATTTTCGTGTTCGCCGGTGGCCTATAAAATACGCTGAAAGCTCGCCGATTCAAACCTGGTCAGCTATCAGCGCAGGTGGAGCGCAGCTGGTCTAGTAGTATTTTGGTAGACCGGCGGCGTATCGGCATACGTCACCGATGCCTCACCGGCAGGTTTCCACAGTGTCAGGCACATTTCAGTGCAATAAATAATCAACAACTAATAATCTGAGTCAGCACATACATTTAGATCTATATAGATATATTCTGATCTATATCTGATCTGATGAGCGCATTTGGCACGCGTTTGGACACACAACCTGACCAAATCAACACAGCTGAAACCGCATTAAATTAAATTAAATATCTAGTAAATAGACACACATGATGAAGTTAACTAGATATATAATTCGTCTCCCTCCTTTTCTTTCTTCCTCTTCCTCTTATTTCTAGCGCAGCTTGACCTGGACATGTCTCCGTGTCCTCTCCCCGTCCTGAACAGATGATTTATTTAAGTGATCAGTTTTTTACTTTAAGCCTACATACAAAAGTTATAATAATTAGTTTTGTGAGCCAAATCTATTTTACATGCCAAGTCCAACAGTTTACAGACAATGTTTCTTAACCCTTTGGGAACTGAGGACACTAATCGTTGAAGCTTTGAGTTGGAATGATTTCCCATTCCTGCTTGATGTACGACTTCACTTGCTTCACAGTCTGGGGTCTCTGTTGTGGTATTTGGTGCCTCATAATGCTCCACACATTTACCTGCGTGAAGCTCAACCCCCCACCTCATGAAAAAGTTTGGGAAAATAGTCTGTTTTCTTTATGCTTAGTTTATGCTGGTTTGTGCTGTAGAAATTTTTGTTTGTGCTGCTATGGTTTTTAAGTTATCAAATATTATTTTATAGGTCATCCAGTGGTTACCCAGCCCTCCATTTGCTCCAAATGGACCCGAAATAGTACAGTTCATTTGTGCTTTGTTTCAGCATCAATCTAGATGGTCCTTACTGTCCTTATCACAGAGGACACCATGCCCATGACTTCCAAAAACAATTAGAAATGTGGACTCATCAGACCACAGAACACTTTCCCACTTCATGTCAAATCACTAAATTTCTGCAATTGTAGGTTAAGTTAATTCAAGTTTTAAATTCAAAAGAGGTATCTAGTAACAAGTATCTTAATGTTGCACCACAGCTACTTTAATCCTACTGAACTATAGGATCTGATCACCTCTCTCCCACTATTGAATAAAAGCAGATTCTTGTTTTATATGTTAATTAAAAGAACCGTGTAATGTGTTCAATATTGACCACAATAGAGATAAATCACACTGAGCAGTAAGTCAGGTAGCGGTTTTGCTTTGGTGCATGAACTGTGATTAGAATACAAGGTTATTTGACCTTCTCGAGACTGTTCGACAGCATGGTCAGAGGATCCAAAAGTCCCTCTAATTCCTTAACGTAATGTTATTGTGTTAACTGGTGAGAGCTGCCTGCAGGACAGACGGCCCCCTCCCCATGCACACCCTGTTTTATCTTCACAGAGTAAAAACATCTGCTCTTTTAAGACCAATTTTCCCCTCTGCAATCTCTCATCATATAGATTAATTTTATTATACTATAAATTTAACTGCAGCTCGGGAGAACTGTTAGATAAAACTCCACCGGGCTCACTCAGAGGGCTTTAAAAAAAACAATCCAATATGTGCATCTGCTTTTATTGTTTGTGGACGAGTGTGATGGTTTTAAGGGTATTCTTTGGTCATAATTAGGGCGCTAGATGCTATAACAGCAAATTTGCTATAACCTTTTATTTTACTCCCCACTTTGCCTCCAACAAGAGTTACCAGCATGTAGACAGCATGTATATCATATTACATGATTCCTCAGATATCAAAGCAGCAGTTTGAGTCTTATTAATCACTGTTATTGTTCAATGGTAAAGTAGGAATAGAATTAACATAAAGCATGGATTGAAAACCATTCAAAAGGGGAGAAAATGGGAAGCAAACAATGAGTGAATGTGAATTATTTTCTTGAATTAGTACAATTCTTTACTGATAAAGATGTGTCAAGTAATTGCTGTGTCTTTTTCAAGTTATTGTTCCACCTAACTCCAAGTCAGGGTAAACAAAGGAAAAGTGCAGAGCCATCCAGGCCAAAATTAAATGCTTTACCTTAACTGGCATATTTATCAGTACTTGGCACTTGTTAACATGAAATATTAGATGGTTACACTGAGCTCAATTTGGACATCCAGTGAAGCACAGCTTACTTTAAAAGGAGCACAAAAGCTGCAAACTGCTTGATCTGGGAAATGTCCAATTTGGCAAATTTCATTCATACTTACTGCCAACTGCATTTGCATTATCTGGAATTGCATCTGAGATGCAAGTGTTGAGATGTTGATCAAAAATAGAATTGATGGTTCTGAAATCAATCAAGCCTCAGTGTAATTGGAAATGGAGCTAAAAACAGTACATATCAGATGTTGAAAATCAACAAATTTGTCTTATAAAAACTGATGAATTTTAAATTTCATCCTAAATTGGAAACCAAAGAGGCAGAAAGAGAAAAATAGTTTTATGATTTTTTTTTTTCAAAATGGCACAACTAATTTTCTCCACAATATGCACCTTATGATAAATGCACTTACATAAACCTCAGAAACAGCTGTGTGTCCTCTTAAAAAAATTGTTTGAGCTCATTTAAATAGGAGTACAAATCCCAATGAAAGGAGTCCAAAGCAAATAATTTTAACTTTATATCCTGCAGTCTCTGCCACCACCCAGTGACTGGTATTCAAGATATTTGTCACTTTGAGGCCCTGGAATTGCAGCACTTTAAAAACTTCACCTATCTTCTAATTTTAGTTTGTCTAAACCTTTTGCTACTAATGAACTTCACAGTGTGTTTAAACCAGCTGGGATTATCCGCCTATTAAGTATAGTCACAGGAAAGATTTATTAACCAGGAAAATAAGGTAATATTCTGACTGTCAATTCCTCTGAGAATATTTAGACTACAACACCAAAACAAACAGTACATTTCAGCAAGTATGTAATGTTCTTGAATTATGACTTTATTAATCATATTCCAATTAATGTTCCTTTTTGAGAAGATCTGTTTGAACAAGTTCTTCTGCTTCCCTGTGGAGAGACCTGAACAGACCGTGTGTTATAAAGTCACCCTGACTAAAGATGGAAAAGGGACTGGAGCACAGCATGAGATGATCCGCCATGGCAGTCACACAGCTCGGCTGGCATGACTGGAAGTCTTTGACAGCTACACCAGTTCCCAGAGCTGTTCCTAGATCTGTACACATAAATAAAGACTCAGAGCCAACTTCTATGACAAGTAAGTTTGCCAGTGAGCTGACTGGAGGCAGTCAGAAGCTGTTTTCTGGCAGATTTCACAGCCAATTTATAACACTTCCAACCAGTGATCAATGATATGAGCGACAAATTAGTACTAATGGAGCATGTTCTTCTGATTAATGTGGTAACAACTCCCCTAAAGCAACAAAAAAAGAAGTTTAACTTTGTTTCCTACACAATGGCCCACATTTTACCCTGGGAAATATTGCACACTGGTCAGATTCCAGTTCCTTACCAAGTGATCAAAGTCTGTCTCTTGTGGACTGCCTGTTAAATCACTCTGCACACAGTATGTTCTGCATTCCTGCATTTTAAGTGCTGATGTGTGTTTTAGGCATACCTGTCAAGTTTTGGTTTGGGAAATAAGGGAAACCTCCCCACAAGAGAAAAAACTGCCAGCCAAGAAATACCACGACACTAAAAAACGTACCCAAGCGAAAAGTGAGGAAAAAGTACACTAAAAACCTTAACCTGCCCGAGCAGCCAATTGGGAGCATGAGATGGCACACCTAATTTACATACAAAATAGGCAACACACACACCACACATACACCAGACACAGCCAGGCTAGAGAAAAACGTTACAACCCCGTTTTATGATGTCCATGTTGTAGGCACCAAGGACATCATAACAAATAGCAACGATAAACCAATCAGCTTTTGTACATTTAATCTTCTCGTAAGAATGAAAAACTGCCAGCCAAGAAATACCACGACCCAAGAAACTTACGTGAGGAAAAAGCCAATCGGGAGCATGAGATGGCACACCTAATTTATATAAAAGACAACACACACACCACACATACAACAGACACAGCCCGTTTTATGGTGTCCATGTTGCAGGCACCAAGGACATGATAAATCCTAGCACTTGTTGAGGGGCTGCCTTCTGTCGCCATCGTGTGGCATTACTGTCTTTAAACATCTCTTGATCTCTTTGACTACTTTACGAAAATAGTAATACGCCGCGCCTGTGCCACGTCTCCGGCGAAGCACGAAAATAGAGCCCCATGTCTGTTTAATGCTACATTAGAGCTGTGCTGGGACTCTCTGATGTCGTGCAGTACATACCAGAAAAATCTCACAGCCTACAGGAGCAGATTTTAAATGTATTTAAACTTATTCTCATGACAAATACAGTATAATATTCAAGTTTTTTTTGTAACTCTTTACACTTCTTCAGAGGTGAAAGCTTGGGAAGGAGGAAAATAAACAGTATTTTCCGTTTACAGCTACATCTGTGAAAAGCAACACCTTAATTTTGAGATCAACTCCACGGCAAACACATGAGATTGAAGCCGACAATTACCTGCTCCTTGAGGAATAATTCATATTGAGACAGTCTGGCAGTGATTTATTGCTTGGAAGTGTAATGTGACTTCTCCAAAATCAAATCTTTACTGTGAAGCCATGCTGTCAGTATTTTTATGGCATATTTATGAAGTCTTTACACAGCCAGCTACAAAAATCTCAACTTCCCTCTTTTTTTCTGTGTTGATTTTTGCCTGAATGAATGGACTTAAAGTCTTTGCACACATACAGCCTGTGCCCCTTTGGCATGATGAATGGATCAGATTCTGAATGCTTGCACAGAGGGCTTAATCCTTCAAATAAAAATATAAAGAACGGATAAAAATGAGATTTACAGAGTCCTGATGCCAACAACATTTCTACCACTTATTTCTTCAATTTACTAATAAAACCCAAGAACACATACTTATTTTGTGCGCCACAGTGAACTGGATCCAGCTTCTCTCTAATGAATCAGCTCAGCATGAGGATGTTTGATTTCAGTGTGTATTTCATCAAGTACTTGAAACATGATCTTTCATGGGTACACAAGACTTGCAGCTGTAGTTGTAAAGCTTCTGTCTTGTGGGTAGATGGCTCACATAGTGCCTTGTTAACCATAGATGTGGCTCATTTGTGAACTTAATTGTCTTTTCATTGTGAACCATTGTTAGTGGTTCAATCCCAGCTCTAGCTGTCCCCATGTTTAAGTGTCCTTGAGCAAGACAATGAACCCTGAATTCGCTCTAGTGGCACAGCCAGCGGTGTGTGAATCTGTAAATGCAGTAAATACAGATAGGAACTTAAAGTCATTGTGCCAGCTTGGTGTCCTCTCCACTGCTATATACCATCTTGTTTTATATAAAATGATAACTTTATGGACTTTAAGATTTTATTTTGGACTTAGGTGCCTGTATTTAGAGAATTGGACCATGGATGGAGCAGGAAACATGAAGAAAGGCCAGGAGAGATTCAACCACAGGTCACCTGCAATGAGGACAGAGGTCGTGTGGGGCCCTACTGAACCATTAGGCCAAACCAGCGCCCAACCACATTCTTTAGTCTCTCACAGTTTGTGTATCAACTGCTGATTCTGTTTGTTTGTACTAACACTAACACAAAGCATGAAAATCATGTTTTTTGTTTGTTTGTTTTTTTTCACTCATGCACCTTGTGCACTGGCATGGCTAGGGGCCCATTGACATTGAGAGTGTACAGGGCCTAGAATTTGGTGCTACACCCCTGCCTGAATACGACTACATGAATAAAGATTCAGGGCTCTATTTTCGTGCCTCGCTGGAGACGTGGCACAGGCGCGGCGTAAGTCAGGTCCGCCACGCCGACAAGGCGTTCCCAAGCACAATTTGGTATTTTGGTGAGCGGCGCAGCCTGGCGTAAGTATCCCCCCTCCCTAACTCAGCTCCTCCCAGTGGCCTAAGTCGTAGCGAGAGAGAAGAGAGGGCGTGGAGTGGGTTTAACACAGCCGAGACCTGTATTGATCAATAACATTAGCTCCTCTCCTCACCTTTAAATCCGTATTACTATTTTCGTGAAGTAGTCAAAGAGATTAAGAGATGTCTGAAGACAGTAATGCCACACGATGGTGACAGAAGGCAGCCCCTCAACAAGTGTCATTGTAAGCGCTGCATTGGGTGTCCTGCACACTGTCTCATATGAGCACAGATGGATTTGGTGTGTGTAATGTTGGACTCACATAAAGTTGCATATATTCAAACCTAACGTGACAAAGGTGGGTTGTGTGCACAGATCACAACATGAATTCCAATAATGGCATTAAAATCAGAACCATCTGTGCGTAAATGACGCATCGTGCTCCGTGGCCTGGCTCTTTCTTTCACAGATGTTGGCATATAAAATAAATTTGACTCACAAAACTGAATATTATAATATTCGTATACTGTATTCCAGTGGCGATTGTGTTCTCTCTGTCCTGCAGTCTTAGAGCAGAGACATATCCAGGTCGAGCTGCGCGAGAAATAAGAGGAAGAGGAAGAAAAAAAAGGAGGGAGACGAATTACTAATCCTGTTGCCTTCATTATGTGTGTCTATTTACTATATGTTTAATTTATTTATTTATTTATTTATGCGGTTTCAGCTGTGTTGATTTGGTTAGGTTGTGTGTCCAAACGCGTGCCAAACGCACTCATCAGATCAGATATAGATCAGAATATATCCATATGATCTAAATTATTGTTGATTATTTATTGCACTGAAATGTGCCTGACACTGTGTAAATGTGCCGGTGAGGCATCGGTGACGTATGCCGATACGCCGCCGGTCTACCAAAATACCACTAGACCAGCTGCACTCCGCCTGCGCTGAAAGCTGACCAGGTTTGAATCGGCGAGCTTCAGTGCACTGTATACGCCACCGGCAAGCACGAAAATGTCCCTGTGCCAGCTAATTCTGTCGACACCTCCCCGTGCCGCGCCACGCCCAGCGTGGCGGACCTCGGTGGGCGTTTGTCTATGAAAATACCAAACTGGCTGTACGCCGGGCTCCGCCAGACGAAAATACCACTGCCCGGGGTCCACCACCCTCCGCCGCGTCCCCGGCAGACACGAAAATAGAGCCCTCAGTGTGATGTGGCGTGTCCATCACACAGGCCTGTCAGTAACAGCACATTTATAGCTATTTCCCCCTGATGAGAAGCTGAAACCAGCCTGGTACAGTCACATGAAATATGAATCCAACTGGCTGCTAATACACACACACACACACACATACACACACACACACACACACACACAAACCAATAAGGTTCAATATGATGTTTGGTAATAAATGTGTGGTATTTTATGAATGTGCTCCTGACTATATTGACGTCGACCCTTTCACCATTTTTACACTTGCTTTGAATTCTAGACAGCACCTGCACGACTGCACCACACTAGGAAAGAGGAAAGTACATTTCTCCCTGTTTGATTAAAGAAAATGTGTTATCGTGATAACCTGACACTTCTCACATTTACTCTGCCGTCACCCTTCTGCTAACACTGCATGCTGCTGCATTTCCTCTCAAAGCCCCTCTTGTTTCAGGTTGACTCTTTGTAGAAAATAATTAGTGCTGAGTGTCATGCAGCCGCTTGCTTTGTGGCCAATCATTCTCCGTATCAGTTGTCGGCTCAGAAATAGTTTCATGGTGGAGGCTGAGCTTCCAGTCAGAGCTGTCGGCAGCTTAAGTCTCCTCTCATGGGGCTTAGTCACCACAGAGATTCAAAGTTTAAGTATTTTCTGCTTGTGCTTTTAAATATATTCTCAGAGCAGTTTGATTTTTGCAGCTTTGGTGCATTTGAGATGATTCAATGTATATATTAGGCTTTATATCATGGCAGAGCTTTTTTCACTGTTCTTTCAGGGCTGTTTATAAAGGATGACATGGCAGCTAATATGATTTGATGCAGACTGAGAATGACTATGAGCAGTGCAAGCTCCTTAGAAACATTTAAGAGGAATTATTCTGTCGAAATGTGGACTGTCATGAACCCTTGCACACATGTGACCTCTAACCCATCGGGTATTGAGTATCAAACTACCAATTTTAAAAGGGTTATTTATGTCCTTTATATTGAGGTCATTAAGATAAAAGTAAGTTATGAGAAAGGAAGGTTAGAAATGTTGTCATGGCCCAGAAAGATAGTGTTACTTCATAATTAGGGTGGCCATAAGTCCTCTTTTACCCTGATATGTCCTCTTTTGGGGGGCTGTCCAGGCTTGTCCGGCTTTGTCAGGGAAGTTTATAAAATCCCTCAAATGTCTGTGTCACGTGGACTTACTGAGTTAGAAGTGTGTAAAAGACAATTTATCCATCCCGAAAAACTTTTAAAATCAACTTTGTGCGACTCCATGACTCCGCCCCCACGTAGTCGTGTCCTCTTTTTGGGAAGTCAGAATATGGTCACCCTATTATAATGCCTCTGATACATAACCAAGAGATAGTTTGGGTGTGCGTATGCCAAAGAGGAAACTTATTCACAAAGATATTCTTGCATTTGGATGTAATACACTTTGTGAGGCTAAAGAAAGCCAAGTGTCAGAAAAGCAGTGCACTCCATGCACTCCAGATTTTTCCTATCTCCCTCTGGAATCTCTTAAAACTTCTTCAATAACGTAAAGTAAATCCAGACACGGTTCCAGCTAAAATCCAGCAAGAAATAGGATACACCCTAAACAGGACTCTCACAGTCATTTGTATGGCTGGCACGTAGAGACAGACAAAATTGCTAGATAGTGTCACAATCAATTTCCCCTGAACTGTGCTTTGCTGGAGAGATTCCAAAAATCTGTATCCCTGCACAGCAAAAGATCCAAAGCAACAGAATAAATGTTTTACGCTACATATAACCTTCTCACCAAGAAGACTGTAGGCAGGCGTCTCCCTTTGTTGTCATTGACATTAACTGTTCATTAGATATGATCTAATCAGATACTGAAATATTATCATTTATCTTATTGTACTTTGTCACATGAAGATTATTACTTGCGTACAATGTGAAAACTCTTTCATTCATTTCGCAGCTGATTTGTCAACAGGGACCTAAGAAACTGGTCTGTTCTTCTCTGGTCCAGAAAAGATAAATACAAACATTTCAAAGCTGATTTATTTTGAAGTTAATATTTAAGATTGAACTTGATACAGAGATTGCGGCACCACCTGCTTTTTGATCAGTTCCATGATAGATGACTATTTATCAGTGTCATTGCCAAAGTCAGTGAATCATTCATTAGCTTGGTTACACAAACAAAATACGAATACAAATAAATGATGAAACAGTAGGTCAGAATCAGAATTCGTTTTTTTGTGAATAGAAGATAAGAAACTGAGGCAATAACATCAATAAATGGTGAATACCTGAAGTGATTAGAGGTTATGAGACAGTGGAATAATGGAATAAAGCTATGAAAGGATCACTAAGTAGGTTCATATACACTTAAAAAATCAATTTATTTCAATAGTCTGACTGAAACTGGACTTTTAAAATGCATGTTAACACATCAATCGGTCTAAAATCAAACTTCTCATAGTCATACTAACATACCTGGATAATCCAGTCAGAGATCAATCTTCTCTGTCATGTATATGGCTCGATTAATAAAGTTGGTGTTCTGTGTGCATGCTCCAGTGTTCGCATACCTAGCGACGTTAAACAACAGTCATAAAAACTCTTAAGATGTTAAAAGTTAGATCCATAATATTTTTTTTAAAAAGAGCAAACTCCAAAGTTATCACTCTGACCAGGGAGAGGCGGGTCAGAGGTGGTCAAGGTCTGGGGAATCAGGGCTTTAGTAAACACACGCTGAAGATGAGAGTGAGATGGAGACTGTAGGTGCTGGGTAAAAGTAAAAATATAGGGGCAAAGAGTGGGGGAAATTTGTTCCCAGAGTTTGATATTTGAATCAGTTTTGATCTGGTTTATTACACTACACTTAAGTGTACTCTGTTGAGTAACAACACAAACATGTATGACAGCCAATGGGTCCATCTGCCCCTCTTCCCATTTGAAGCCCAGCTGCTGCTGCTGCTGCAGTAGTGTGCACAACACAAGGAATGTTTTCAAAAATATAGGTAGATGTTATTTTGGCATACCTGTTAAATCCTGTTCCACCAGTCTGGTCCCTTTCTGTGGTATAAGTAAACACACATCTGTGGTGTTTCTGTACATTTCCTCTCTATCTGTGATTTCTGGACATTTATTTTCACTGTTACAGAAATTTGAATGATATGTCAGTATTTGACGACTGGCTTTTGAAATTTTCCCCGTAACAAGTAGAGCTGCTCTTTCCTTTACGGAGAGGCTCTTCAGACGGCCTTCTTAATAAACAAGGTGTCCTGTTCCAGCTGATAAATAGCATTTCATTCTGCAAAGTGTCTTTTATTCAGAGACACCACAGCCTGCCCATAGCATCACAATAACATCTTATGCCACCCACACACACAAATACATCCATTTAACACATTACTCTGTTTCTGGGAAGTAAATCCTCATGTGAATTGCAAATGGCATCAGTACAGCAGTCGTACCCCACCATGAGTGGTAAAAGCAATTTTGCAAATCACTCCTCATGGGTAATATACTGAACACTGATGGGCTCCATTTGCCCTCCCAGTATTTATCACTTTCCTTTACAGTGAGGCCGCACTGTTATTCTAAAGCTAATTTTCAGCTGCAGATGTAAGGAGCTCTGTGACACACAGAGGCAACACTTTTTACTTTAACCTGTATGTGGGTTAGGTCCTCCAGCACCAAAACATGGATTCAACATGAGTGGCCTGCATTTTTGTGTGGTTACGTTTGAGCAAGAAAACTTCAAAAGTGTTAGGAAACTGCATCAAAGCTTGCAGGGCTCTTTTTGGTCCAATAGTTAAACTGAAATTGAAATTGAGAGTTTTTTTTTTTTAAGCCTGGTGTCTTTCCAAGGTGTTTCTTTTTTTACATCTGCTCCGTAACTCTGCAAAAGAATCAATTTCACTGGAGGAAAGGGGATATGACTGTACAACCCCAATTCCAAAATAAGTTGGGACCTGTGTAAAATGAAAATCATATAAACCCCAAACTTAGCTGAGATTATGCTGAAACAAAGCTTTTATTGTTTAATAAAAATGTGTATTTATATTAAACATGAAGCCAGCAGAAATTTAGATATGTTTAGACAGGGACAAAACTCTTACAACACCAAGCTGTGTAATGCGCTAAAACAACAGGAGGAAAGTCTGCCATCTAATCAGGTTAATTTGCTACAGCTTAGTGATCTGACAGGGCATAAAGCGGGTTTTCCACAGAGGCTGAGTCTCTTGGTAAACAGAAGGGAAAACCTCAGGGAAGGACTGTGTGGGGTAAAAAGTTCAACAACTTCAGAATAATGTTTTTCAACCTAAAATTGCAAATAATTTGGGGATTCATGAATTACAGAAAAATTTTCCAAGATAGCCCTGATCTTTGCACCTTTAGGCCATACTGCATTGAAGTTGAAATCACTGCATGGACTCAGTGCCACTTTAAAAAAAATCACTGTCCATAGGTTTGGCTCATGACTGCATCCACAAATCATAGCTATCAGACAGAAACCTGTATCCCTCTGTACCTCTATGATCTCCCATTATGCCTATTATTAGACTTTCTAACAGTAAACAGATGACATTTATTCAAAATAACTTGTGGTTGAATTTTATGCAACTTTAAGTTATGTCATAAACAGTGTTTTGGAGATACAATACTTCTGCCCAATGGTAAATAGACTGTTGTTTAGCTTATTAAAGTACTTTTACATAACATGTCACATTCACCAATTCACACCACATTCACATACTGATGGCTGAGGTTGATACATAAAGCGTCATCAGTTTTTTACTAATTTCAGTAACTTCATTTGAAGTTTAAATGAATTACAAATTCAGTTTTTACTGACATGCACAATGGCCAAACTTTTTTTTAATTTGGGTTGTATTAACAGACTCGTTTTTCCTTAATGGGTCTATTTTCTTGTCCACAGGCGACGCGGCGGAGGGTGGCGGACCCCACGCAGTGGTATTTTCATCTGGCAGAGCCAGGTGCACAGCCAGTTTGGTATTTTTGCACCTCAGTGCGCCAAGCTGGGCGTGGTTGCGTGGCAGAGGGAGGTGTCGACAGAATCAGCTGGTGACATTTTCGTACTCGCCAGTGGTGTGTGAAGTACGCTGAAAGCTCGCTGATTCAAACCTGGTCAGCTTTCAGCGCAGGCGGAGTGCAGCTGGTCTAGTGGTATTTTGATAGACCGGCGGCGTATCGGCATACGTCACCGATGCCTCACCAGCAGGTTTCCACAGTGTCAGGCACATTTCAGTGCAATAAATAATCATCAACAACTAATAATCTGAGTCAGCACATACATTTAGATCTGTATAGATATATATTCTGATCTATATCTGATTTGATGAGCACGTTTGGCACGCGTTTGGACACGCAACCTGACCGAATCAACACAGCTGAAACCGCATTAAATTAAATATCTAGTAAATAAACACACATGATGAAGTGAACAAGATATGTAATTCATCTCCCTCCTTTTCTTTCTTCCTCTTCCTCTTATTTCTCGCGCAGCTCGACCTGGACATGTCTCCGTGTCCTCTCTCCGTCCTGCTGCAGCGGCTGAACAGATGATTTGTTTCAGTGATCAGATGAGTTATCTACTTAAGCCGACATACAAATATTATAATATTCAGTTTTGTGAGCCAAATTTATTTTATATGCCAACATCTATGAAAGAAAGAGCCAGGCCATGGAGCATGATGCGTCATTTACGCACAGATGGCACACATAATTTTAATGCCATTATTGGAATTTATGTTGTGATCTGTGCGCACAACCCACCTTTGTCACGTGAGGTTTGAATATATGCAACTTTATATGAGTGTCTTTATTTGTGGAAAGGGTTTTTGTCTTACTAGGGGGTCCAACATTACACACACCAAATCCATCTGTGCTCATATGAGAGAGTTTGCAGGATGCCCTCTGCAGCGTTTACAGCGACATTGTTGAGGGGCTGCCTTCTGTCGCCATTGTATGGCATCACTGTCTTCAGACATCTCTTGATCTCTTTGACTACTTCACGAAAATTGTAATACCTCTCGCTGGTGGCGGATTTAAAGGCAAGGAGAGGAGCTGATGTTATTGGTCAATACAGGTCTCGGCTGTGTTAAACCCACTCCACGCCCTCTCTCCTCCCTCACTACGACTTACGCTGCTGGGAGGAGCTGAGTTGGGGAGGGGGGATACTTACGCCGGGCTGCGTCGCTCACCAAAATACCAAATTGTGCTTGGGAACGCCTTGTCGGCGCAGCGGACCTGACTTAAGCCATGCCTGCGCCACATCGCCAGCGAGGCACAAATATAGAGCCCAATGTGTTATTAAGTGGGGTGATTTTAAATCAGAACCACTTATTTATTTTTGATGCCACGGCTAACTTCTTGTTCTAGTCCCATATCAGGTCATCACTTGGGTACACACGTCTACTTAGGGGCATATTCATTCTGAAAATGTGTTTTCTACACCCCCAAATGTCAGCTTGTTTACTATCACTGCAGACTGAAAATCGAGCCCACTTTAAATTTCATGAACGATTCTTTCTGCAGACAAATTACTGCATAATTTTCTCATCTTATGCTACTCACTTTATGCATCAATTAAACTGATTTTACATTTTATGAGGCATATGAAATAAATGTTGGGTGTAATGATCCAGTGAGATGAAACATTGTGAATAAGTTTCAAATTAGTTAGAAAGATGGAAATAGTAAATAAAGGAGAAATCATACTGTTGATTAAAACTGAGAAGAGATCACATATTTAAAGAGGAATCCAAAGCAGGGCTGTAAATGCAGATATGATAAAAGTAGGGTGGAATCATGTTTTCAGCCTTTACTGCCATATATAATGACCAACCACTTTTTAAGTCAGGAGCCTCTGTGAGGAGAACTACTTTCAGGAGCAGGATCCCTTGTTTCAGAGATCCCACAGTTCTGTCTTCAGATGAGACATGTTCTCTGATATATACGTGCTGTCTCAAGAAATACCCTCCAGTATTTCTGTAATCCTGATATAGTTCTGTTCCAGTTCAAAATCCAGTGGTGTTTTTTGTTGTTTTGTGTCTGCATGTTTTTGAAGTATTAACTCGGTCTTCCTCAGGAAAGAACTTTGAGGATCAGTCTGTTTGTGCTTTATAATGAGCTCTGCTGCTGATAGCACCAGCTTCCCTGCTGTGCCTGTCCTACAAACCGTATATGTTATCAGTCAGTCTTCAGTTACCAGACTTTCTGTTAACTTTTCAGATTTTAAACAGAAAACTTATATTCTTCAAAGTCACAGACCCATGTCTGAAATACAGCTGTTACAAGGAGCACAGTATTGTGTGTGTCATCCTTCCCTTTATCTGTCAAGAACGAACTACAACACACTCAGCTTGATGACCAGCTGCCTGAAAAGCCTCTTCACCAAGGCTCCTGTCTTTGAGTTCTTCTGTGGTCGCTTGCTGTAAACCAGGTCCTCTTCACCATCATCTGTCTCATCCAAACAGCCTCTCCTGTTCCTGCAAGAACTGTAGCTCCTTGCTGTCTTGTATAATTGCCTCTATCCCATCCTCACAGACTACATGCTCACAGCCAGCATTTCAAATCACTTTAGATTGTTGTACTACTTCACATGTCATCCAGGGTGACTTACTGCAAAAATCCGGAGAGGAAAACTACATTTTGAACTTTGTTTTTTACAGAAATACTCCAAGATTGCATTTGGTTTAGAGCGATAATAGAGGGAAATGTAGAGAGAAAAAGATGAACAATGAGATAGGGGCTTTCAAATTTGGTTGGGGTTTTTTGTTTGTTTGTTTTGCATTATTTTGATGATTAACTTAAAATTGCCCACATCCTAAATACAAATTGAATTAAACAGATTTTAAAATATGTATTCTCACATCTTAAAACAGTTTATCTACAAATGTTCAAAGTCAGTAATTAATTTTCATTGCTGTGTGTACACACATGCTACATGGACAGTTTTTCATTCCATCCAGCCATCATTACTTTTCTGTGAAATCCCTCTGCAGCAGCGCTCAGAGGCAGAATCAGTCAGTCATGGAGCTGGAGTGCCACTCAGTGGTCAGTAGCAGCATTGCAGCAGACTTTGACACCAGGTGATTCAGCACTGAATAGATCTATTTACCTGCAAGGCTGAGCATCACAAAGTTGTTTGGTTAAAAGTGAGAGCTGAATGAAATTCAGCAAATTACAATTAAATTAGTTCTTTTTATAATGTGCTCAGAAAGAAGCACAAGAACTTTACTTAGGAATGAGCTAACAGACTCAAAATGGTTTCAATTTTCACCCACTTCATTGTCTTTCATACAGACAGGATGTTGGCTCAGTGTCATCACTGCCTAAAAATAGTTCATGAAGTGCCATAGTGACGCAGGACAGCAGAAAAGAGGCCCAGAAGCTGATGAGTATTCAGAGGACACCAACACGTCAGAATGCAATCAGAGAACTCGGATAGTTTGTGAGGATGTCATTGATAAGCAAACTGCAACAAAAGGTAGACTAATAGAAAGCTCTTGTTAAAAGAAACCACAACTGCAGTGTTTATTCTGGGAAGCTTAATAAACAGTTCTGTTTTTGTTGTTGCAGCTGCAGTCCCTTAATTTTCATCATTTACACGTGGCTGAAATACTTAGGGGGTGGTAGGGGGCACTTATCTGTCTCACTGAGGAATGTGTGAAGCATCATTAAGGTAACAACACCAGAGCTGTTGAAACTGCAATCAGGCCCTGCAGGTGGAAATAACACAGATTATCTCACAATTGGGGAGTGGAAATTGAAAGTTTTTGCACGTCTCTCCAGCACATTAGTATTCAATAACATGACGCCTTATTTGATGTGATGTACTTTAATTTCTGGAGAGGGAGTGTGTGTTTTGCCCTCTGGTTGGGGTGCAGGATCAGCAAGTAAGTGGGATTAAGTTTCTTGTTCAAGGACCCTTCAGAAGGGAGTCAGAACTTCTGCTAATCAGATGATCTGATAACCACTGAGAAACTCTGCAGCCTGATTTAAAGGACAGATGCAACAATTTATACCAGGAGAGAACACACTGAGGTCAATGTTTGCACTCAACCAGTTATTATGTTATCTTCACAGGATGATAGATTTTTACCATCAAAGTGACTCTGAAGTTTTAACATTTAGTTGACTCAACAGAGGCCCTCAGTCTGATCATATCTTTACATTGGGTCTTTCTAAACAGAGTATGGTCTAGACCAACTTTTTTGTTCGGCCTCTTAGGATAATACATGTTGTGAACTGGGTCTAAACAAATACAGATTGATTGATGAAGATTTCTTGTTAAAAATTGATTGATAATGGTCATTTTTCCTCACACTTTGAACAATAAACATTCATATGACTGATAATTTCTAATAAGTGAGATAGCTTTTTTCCTTACAGCATTATCTTTCTATATTCTCTTGTTTGACAGTGTGCTGCAGCAGAGCTTCTGACACAAGCTCGTAGCTAAAGTGTATGTCTGTGTGCCTCTGTGTGCTCAGTTATGATATCACTTTAAAACCTAGAGTTGTTGCACTGTGGCAGATTTGAGGAAAACACAGACTGGCTATATATCTCAGTCATGTATTGTTACTGTTATTAATATCATTCAGAGGAGTTTATCACTCCGATTTTCCGGGAGCCTGGACACTGATTGTATGGCTACCTTTATCCCGGTGCTTGTAAGACTCTACAAACCACACACAGTACTTAGTTTAATTTGTAAAGAGGAAAAAGTCTGTTATTGTCATTTTAGGCAAGTGCTCAAATGCTTCTTCAGCCTTCAATGACAGTGACCTGTCTTATGTGTCTAGTCAGTAAATAGTAAACAATACAACACTTATACTTACACGTCTAGTTGGTCGACTGATACTGATGTCTATGAAGATCCACAAGCAATGATGGCTTACATGGACAAGAAGCTCTCGTAATCAATGACGAGAATGATCCCCCAGTCCTCAAGTTTTTCCAATCAAAACTTCTCTCAGTAAAAATTCTTTAAAATACAACAACAACCACTCTCTTCTTATTTATCATTTCACTGCTGCGTTTCAGGCAGCCACTCACAAGATAGAAAACGCAGAAAGCTTTAACTAGTTTGTAAGTTTTGTGATAAAGAATCGTTGCTGTACAAGAATGCAGCCTATGTGCAACATGACCTACCCATGTAGATGTGAAATGCACTTTCAAGTTGACAAATATGGTGTTTTTTTATATTCAGGTGATTATGCAGAAACTTTGAAATATGAATGTTATATTCCATTTCTACCAAGACTGTTCAGCTTCATGCTACTAAATTCTATGCACCTCAAACACGCTGGGGGCAATGCTCAGTCACGTGATTACTTCTTTTATAATGCAGTTTGTACTAAATATCTAACCCCCTATAGGGAGCCATAAATAACATCAAGTACAAGCAGCATATGTGAGTTAATGTATCAGGATCTCTAATCATGTCCCAACAGAACAGATGTACAAAATTAAACACCACTGGGATAAAAGAAAATAAATACTGTTTTTGGTTTACTGTAAACCAAGAAAGTGTAAAAGGTCATCAGTGTGATGTAGCTGTATTTGTACTTTCCTCCTCAGCAGCAGATGACAATGTGTTTTTACTTTTGTTTTATAACTTTGGACACAGTAAATGCACACTTTGGGGTACTGGAACACCTGGGAGAGGCCTGTCACTCAGAGGGATCCAAGACTGATCCTGGTGTTCATTACTTAAGAGTATAGGCTAAACCTTCAATACGCAAGAAAATACAGAAGAAGAAACAAGCAACGTTATCATTATTAGGTAAATTCTCTTTAATCTGAGCCATGTACTCTCTGGGATGTTGATTCTGACAGTTTCAAGGACATGTGCTGTGCAGACACTGAACTGACAGCATGTGACAAACGTAACTTCATACTTTCTGTCTTTCACTTTGACACAAGGTAATATTATCTAAAACCTTTTGCTGTTTAATGTATTCATATACTGCATTATCTATGAGCCTTTCATCTCTGTCTTCAGGAAAGTGAGATATTACTTTGTCATTTAGAGGTGTTTGTGGGGTAAGGGGGGGAAAAGTTTCTCCTTCATTTGCATAGAAGGTCATTTCAGGGTAGAGCATCAGAAATAATGACATAGAAATGTGTGGTATATTACTTAAACTGTGAAGCAGCACTGAGTAAATAAAACTCTTGACCCATGACTCATAAGGTAGTTACGAAATTAAGCACTGAGGGTTGTTATCATTTATTGCACATTTTCTTGAAACTGTGTTTCAGAATAAGTATTTAAAGTAACCCAATGAGTCTGTTTCTGTAATACCTCTGATATAAGTCTATTTATGCTGTTTCAGACCTTGTTAATTTTGGATTGTTTTTGTTTATGAACTTCAACACCAATTTCATAAAAAGAAAAAAAAAGAGTGATTAAAAACAGAATTTGACGGTCTGCCAATCTTTTAAAACTTCCTATAATTGAATATAAATCACAGACAACATATTACATGAATGTTGAAAATGTTCATTTTGAATTTGATCATTTCAAACCAGGTGGGAGGGGGGGCATGCTTACCATTTTTTTCCATCACTTCTTCCTTGAGCAACACTTTGGGAAAGTTTGGGAACCGAAGACACCATCGTCTTAAGTTTTAAAAGTCAATCGTCCCTTTCTGCAGACATGCCACTTGGTCTCTTCCACCACTGAGCCATTTGTTGTGATGTAGTTTGGCATTGTTTTGCCAAGATATGCAAGGTCCACCCTGAAAAAAGAGTTGCCAGGAGTCTAAAGAAGTTGATTTTATGGCGTAAATGTTGCTCTGAACCCTTAATATATTTTTCAGCATTAATTGTGCTTAATCAGATATGTAAACTACCCATGCTATGGACACTGATGCATCCTAATGCCATCACTGATGCTGTCCTTTAAACTGTGATCTGATACTAAGCTCGGTGGACCCTTCTCTCCATAGAGTAGATTATATTGAGTCCATGATTTCTAAAAAGAAAATTATGAATTTTCATTAGTCAGTAAATTAAGTAACAAGTGACAATTTTGTCTACTAAAGGAAAGAAGAGTGACATTCCAGTTTGGTTTCTGTTCTACCTGCAGCTCAAACAGATGAAGGTGGCCCTCCATCTCTTTTCATCCTTTTTGACCCTTCTGCAGCATTTGATCTTGCTAATGAGAACATGTCCCTGAACTGCTTGCACCTTTTTTCCAACTTTGCCCTGGGATGGTCTCAATCTTATCTTTTAGGATAGTCAGATGTTGCCTTAAGAGATTCAAAGTCCTTGTGAAAACATTATCACCCATAGGTCCCCCAAAGGATTGGTGTTCATCCAAGTCATCTACAGTCTCCGATTTAATTTCCCTTACTCTCTCAGTTTAGTTTAGATTTAACCACAACAAATGTTAAATATTCATGTGAAAACCCACAAAACCAAACTAGAGCTTTGTCATCCGTCATCATAATTACATTCCTGTAATCAATACATCTCCCCCCAGCAAGTCCAAAATGTTTGCAAGACTAACATTTATTTTAATAAATTATGTCAAAAATATAGTTACACAACCTTATTGATGATCATACTTAACACATCCTTTAAAAAGTAGTGACACTTTTTGGAGATTAGACATATTAATTACAGGATACTCTGATGATAGATGATATATGTCCTCTTACTTCTGTGTGATATTACATTAACATTTAATATTTGTTGTGATTTAATGAAACTTTGTAAACTTGTGTCTCTGGCTAATCTCTCTGAGCTTTTCCTCTTTATTTTCATCATCTTTGATGCATCAGTCACATACTCAGGTGTGCAAATATTTTTTGTGTCATAAGTAGAACAATTAAAAAATATTTCATGCAGGCTACTAAAGTGACTGAGCAGAAAGCAGGTAGGGAGTGAAAGGGGTTGTGTTGAGGGCCAATCCTTAAGGATCCCTACAGGTGACAGCATCTAACAAGGGCTTTGAATCTTCTGAGGCTGAAAGATAGGATTGAAACCAGCTCAGGACAGAGCCAGAGAGTCCGATGGTCGAAAGTGTCACATGCTGTAGGAAGGTCAAAGAAGATGAGTGGGGATGGAGGGGCCACCGTCAGCTGTCATCAGCAGGTTGTTTTGGGACTCTGACCGGGACGTTTTTTGTGCTGTTGGCAAAGTGGAAACTAAACTATTATATCATTCTGCTGTCTTTTAGCGGATACACTCATGACTTCTTCTCACTAATGATCTGATTTGCATTTGTGGGTCAAGCATCAGAGTATGTTTCAGTCATTTTCGTAACTCCTCAGTGGATCTGTAATGATTAACCATACGAATAAAAGTGGATTACATGTTATCTTTGCAATCATCAATCACATGGTTTTTGGCATCAGTTATACCTGATGTTTGCCTCTTTGAAATATTATTTTCTCTTTTTGGTCTATAAATGGATCAAACCCTAGCTTTTGATGTTTTATTTTTGAACTTCCTCCATGTTAAGTTCTTTAAAGGCATTTGGAGCCTTTTCATCCTCACTTTAAAGAGAATAAATTTGATATGAAATAAATTAATCAGCAGTAACCTTAACTAATCCAACAAGGATAAAAGGATTCATAGCTCTGACTCATCAGACATACAGTAACATTTTTTATTAGATTACTGCGGTCAATCATTAGAGATAAAAGACTGAAATGTTTTTCTTTTTTCAACCAGAACACCCTGTAAGCTCCCTGACCTAAACAGACGATCGTCTTTTCTTTTTTTCTTGCTGTGCCTCATCTTCTCTAAGTAGGTCTCTGTCTGTAAATCAGCAATTATGACTGAGAAAGGATTAAAAACATGCAGAACAGACATGATTAAAAGTTGGGAGGAGGATTTGGTTCAGTGGTGGTGCAATGCTGTGACATTATATTGCCATCTTGTGGTGAAAAGTGAAACTAAATCAGTATCTTGATCTGTAAAAGCCTAAGTCCCTGCAAAAGCAGCACATATCAGTGCTGTATAAGTCATATATCTCTGTAGCTGCTGTGACCACAATGTCTCTGGTTCAGCCTCTGCAACAGCTGAGGTTTTGTTGGAATCAGCAGAGTATGGTGTAAAATGCTGACAAAAATATGTCCCATAACCATATGCCATAGCGCTGTCTGGGATGGCTCACCTCAACACATAGCGGATCTTCCTTGGCAGCTTTAGTGAAGGACCTGACACTTCACTATACTGTATGATTGCACTGCAACAGCATTTACCATGAAGAAAAAATATGTACACCAGATAAATTTTTCTTTCTTTTTTCACGTATATAAGCAAAATTTTGTTTGGTTAATCTCAAAGCTGGGTTGTAATTGACGTAGCAGCCTCTGCCTTTGTAAGTAAAATGGCAATGATGTTCACAAAACACTCACCGCTATTTTTGGAGGCCTACTAACCACTGACACTATAATTTTCATACTGCATGCTTTATGGACCCCCACTATCCCTTCGGGTGGTTATACTTTATTGCCTATAGATGCCAGGAATGACTAATGGGCCAATTCAAAAATAAGATAAAAACGCAACAGATGAAGAACTATAACGTGACTTTTTTAGTCATTTTAAAGAGGCAGGAATTAAAAATTCCCTCTTATGTTTAGACATATGGTGTGTAATAAGCAGACACTCAGATAATGTCTGAGTGTCTGCTTCTAATTAGCTTAACTGTGTACACAGACTGCTGTGTTTCCTGTGCTGCTGGAGTTTCACATGCTGCGAATGACACTGCCCCTGCTGTACACACGTCAGGGATCATATGGCAACAAAGAAACACAGACACAGTTGTGCCACAGTTATTTCAGCTGCATAGTAGTACCACTGTCACCTTACAGCAAGAAAGTAAGAAAGTCCTTTGTACAAATCTGGTCTGGGGCCTTTCTGTGTGGGGTTATTATTAACTATTTTTTTGGAAGGCATAAGACCTACTGGTGTCTTGCAAGTCACTGATTTTAGGGACTGTGTAATTGAATGCATCAGATTGATGTTTGATTTATAGTCTAGTAGACATTTCAGTGGTAAACTACATGGATGTTTAGATGAGATTATTCTCACTCTGAATCTTTTAGAGCTCATTAAAATATTCATGCTGCATTCAGTGCACAAAATCAGGTAGAAGTTGTTTGATTTTGATTTGATGAGGACTAAGACAAACCTTCATAGAGAGGAGCTGTTGGTACACACTAGCGAGAGTTCAGACTACCTACCATTTAAGTTGATCCAAAGACGTGTGTAGTGGTAGAATATTTAAAGTATTAGTGTAGCCTTTGGATGGAGGGTCTGGGGTGGATTTGGTTTTGGATTGGATGCAATTACACACTTTGGTAGTTGTAGACCCCTGCTCGGCTGCATGTGGTGATTCCTGCATGTGTCCTAAGCTCACTGGAGGATTAGAGTGAGCAAAGTCTGGGAGATGAGACTGTCATGACTGAATTGAAAAAAACAAGGTTCCCAACATGGCTCCTTGATATTTTAGCAATAAATAACAAAAATAAATTTGTACTTTTATGTCTTTATTTTTAAATACAGTTCTTTCTGTTTCTTACAACATGTGAAGGTGGTGGTTTTAGCTTTCTGTTACTATGATTTATTGCTAAAGGGTGGACAACATTTACTTTTTACAATACAATTCATCAAGTAGCCTTTAGCCAATAACACAGTCAAACTTGAAAGGACTTAGGTTTTCATTCAATCAGTTTTTCCTTCACTTTCAGTCACTTCCATGTTATATAGTCAATTTCATTCAAACAACTGGATTCTATTTTACCCTGCATACTTTACTTTTGGTTTTACTTTGTCACATTTTCAAATATATTCTCTGGCTGCTCAGCATTTATTCCTACATGATGGAAAATAAGGCTCCACAGACCCATGCCCTATGTGCCTGATGAGAGAACAACTACCCTGTAAAAAGACTTCCCTGTCTGGTGTCTTAAATAGCCCTGTTGTTGTAAAGAAGTCATATATTAGGAACAGTTTTGCAAGTGGAAACACTATGGAAGTCTGAAAGCAGGGAAGTGTTACAGTACTGCACCCAAAATTTATGTGGACATTAAATTTCTAAAATTGGTGTATTTAACTTGAACTCCTCTTACTAGTTAAAATGATAATTCTGTCTGTAATAATTAAAAGAGAACACTGACAAATACTTCTGCAAAAACCCAACATATTTCATCTTTCCTCTAAATAATTTCTTCAAAAAAACTGAGGTCATTTGGTAAGTTATTAAAAATCTCATGTATTAGAAAGTATTTTAAAATTGTTAGTGAAATGTGGAATGAACATCTGCAAGGCATTCTCCATATCTCACAGTCTCTGTGGAGGCTGTGCACCCTGAAAGGTCAGATCCTAAATTCACCCCTGCATGTAAGTTTATTATCAGCAGTTAAATGCCTTTCTTGTGGTGATTCAGTGAATTTACATTCTGGGAAAGCATATTTTATAGTTTGTCCAAAGTTTTTGGAAAAGTGTCAGACACCTGGTCCTCTCATAGCTACAAGCTCCTTATCTTTTGCCATTAAGTATGACAAGGATGCTGTTTTCAATGTACTTGTAATTGCCAAAAAAGAAAAGGTGCATCTGAAAGGTATTTGTGATGTGTTTAGATTACTGTATCATCACCTGAATATAAAATCCCTCTGTTTTGTCGACTCAGGGTGAGCCTTTAATATCCCCTTCCATCCTGAACCACCATAGTTCTACAACAGCGCACAATGAACTAAGTAACATATTAATCTTTGTATTCAGTAGGTTGCTTCACAAAATGCCCCATTTAAAGGTCAAATGAGAAGAGATCATACTTGATGGCCACCTTTGCTTCACTGACAGGAGCAGTGAGTAAAGAAGCATTTCAATATAGAATCTATAGATATGGTTCATATCTATAGATTCAGCCACCAGGCTGTTAAACAACAATATGTGCAATATATGAATGATGTGTGGATGAGAGGAAGGTTCAGTTTTCTTTTAGGATGGTATATTTTATTATTCAAAGTTTTTTAGTAGGCTGTATAATTTTTTTTATACTGTGTGCTTTTACACTTATTGTTTTTCTTATCTGTCAGACAGGGACCCACATCTGTCTGCTGTATAGTCCAGTTTTAAAACTCCTACCACATCACATTACTGAGCACCTTAATTTGTCTGTTTATTTATCATCTCATCTGTATATTTCGCATTTCATATTTATTACCCATTTCATATTTATTACTCATTTCAATAGCCCACGTTCTTCATATCTCACTTTTTTCTCTTAGGATGTTTAGTATATTTGGTCTGTATTTATTGTATATACTTAGTATTTTTAGTCTGTATTGTACATACTTCTTATATTTAATTTAATTTTGTATTTTTTGCTGCTGTAACGTGAATTTCCCAGTTTGGGATCAATAAAGTATATCCATCTATCTATCTATTTTTATATTTATTGTTCTTATATTTAATGCTTTTGTTGACCACTGGGAAGCGCATCCTAAACTAATTTCATTGTAACTTGGTGTAGAATGACAATAAAATCTGAATCTGAATCTATAAACAAAAAACAATTTCATACCTACAGTTAGAAAACTTAAAGAGGCAGAGATTTCATAATGAAGGCAGGGGACGTGTGTTTAGTACGATCTGTGAGTTGTCTGTAATTTTTTTTTTACTGTAATGACCAATGTTTGAGTCTCTGATAACAACTTTCACAACTTTTTCCACCCTTAAAGAGAGCTACTTTGTACCTGGCCTTAGTATATTATGATTGCCATAACAAGGTTTTTTTTTCTATCTAGGATGTCTTTTCCGTTTTGTAGAAGGTGGGTAGGCCTTTGCTTTTTCATTTTTTTAAAACTAGTTCTTTTTGTCCGTACAAGCAACATATTTTCACCCAAAAAAACGCTGTTGTCACACTTGTAATTCATGTGGTTGTGTGTGGCGAAGCTCTTCCTCTATAATCTGAAGAGGGGTGTGAGCTGAATGGGGTGTTGTGTCTGGCGGGGGTGGGAAGAAAAATCCAAAATAAAGATCACGTGTAAACTCAAGCTTGATACAGCTGAGAAACACCGCCCTCTGTCGGAGCACAGCAGTATGGCAAAAATAACAGCACTTTGGGACTGAACCATTCACTTTTCAACCAGGTGATGCAATCACAGACCACGCTTCAAACCTGAGTGAAAACAGCACAAAAGCCTAAATGGTTTAATAAATAAAACCATTTTCGTTACAAGAAGGAATAAAGATAAGTTTCTCACAAATTAGATTTTTGAACGACAGTCAGTGCTCATTGTTTGATTCCCCGGGCATTATATAGGAGTGGTTCGATCCAATACTATTGAAGGGAAGGCTGAAACTGTTTGTTTTCGACGCAGGACAGAAGCGTTGCTTAGACTCTCCACCGCAGCATCAATCTGCCGTAACGGTTTCTCACATTTGTGTACTGTCTGGTCGGTTTCTTAGCTTTTTTGGCTCGCCATGGCTCTGTGCGAGGGTGTAGGAGCCATGGCTTTACCCAGCGAGCTCATCGTTCACATATTTTCCTTTCTATCCGACCGAGACAAGCTCCGGGCCTCGGCTGTTTGTTCTCGATGGAGGGAGTGTCTCTTCTACCCAGCGCTGTGGACCGAGCTCAAGCTGCGGGTAGGTGGCGGTTGTAACGGCGGCTCCAGCTCCGAGGACGCCCCGAGACTGGAGTTTCTCATGCGGAAGTTCGGTTCTTTCGTGCGGGAGCTGCAGCTTGAACTTGCACCGGTGGAAGGCTACCTCAGTCCTTTAAACAGCGACTCATCGTCTTCCAGGATGGACCAGCCTCCCGGACCCGATAACGATTCGCAGCTCTCCGAGCGATGGAGAGACGCCATGGCCAACTACTTGGACCAGGTGTTATGTGTGTTTACCAGCATCCGTAACAACAGGTAACTTATCATTCATTACCCCGTAACACTTTGGATGTTTAGTTTTGTTTATAATCGGGAATGTTTATATCAATGTTTATATCGTATCAATATTGTGAATTTGTTGCGTCGCAGTAAGCTAGCAACTGGCTAATGTTAGCTTAGTTAGCTATAAACAAACCCTGACATTAGCAGTTACGTAATCAGGTCATGTCTTTGCAGTACAGTTAGTAACATTCGCTAGCGTCTTCTTGTTAACCCATGAGAGGGGTTTTGCTTTACTTTACTGTTTATTTTCCCATTAACGGCCATTAATTAGTGTTTTTGGCTAACTCTGTATGTTGTGTACATTCTTGTACTAACGCTGCTCTGCGTTTCTTTTGTTGCCAGTCCTATTTTCTGTTTTACACTGTGGTCTTCATACCAGCATACACAATGCAGCACTGGTGCAGGCTAGAGAAGGCTTTGTTGACTTTGACGTGCTGATATCAGCATTGAAAGACACATGTACAGTGTGTGTGTGTGTGTGTGTGTGTGTGTGTGTGTGTGTTAAACCGTGTAACTCTGGTATATTGTTGCATGCTGAAGGATGAAATCACATCTGTCATGCATACATACAGCCCAAACCGTTGGCATGTATTTGCTGGAACATACTGTTCTGTGTAACTCGAGTTTACTGATGTAGTACAGCACAAGTTGCCTCTGTTACACCTTCTCCTACATTCTCCACTCTTTGAAATAATGCATTGTGGTACAGGGACAGCAGCCATCCAAAGCTGTGCTGCTCATGTCTTGGTTCTGCTGAGGGGGGCAAAACCTTTTCTATTATTTGACCTCCCCTCGGTGTCTCTGACGTTTTTCCATACACAGAATAAACTCACTCTTTTATGTCTACCCCAGGTTTATGCTACAGATAAATTCATGTGTTTGATTTGAGTTGTGTTATGATGAAAATCTGAACTTTTATAAACATTCAAAAGTAATGAGCTTTCATATTTAAATGTGGTATAGAGTCAGTGTTTACTGTTGTCTCACCTGGCAGAGAGCAACAAAGATCCATTCAAAGTTCAGATATTTTTAGGGAGTTATCTTAACTCTGTCAAGGTTACAGGTTGGTAAAATGCCAGGCGCCATATCTAACCTTGGTCATGTATCTCCAGACTCCCAAACCTCAGCTTTTCATGAAGTAAGCATTTATTCATTCTACAGATCTTGATCTCATTCAAAAATAATGAAACAGATAACTTATTGTTTCTTTATAAAGGACTTTGGCCTCTAAGAAGTGGCACATGAGACTGCTGATGGTTTCACTGCAGAGGCATTTTGTGAGGCTTAAACCTCAGCTGATTTTTCCAGAAAGATGGCTACAAGACAAAGTGTACATAGTACCTAGAAGATAAGTTACTTTTGTGGGGGAGCCTGCATGTTGCACATGTGTTTGATCTTTTTTTTTCCCATAACCATGTCAGTGATTCTCTGGTCATGGTAGTTTTAAAGAGTTTGTTTTTAATAGGAAGTATTAGTGAATATTTGTCAGTGGATCTATTTGTCATTTGCTTACCAATATAAATAACAATATCATGGGTTTAATGAAATAAATCTATTAATCTTAATTTCTGCATCATAGTGGTTTACTCCATGGCAAGTCTCCCCAGTTTCGTAACCATGGATGTGTTATAACTGACACTTTACCACTGCTCTACAGTGGCCTAGAAGAAAATATTTATTTGAATTTATCATAGGAGGTTTATTAAAAACCAAGCCATGGTCCCCCACTCAGCCTATCTTACAGTCTTGCTCAGCAGCCACTTGCTGCATTGCAGTGAAAAACCCCCCTGGGGTGAAATAATCTATGCCCCATAGACTACAACTGTGAAATAGTTATTCTTGAACCTGACACTACTGCTCAAACTGCTAACATGATCCAGTTTGACCTTTTTTCTACTGTGAAGTTACCCAGAGAAAAACATTTTCTTAATCTAAATCTCTTTCTAAACTGAGAAAAGTGATTTTAAGTAATGGTCATCACAAATTCAAGTCTTTGGGTTTAATGAGTGTGTGAACTAGCAGCCAGGCAGCTGTAAAAAACAGTGCTGCACATATCCTTGTAGACAGAACTTAACTGGCATGTGCTCTATTTGTTGAATTAAATTGGAAAGACTCAGTGGTCGTAATTAAGGTCTGGTGTGCAGGTCTGAGTAATCGATCTGTGAATTTATCACCTAAAGATGGCAAAAGGGAAAAGAAGCAGTGAGAGAGTAATGAGAGACAGCACTTGCAAGAAGTCTTAAATTTTGTAGAGGTTCCCACTGGAAAATCACTCCAGGAAAACATTCTGGCTGTCAACTAACATAATTAATGTAAGTTGCACATCTACTTATTCAACAGATTTAACCCTAGGTAGTTTGTAGGTGTGAAAAAAATAACGTAAAATAGATGTGTGTTTTATCATTGCTCAATCCTCAGACAGGTACAAGGTAACAGCTGTCACTTCATTTCAGTCAGTTTTGGGAACAATGTATGAGTGTGTAGTTAGCTTAGCAGAAGGTGACTGAGTGCTATGTGGCCCCTGTGCTTACCTGTATGTCTTCCAAAGTATCAACCTAAGGCATTAAATCCACTTAGAAAACTTCTCAGATTGGTATCTAAAGATGGTATAAAGGTGGAGTGCAGCTAATTACAGGGCAGATATCTGGCAGGACAGGCGATGACCCAGCAATACAGCAAATTAGGACCCGGTCAGTTTGCCAGAAATGCCAGAAGTTTTTCTCAGTGAAGGGAAATAGTTGAACTCAACCCTCAGTCTCACTCATGTTCCCATATTACCTTTATCACTATAGAACCAGATACACAACTGACATTTGAACTGACTTTTATACACACTGGAAAAGCAAACTGATGACACCCAAGCTATCCTTGTGTGGTGGTTCCTTCATGAGTGGGCTTGGTTCTGGGCCAAATCACTCAGTTGAGAATGTCAACACAAAAGACACAACCCATTTTTCTATCCTTGCTTTATTTTGATGAATTTATTACATATGAAACATCAGTTAATATTTCCTGCTCTCTGCTGTGATTTTCCATAAGAGTATGATGGGAGGGAGGAAATACTACGAAACAGAAAACAGAACTACTTTAAACATATTTGAATACATTTCTGACTGCGTCTGCAAAGAAGAACACACACCTTTAGTTTCTGAATTTTAACATTTTCATTCCCTTTTTCTCCTCAGAAACCTGCAAAAGCTGAGTCTGTATGGAGACACCTGTATACTTCAGCAAGAGGGGCTGTTAGACAGCTCTAACCTGCACCAAATTCACCAAGGGGATAAAAAGATTAACGAGTAAGTTTGGTCTTGACAATGTTTATGTATTCTACCACTTTCCATTAGATCCAGTGACTTTTTTTCTGCTCCACAGATTGTTTTCATGCTCTGTGGGTAAAATTCACCCCACAAGAATCTGCAACATGGTGATTTTGAAAATAGACTGCTCAGTATGTTTGGTCAAAACAATACTGCTTGTGTTTCCAGTGCTCTGAAGATGATTGTGTGGGTTTTGGAGATTTTTTTAAAATGTTAAATCTTTTGCTGGCATTCAAAAGAGATTGTATTGCCAAGGGTTTCAGACTCATTAATTTACAAAACCGAATAGAATAGATGCTTACAAAACTGTTGTCCGAGCACTATTAAGACTGGACTCAGCAACTGAAGTATCACCACAGCACAGAACCCAACTTGCCCACATTTAACACTGTTACTGTATGGCCATCTGTCTGTCCATTGACTATATTTTGATACTACAGTGTAGACATGTATGGGCATAGAGAAATTAGACTTAGTTAAGCCTTTGTTACCTGTTGATGGTGTGTCTGACATACAGCTGTGTTAAGAAGTTTGGGCGACCCTTTTCAAAACATTGAGCAATCATCTTTTATTGAACAGACCTTAATCTGTTTGACCTCTGCTCTTGTAAGTTGCTATATAAATAAAATTGACTTCAATTCTAGAGTGACTTACACTTTATTTATTTAGTTTTTCTTTAGTTTGCAATTAAATCCCATGAGAAATACCATCTTAAAAAGTTAAGGAATTATTTGTGTGGCTGTTTAAAGCAATGATTTCAAAGGCCCAGATCCATGTGATTTACTTGTTTGGGCTTTAATGAGTCAGGTGAATTTAATTTCAGGGTTGACCTACTTATTTTTGACGTTATTCTGTGTATCAGCTGTGCTGCCTGCTGTTTACAGCCTTGGATCCCTGAACAGTTTCCCAAGGTTATCAAAAAAAGTAGGTTTAAGGATGAAAGCTAAACACTGAAGTGGTACTGTGTCCATGTGAAGAAACATGATCAGAACTTTGAGTGGAACTAAATAGATTGAATTAAGTCAGGTCAGGGACCAATGAAATCATCAGACCTAGAGGTAAATGTTCAGAGGATCCTTTGTTAATGGCATTCACAAGAGTGAAGGAGACATATGACCAGCTATTCACAAGACAACAGTATATTACAAACAACCATAAGCGGCAAAGAGGGGCTGCAAAAACCAGCAAATGAATAACCACAGGGAAAAAAGCATAAATACAAGATACAGGAAATATTGTGCAGATGGGAAGAAAATCAGTTTGACCAAAGAATTCAAGAGGCTGTACTTCAGAGGCTGGTTAAGACTTTGAGGCTCAAGAGAGGAAAGTCCAACTTCACTGGACCAAGATACAAAGCATTCTTCATGTTTCAAAGTAATAATGGGTACATGTCTTGGACTGATAACTTAAGTTCCCAGACCCAAATGTATTCCATATAAAGACGAGACATGAAAAATCTGCTGTTTACTTCAGGAGACAGAATATTTTTAAGAACTTTAAGAACTTTGCCTGAGAGAATATGGAAATAGAAGAAAGTATATTAAAAAAGAAAGACTAGTAGGGAGGTGCAGGAAGTGTTTGCAATTTGTTTTATTTGCTTGGGGTTGAGGTTAATGAGCACTCGTGTTCACTTTTTTTTTTTTTTAATTTGTTTGTTTTTTGTGAGTGAAACCTTTTGAATGTTGTTAGGATAAATGAACTAAGTTCAAAGCTTTTCTTTGCCTTAAATTGTACTGAAAGCTTAAAGAAATAACTCTCTCCTTGCTTTGTCTGTCACACATCTAGGTATGTTTCTGCATGTTTGTCAGCACTAATGTAAAACCTGTCTTTACAGCTCTAGGCTTAAATTGTGAATGGAAATGTGACTCAGTTTTGAAAAGCAGATGTAAACAGCCCTCATGGTGACTCAGTGTAAACCTAATTATAAGAAAACTGTTATCAGCAGGGTAAAGCGAATTGTAGCAAATACACCCCTCTAATGTTACCCTTTCACTGTGCTCTCTGCAGGATTCAGCAGTTGTTCATGGAGATGTTGTCCAACAGTAGGCAGCTGCGATGGTTGTCTTGCAGCTTCATGCTGGGTCTGGTGACTCCCTGCTCCTTAGCCTGCTTGTCAAATCCTTCAGCTGAGACCCTGAAACACCTCAGTTTACTGGACCACCAGCTGGGTATGTGTTGACCATACATGTTCAAACTAGTAACAACTTCAGTCAAAAGTAACTTTGATTTAGTGCGTTTTAGTATCATCTGTCACCTTTTTCCCCAAGGTCCCCTCATCTCACCATCAGAGCTGGATCGTCTATCAAATCTTCATTCTCTGGCTCTGGATTTCTCCGATTTGACATCTGAGCTTTGTGGTCTTCTGGCATCTCCACGCCGGACTCCTCTGCATCGCCTCTCCCTGCTGCTCAATGGCGCTGCCCTGGAGTTCAAACCATTAGAGGGAACAGCAACAGAGGATGATTGGAAGGCACTGGTAATGCAAGAGCTATTATATTTTTTCATTCCCATAGACAAAAAATATATACAAGGCCAACCACTGGTGCTCTCACGACAGTATGTGATTTTTTTTAATAAGTCAATGCAACAGACATACAGTGCTTAGCCATTTTCTGATCTCAGTACTGCTGCGTCCTCAGCCAGTATCCCCTGATTCCCCTCCCAGGTTCGAGTGAGTGCCAACCTACGAGTGTACTTGATGGCCCTGGAAGTCGACAGCTCAGAGCTCCTCAGGGTCCTAAAGCCAAGCCTTCCTCTGGAGCGCCTCCACCTTGACAGTTACAGCACACTGGTGTCAGACGCTACACTGGAACTCATCTCTCAGCAGTACAACAAAACGCTGACTCACTTCATACTCCTGAGGGATGATCCAGAGTTTCCTGACCTCAGTGTCAATCGGAACGAAGACCCGCTGGTCCTCTTGGCATGGAGATGTACTCAACTGGCTGTACTGGTGATACATGGTGAGTTCAGCTTGATTTTACCAGAAAGGATACTAAAGCTGTTGAGATAGAATTAGCTGAACAGCAACTGCAGAACGTCTCTAAACAAAAGGTAATTTTGATCTTGGAAGCGATTTGAAGTCCAGACATAATGAGCTAATTTTCCATTGCATACACATTTTAAAAATGCAAAGTTTGAACACTTCAAAATATGAAAACCTTTTAGTTTTAAAGAGTTCGCGTTAAACACAGAGATAACATAAAACAACATTTGTGTTGTGACCTTGAAGGCACCAAAAAGTTACCTTTTCATGACAATTTACAACTAGCAGAAGAGTCAGGTCATCTCACAGTCAGAAGATAGATTGTGGCCTTGGGCAAGACAATTATAACCCCCAAACCGCCCCTGCTGGCTACAAATGGGATTGGTTAATACTGATGCATGCTTAACATAGCAGCATTTGCCATCAATGGCATGAAGGGGTCAGTGTGACATATAATGCAAAAACACTCTGCATGATCAAGAAAAGCAGAGAAAGCACTTTTTTAACATAGACCATTGTCACCTTTTATCATTTATATGCCAGATTGGGAAATGTGGAGAGTAGTCCTCAAAACCCATCTCTTGTATGAAAGTCCTGGAAGTGCTTATTTGACAGAAATGTAAAACAGATGTAGTGAATACATGATTTTTATCTCAGTAATCATATAATGTATTATGTGCTTAATATCTTTTTGTCTTTATTCGTTTTGGATCAAATAAGACATCAGGAATGTATATAAATAGTTTTTTTTTTTTTTTTTTTTTTTTTGCTTAAAGCTCTCATTAGGATTGTTTTAGACATTTGTAAAAAAAAAAAAAAAAACTGGAATCCATGTAGATACTTTTTCATGAAATGGCAAACAAGACTTACAATAATAGTATTGTCATTTTCAATGCCTGAAACTGATGTGAGAGGGGAGGTGTCAGCAAGGCAACTGAAAAAAATAACCCAGTTTTTACAGTTCATACATAAAAAAGTGACAGTGATTCATTTGACTGTCAAAAGTCAGCAGTATGAGATTATTTTGTCAAGAGGCACTACTGGACCATTTAGAGCACTTTGTAAGTAAAGACTGCTTTGTCCACAGGGATACCAGTCCAAGACTGACCCGAATTAAAAACAAAAATTAAACATGTTCCTTAGAAATTTGCCAAAATAGCCTAAAAATCCGATACCAGAGAATCAATTCTTGGCCTGAGCCATCAGAACTTAACAAAACCAAAAACCGATGTACATATTGAACCCTTGCATCGCAAAGCTTTACCAGCGGCCACAGGCTAAGTCACTTAATGACATAACAGAATTTATTCTTTGCTTTGGTCACTTCAACAAAATAAAGAAGTTAGTCATTTAAGATTTGAGGGGTGGTTGTTGTTTTTCATTTGTAGTTGTATAAGATACTTGTCAATAATTAGTGAATAATGGCAGTGGAAGACTGTCGATGTTTTCTTGTTTGGAGAAGTCAGCCTACACAAAGGCTGAGCTCTGTACAGCTGCCCATAATTTGGACACTTTCACTCCTACAGATAAAAAAATATTCCAGTCTTTTATTTATTTGTTTGTTAATATTGTTCAATGTTTCACAGCCTCACTTTGATGTCAAAAAGCTTTTTCCAGCAAAAATAGTCCAAACCCAAAAGCTACAGGAAGCTAAAGTGTGTTTTAACAATGGGTGACGTCAAGGGTGTTATATTTCTTTAGTGTGTGTGCGATCGACTCAACCTCCCTGATGCATCTCTGTTTTGAAAGGTTACACTGTATGGTCTCACAACTTGGTGGCCATCTCTCGGCTGCGAGGTTCCAGTCTTCGTGTCCTGACCATCTCAGAGGAGAGCATCGACTTCGACCCAGACCAGTCAGTGTGCATGGAGGGTGACCCAGTCCACAACCTGGTCAAGGAGGTTTCTCAGGGGTTGGGACGTGTTTGGCACCCTTGTCTGGATTCCAGCCTGGTTTTATCCGAACCCACCCAGCACTTCCATCAAGAGCTGCAGGCCTTCAGCATGGGCATGTAGGCAGGGATAGAAGATCTGGCACATCACTGCTGAAAGTGTGTCAAGACCAGGCCAGACCTACTGAGTCCAGGTCAGCTCAGAAACAAGACCAAAAGAAGTCCTAAGTGAGAAACCTAAACTGGATCTTATTAAAATCCCGAATTACATTTATGTGAACCGATGTGAGCTCTTTGTTTTTTTGTTTTTTTTTTTTTTTTTTAATTGATTCATTTTCTATCCACAAAACCATGTTCTCTAAATGATTATGTATTTTTTCTTGTTTATTTTTTTCTTTTGCTTTGCTTTATAATTATCTAGCTAGCCATATTTAACCTTTTTATGTTTCAAATATTCAATTATAACTTGATATGCTAGTAGGAACAGTGAACTTTACTTAGTTTAAAGTCATAGCTGTCTGTGAGAACTGACCACAGAATAGACTTAACTCGTGGCCATTCTCAATTGGTCTGCATTACTGGGCAAATGTAATGCGATCTTATCGGACATGGTCTTGTCTGGTCTGGTCTTGATCGACAAGTATTCAGAGCTCGATGTCTCTGCTTCACCTTAATAACCTCCAGAGCCTCTTGATGATTTGTTTCTCCTTTTTTTATTTTTATTTGAAAGTTTCCTAATCTCTTCCTGCTCTGTGTATGATCTTGTTTTTCCTGTGTGGTGGTTTCCTTGCCTGTATAGGCTTTGTGTGTATTTAAAAACAAATATATTATTCTCCTGCTCACAGCTAGAACAGTGCAGGGAGGCAGGCAGGTTGAGTGATGGACCCGTGGGTTGGGGATGTGTGTTCTGACACAAGCTACTTGCTTTAGTTGTGAAAGCATTTTTTTTTTTAATCTTTTGCTTCTCGTCATTCTGTCTGCCTCACTCTGGCAACATTTTTACTTTGTGAACTAACTGATCAATCCTCTCCTGGTTGACAAAAATGCAGCTTCTTCTGATGTTGCTTTGAAGAAGCACCTTGTGCATTTGTCTGCTAGTTTGAGAGCCTCGCCAGCAGGGTTCGAATCTCCACGGTGGTGTGGCTGATTTGACAGGCGCTATCTCCAGCAACAACCATGTCAGTGCTTTGTCTCAGTTTTATGATCATTGTAAAGTGAGTGGTGTCTCAAAACCAGATGGTTTATTTAAGGACTATGAGCACCTTACTAATGGTGTTATGGAGAATATTGTTACATGCTTGCAGCCAACACACTTCACACCAAGCTCACTTTTCAGAAACCTCACTAGTAGATTAGGTAGGAAGCCTTTTCTTCTGACTGACATTCAGAGCCAAACTGAATAAGCCTGGTAATAATACTCATTTCCATTTTAATTTGTAGTGAGCTGGTTGTAAATCTGCATTTTTTAATTTCTGAATATAGCTGTCTTTGCTTTTCTTAAGAGGTCAACATGTTTGAACTAGTATCAATGCTCTCAGAGTCCATTTGTACTCCAGAGTGAAGTCATCGAGTCAGGGACGAGTGCATAAAAGTATGAAGAGCTCTGACATTAGAACTCCATCTGTATGATCTTAAGAAAAGACATTTTTTTCATTTTATAATGCGACATGTTCATCTGAGTTTAAAGTCATCTCTGTAGCTATTTCCACATTTGTCGAGCGGCCATGCTGAAACAAAACCAGTTCTCAGTGAGCACGGCTTCTGCCAGCAGTTTTGAAGGCCGGAACTAGTTTCTCTCAATTTCGGGGGTGAAACATTTCATGATAACTAACAGGGAAAAGAAGAGGATGAACTGAATGTAACTTAGGTCTCATTCTCTCATTCAGCTGGCCAGTCAGTTTTTTAGTTTTATGCTGAAGAAGGCTTGTTGCATCGCTGTGTTTGCCTCAGAAATTTAGCAGACGCATATCTTGCCATAACAGTCATAGCTGCTGATAAATGTGTTTTTGACATTGTGGGTTCCACTGCCAGTCTAGGGCTGGTGTTATTTTTGAAAGGTGGCGCCTACTGCACAACAAGGTTTGAGGTCACGTGGAGTATTTCTGTGGCGAGTACTTTCTCTGTCAGTCTCAGGTAGGCTTTGAACATCACTCTGACCAGGACAGTGGCAGTGATGATATTGAGTAGGTTATGTGAACAATCAGTTAGTGTGAGTTGTATCGTTGTCGTTCTTTTTTTCCTCTTGAGTCACAGTTGCCTTCAAAACAGCCCCTGTTTTAAGGATACCGTTGTAATTGTCGCTGTAAATGATGTTGTTTGTCTTGCCATCTGATAAAGCCTCACTCCGTCTTGGTTGAGTGGGGTCAGCAAACCTTATCATACATTTGTTTTTAAAGATTAAGGTTGATCATGACTTAAGAATGGCAAAACCATTCTGCTTGTTGCACATGTTTATTATCTCCTGAAGATGCTGGGGGAAGAGAGGAGCACTGAAATGGAAGAAAATCAATGCTGTTAATGGAGCTTAACCTGCTGGGCCCGATTAATGTCTGAACTGAATGTAGTCCACTTTCTGAGGTTAAATGTCTGGCACAGCACATTCTAGTTGGCTAAGAAGCTGGCTGATTCTTCTTCGATTAAGGCCTGACTTTGTTTGGGTCACAGTTGCTTTTGTGGTCCAATACTTAAGAAAAGACAAGGGAAGAAATGTCTTTGCCTTTGTGTTTTTGAGGCTCTCTAGAAGAACATGTACATTCAGGACCCAAGCCAGCATTGCCAACTGAAATATGGTTCTCAAGATCAACCTTACGTGGGCCTGGTGTAGCAGCTGTGCAATATTACTCTCCGGTGAAGCATTTCCTGAGCTCAGTTGTCATTCATCAAGGAGAATCAAAGTTTCATGTGGCTGCAGAGCACCGATGTTTCTTTTTTTAATACTGTCAGAAAGCCATTGTTTGGAAAGTGCTTCTCCTGAGTGGCTGTGGTTTGGTGATTGTGCAGCAGCAGCACTTTAGTGGTCCAGGTGAAGGCACTGCAGGCTGTGAAGGTCCATATCAAGGTGTCCTGCGATGGACTGAAATTGAACCACAGATGTGTGTGACAGCAGCACGGGTTCAGAATGAATAGCTCTTGGTTGTGTGCCTGTGGTTACCAAAAGTTAGCTCCTCTTAATGGTTTAGCCATGATAATCTCCTTGTCCTTGGTCCATATCTCAGGATAAATGCACTTTGGCACCAAGAGCTTCTTTTTAAGGCTGTCTTTGGCTGTGAATGGGACTGTGCACTCAGAGGGGATGGCAATACCAACAGGACACATTAAGACCAAAGTGTGTCTGTTTTTATCTAATCCTTCCCCCCTTTTTTCATCTCCTTTTTTTAGAACTCAGCTTTGCTTCTTTGTGTGAGAATAAGCTGTTACAGGTTTGCGCCATCATGGAGGGAACATTAACAACAAGTTTGTAAAGGAATGTCGCAAACGGATTTTTACAAACACAGATTTTAATGCGCTGTTTTTACAAACTCCTCTCATTGTTTAGCCGGGATTCCTCTACTACTCCCTGTTTTCTCATCTCTCCACATGTTGAATTGTTCAAGTGGTCCAAACATGTCTGCTCAGAGTAAAGAGAAGGGCTGCCATTTCTCTCAAAAGGTGGAGTAAAATTCAGACATTATTCCCATTTTTACTCCAATGCAGTTATGAAAATGCTCTTCCTTTAGGTTTGTTTATTGAGATTATGGTTCGGATGTTTTGTTATTTCATTTAGGTAATGAAATCATTAAGAGAAAGACTAAGAACTTGGACTTTATGCAAGAGAGCGGATAAGATTTGCAACACCTGTACTGTATTCTAGCTTTTGTTCCTTTACCAAAACTCATCAAATCTAAAGACAAAGATGGTTGAGGAAAAAGCTGAGTGAGGAGAAGACAAAGTTCTGCCAGTCTAGTAAGGCTGGCATTTGTGCACCCTGTTATTAAACATGGTCACCGTATAACATAACCTGTTAGGAGTGGAATATCGACCAAGCTCTGATCCCTTTGTGTCGACACCGACCGCCATCTTGTGCCTGAAAGCTTCTGGAGTCTCACTGCTTGTCGAACCTCTGCTCCCAACTTAACTAGCTTTGTGTTGTCCGTAGCTGTTGCTGTGATTGTTGTTTGACTCTTTAGGACAGCAGCGTCAGAAGCTACAGTGGCTTCAGAAAATGTTTCAGCACACACACACTCTTTTTTTATTATTATTTCTCTTTGAGTGTGCCTGTATTTTCTGTGCAAGTTTCATGTTAGCTTTCAAAAAGTATATAAATATATCCAGTAGAGATGAGTAAGATAGTATGAATGTGTGCGCAAATAAGATCCCTGCAGTGCAGCCATCATATGTTTTCTGAATGCTGATGTGTCTGTCTGTGTGTGTATTAAAGAGCGGGGAGGGGGCTTGCTCATGTTCAGCAGTGTCGTCTTATCAATTCTACTGCAGCAGGAAACAGGAACAGAAATCGTTCGTTCTCAGGGTACAATCAGAGGGAAAGTTACAATAGCTCAGGCCTCTAGCTCACTCATACGAGTGTAAGGAGTCACTGGATCTGTTCTCCTCCCTCGTTGTGTTTATAAGCTGCCAAAGACCACAGTGGAACAAAGTGAACCCAGACACAAGTCTATCTGAAGTGCCCATGTACACACACACTGGCAGGAGGCTGGTCCAGTGTTCTTTTCTACTCCAAACCTCCTTACTTTCTCTCCTCTGAACTCTCCACTTCTCTGACGACTCTGTATGTAGTATTTGAACGCTCCCTCTGTCACACTATGGATCATTCTGTGCTGGACCAGCTACAAACATCAACAACTTTGTTCTGTACTTGATGTGAGGCCAGAGTTGTGTAAGTGATTGCTTGTTCAGAAATTTCAGATATGCTTTATAGATTGTGTTGTGCAGGAGAAAAATGTATCCCACATCAGTCTTAAAAGCAGCCTTGTTACACACAAGGTCTCTACAGAAGATAAGAGAGGCCATGCTAGTCCAGTGCAGTGTGTTTCTATTGTGTGACAGAGGTTTCAGCAGGGAGTGAGTTGGACAGGACCGTATTCCACCTCCTTTCTCTTCCTTTCATCACCTGTTTCACTGTGAGGAGTGAATGAATGTAGAACTTAAAGATGAGGAGGAGAACGAGGAGTTCAAACTCAGAACACACAGTCAGGGACCTAACACTCGCACAGATGCTTCCAGAGGCTACTTTGTGACAGATAGTAGCTCCCCAGCTGAGGTCAGACTTGGCAGGAGGGGGTTTTGTCCCAGGCTTTTGAGCTGAAGGGAGATGGACTGCTGGAGATCAGGACATTCCACACGGGGGTCGCTCAGGCTGTCGGATTTGAACAGTTTACTACAAGTGTCTGCATGAAATTTGGACTCTATTTAAATATATTCTATTTTTGTTTACTTTGAACAGGCTAGTCTGTTGTTGAAGGGATCAGAGATGCAGCTAGTGTTGACAAGTCACACCAGAAAACCAGCTGGTCTGCAGAGCGGAGGTGTGATACCATTTTTTTAGCAGTACTATAGCTACGGTGTGTCACTGCATCTAGAGTGAACTGCGTTTCAATTGACCTTTTCAACTTTGTTTTTTTTTTTTTTCTTTTCATTCTGAGGTCATTTTTGGGGCGTATATGTCAGGCACTTTAAAGGCCACAAGTGAACCAACTTACACTGTATGTGCTCAAAGACAAACTACTCTCGATACATAATAAGTTGGATGAAACTTTCGGTCTCACAGATTGAAGATCATCTCAGTACAATAACATGCACAAATACACAAGTCACAGTACCTATTCACTATGGGAACACAGTACCGAGAGTCTGGACTGAGGTTATGGACACACTGTATGAACACAGACATTTGTGTGTGATGATACTACACTGTGTGTACAAAGAGTGACTGACACACATCAAGTAGAGCCTTATTTCAAAAGAAATCAGCCGTGATAACGAAAGCCTGAACGCTCTACAGAGAGGACGTGGAGTCATTGTACATAACCTGTAGGATCTTTACAATGATGTGATGCAGCCAGTTCAGTTTGCCCTCATGACCTATCACGTTAAGAGTATGTTATTTGTGCACTTTGACATATTCATTGAGAAACTCTGGGAGACAGCAGGACCTGGGCCCCTGTGGTCTGATGAACTGAATCCACAGAGCTGGCCTCTATTACACTCCTTCAGAGACAGTTTGCTACGACAGCTTCTTCAACTGTTGTGATCGCAGAACTGTAAATGCGCAGGGAACCAGAGAGTGGGGCCTGACACTTCTTCTTTTGCTATTTGCCAATACTAATACCATTGACATGAGCTGAGTGGTAAATGTGTTATTTGAGTACCAAAGCAGCAGACTGTGTCAGATCTGCATCAGTCTGAACACAGGCTCAGAGCAACAGGCAGAAAGAGTTTCATATCCTCTTTGAAATCTGCTCAGGCTCAATGCCATCTCAAGAGTTTGTGATGTCGTCTCTCAGGATGTTGGCAACAGAAAGCATCATTGATAAAAAAAAAAAAGGTGCAGCAGCAAAGAGAAAGTAAGAAAGTTCTGGGCCTGTAACCTTCCTAAGAGAGTTTTAGGGAAGTCACGTGTTTCCGAAAGGATGGCCATTAAAAGACAGGGTTTCCTCAACACAATGTGACATTTCAGACACTTCCTGTTTGTTTTATTTGTATCTTCATGCTAAGACCATAGACTACTACCAGAACATGGGCACACGTAGGAATGTGAAGGGTTTGATTCAACATCCTGATTTATGTCATTTCTGTTACTTGGGAAAATACACTGGAGGTGAATTACACTGGTATAAAACCAATCCTGTGTAACAGATACAGATGATGTGTGTAAGGCTAGGTCAAATCTCAGTGAAGGGGAGGTTCACACCGGGCCTTTGGTGTTAACTCCACCAAGAGCTTCACAGAGGTTTTGATTCTCCAGTGTTTAATATCAGCCACAGCTGACACTAGAAGTAGTTTTCAGCCAGTTCAGGATGGTAATCCCACTTCAAGTGAAACAAGGGTTACAGCTGTGCACTCGCCATATTAAATTTCAACAGGAGAAACCGCAAAATGGCACAAAGTGCATGACCTGGCCAAACCCTGTCAGCAGTTTTTGAAGATCGGTGTAGTCTCTGGCTATACCAAGGAACTGATAGATATTCATGCTCAGTGTCAGCCAACTATCTTCATTTAGGTCTCATAGACTGTGGCTCTGATTTTGCTGGCTGCAAAAACAAAGTCGTTCTTGTCAAGCCTGGAGAGCCAAACCTCCTAATTAGCCAGGCAGGCAGGCCTGCTGCCCAGTCCAGCCTCACAACTATGCAAGAAGAATGCATATAATCCACCCTTCCTCTCTTTCTTTCCCAGTTTTTATAATTTCCTTTTCTTTTTCTCACTGCCACGCAGTAGAAGTGAAGTCGTAAACTAATAAGAACTTGTAATGACAATACTTGGCCTTATGATGATTTCTGAAATCTTTATCATTTTGTTTTAAGATCTTTTGATTCTGGTCAGCCAGCCAAGCAACAGCAGCGGTGACGGCAGGCTCACTCTTGGTCTCTGTGAGACTGGCTAGACGGCCCCTAGTTTTATCGTGGTACGAATGTTGTGCATTTGTTTAAAATCAGGACAGTTTGCAATAACAGCAGTCATACTAGTGGCCACAAAGGGGCACAAGCAGTGCTGACAGCGCCCGGCTGCATCTTTAGAAAACCATAGAGGAAGAGATATAAACTATATAAATAGGTATATAAACTCACACAGTGCATACTTGTATAGGTATCAACAATGCATTTCCGTGGTATACTCTTTATGCAACACATGTCCGGGTTCAATTTATGAACATGAAGTATATTATAGAATCACAGACTTTGTAAATCAGAAGCTATGTTGTTGTGTGTTTTCTGCGAAAATGGTTTTACCATCCTTAATGTTGAATATTCTGAGCGTTATGTTCCTGTGTGATTGTGTTTGTTAAAGTGAGCACATAGCAGTGGGTTTTACCTTCTTCTTGTAAGTAAGGAACCAGATGGAACCAAAAACACAGCTGGACCAGATTTCATGCTAAAGGGAGAGTATTTTAAATATACAGCACATTTCATTGGTATCTTAAAAACACGCTTTTACAATCTGAGTCTCTAACTCAAGGATGGTCTTTCTTTAATATTTAAAAAGATCTGTAAGCTTTAAACAAAGACTTTGAAGTCAACAGCATAACTGATGGCTGGATTGAACCAGCAGAGAAACGTTCCCAGCCTCAAACATCTCTCTGTTGTCCTTCTACAGATGCTTTGGTTAAAAACTGCGACTGAAATTTTATCGAACTCTCTCACTTGAAACTTTACAGCTGTTTTTTTTGGTTCAGTCTGAAGGGAAAGAGTTCTCTCCAGCTGAGGAGGACAGATTTTATTTAAGAGATCAGTGTTGATCCGTGGTTCTGTTGATGAGAAAAGGGAGGAAACGTTACAAACCTCCATGTACAACCTCACAATTGACAGATGGTGTAAGAGAGGGGTCAACCTGCCGAATGCTTATTTGAATTAATGTTGAATGAATGCTTCTCTTCTTTTAGTCCGTGAATAAAAGCATCAAAAGAAGTCTTTTTGGTTTTGTCTTCTTCTTCTTCTTCTTACCTGAATTCAAGAACAGCAGGATCATCCTAGGTGCACACTGATTAGATTGGACCTGTGGGTGTTAAAATGCTCCCCTCAAAATAATAAATGGAATAATGAAACTATCAGCACTTCAGTAGCCTTAAGCAGGCATGCATTCACAATATTTACTACTATCACATGAAGAAACATACAGGAGGGCATGCTTCTTAAAACTCAAATTTTAGGTGATACTCTAATTCTGTCTGATAAAAGTTCATTCTTATGTAGACTTGTAAACTGAGCTATCCTCATGTTTTTATTAAGTGATATGTCCATCATCATGGCAAAAAGGAAACACTGCAGTTACCTTATTCTCTTGAGCAAATATAATTGAGCAAATTGTATGTGATCACAAAAACTTTCAGATTTTGTATTTCAGATCTTATAAAATTTTAATTAATTTGTTGGCAATTACAGTCATAATTCAAACATATGAGTCACCCAGATTTCTTGTAATTATAAACTATTTCTGTTGTGCCCTCATTGATTGTAATCTCCACTTGTACCAACCTGTTGTTTTATAGACTGGACTGAAATGTACCTTATTACTGCAGTAAGTCAATACAATGAATAAGCAGAATAACAGGAACTTTGTTATCTGAGATAAGGTGAAAAAAAGGGTTGTGATCACAACTTAATCAAAATTAACTTGTTTTTACAGGAACAAAACGTCAAGATAAGTTTTGATGTTTGAGGAAAAAAAATGCCACGACTTGTGCTCCAGGAGGACAGAGTTTTATAATATGTATGAAAACATATCTTCTTATGGCTTCTCTATATTCTCATTAGGAAGAATATTGAAAAAAATCCACCTGATAAGCAGAAATGGAAGAATGAGATTTTAAAAGACTGGAACTGACCGACAGGAAGTTCGTTTCTGTTATGCACAAGGGGAAAATCCTTCTATGGAAGGAAGACATCTCTGTCACCTGAAACCAGGTTAAAAGCCATTTAGCGCACTCCAACCCAGGGCTGGATGTCCTGAAGTCATCAGTGGGTTTTCAATATTGAAAAAGCTCTAGAAACGTTGCCCAAAAATCTGTGAACTGGCATTTTAAATTCTTTTTTTTTAAGTCAGATGGACCACTGTGAACCAGGAATACTGAGGAGGATTGGTTTTTTAAATGCGTGGTTACCCAGTCTGTGCTCATCATTACATAGCTGATGGATAAGTTATGCAGGTACAGTCTTTCCCGAGAACAACATGACAAACAAAAACCTGAAATCAGCATTCACCACAATAGACTTTAGAAGGTTTATGAGACTTAACAACCAGCAGCTGGGTGCCCACATGTCCTATTGGAGAAAAAGCAGCAGGTTACATAAGAGTATCTGCCTCCTCATCATAATGGCCTGCCATCTTTTCAGTGGGAGAGCCAACAAAATCCTGACTCATTTGAACTAGTCAGCACAACCAAACCATGTATGACGAACATCACACAAGCTGACAGGCCAGGTAAAGTGACTCTAGACAACACCTGCACAGAATATTGCAGCTGGAGAGGCTAGAGCACAGACTTCTTGGATGGTCTGGTTTTACAGTCTTTAGGAACAGACACAGAGCATCCTCTCAAAGCAGCCACAGTCAGAGAGACCAGCTCAGGCTCCAAGCTTGTGTATTGTGGTACAAGGCTTAAAATATTGACGGAAGGCCCAATGGTGACTGGGTGGTTTGTAATGCAAACCTAAGGAGGCCTGTCGAGGTGTGGCTTTGTTTTTTTTCCACTACATGTCAAAACCAAGATGGAAGGTAACCAAACCATGGTCTCTCAAAGTCATTACAATAGAAAAATTAGATAACATAGGACTTTAAAGGGTTTGGTACTATTAATAATAGAGCTAAGATCACACCTAAAACTGCAAAAACAATTTTCAACTGAAATTAGTCTGGCTGTTTGGGTCAACAGTTGGTATTAACACAGCAATTTTAGGAGCGTGCTGTGTTTGCTTAACACTTGTTTTTTGTACACACCCAGAAACACAGACACAACAACTTGCAAACCCAACTTGTTTACAGCTTTGCCTGGGGCTCAGACAACAAAAGCTTTTTCTCATCTGGATTAAAAGACTTTAAGAGTATTATTGAGCAATTTCCTGAAACAATAGGAGGTTTTTCTGTGTCCTACAGTTGCTCTGGAGGTGATAAAGAGCAAATGGGTTGAGGTTCAATTATCCCACACCCTTAAACTGATCATTACCACAGAGTTGTTGTCTGTCTCTCAAGGCCTGAAAAGGATTTTTTTTTCTGATATGTTGTTATGTCTTTATTGTTCATGTGTTTGGGGTAAATTTAAGTTTCGGTTTACATTTAAAAAACTCAGACATAACACATTAGGACCCCACAAAACAACATCAAGTATATATTATTTCTTTTTTTCCCCTTTTTTCTTATTTCTTCTTTCTGTTCCTCATTTGATGCTGATGATTATGAGTAAAATTGATTTTGATGTGTTTTGATTTTAATGCTGCGTCAGCCTTAAAAAGTCCCCACCTTGTACAGTCGGTCCTAAACATGAATGGATCAGAAAAATCCAATTATATTGTTGTTTGTCAATTTCCTATTTTCACTGCATCAAATATTTTCACCAACTTCAGTCCTATTTAAAAATAAAATATATATCCATTTTAGAAGTTTTACCCTTTATTTGAATAACAATGGTGTACTGACCTTCAGGGGCCTAAATCGTGTCCTTAGTGATCACCAGGAGAACTGTTGGCTTTTCCTCTAGGGTAATCGGTATATGGGGTCTTTTGCTAGGAAAAAAGTCTGAAATCAAATCTGAAGCATAGTGTCATGTTTTAATGCAGTAAGGGCCATATGGTCAAAAATCACAGCTGTAATAGATTAACTTTGGCCTTCAAGGGCAGAGTGTGATTATTTTGATGATTGACTATTTGTAGATTCGTGTCTTCACTCACCAAAGTGGACGACAGAGGTGGCAGTAGCGACATTGTTACCATACATTTTAATCTCGAGTATAATTACATTCAAAGTGTATTTGGGTGCCATAAAAGTAATGAAAAAGTAAGATAACAGATGGCAGAATAAACATAAATGTCAGTGAAATGAGCCGAGTCACCTGAGAGGTGCTGGCAAACAGACATTTGCAGAGAAACCTGTGAAGACTGGTGATACCTCCCCTCGCATGGCCACTTGCTCCCACACTAACCGGTTTCTGTTATCCAGCTGCTGTTGTGTTTACCTAAGAGCATGAGGCTGTCATCTGCTTCAGTCACAAGTTTTATCACACACAAACTAATGAGATAAAATCCTGCTCCACTGTGACAACATGAACTCACAAAGCTCAAAATGAAAATGGATGGAAATACAAAATTCAATTCCATTATCACAATTTCCCAACTTCAATGGAATTGGGTTTTGTATGATCAAATGGTTAAAATGAACATATTTGTTTAAGCTTTTAAACTTCACATTTAAAAAAAAATCACATATTACATCTTCACAAAGTGTTGGTGCATATTGAACATACTGTGTACTTAAACCTGTTTGCACTGTCAGTTCCTTGGCATTAGTTCATATTTTTTCATATTATTAAAGTTCCCACACTGCCTTCCTTATGCATTTTTGGTAATATTTTTACATAGTTATCTCTTTCAATATTTCAACATACAGATTGTTATACTTATATCAGCCTAAACATTGTCAGATGAATTTGTAACAATGATTACAGTGATATCTGTCAGTGGGTGGATTTTGTAAGTATCAAGTTAACCTCCTGTCTTAGAGCTTTTGTTATATTAATGTTATGACTGATTGATGTATATTGTGATGTAATCCATTTACTTAAGATACAGATCTTTCAGGGTTATTTTCTATTTACTGTTTTTATTATCACACATTTTTGCAGCTTTATGCAGCTTTACTTCACATCCTAACTGACTGAAGGGAACAACTGATATATGCCGTAATAAATTGTATGTCTTCAAATGACTTTCTACCTATAAGATGAAGTAAAGGAGTTTTAGATGTAGTGTTTGAGAAGTGACAGCAGCAGATATAAACCAGGAAATTACCTGTGGTTTTACAGCCAGTTCCCCCTTTGCTATGCAAGTGCTGTGAAAGCACATTTTAAAGAGAGTTTATTTTCGATCAAAGACTCATAATTCAGAGCTGGTGTCTTCAGCCGACTGTGGTTTATGATACTGTGTGAAACTAACATACGGGCTCGCACAACCTGCAGCAGAGAGGAGAACAGTGACTGTGTGCTGTGCCTCTTGAGAGATGAAACTCAATGAGGAACATTTTGTACTCTTTAGGGACCAAATGCAGATTAAACAAAAACTAATCAAAGATGTAATTTAAATGTTTCAAACCAGTTTTAGGGTTTCCAAACCCTAAAAGAATGTACCCCTCAACATATATTTTAACCCATCTAGTAGCAGCATGGTGTTTGGATGGATTGATACAATCCAAAATTGGCTAAGTTATTTATTTTTACAGATTTCAGATTTCATATCCTGTTGGGTAAATGAAGCTCACACTGAAATCTAGTTGTTTGTCTGCAGACCACCACTTTCCTGTACAGTAAAGCAATCAGGAAATATAAGCTGATAGTAAGCTGACTTATTAAATGCTGCAGCAAAAGTATAATACATAATGCTGCCATATGACTTTTCATACTTCCTACAACAAACACCTCCACATGCACTAAAAACAGTTCAGATCTCCTAGCCCCAACAACTGAGTAAAATCTCAGTAAAGTCTTCATATTAAATGAAGCATTTTAAAAAGGACCAATGCTTTGTTACCCTCTCATGTTTGAAAAAAAAAATACGCCTTAACAGACAGGACTTTGATGTGATATGGGAGTAACTGTGAAGATACATGCAAGTATTAACAAGTGTTTGTAGTCCATGCATGTGTTGAAATAGATAGTTTTTCCCCCTTTTTTTACGTTTGACTTCATAAAATCATTTTCATGTGCCAACGTAAAATTCATGTGAGCACGCAACTATTATTCAAAAGTGCACATGTATTATAATAATTATAATTTTTCTATCTGTACTTGATTCAAATCTTTGTTTAGGCAAATGTTTTCTTACAGGATGAAGGTTACGGTCAGCCTTAAAATAGCTCTTGGGAGTTGAAATGAAACTCCTTACGCCTTCAAGATTAAAAACTGCACCTGGTGGCCTCTCAGATCCTGGACTGTATGCAACCATAGATTCTATTTAAAGTCTGTGGATGCAACCCTTGCTATCTTGTGTTCCTGTGGCAGACTCGATTAGTTTTCCCAGATACATTATTGACCCCATGGAGTTAAACTGCGTGAGGCTTTTGTGATCAGTTTTAATCGATGGATTATAAGACAGAAACTGGTGAATAACAGGAGCTGGAGCAACAAAACTGCGCCATAAATCATTGGGGCTAAAAGCTGCGCAATAGATGGCAGCATTTACCAACACCGCAGATGTCAGGAAACCGCGAAGAAGAAAATAGGACACGAAAACGTAGAAGAAGAAGGAGCACGTGATTCTTGCTAACTTGAGGCAAGATGGCGGTGGTTGTACGGAGTTTGCAAGACCAGCTGGAAAAAGCTAAGGAAAGCCTGAAAAATGTGGACGATAATATTCGCAAATTAACTGGACGCGACCCTAATGAATCAAGGTAAAAACACAGGCTGTTAGAGTATGTATCTGAGAGTTTTATTCACTGAAAAGCAAACAATATTGTTAGCGTTGACCCGACGTGCGATAACTGCTAGCATGGGTCGGTTTGCTAATTAGCAAAAATGGCCACTTCTGAGGATATAAAAGAATTTTACTAAGAGAAGTTTAGTCTTCCTACATTTGAATATGGGTGAATAAAGACACAAATTAAACTATCTAAACAAGAATAAGTCTAATTGTGTGCCTTTGAGAGGAGTAGCCATCAGTGTATGCTAACTGTCTGTCTGTGGGCCTTTCCCGCTCCGTGTCCAGGGCTTACCCGTATCTATACCAAATAGTTTCTGTGAAACCTAAAAGATGATATTTCTGCGCATAAATGTGTCATTTTTAAGACAGTGTTGTGTTGGAGTTGATCTGGTTTCCTGTTGATTATGTAGACCGGGTCAGATCCGTCGGCTTGGAGGCCCCATGGCAGGTCCCGGAGGAGGTAGAGGCAGAGGACTCAACCTGCTCAGGTAAACCAGCTCCGTGGAGAGACACGATGATATATACATTTGATTCAATGTGTAAATACACTCAGGAGATGTCAGTAGGGTGTGATCTGCAGAAGTTTACAGCTTGTGGCATGTAACTTACTTTCAACCAGTGTACTGTTAAACTTCAGACAGGCAAACGTCAGATCTCTACATATTGATGGTAAAACTTGTTGCTGTACATTTTGTTACTGTCCTGAAAAGTGTCTACACAGTAACCTGTAACATTTAGGTACACGGGTGTTTGACAAATATTTGAGGGTTGGGAAACTGTACCTGGACTCCAAATGTCTAAACAAACAAGCAGTGGAATCGGTTGTTTGCAACAAGATACAGGCGTTTGTTGTCCAGAAAAATAATCCAAGATCCTTCAGTTATTTTCAGACATTTCAGCCTCAGTCATATTTATTATTATTATTTTTTCATTATTATTATTATTAGGGATTGTAGGTGTTTGGCTGAAGCAGTCACCATACTCCGGCAGTGGAAGAAAGGTCATGGTTATTATTGTAGCTTTGCTCTTGCTTGACAATATCACAGGCATTACAGTGGGTATCATGGGTTACGCTGCTATTCCCATCCATTTATCAAAAATTTTCCCAACGTATGTCATGATATTGACCAAATGTCTCAATTTCAGGACATCATAACCTGCATAGACACAAAATAATTGCAACACTGATAGATGCAACCATTATGGCTTTGTATATTCTGGAGAGGGCCATAAACATACACTTTAAGGAATTAATGCCAAATTTTCCAGTGCTTTAGTCTGCTGCAGTCAAAGTCAGCTAGACTTTTTGTCATCCACATTATTGGTGTGGAAACAGAAGAAAAAAACAAAAGCATAAAGGTAAAGCATAAAGGGAAACATGCTGTTTTAAGGTGATACTAAATTGATGTTCAATATTCCAAAGCACCAGCCCACCTTTTACCTTTTCTTATCCTTCACAGGCGTAGTCTCTCAGACATTGGAGGCGGCGGCCCTCCTGCCAAGCAGAGGGACATTGAAGGAGCTCTGCTGAGGTGAAAATTTTGGATTTTCTTTTTCTTTCTGCATCTATTGCTTAGCTTTCTCTGCAGCTATGACAATCGTCCAGAGATGTGTGTCCCTTTTACATAGGCCTGCAAAAAAATTTCCAAGGTACATGAAGGGCCACTTGTTTGATGTAAAATCTGGGTCTATCACTTATCAGTCATTTATCTTTTCGGGTGTGTGTCTGCAGGCTGGCAGGAGACCAGAGGGCCAGGAGAGACACACGCCACGACAGCGACGCCGAGGATGATGACGATGTCAAAAAGGTGGGACTATGCAATCTCTTAAAAATTGGGGGAGGGGATTTTGTTTTCACTTATGAAATCAGCTAAAACAGTGATCTGACCCATATTGTGTGGCTAGGACATAACAAAACAGTCAGAATTATGTACTACCTGCTCATCAGGGTAACGTTTTAAAGCCGGGGAGGTGTTTTAATTGAAATCATTTTATGTTTGTTGAAATGTTGTAACTTACAAACAGAAACAAAGAACTCAAATGAGATTGAAACCCAAAATGAAAAAAGGTTATTAGTGGCTGTTTGAGTCCTGAAATCGGTCTGTTTTGTCATCTGTCATGCTATAAGCACCTGTACAGGTTTTTTTTTTTTTTTTTTTAAATTGTGGTGAAGTATTTCTTGTTCATGTATCAGATTTTCTCTGTCCATTCACCTGTCAGCTGAGGCATTTGTTGTTTTGAAAAACAAACACTTCTAACACCTCTTCTATGAATCCTCCATCCCTCAGCCGGCGTTGCAGTCGTCTGTAGTGGCTACCTCCAAGGAGAGAACACGCCGAGACCTCATTCAAGATCAAACCATGGATGAGAAGGGCAAACAGAGGCAAGTACACCTGAGTTTTGTGAGCCTGGGTCTGAAACTCCCACGGTCCTTTTGATCGTTGCTAAACTGCACCAACGATTTAATTAATCTACAAGACAAACCAAAAAGTTTTCATTTTTCTGATGGTTATTGGTGTGCTCTTATTCAGGAATCGGCGTATGTTCGGCCTGCTGATGGGCACCTTGCAGAAATTCAAGCAGGAGTCCAACGTCTCTACAGAGAGGGTGAGAAAATCTGTTTGACTGATTAGAAAACTGTTGATCTGACTCTAAGGAGGGCAGGCACCGCAAATAAATATATTTCCAGATTACTAATCAGAGTTTCTGAAAGGAGGAAAATGTGATGACTCTGATTGATCTGACCTTGATAAAACCTTTACTTGTGCTTTTAGACAGTTCTTATCTTCACATTTTGACAACTTTCCTTTGATTTCTGTGTTATTAGTATTATTAGTGTTTGCAAATGGACGACATATTCAGATATAACAATAAAATATTTTTCACCGTACCTGTACATTCTGCCGTTTGCTACTGGTCTCCTTGTAGCCACGCCAGTGAACTCCTTTTTTATATCCCCATAGCAAAAGAGACGTTCAGAGATTGAGCAGAAGCTCGAGGTTCAGGCTGAGGCTGAGAGAAAGAAGGTGGAGTCTGAAAAGAGGGAGCTGTTTGAAGAGAGGAGAGCCAAACAGACTGAGCTGAGATTGTTGGAACAGAAAGTGGAACTAGCTCAGCTGGTAAGTAAATATTTCATACACCATTTCCTTCAACTCGACAAATTGCTCCCAAGGTTTTGTGGATTAAAGGAGCTGTTAATACTTCTTTTGTCACAAGGACAGCGTGTCCCCTACATTGGTGTAAATAAAAAATGTAGAGGGAAGGAATTTATTGTGTCACAGTATGACATTGCTCAAAAAACACCCGCTGCAACTTTGCTCTGCAAAGCACGTTTGATATTGTCAAGTATCCACACGTTTCAATGTGTTTCTCCATCTTTAGGTTATAATCATGCATTAAGAGAGACAGTGTGGTTTTTAGTTAAACACAAAATCTGTGAAATGCAATTGAAAACACTTCAAAATTCGAGACAATGGACCAGTACAGGGCAGTGACATGAGTCAGGAGGTGAAGAGGGGGAAATGGGCCTTTTGCTACCTCACATAAAGTTGTACAAGACTGCTTTGTCTTAAGTGATGCAGAATTTGTAACCATGAGGTCTTTAGAACAGATGAGTTGAAAAATTGTGTGATCACTGACAATAACTTGCTAATGCTAATACTCAGCATTCACATTCTCCTTAGTGCAGCCCACATACTGATACATAGGAGTCTGAGTCCGAGGAAGAGCCAAGAAGAGCTGTGGGCTTTTGCATTAAACTGTGTTGACTTACAATGAAAGACATATAAAACAGGCCAATCAAAAGACCCGCCTGCCCTTTGTAAATTTTCTCTGGCAGTAACCGTTTGAAACTACACTACAGCTTGGTCAAACCTTTAATAGTACCTGGGGCTGTCAGAGAATAAACCAGTTAAATGCTGGAGTAAACTATGACATCAATTTAGGGACCGACATACAGCACTTTGAGGACATTTTCAAGACAGCAGTGAAAATATTTGGACTACTGATGCAAAAAGCTCTTTCTTTTTATTGAGATAATTTCAAACTGTAAAATGTAAAAATGAGAAAGTATGTCTTGTTTATTATTAGTGGATGTTGAAAATTTGACTGGTGGTGGGGAATCATGCTGAGTTGTGATTGAAAATAAAAAGTGTACTTTCTTTACCTGTAACCTTTTCTTTCTGCTATCAACAGCAAGAGGAGTGGACCAGCCACAACACTCGGCTGGTGAAATATATCCGAACCAAAACTAAGCCTCATGTTTTCTACCTGCCTGGAAAAATGTGCTCCGCCACACAGAAACTCCTCGATGACTCCACCAAGAAACTAAACGGTTAGTTCAGCGCGTCTTAGAATCTGACTGATAGCAGTTTGTGTGTGGACATTTTGTAACGTCTGTGTATGTCAACTTGTGTTTCCTGGACAGCTGTCTTTGAGGAGAGGCGTGAGGCTTTTGCCGAACACCTCAGCAAGATGGAGTCTCGCCCCCGGCGCCAGCCAAACCGTGACCAGGACAGCAACGCGGCAGCTGCAGGGATGGACCACTCAGCGGAGGGTAAGCCAGCAGGTCAGATAGTCAAGGTGACAGGTAACAAGGGGCTAGCAGAGATGGATGAAGAGGAGGAGGAAGATGAGGAGGATGAGGAGAAGGGTATGGAGGGGGATAGAAAGGTAGCAGTGAGGGAAGAGGAGAGAGAAGAAGAGGAGGAGAAGAAAGAGGTGTTGAGGAAAGAAGAAGAGGAGGAGGAAGAAGAGAAAATGGAGGTGAGTGAGGAGGGGAAAGAGCAGAAGAAGGAAGGTGAGGAGGGGGTTCAAGAGGAGATGAAAACAGAGCAGAAGGTAGAGAAGGAAGCTAGTCCACAGTCAGAGGAGATGGAGGTAGAGGGTGGGGCAGAGCAGGAGGGTAAGAGTAATGGAGAGGGGGGAGAGACAGACGGTAAAGCGGAGGCCAAAGACCTTCAGAGTGAAAACACCCAAGAAACCCATGACATGCAGTCCTCTGAGACAACTGTACCCAGCCAGGAAGTACCAAACATCAGTCAGCCACAGATCAGCCTCCCTGCTGAGGAACCAGCCGTTCAGGCTCCTGAGGTTCCAGGGCCTGAGAGCATCCCCGGTCCTCAAACAGTTCCCACAGTGCCTGAGCAGGCCCCTGTCATTCCTGTCCAAGACTCAGCTGTGGAGAACCAGACTGTGGAAGAGAAAACAGTGGATGAAATGCGCCCTAAACTTCCTGATACCCAGGAGGCCCCCAGCGTCACTCCTGCGCCCTCTCAGGAAGAGGAGGGTGCTGGAAGGGGGAGGAAGAAGGAAAAGCAGCCCAAAAAGGCCCGCAGTCACAGCAACAGCTCCTCTTCTTCCTCCTCTGGATCTTCCTCCAGCGGGAGCTCCTCTTCTTCTTCTGGGTCTAGTCGCTCTTCATCATCATCGTCCTCTTCTTCATCATCCTCGTCGAACAGCAGCAGCCGCAGTCGCAGCCGAGACAGCGGTAAGCGCAAGAGGAGGCCTTCAGATAGGAGCAGGAAGAAGGGAGAAGAGCGGAGTCACCACAAGAGGGGGGGGAGTAGCGGAGGAGGGAGGGACTCAAAGGGTTCAAAGGAAAGGAGGAAGAGGAGGAGTGACGAAGGGAGGGGCAGGTCATCCCGAGGAGACAGGGAGCATAAAGATAGAGACAGGAAAGACAAAAGACGCTGATGTGGCTAAATGTACCTCACAAACAGGATACCGGGGGAATCATAACAAAAACATTGACATATGTTGACACATGAGATGATTTTTAAACTAGCATTTCCCCTAAAACTGCCACTGAGGTGTGGACAGAGATACATTTTTTTTTTGCAGGCTAGTGATTGAGTAAGTAAAAACTGTATTGAGCTATGAAGTGGGTGACAGGTTGCTCTTGACCTGGCAAAAGAAACAGACTTTTAAAGGTGGGGTCACAGTGGTTCATCTGGCTGGGCAGGCCCTTTTTTACAGTCCTTCATTGAACCCTTGCCAACAGAGTTGAGACTATTCAGCCCCTTTTTATCCCACATCTACATGATTTAACTGGCGTAAATTTTATAAAGGTCTTTGTGGCAGAATGAAAAGATCCTGTTGAATGTTTAATCAGTTTCTCGTCCTTACATTGCCAACGGCCGCCGTATTAACGGCAGCTGTTATCATAAAGTTGTTGTGTTTTCAAGCTGATGTGACAACACTGTTAAATCTCATGTCTTCACTATTTGGTTGCTGTCGAGGCTGTCCACTTCACGTGGGTACGTTTGTGATTTGTCCAAATTCTGGATTTTGAAGGGGTTTTTTTCCATTGTGTTTTCTTTTTTTGTACAACTGATAATCTGCTTCAAATTAAAGGTGAGGTCTTAGACAAAATATGTGCGGTGTGTTTTTTTTTCCACTCCAGCTCTGAAACCGATATTTTTAACCATTTTTTCTTTGCTCTGAATAAAAATGCTACATTTTAAGTGGAAATTTCTGCCTTTTTCTGGATTTCAAGGATTACTGCTCTAGAAGATCCTGAATCCAGTATGTTGAACCAGAGAACTTGGGTTTCTTTACCATGAATAATTGATGTTATCAATGTAGTGTGGCACAGTGGCCATTAGTCTAGAACCACCTCGGTGTCATTGAAGCCAAGTTGCTTTGATAGCAGCTCTCAGTCTATAATTTTGGGTCCAGTCAGTGTCCCTTAACTTCCCTCAGATCCTCTGAGGTTTAGGTCTGTGATTCTGGCTAATCTAAGAACAGTAATATGGTCTGCAAGCCATTTGGTAGTTTTGGTGCTGTGGGCAGGAGCAAAACTCTGTTGGAAAACAAAACATTCCTTCAACACTTGTCTGAAGATGTAACATCAGGAGGTCTTCTCTCTCCTGCAGACAGCTGTAACAACTTTGATCATTTTAGGTGTTTAAGTGTTGGTCAACTATTAAATCAAATCCAGACTGCAAAACCTTGACACTAGACTTTGAACACTTTGATTAGAGTGTCACTCCAATCTTCCTCCAGACTGTAAGACTTTGATTACCAAATAAAATACTAAATTAGCTTTCACTGGCATCGAAGATTTTGGACAACCAACAGCCTAGTTCTTCTGATTTATCTGGATCAGGAGTGGCTTGAAATACAGAATTAACACTTAAAATATTCTCAAATTTTATGATACATTTTTAAAAAATCTTGTCAGCTGTTTGCCATGATTAAAACAAAAATAAAAACGCAAGTTATAAATACATGTAGTTTTCAATTCCTCAAAACTTAAAACAAAATATTGAACTTTTTCATGATATGATTTCAAGATGCACCTGTATGTGTGTATATACGTATATACAAAGCACTGTCTGGAGAACTTTAATCCAAAGATCTTTAAATAGGTAAATAAAGGTTTCCTATTCTAAAATACAGGATGCAACCCTGTTCGGAGGCTGTGGCTGCAAATACCCTCAGACTCAGCAGTATACATACTTGAATGTTACTTGTTAGTGTTCAAAATCGACAAACTGGGGCAATAAACTGTTTTCTAATCCAGTGGAAGCGATTAGCAAACTGTAAATGCAATTACAAATCAAACCTGCCTCCAAGCAGTTTATTAAAGATGCCTGATTTTGTTTGGTTGTTCACTACACTGTAGCACACATAAATGAACCAGAAGACCAAGTCCAGTCATCACTGAGGTCCCCCTTGGATATACTCGGCTGAATCAACAGCTGTGCCATTCTGCCTATTAAAAACTGATGTCCACACAAGCAGTTCAGGAAATTGTTTAATAGAAAAATTATGTAGTCTAACTGTACAAAAAATGTTTGGACAAAACCATCATCACTTTGGCTGTTTCTTGTTACATCAGTTGAACTCAAAATGCCCAGTGCCTAGAAACAATAGGACATAGTTTCTCGATCCAGCCCCCATAATTTTTCCTACAATCTTCATTGCAGAGTGTGCCCACATCCCCCTCAAGTGGTTGTTTTCACTGCACTCTCCTGAGAAATGTTCAGTTCCCTCCACTTTGGTAGGCACAGATTCCCACAAAAGTTTCTTGTCCCTTGACTGCCGAGCATCCAGTCAGTAAGAAGGTAAACAAAAGATCTTGTCTTTCTTGATGCTCATTCTGGCTGGTCTGCTAGGTCATTCTGCTCAAAGTATCTGCAGGAGGATAAAGAAGAGAAATCAGTATGGTGTAAATGTTTAATATACTGTGTAATTTAAATTCTAATATGATGGAATTAGCACTCTCTTTAGATAGATACCTTGCAACCAGGCAGATAAGCAGATTGAGGGGAGGCAGTTTCTCATTCTCTGGACTCTCCTGTGAAAATGCAGAACACATATATTGTTTTTGTACAATGTTTGAAAAGACCTCTTTGACTTCATCTGAATTTATAGAAATAATCCTCCCTGATTGGCTTGTTTGCGTTTGAAGCTCAAAGTCATATCAGTATGAATTTAAGTCAGTTTCACAACCAGCTGAAAATTCCCCACAGGAGCTCTGTGCTACAACAAAGACAGCCTGTTGTATTGCTCCTGCACAGAGGACAGCAGAAGAAAAGTCTGTTGGACAGAGGGACAGACTAAGTTATACCAGTGTACTGCGGAGCTGAGCACATCTCCTGGCCAGCTGCCTGATGGAGGAGTGGGCTTCAGGCAACAGAGGCTTCTCCAAGCATGCCAACAGAGAATACAGCCAGCGACCCTGTGACGTGCACCAAACAGTAAGTCAGCAAAAATAATATAACATCTAATTTATTGTGTAAATGACTTAAAGGCCACCTTTCATACTTTTAAAGACAATACATCATAGATTACTCACAAGCTGAGGAGTGAACTCGTGTTCTTCAAACCAACCGATAAGAATTTCCAACACCATCAGCACTGTAGACTAAAGCACACATGTAAGAAAAATAAAACCAGACTACTAAACTAGCTCAAAGTGAGCTCCATGTCTGACTGTGTGTTTGTTTGTGTACCTGATTCAGTCTGCTGACTATACTGAGGAGGGGAGGGAAGCCAAACTGCTGACACACATCAAAACACAGAGAATAACACTTATCATGAAAAACTAGGTTAACTTTTTAGTTACCTTAGTATTTTTCCAACTCCGTATCAATTTAAGATGATTGTCCCTTGATTATAAATACATTAATTGTTTGATTACTTCTTAGCTAGTCTAAGAAGTAATCAAACAATTAATGTCCTGATTAGATAAATTAACCCTTTACTTTCATACCTTGCTGTAGTCCAGAGCTGGTTCTGGTTCAGTATCTGTGCGGTCTGATGAAGCACCCAGAAGGACTGACTCTCCTAAACAAAACCGTTTCCAACTGTCTTCATCTGTTAACTTTGGCTGTTCAAACACACACACACATACACTCTAATGTAAAAATAAGACAATTCTAAGAAATTGTGTAACTTTGTTGTAACCATCGTTCTCCTCACCAGAAGCACATTATCATCCAGAGTCTGGCTGCTCCAGTGTTTTCTGTTCTTTGTGATGCTCTGAAAGCAAAAAGCAGAACCCATAAGCAGTCTGAGCAAACAGATTTTACGATAAACACTCTCTAGAGTTTGTATGCATTTACAAAACCTGATCTCAAAAGAAATGTTTTTTTTCTCAAATCAGTTTTGAGAGTAAATGTTTTTGTTTTCATCTATATACTCCTACATTCACCATCAGAGAGCACTGCATGGCTGTGAGACCCAGAGACCCAGGATAAGCACTGACAACTGTTGCTGATAGGGTGAGCAACAGGGGTCCTTTTTCTGGAGTGGTATCTGGGTCTTCAGGGCCTCCTATTTTCCAAGTTATTTGAGTTACCTTAAACATTTTTTATTTGATGATTTGGGTTAACAGGACAGCTAACAATCTGATTGCCAACAATAGAAAAAAAGCATCCCTGTTTTCAGTAAAAACAATTAAAATTTTTAACAATTAAATTACATTTTTTCAACATTTATCAAGGATTACTTTGTACTAATAGAGAAGTTGTTTACTTGTGTGTGTGTGTGTGTGTGTGTGTGTGTGTGTGTGTGTGTGTGTGTGTGTGTGTGTGTGTGTGTGTGTGTGTGTGTGTGTGTGTGTGTGTGTGTGTATGTGTTTTTTTTACCTGTCTGACATCCGAGAAGTTACTGACTTGATTCTGCTGCCAACCAAGACTTGGAGAGAAACCTACAGGAGCAGCATGGCAACCTGCCACCTGAAACACACAGGCATGGTTAATAGGGGATTCGTGACTCAAAACAAATCCTTTAAATCTGACTCGTCTCATATATGCCAATGTTGTACAGGAGCCCCCACGCTTCATGTAAGCAAAACTTTTAAAGTAGTGACAGGATTGGATTTGTATAAAAAAAAACAGGTAGATTAGTGTAACTTGTCCTTTTACTTTAAGTGATTGCATTTATATTGCATTATTACACAACTCTCGGTAAACCCATACCATGAAGGAGTTTTCATGATGAAAAACACCTCTTTAAAAAGTACATAAGACATCAGAGGACTTCCCAGGCATCTGTTTAGCAGAGTTATGTTTCAATATGTTTCATGTTGACTCACAGATGCATTCACTGTCTGTTTCTTCTTCAGTTTCCTGGGGTCGATCTGTGCAACCACCACCTCTGGACAGAGCGAGGCCTCCAGTCTGATAAAGAAGCACATCAGAGACTCACATGAGACCTGGAAAAGCTCAACAGGAAGAAAAGTTCTGTGTAATTATTTAGTTAGTGGATTTATGAGGTGAAACTGTAAATATGTTGTGATTGGAGGCCACCAAAGATCGTTTTCTAAACGTTGATATATTTAGGAGGCTACTTTCTATCATTGTTTTGGAAAAATTCAGCATCAGTGCAGTCCAGCATAGTCCTTGACAGATATTTCAACTGACATGTATTTCGATGTCCAAAACATCGAGAAACGTGCGTTTTCAGAGGACTTACTGAACCTGTCGCAGGTACTCTCGGGGGTTCCTCGGGGGTCCGTTCAGGTCCAGGTCCTCAGTTGTGTCTTCAAACTCAACAGGCAGTTGCCTCGGCATTAATTCCTCTGCGTCCGACTTCATTTTATAACATAAAATTTTGGGAAAGTAATTAATTAAACGTTATTAGAGTGAGATGAAAGTCCGATCAGCAGCCCTTTACTTTTCCAAAACAACGTTTGTCTGACGAGAGGCTCATCTATCTGTCATTTGGGCAGCCATGTTGTTCGGGAACGCGGAATGATGACGTTTATTTTATGCGCGGCGTTTGTTGCCATGGTAATGAATGCCTATCATGTTGCCAGCTTTTGGGATGGAGGCCAAAGTCCTTATAACATACACGTTTTTTTTTTTGTTTGCCAGAGTACTTATCTGAAGCCATTTCAGGACGTCTGTCAAAGCAAACCGTGTTAATGACAAATATTAAACTTTTTAATGACACAAAATCATTTGACCTCTCACCAGATTATGTTTGAATGTTGCTGGGAGCAGCTCTTGGATGTTAATGATTATCTGAAAGCACGTCTATCTTATCTCAGCTCCCCCATTCACGATTCAGTCTTCATGACAGCAAGAGCTCAGAGGCAATGTCCACTTGCCAACACAGCTGGCTGGAGTTATTTTCCCTCATTATGGAGATTTTTTCTTAATACACTCCTTAAAAATCTGAAAAAATGTCTGTGTCACAGGCTTATAAACTGCTTTGGAGTATAGGCCTGGCTGCAGTTCTCTTTCCTCATTTACATACTGGATTGTTGTCTGATTACAAAATCTGTGGAGATCCAGAATGTCAGAGTAAGTGCTGGGCTTTTAATGAGTTTGTAACACTTTACTCTTTATGATGTTAATCTGTCTTTCTATGATGTCTGTTTATCCATCTCTAGGCTTAATGAGCAGAGTGCAGGCCATCAGGGACCACCATGGTAAAGACTGTCGTTTTCTAAACTTCAGGCGAGGAGACACCATCTTTGTTTACCACAAACTGACCGGAAAGAGGGACGACCTCTGGGCAGGATCTGTGAGTCGGATACCTCTTTCTTTTCTTTGTTTTTTGTCTCACTTCTAATTAATGAATAATCTACTATACAAAGAGTTTATCATCTCAGGTTCTTGGTGAAGGAGAAATCCTTATTACAATACAGATAGGTACTCAATCAGCACTGATAGATATCAAACTGCACCTGATAAATGAAATGTCTTTGGGATACCTTCAGTTTATTTAATATATAACATGTAATGAGGAAAATCATTAGAAATACGAATCTATTTAAAGAAAAAGATCTTAAAACACTGACCCTAACATGACTGACCTTGCAGTGATTTTTGAACTCTGGTAACCTCTGACCTTATCAAGTAGGACAGCAGCTAAAGAGTGAATCATTGTCAGTCTATCTAATGAGAGGTTAATTTGCAGCAAGTTAGTGACATAAAAGTGACATTGTAAAGATGCTGTGATTGAGTGGCAGTAGCAGATAGTTCAACAGTTTGAGAATAATTTTCAGCTGTGTGACACTGCAAAACAAATGAAAATTTCATTGTCTACAGTTTATAACATCCTGAAATTATTCAGAGAATCTTCGGATTAACATGCAGCGTTGTAAAATCAGACATGACTCTGTAACTGGAATCACTGCATGGTGTCGAAATCCCTTTCATAAACCATCGTCTGTGATGACAGATGTATCCATAAATCCAAGTTAAAACTGTTATCACATAGAAGGGAAACCATATTTAAACATGATCCAGAAACACTGGCAACTTATCTGGGCCTTAGTCCGTTCAAGTGAGACTAAAGCAAATTGGAAAACTGTCCTGTTGTAATAATCAGACATGACTCTGTAACTGGAATAACTCAACTTAATATCAGCTCACAATTCAAAGGTCTGCATCTGTGAAGGTGTGGGGGCATGGCATGGGTAGCTTTCACATTTGAGAGGGCACAATGAATGCTAAATGATATGTTAAGGGTTTGCCAGACTACTCTCTTCTGCACCTGTGCACGTCTCTTTAGTGTTAAGTGCTGCAACATGCACATCGTCTCAACATTTATGAAATGTGTTGCTGGCATCAAATATAAGATGATAATATCTTTTCATGAACAATAAAAATTTTCTACCTTTGAACCATTGGCTTGTTGGCATTGCAGTATTGCAGTATTGCAGTATTTGCAGTTAATACAGGGTTTATATAATTCCATAAGCAGCAAATAAGGAGCACAGTTTTCAAACTTTTGGGGGATCAGAGTTATTAAACATATATCTCATGATATATCTCAAGTTTGTTTCCTTTGTATTTGTGCTTTGGCTCTGTACACCTGTAATTGTCCCTTTTTATTTTGTCTTTCAGATTGATAAACAGTTCGGTCACTTCCCAAAAGATGCAGTGAAAGAGGAGCATTTTTATGCAACTGTTGAGAGAGTAGTGGAGACACAGGTAAACATGTTCTAGCTGGAGGTTCTCTATGTATCACAGGCTTGAAATAGAAATCATGCTTTGCCATTATTATTATTTAAGTTATGGTTTTAGTAGTAATAGATGGTGAATCTGTAAAAGCTGAATGTCCTCTCACTGAAGTGCCCTCATTTCTTTCTTCATTCAGAATTCCGATTTCTTCTGTATGGATGAATTTGGTTATCCAATCGACTCCAGTGAACTAGACAGTGATGATGATGAGGATGGAGTTAGGATCGAAAAACAAGACCCTGATACAACACAACCCACCCACCCCGATAATGATGCTGAAAGTCCATCAACGTCTGGAAGTATCTCAGCAGAATCTCAGGGTTCAACTGATGCCACACAGACAGAGCTTGACAAAAACACAAACACCGATGTTGATGCTGTTGAGACTCCCCATGAAACACAAGAGGATCCTCTGGTGTCAGAAGAACAAGGTGGGTCCGCCTCCTCTGCTTGGTTTGGTTCTACAGTGACAGGATTGTTAGGTCTGGCAAAAGAGGAAGAGTCTGCAAATTTGGCTGAAGGAGAAGAGAAAGATGAGAGAGAGGAGACTCAGGATGAAGCTTCATCTTTTACTGCCTCTGTGACAGGATGGCTGGGGATGGGAGGGAGTGGAGGAAAAACTGATGATGAGGTGAAAAGTGAGGAAGAAGAAGACAGAGAAGATGCTGAATCTTTTACTTCCACCATGACTGGGTGGATTGGATTTGGAGGGGAGAAAAAACCTGAAAAGTCAGCAGAAAAAGAGGATGACAAAGAAAGACCCAAACATGAAGAGCAGGAACCAACAGAGACATTCAGGAGCAGGAGGATGTCTTTGGACCTAGAAGGCAGCCAGTTGCAAGAGGAGGAGAGAACAGAAATGGGAACACTGGATTGGCTTGGGAATGGCCTGTCAAGCACACTGGGATTCGGTCGCACTAATCAGGAGCCTGAAAGAAAGGTGGAAGAGATAGTGAAAGAGGAGGCATCTGGTTCTTGGTACGATATGGGGATTGGGAGCATTTTAGGCTATGGGAACGACAAGACTGATGAGAGCATACCAAGTGGTTTTCAAGAGGCAGAAGTTGATGAAACATCAGATCAGCCGACAGGGTCAGAGAGTGCAGATACTGGGCAGCTACAAGCTGAACAAACAGAGGGTTCAACTACAGAAACAACCTATGAATCAATAATAGAAACACCTCCACAAGAAGGAAATATCTCAACAGAGGCAGAGACAGTGTCGAGTACTGCCGAGCTGATCAATATAGATGCTCCTGACAGTAGTAAAGATGGTGATTTATCAGAAAATACAGCAGCTGAGTCTGAAGGAGGAAAGTCTTCAGCAATAGATATCTTTTTTCAAACAAGTAAGGAGGACAACAAAGATAACATTTTAGGTGAGAAAGCAGCAGATGTTAGAGGTGAAGTTCATCAGACATCTGAAGCAACTGAAAATAGAGGTGATGATTATAACAGGCAGACAAAAGAAGAAATCAAAGCTGCTGAGAAGTCTGATCAGGAAATGTTAACTCGAACAGACATTGACCTGTCCTCAGACTCCAGTTCTGTGGATTTCAAATCAGACACTGCAAGTCAATCGGTAGGTGGGGACAAATCAGAGAATGTGGTCCTGGAGGGTGCTCAGATCCAGAGTCACATCGATGAATCTGCGGATGAGATAAGTATGAGAGGCAATGATCACGAAGCAGATATGAATAATCAAGGCTCAGGTGTACTTCAGAGGGAAATATCTGAGATTGAGACTGAGGGTGCAGTAGAGCAGAGTGATATCAGAGCAGGAAAAGGCAGCATATTGAGTCATGATCCATCCTCCAGTGAGCAGGAGACTTTATTACAGATAGGAGGCAAAGCAGATCCAGTTTTTCTGTCTCCAGATGAACAACAGATTGACAACCAAAGTGATGAAGATGCACAGGAGCAACGAGAGGCTGTCCAAAACTCTGAGAAAGACGTTGAAAACTTCCTTGAGCCAGCTCAAATAGACACAACAGGTATAGAGCAGTACAACGTGGATGATAGTGGTCTTACCACCTCTGTAGGATCAGAAACAGAGACTGAGGAGGAGTCAAAGGAAGAGAAGAAGGAGAGAGAGATGGAAGAGAATAGAGTGGAGGAGCAGGAAGAGATGCAAACTCAGGTGACGCAAAAGCAGATGGATGAGGAAAAGCAAGATGAAGTGAAGGAGTTAGAGGAAAAGCAGCAGGGAGTAAAGGAGGTGAAAGAGAAGGAGGAACTGGTAGAGTTAGAGGAGTTAAAGGAGAAAATGACACAGGAGGAGGCAGAGGAGATAACAGAGAAGGAAAGGTGGCATGAGTTAGAGGAGTTGAAGAAGGAGGAGACACAGATGGAAGAGGAGGAGATACAGGAGAGGGAGAAACTTGTGGAGTTAAAGGAACTAAAGGAGGAGGAAATAAAAAAAGATGATGATGATGAGGAGGAGATGGGATGGTCAAAGGAAGTAAAAACTAGTGTGGATGAAGAGGTGAGGCAAAGTTGGATGGAGGAGCTAAAAGAGGATGAGAATTTCACCCAAGTGGAGGAAAATCAGCAGTACATTGGAGAGTCAGAGGAAGACAAGCAGGATATCGTAGAAGATTTAGAAGAAAGGGGGCGCATAGAAGAGTTGACAGAGGATGGAAAGGATAAGAAAGATGATAAAGAAGCAGAGCATGTTGAACAAGAGAAGGAAAATGTTGAGAGGGTAGAGTCAGCGAACAAAGAATTAGAGTCACAAGGTGAGAAAAGTTTGGAAACACCTGAACCGACTGAAGGAGGCCAAATTGAAGGAGCAGAAAAAGAGGAAGAAAGTAAAGAAACAGAGAAGATGGGTGAGGTAGAGGATGCTGAAGAGACTGTGAAGGATGAGGGAAAAGACGGAATAGAAGAGGGACAAGACACACTTGTAAGGGACAGTGATGAAAAAGACTCAATGGATGAAGAGATGACAGAGGCAGGAAAAACAAATCCAACAGCTGACATGACAGAAGAGAGTCGGATAACATCATTCGAGGGCATAAAGAGGGATGAAGATTCAGTACCGAGAAAAGGAGGAAATGAGGAAGAAAGAAATGATGTTGTTGAGGCTAATGAAAGGCAGATGGAGAATCTGGACGTCAGGATCTACTACACTAACACAGTTTCTGATCTTCACTCTTTGGAGGTTGATCAAACAGAGAAAACTGAACACATGAACAGTGATCTGCCACATTCAGTTGAAGATGTTCAAGACAGCCTTTCTAAAGACGTTTCTACTGGGGTTACAGACACCAGTCAGCTGTATTCAAGTGAGGTAGAAAACACTGAGCTGACTGATGACAAAGTGATCTATAAATGGGATAAAACTGATGTTGAAAACACAGAAACAAGCAGCAAAAAGGTTTCCTCAGAGGAGGAAACAAAGCAAACAATTTCTGATCATAAGGGAGAAGAGAGGATGTTAAACATGATGCACAATGACGGAAGAGTGAATGAGGAAAAAACTTTTGGGACTGAAGTCAAGACTGAGGGAAATGATTTTCAGAGTGAGACTTTTGAAAGTCTGGTTGTTGTCTCTGAACAAACCTTTTCACACCACCCAGCTGGCTCCTCTCTTCCCTCTTATGTTCCTGATGATGAGAAAGCTGAAAATAAAAATGGAGGTGCATTTGATCTTTTCAAAAATGCCTTCAGCTACTTTGGCCAAACACCTGCCACAGAACCTGAGACGTCCACTCAGTCTTCCCAAAGTTTGGATTCTAATACACCTGAAACACCTGAGGTTCAAACCTTTCACACTCTTGAACAGCTACAAGATACAACTTCTCATTCAAGCCAGGTTTACTCACAAGATTTACACTTAGACACTTCAAACCCTCTGTCAGAGCAGCTGCAACCTTCTCCCTCACCAGCCCAGGCCCCCGACCCACATCCCAGTACTGTGTCTCCAAACACAGAGAGTCCCCCCCTCATGAAGACAGTCTTCAAACACCTGCACACCACCCTGAGTGCAGATGACACTGTAATGCTGGTGGCTCTGTTAGGGCAGCACAAGCTGCAGTTCTTGGATGACATTTTAGAAAGTTCAGAGACCATGACTGGTGATCCTAACACTGATGAATCCATACTACTGGATGTTGAAAGACTTCTGCATTATCATAGAGAGATGCTTGTTGCTCCTCGTGGGAAGCTGTTGGATGCACCTCAGGAGGACAAAGAAAAGACCAAAACACTCATCGCACTTGAAAAGCTAGAAATGCTGCTTAAAAGAGTGAGAATGTCTTTCAACACAGGAAAACCAGACTCAAGTAACACAAACCACCAAGGTATTTTTGTCCGCATAGCCTTAAAGATCATAAAAAACACTGATTATTGAAGTTTATTTCATCTTTTTTTTTAGACTGAATATGCAATGACATCAACCAGAGTGTCTGTGGTTTTCTGTTTTATACAGCTGATGGCAGCTGTGATGGTGAATCCTGTTCAAATCTCAAAGAAGACAAGAAAATGACTGCTGAAGAAGAGCGACATAAGGAGGTAGATTCTCCTGTTGGCACAGAAACCAACACAGCAAAGGGTGAATGGATGGGATTGGATGAAGACAAAGATGGAAAGCTAAGAGGGGACACAGAGGAACAAAGGTTTACCCACCATAAAGAAGAGAATGCATCCCCCGTGGCTAGTCGTCACTCTGAACCACGAACATCACAGACATTGGAAGGTACAAATGACTCAGGTGTCCCTCAATCAAAAAGGATCAAAGGGTCATTAAAACAAAGCAATGACATCGGCAAAGAACTGAACGGTTTCATACCTGCCTTGTGTTTATTTCTTTCATATACAGATACAAAGCATGGGTTATTCTTACCAGATCCAAAAATAAAAAAGATAAAGCTTTGGATCATTTCCGATCAGTACATATTAAAAAAGTGAGAAAGTTTTAAACTGAGGTTTCCCTTCTGTCTGCCATTCCAGGACAGGTGCAGCAACTTCTGGGCTTTCTTAATACAATCACTGGAGACTCAAGCGCTCACATCCAAGCAGCAAGGGAGCTCCTCATATGGCTGACTGTACAGGTAAGAGTTAAGAGTTGGGTCATTTCCACCATCCAATCGACCCTCGAAGAGCTCGGAATAACTATTATTTAGTGTTACACAATCAAATTTTTGGTTGAATAAGAAAGTCAGTCTAAGCATGAATGAAAACATTGTTTTTGAGGCAGTGGGCTCAGTCTTAAAGCTTGTATGACACATGTGATATCATAAGAACCCACATACCAACAAATTACAATATGTTGGAGTCAAATATGTTGGATTTGATCACACTCACCCGAATAAAAGTTATAAAACTCTAAATTGAACCTCTTTATTGAGATTATATTAATATGGCAAATTTTATGGTTCCTAATGGTACCATGATACCATAATACCTATGGTACCTAATCTATGAATATGAGTAATTGATATGTAACACACATATAATCCAAGCAACATTTTATCTGACAACCTAAAACCTGAAATGAAACTGTTTTATGAGTGTGTGAGTTGTGCAAAGAACCTGGGTAAGACCCATTTTCTCTCAGCTTGTTCTCTTTCTTTGTTCTACAATATCCTGATTTTACTCTTTGAGCAGCATGGTGCCACAAAATCACTCACAGCTCTCTTGGCAGCACTTAATTCTGTGACATTTTCCAGAGGAAGAATGAAGAATCTTATTGGATTGTGTAGCTAATTGTAATAACATACTTAGGTTTGATTAAATAGGGGCTAGACTGTTACTTTCTTGTCATATCTACGCATAGCATCTAAATATGACACCCAAATACATCTAGCATATATTCGATAGCCCTCTCTTAATTTTTTTAATGTTTAGGATCCCTGCTGTATTTATTAAGAACAACAAAAACAGAAAGATAATTGTTCAGTAAAAAGCAGCACTTTTCTAAACTCTGTAGAACAACCAGCTTGTATTATTTTAATGGTCAATTTCAAAAGATAGATTATTATATCTTAATGATTTATAGCTTAAGTCCTGTTGATCTGTGTAGTGTAACCGATCCCAAAGCAGGCTGTGTGTTCTTTAGGCTACCTGTCGTGATCTTTATAGTTTTAACATGTGATCTATAGACTGTGGTTCTTTAAGACCCTGAACCTGTGACATGTTGATCCAGCTCTCCCCTCCTCGGATGTCAAACACGCCTAACTCAACATCACTCACATTCCTCAGTGGTGCTGCCTCTATTACATTACATACGACAAGCCAGGCTGGCTACCAGAGTACTCTGTCGGAGTTTTTAAAAATGTTTTGGGAACTGAAGTGAGTTTCTGGTTTCAAATGGAAGAAAATGTCGACGGTTCGGTGAGTAAGCTTTGGAAAACATTGAAACTTAGACAAGTCTTCACCCGTGCCCTACTTAGATCACCTTGCAAAACACCGCCAATAAACACAAGTGGCACACGGTCGAAATTTGCTCTACAGGATGGAAACTAAGTGTAAGTCAAAGTATTAATTTCGTTTGAATACACGTGAAGACGTCATTCAGTACACATACACCTGTTCCTATTGGTGTGGTGTAACTTTGAAAACGCTCCGATGTGCCAGTGTGGCATTTTACAATTGGTGACGTTGCGAGTGAACCATTTTCACAGGCGGGGGTGTAACAAAATCGGTACTTTCTCATGAGTGTCAAAATAAATATTCAGTCGTCTATAAATTCTTTACATCAATTAAGCCGCGAGAATAACCACGTTCCTAAATTATTTTTTTAAATTTGAGCCATTGAAGTGGTTTATAGACAAATCCAGCATTTCGGTCCCCCCCTACACCGTGTCGTCGAACTCGTCTCCTCCAGAGCGTCGTTGTTGTGAATAGGGATGTGAAATCGCCGCAAGCCCGGTTGATGGCTTCAGTTCCTGCCCTCTATGTGGGTTAAATGAAAGATAACGCTTCAATAATAGCCAAATGAAGTAAAAGTGAAATGGCAGACCACGCAGCAAGTGACCAGCTGGCCAGCAAAGCGGTCGATTTTCAGACGACGGCAGAAGCTTACTACAGCATCGCTGTGGAGAAAGTGAAAGATGTGCGTTATGTGGCAAGTTTCGTTAGCATTTCCTGACTAGCCTTCACAGCTGACATAACGCAGCGGACTATCAAACCACAGATAGAACTATGTTTTATACCTGGATACATGTTTTAAAATGTTATAGCTCATGTTTGTGTACATGTATGTCCAGCCAGAGTCTAACTTGTTGTCAAGACTATCTAACGATACTATGTTGTCATTTTAATTATTTTTCACAGTTAGCTCTTAGCTAACCAGCTAAGTGACAGAGACATGACCAGGTGTTGTGCTTTGCAGCTGTTTACAACCTTTTAGCCAAAGTAAAGAAGGTGTTTCTAAAGCTTCCTTGTAGCAGATTAATACACCATTCCTCTACTACCATTTCGTTTCTGTTGCAGCTGTGTAGTTAGCTAATGAATCTGGGTAGTCTCTTTTAATCTCTGTAAAAACCCTGCTGTCACTTTTTGACAGTTACACTCAGTTGTCACTTTCACAACTGTAACAGCTCAGCAAAGAAAGGTCAGATACTTTCAGCGAAGGAGTGGAAGTGTCACTGCTCACCTGAAGCAACCTCTAAATACATTTACCTTCTTTCTAGGCCCTTTGGTTTTCTGTTGCTTTGATAAGAACTTGTTTGAAGCTTTGCCTTTTACACAGACTCACCCTCCCCAAACAGCACTTCAGACATGGAGGTTTCAGTTCTGTAAACCACTTGCAAACCAACCTTTCTTCTACCATTCCTTATTAGAGAGCTTTGTCAATCCCAGTTTTGGAAATGAAAAACTCTCCCTTCTTTGGTTGTAGGTTGTATCAGCACTGCCTGATGATATTAGACCTGGGCCAGACCTGTATGGGGTGCCATGGGAACCAGTCATAGTCTCTGGCCTGGTGGGACTGGTGACAGTGCTGTTGTTCATCTGTAGATGCTACAGCTCTGTGAGTATCTCGGTTAAACATGCAGAAAATTACCCTCATGTTCACATATGCATTGTTCTTATGGTGCACAACATAAAATGACACTGTTTGCAAATATCTCCACCTCACTCTGGACAGACAGCGGAGCTCCTTCTCCAACAGACTGTTGCAGCTCCGCTGTCGAAGGGACAGATACAGGAAATCTTTCCTGCCACAAGCAATTGCACTATTTAATAACTCACATCTGTCGGACAGAGACTCACATCTGTCTGCTGTATAGTCCATTTTTAAAAACTCCTACCACAACACATTACTTAGCACCTTAAATTGTTTGTTTATTTATTATCCCATCTGTATATTTCGCATTTCGTATGTATTACTCATTTCTTATTAGTATTACCAGTGGATAGCCCACTTTTTTCATATCTCATTTTTTTTCTCTTAGAATGTTAGTGAATTTCGTCTGTATTTATTGCATATATTTAATATATTTGGTCTGTATTGTATATACTTCTTATATTTAATTTTGTGTTTTTATTGCTGCTGTAACATGGGAATTTCCCAGTTTGGGATCAATAAAGATAGATCAGTAAATCTATCTATCTATCTATAAACACATATAGAGATGTTTCTAGACGTTCGTTAATATTCAGACATATTATATAGTGATCATTCCTTTCACTGTCATTATTGTCTTATTTCTTTGTAGGTAAAAAGCAGACTGTATCGCAGTAAGTTTTCATGTTATTCAAAAATTTCAACAGTGGAACCATTATGAACTACTTCAGATATTCAAGGATGTGTCTGATGTGTTTTTGAGTGTCATATCCCCTGTTTTCAGGCAAGGAGCAATGGATGGCTGAACAGGTTGCACAGCTGCTGGATGAGAAGTGTAAAGTCCTTGAGACTCTCAGCCAGTGTCAACAAGAGGTTGGTAGTTGTGCTTATTTTGTCTGATTTAGGAGGAGGCATTCATCATGTGAATATTAAATTACAGCCAAATTCGTTCTTTAGATTTTTATTCAACAGAGTCTAAAACTCCTACATTTTAAAGATTTTTCATGCATTTGGTCTGAGATCTGCTCAGCAAGACATATGAGAAAGTATTAGAGAAAATCATGAATATAATTAAAACTCTGATGGATGTATTTTCATTAGTCTTTTCATCATTCACTTAATGTCATATGCAGTATGATGACCTGGAGACTTCACTCAGAGACAGTGGTGTCTTGGCCCACAGTCAGAAGACAGAACAACTGGAGGTGAGACAGAGAGATTAAAGGATGAAAGGACTTTTTTTGCAAATGTCATACTCTGGACAAGACTTTAAACTATGGACACAGTGATTTTACTAAAAGTGTTGTTCCTCAGGTAGAACCTCAGCCTATCGTTTCGTTAAAACAGCATTTGCTGACTTTGTCTGTATGAGAGCAGCTGTAAAATACACAACACTGATGCATCATTCCCTTTTTTTGAATTGATATGACAAGCTAGGAAGTAAACACCTGGCAGTTATGAAGTCAAAGACTCTTGTTTTTTATTTGGGATCTTGTTTCCAGATACCTGACAAGTACGCATTCTTCATTTCGGTGTATCTGATCTGTGCCAACCCAAGAGACGAATACTTGACTCCCAAGGATCTTATTTTCCTCTGTATGCTTATTGAACTACTTTTGTCATTCTGTGCTGGAAAAACTGGAAAGAATAATTTTGTTCTCTTGGTCTGAAATCAGCTGACTGTTGACACAGTACAGATCAGATTGCACTGTGACCTGACTCACCCCATTTTTTTCTAAACTCATTTACTCTTTGAACCACATCCAAGGAGTTTGCTGAACATGTTTTTTTTATTTTTATCTTTGTCTCTAAGGTCAAAGCCAGACAGTTGGGACATTCCAAAAAAGAGATGGAGAAGGATCTCAAACAACTGAAGAGTCAACTGGATGAGCAGAGAGAACATAGGGAAGAGCAGGAGAAGAGGGTAGGGGAAACTGCAAAATATGATCAACACCAACCCATCAGTCTTGTTAGCTTTTTTCAAGAACTGGCAATAGTTTATAAACAGGGAACTTTTGTATTCCTCCTTTCAGATAGCAGTGCTTGAGGAGAGCATGAAAACATTTGAAGAAGAAACTAAAGACCTACAATCACAAGAAGAACAGGTGCAGTGACCCACTGATTAAAATCCCATCCATATCTTCACATTGTCTTATTTTCTTCGTCATTGGCATCCCTCTTTTTGCCTTGTCCCTTTGTGTCTCATATGACATTTATGCTGCTTGTTTATCTTAAGGCACAAACTACTCTGAAAGTGTACAATATGAACAGTGAAAGACTACAGAGAAATCTGGAAACTGCTGGAGAGGAAAACAAGCTTTTACAAGAGAGCAATGCGCAGGTACGACACTGAGCACACATACACAATGTCTGACGCTTTGCATGACAGCATGTGACACACAGATGGACCAGATCCAAAATTTTCTAACAGACCCAGAACTGAAAAAGGCCTTATTTACTGTCTTATTTTACGTCTATTTTCATATTTTGGCTTGGCGCCATAATTTTACCTCTTTGCTTTTCTCTTTGTTTTTGGCAGTTTAGGCAGCAAGTGGAGGGATGGGCAGAGAGAGTGAGCGAGTTGGAGGCAGAGATCAGCAGGTGTGAGATTGCCCACAGCGGGATGCAGCAGGATGTGGCAAACAAGGACGAGAGAATATGGGTATTAATGATATTGTTATGAGCTGGATACTTGATTTATACTTTAGTTAACTTCTGATATACATCTGTAAAGGCAAGTTTTCAAAATAATCGATATCACTGTAAAACTTCTGTGAAGAAGAAGACTGCACACAGATATAAAAGATTACCCTCTTGGGTATTTTGGTTTGGTAACACTTCTTTCTGTCAAAAGAGGTCAATTAAGTTCAATTTTTTATGCTTCTCCGTAGTCGCTGACTGATCGGCTGCTCAGGATGAAAGCTTGGGATTCAGACCTTCAGGAAGAGCGAGGACAAGAGGAAGGGGAGACAGATACATCAAATGGTACAACAAGGATAGAAGAGGAAAATAAAAGAGGAGACAGAATGGACACACAAAGCCAACTCCAGAAAGCCCAGAAACTTATCTATGCTGCTAAGGTGTGCAACCTAAAGATGAACAATCCCAACAGTTTCATGATGCCACATTTGACATTTGATCGTGCCTAGCCTAGCTGCTGACCATCATCATAGACCCTAATAGAGAACACAGATGCGAAAAAATGTACACTTCTCTGTGCTCACTATCATGTGGTGTTTGTGTTCATGTGTAGCTAAACGCAGACCTCAAATCAGTGGATGAAGACAAAGACAGGGTCTTTGCCAAACTTAACGATGAAATCAAAGCTAAAGAAGACTTGCAAGGTGGGTCAACTGTACATGGATTTACTAAGGTTGTCATTATAAAGTCTGATGCAGAGACAATAATGGCTGGAAACTGCACAGTGAATACACTGAGTAGTTGTACCATGGCTGTACATAATTAATATTTGTATGCAGTATTTATCACTGATGCGATGTTTGTGTTTATGTTCTTTACTCAACAGTAAGCATAAAGGAACTGGAAAGTGAAAAACTATTACTGCAGTCAGACAGTGAGCACTACACAGATCAGGTATCTGACCCAATAATATAGAAACTGTTCCATTTCCATTCATTTTTAAAATGCAGCAACTCTAACGCGTCTCATTTTTATGTTCAGGTGCAAAGATTACAACAGAAGCTCCACATTATGACAGAAATGTACCAGGAAAATGAGCTCAAGCTGCACAGGTAAAGACACAGATGAATGTACAGAGAAATCCGAGCTGCGGTACTCATCCAGGATGTTGATTAATGTTTGCTTTTACAGGCTGCTGACTGTTGAGGAGAAAGAACGCATGCAGAAGGAAGAGAGGTTAAACAAAGCAGACAAAAACATTGCGTTAGCCATGGAAGAACTCAACAACTATAGGTAACTGCTTCCACAAAAGTACTAATAAACACAATTTTGACATTATTGATCCTCTCGTGCACAGAAGCACAACCTTGGTGGCACCTAACCTGTTTTTCACTTTCCCTGCAGACAGCGAGCAGGGGAGATGGAGGAAGAGCTGGAAAAAACCAAACAATCTTATCAAACGCAGATATCTGCACACGAGAAGAAGGCACACAATAACTGGGTTGGTCAAAATTTGTCTCATAATTTTGAAAATACAACAGACTTAGTTAAAGAAATGTCGATGAAAATCATTCTGTAAAGCACATAAGTTTTGTGTTAGTTTGGTCCACATTGAGTTATGTGTAGGTACTATAGGTTTATGTATATCCTGTTTGTAAATGCAGCACACTGACCTATGTGGGGATACAAATTTGGTTTTGTGACCCTCAATTAATAACTTTATAAAGGTTTAAGTTTGTAACATACCACAGTAGACTGCACTAATGATATGTTACATTATGTCATGGTACGTCCTGTTACTGATCTTGGTTTGGTTTCCTAGCTGGCCGCCCGAGCAGCAGAAAGAGATCTTTCAGACATCAGGAGAGAAAATGCCCTCTTCAGACAAAAGTAACTACACAGTCACTGAACCTGCGTCTGTTAAAACCCTTTTCTAGTGTTATTGAAAGATGTGTAACAGTTACATCTCTCCTGAAAGATACATTTTCAATCAATACAGTTGGTTATGTGGATGATTTTTGTGTGTGTTTTGTTATCAATGTAATTTTTTTATTGAAATACTGCAAATTTAACATTTCCAGGCCCAGAAAGTATGATTCATACATTGACCTTAGCTGTGTTTGCTTCCAGGCTTACAGACACACAGTTTAAACTGGATGCCTTGGACAAAGATCCCTATGCTTTGAACAGCCTGGCAAGACCACAACCTTTCAGAGGTTAGCACACCAGGAAGATACTTTGACCTAATGTGCATTGTGTCCCGTGTCGTATAAGGCCAAAGCCTGAAGTAGTCCAACATAGAGTCTTTGATCTTTGCTGCATTTACTAAAAACTACTTTCTGCCTCTAGCTGAACGGTCACCATACGGTCCATCTCCTCTGGGCCGACCTTCATCTGAAACCAGAGCTTTCTTATCACCTCCAACGTTGATGGACGGACCACCTACGAGGCTGTCTCCCCGAGGTAGACACACAGAGCCATAATCTGCATATATAAAAATATAACTATTGCATGCATAAATGCAGTTTTTGATTAGTACACTTCTCTCAAGATCTCCCTGTGTTGCAGTTGCAGGTTAAGCTATTTCACGTCCTTTGTCATTATTATGACCGAGTATTACTAGTCTCACTGGGTTTTGACTGGTTTGCAAATAAGAAAAACCTTAACCCAGTTTTATATGCAGCACATCTGTTAAATCAGTTCTGCTAAGCCCCATAATCATGAACACATGCAGCATATGGGAGACAAACAATTTGCTGCTGTAGCATGATCAGTTTTGTATTTGCATGGTGTGAATGCCTGCACGGTGTTAGTGGGAAAAAGAAGAGCACTGTTCGCTGATTTGTCCTCAACCCCTCAATTTCACTCTGACTGATAGTGTACTTTCACCCTTTCCCTTTGTCTCTCTCTGACTGTCACACTCATTCTGATGTAATCCTCTGATATTTTGCATGTCCTGTTTTGTTGCCTCTTTCCTTCTCCTTTTCTCTCTTTTCTTCTTCTTTTCCTTTCCTCCGTTTTTTCCACCTGTTGCAGTGCCTCGTGGTCCAATGGAGCCTCTGGGTGGCCCAGGAGAGATGGAGCGAACTGGAGGTCCTCATTCAGACAGTGGCTCAATCTCTCCTACATGGGAGAGAGATCGCAGGGGACCCCCACCTGGACCTCCAGGGCCCCCAGGACCCCAAGGTTTGTATGTGATTGTGTACGTTTACAACAGAGAGAGACAAAGAGAAACGTGTAAAGGGGATTAAGTCCTGGTGATGCTTAGAAAGCCCAAACAAACACCCTTACCTTCAGATGAACAGAAAAAGTTTCAAAATTTAGATTTTCCTCAGTTTGATCCAAAACTAAACAGGTAAGTGTTCAAGAGTTAAAGCGCCTTCAGTGTGTGTGAACCTTGATACAACACAGGCTTTAAGATTACATATGTTCCAAAGGCATTGTGGTTATGTGTTCACTCGTTCAGTCAAAGCTGAGGTGTTATTTCTAACATTCATTGTAGTTTTATGTCTGATAGAATGAGCCTGAATGCACAGTGCAGGTCTCACAGCCACAGTTAAGCTCATCAATTGCACCTTTGCTTTGCAAGTGAACTGTTTTAAGTCAGACTATGTGGATGTGCATGCTTAATGCATTTTGTTCTGGCATGTGGCTGCAGTAATGTGCGACTGTGACATGACTGTGAGAACACAGGAAACCACATCTGATGCTGTGTAAATAACAGTCCAGGAGATAAGATTATCTCCTGGACTGTTGATTCATTTTCACATATCTTTTAGGGTATATGTTTCCGGAACCAGGAGGTCCAATCTACAGGAGACCTCTGCCTCCTCCAGGGGCTATGGGCCCTTTTCCTCCCCCAGGCCCTTTCCCTCCCAGGGGTCTACCCCCAGGACCCTTCCACCCTGCAGATATGACTGGTGAGGCACTAAAAGTTGTACAGCTTCTCGATGGGGCTTCTTATCACTGTCAGAAGTGAGCATATACTTGCACTTTGAAATAGAGGTAACACTTTACTTGACGCCTATCTCTGTAACGCATTATAAATATATGTATAATGCGTTATAATCATGTTATAGCACTGTATAACTGTAGTTATAAACACTCATAAATGATCATGATACTTTATAGCAATAATCATAACACATTATAAAGCATTTTATCATGACTTTCAAGGTCAGGTATGATAATGTGTTATAAGTGTTAACAATTCACATACATAATGCAATGCAACTGTTGTTAACTGAAATAGAAAATCAAAATGAAAATACAAACTGAAAATTAAAAATGTGCTTCTCATGCAACAGTTATTCAATTTCTCGATCATTTCAATGCAGATGCCTCACTCCGAGAGAACAGTTTTGGGCCTGGTGAACAGGAGCTCAGAGAGGTGAGAGACACGTTTGTGTGTGTTCAAAGTCATTTGTAAGTTTGTAGATCTTGGTTATATCTTAATGTTGTCTGCACACGTGTCACCAGTCTGGCCCCGGTGATCAAAGGAGTCCTCCTGAGGCAGATCCAAGGATGGGGGGCCCACCCCCTCCTGGACCCCCATTAGGCCCAATGGACGGTCCCTTTCCTCGCAGAGCTCCCTATGGACCACCACCTCCAGATTTCTACCCTCCTAGGGGTCCTGGGGTCCCTCCCATGAGACCTAGTGAGTTGTTACATCCATCCTGACAATGTTTTAATACCATTAATCTCCAATTGTTACAGTTAGTCTTACACTCTCCTCCTCTTCCTCCAGTGTGGGCTGCTCCTCCTCCAGGGATGATGCTACCTCCGCGCTACCCTCCTGCTGGACCTCCCCTTCCTCACCAAGCTCCACCCATGCGGCACCCTTTTCATGAAGGCCTTCCACCTCCTTCAATGGGTCCTCTTCCTCCTCGACAGCCTCTTCCTTCTCCACCACACAGTCAGTCACCAGAGGAGCACACGCCCTCACCTGAAGATGCCATTTGAGCCTGACCAGGTTAGCTTGAGCTGGGAGAGGAAGCATTTCTGCTTGAAACTAACCGTTGTTAGGAGGATGGTTGGGCAGGTTGCGGTTTTATGTCCTTATGTTTCCATCAGCATCTTCCTGTTCACCAGGGAAATGTCTTGAGTGAAGAACAGGCAACTGACACCTCACTCAGTTTCTGTCTCCCCGCTGCTGCTCAGTCTCTGTCCTTTATTAAAAGCCTTTCTTCTCTCTCGCTTTCTCTCTCCTGTGCCCCTGGCTCTTGCTATTTTCTCTCTGTCACTCTCACTCTGTTATTATCCAGTCTCTGTGTTGAAGTCCACCGCCCTGCAGTCATAGTGACAGTGGTTTAAACAGGAACAAGAAAGCTACACCTGCATCTGAACATGTATGTGTGGGAATCTAACCATGAATTGGTCATTCACCTTTCAACACCACAACAAGTTTAATGGCACTTTGCTTAAACGTGTGGATGTAGAGATGCTGTATGCAGCAAAGAACTGAGTGCTTTACATGTGTTAACATGTTGTCCTGATGGCTCAGAACAAGGAATCTTAAAAAAGAAAGCTATCAGGAAAAAAAACTGCTCTGTATTATTATTATTATTTTATATCAACAGTTTTGCTGTTGCCACAATAGATAAAATGAAGTTATTTCGTATATTTTTGACCTGGATTTGACCACACTTGAATATGATCATGCCGGTTTATGTTTTTTGTCTGTGACTAAACTTAGTTGTCCTTTAGCTTAGGAATGTTTTTGAGGAAAAATCCTCAAAGGTCAAATGAGAGATTCTCATGTTGTTTTAAGAAGCAAAATTGAATTTCAGTGGCCTCTGTGTGAGAATTACTGCATTTTGCCTTCATCAGCAAAGGTCTTCTTTCAAGGAGCCATTAGTAAAGAGTACTTTGATCCTGTTTCAATGACTTGGATACAGCCATGGCTTGATCAAGTGGCTCAAAGCAGCTGCTTATATTCTGTGGAAGTAACTGTGATTCACTCTGGGAGTCACAGAGCAGTGTATTTCAAAGACTTACTGGAAGAGGGGCTTTTTAAAAAGCCAGATGATGCTCTTGTGAATTTTGTAAAAAGTGATTACTAGAAGAATAAAGACTGTCAAATCTTCATATTGTACATGTTTATTGACTTTCATTGGGAACAAAAACATGACAAGAATCAGGGTTGGTAAGTTATTACTGTAATGCAGCATTTTAACTACAGGCTTTATGTGAAAGATATACTGTATTTCATTAAAACCAAACTTTACATCATAATTCACCCCAAACCACGTCAAGACCTCCAAGTATATGAGCAAAAACTCCAGTGATGTGTCATTTTAATAATTTAGAAACAATTCATTCCAAACTGAACATAAATTTTCCAACAAAGTTTGCTCCAATGCAAACTGATTCCTGCACAGTCTTTTAACACAGTAACCTTTTTGACATTCTGGTTAAGTTCTGAGTTATTATTGAGCTGTCCACAGTAAAGACACTTTAAAGTTTTTGGTAGATTAAATTAGATCTGACTTTGGGGAAAACTTAATGAGTAACTTAATATTGAACAGCTGTTGTTGACCCTTTGGTAGCCAAAGAGGGAAACGTATTACAAATCCCAATACCAGTGAAGTTGGGGCGTTGTGTACAATGTGAATTAAAACAGAATAGAATGATTTGCAAATCCTTCTCCACCTATATTCAGTTGAATACACTACCAAGACAAGATATTTAATGTTCAAAGTAATGAACTTGATTCTTTTTTGCAAATTTTCTCATATTTTGAATTTGACATCTGTAACACATCTTAAAAGGGTTGAGACCAGGGCATCAAAAGTCTGTGAAAACTGAGGACTGAGGTATAAATGGAGCTTTCCTGAAAGGCTCAGTTGTTCACGAGTAAAGATGAGGCCAAGTTCACCCTCTTTGTGAACAACTGTGTGAGCAAATAGTCCAACAGTTTAAGAACAATGTCTCTCACACTAAAACTGCAGGATTTTAGGGATTTGATCACCTGCAGCCCATAATATCGTTGAAAGATTCAGAGAATCCAGAGAAATCTCTGCAGGTGAGAAACAAGGCCCAAAACCATCATTGAATGCATGTGACCTTTGACCCCTTAGGCAGCGCTGCATTAAAAACCCACATCATTCTGTAAAGAATATGACCACAAGGGCTCAGGAACACTTCTGAAAACCATTGTCAGTTAACACAGTTGGTCTCTACAAGTGCAAGTTCATGCTCCTGTCCCAATATTTTTGGGAATGTGTTGCAGCATCAGAATCAAAAGGAGTGAATATATGCAAAAAAAAAAAAAGTTTAATCAGTTGAAACATTGAATACCTTATCTTTGTAGTGTATGGATATAGATTGATAGGGGGTTTGTAATACTGCAGCTTCACCAAGTATGCATGCTTGTAAGTACAGAGGATTACGATACCTTAAGGTTGCTTTGCACAGTTCATTCATGTTACAGGGTTCCCCATTTATGGAGAATCAGAACTGTTAGTTACAGATTCCCTGTGGGCTTGAGGATTTGGCCTTCAATCATCATCAAAGCTGTGATTTTAACAAGAGCCAGTTCTGTTCTCTGGCTCCGGCTTCAAAGAGCAGCTTGGTACAGACACTGGTTTTGTCTCTAGAGAAGCAGTCATTGGGAGTTGCCTTCCCTTGTACTGGAAACAGGAAGAACAAGCGGTTACACAACTGAAGGCTCAGGCCTATTAAGAGAGAAAGTTTGACCAAAAGTTGTTGTCAATTTCAGAGAACAGGGACAAAATTCAGAGTGTTTAGTTGTTTTGTGGCATTAAGGCACAATTTTCTTCAGAAACAACAAAGTTAAAATGCTCTCACAATCCAGACTTCAAATTTGTATGCACCTCAGACATAACTCAAGAAGGAGATTTTTAGTTGTATTGAAAATTGCATACAAAGTTTAAGCATTGGACTAGCATTTACAGTTTAAAGTATCCCTTTAACACACACACACACACACACACACACACACACACACACTTGGTACCTCTGTGTCTTTTCCAGTTTTTCATTCAGAGTGAAAAACCTGTGAGGACCATAGAGGTGCTACAGAAAATAACAGAGCCTTGTATTTGAATATACTATATCCATTTAGTGGAGTTGATGCATTACTTTTAAGACACAAATTATTGCAGTGCAAATGGGTTAGTGTTTGCAGAACTCACTTCACCGGACTTTTCTGGTATGGCCAGCATTTGTAGGCTACAGTCTGTAGGATCTATGCAAAGATGTTTAAGAGAAAGAAATAGCTGACATTCTCACTGCTGCTGAAGAGCTACATACATTGTCCAGGAGCAGTCATTCAAAATACCCTCACTGGTTATGTGGATAAACTTGTAAAACATTGCTCAGTGATGATCCCCTAGAGGGCAGTGCTTCCTACAGGATAAACTTCACTTGTGGGATGATTAGTTTTTAGTCTAGAGAGTTTTCCAAGTGGATAATGAATTGTATCTTCAGGTCTAGTGAATCTCTCGTTGTGGAAAGCTGCTAAATAATTTTTATAGGTGAGGCAACCACTTGCACCCTAAGTGATGCTCCTATTACAAGTAAACTATACAAAAGCTCATTTAAGCCGAGGGGTTAATGTTTACTTTCAGAATGAACAGGCAGTACACCACATTTATAACCCAAATTTTAATTGTAAAAAAAAAAAAAAAACACGACACAAATGCGCCTGACAGTTTACAAAATAATGATTCAAAAATATTGATTTGAAAATTCTGCATTCCCTCCACCTTAATCTTCCAAATAACCTCTGCTTATAAAATCTCTAATACGAAATGCTCATCTTTTATTAACGATGGGTTTGTATGTGAAGATTAAATATTGGAATTAAAAACAACAAAAAAAAAACAAAACACTTTTTGTCACTGTAAAAGCAGTTGAAATCACAGCAGGCTTTTCAAAAATAAAATCCTGATAAAATACACAGTCATAAAAACCAGCAAAACACTTAACTCTTATCAGAAGCTCAAAGAGATGGCAGCAATTTCATTTTTATTAAAATTAATGCAGACGGTGTTTCACCCTACAGAGAAAGTGACAGAGCGGAGGTAGTATGTACTGGTAATACCTGATCAACAATTAAAGGGGCTGCTTCATGGTCTTCATTAACAGACTCGTCGTTGTTGCATCTGTGGCCCTTAAACACTGAAAATATCAATCCAAGGAACACTGTCGTTTAGATTCTTTCATACAAGAAAATGAAACGTTATGAGAACTGGAATTAGTTTGAGTGGCTTTGGCTGACACTAGTCTAATAACGAGTCCAATGCAAACATGCATTCAGTCAAAGTTCACTCAGTTTTTAGAACACACAGAGTCGTTTCAGGACTTATTCTCCAGATAGAGTTTTCTTAACCTCACTACTGTTGAACGTACTGCCTTTTGGTTGAAGCTGATGTGCTTGGTCAAAGTTGTTGTGTTCCCATCCTTGCAATGACAGTTTTGTAACATAAACCACTTGATCTGATGAGATGATGTGACCTTGAAGGACCCATGAGACACATTATCATGACTGATGAGCTTGTGTTGTTGATTTGTGTGTTTTGTAAAATGGGGTGTTGGTTCCCTAATAGATTGAGGTCTTACAAAAATTAATGAATTCAACATCTTGTTTAACAGATGAAAATGGAGTGAATAAATGTCTGCATGTCTGTTTAGGGCTTTCACAGCGTGTCACATCTTCCCAAAATGGGTTATTTGGTATTTCACTTTAAATCTTTAACCCTTTATTTGCTTATAATCATCTGAGAGAAATGGAAATCTTTAAAAGGGCGTTGAAACAACTACAAGTCTGAACAGAAGAAGTGGTAACTAACATGTTAGTGGAAACAACTTTTGCAATCTTGTTTGTCCTTATTGAGGATTCAGACCTGGAGTTCTTATTTCCTGTTGGCACGTGCGGCAGCTTACCGACTGGTGTCTGTGTTAGCAGAGGAATGCAGTACACTGTCGGAAGATCCAGAGAAATGTTCAGCTGTGTGCACTCTGATAAACACAGAAGTGAATGTAACTATTACTGTCATGTTTGTGTTTGTGTCTATTGTTTGTGTGTTTGAGGGTGCTTCCTAAAGTCTAGTCCTTTGTTTGTGTACGCTTGTTTGTGTATCTTTGTGTGTGTTGTATACGTGTGTTTCTCAGCAGTTGAGAATGGATCTGTTTCTGTCCGGTCTAAAGGGGAAAACAGGGCTGTCAGTGTCCACCTTCCCTCTGTGTGGAACCAGCGTAGCCACAGCCTGGAGGACAACACAACATGCATAGTTGTTAAAAGATGTCCACACACACACACACACACACACACACACACACACACACACACACACACACACACACACACACTCTAACACCACTAAAGGTCTGTACAATGAAGAGCTGTCACATGACAGTGGTCCTCTACCCCCCAGGATTCCCTAATCTATCCATGAACACATCCATGAACACATTCATGTTCAAGAGAGAGTATGTTGCTAAAAGGAGGACATTATCATCTTGTGTCTTTATTTAGACATCAGTTGGATATGTGGACTTTTCTTGAGCAGAGGGGCCTGCAATGGGTTTTCTTTTTTATCATCCTTTTTTGTCATGATTTTTTTCTATGTAAATGTGAAAATTGACTAAATAAATCATAAGAAGAAGTGACAGTGTTTACAGCATCAAAGTAATCACAATCAGTAATAAGGCTACTGGCAGCTGAGTTCTGCAGAGCTGCATATTTACAACTCAAGAGGAGAGTATAATATTGGTCACATCTGAAGAAGAAAGGCACATAATCCAGAATCAAAGCAACACAGCTACAGCTGTCAAAACAACCTTGACTGTGTGTGTTTGCAGGTTAAGGCTCTACATTTCACAGCACCTTCTTTGGCCGCAGTGAGGTCTGACTATAAATGCATCTATTAAAGGAATCTGCTAAAGGTGGTCTTGAGTGATGTATGGAATTTTTGACCTTCTCTTTGCAGCTACAGCCCCAGGGTTGTCAAAGGGACTCATAAAGTCACAAATAAAAACACATTTTTAGTAAGTGGCTCAGCCTAATGTAATAAGAGCTAAATCTGAGAAGATTTAACAGCATGAAAAGGACATTATAGTGTTGATATGCTGGTACTTAATTGTGTTTTGCTCCAATTAGCACATTTTTTAAATTATCTTTCATTTATTTTATTTTCTTACAACACATTTATTAATAAACAATTCAATACAGTCAAATTTGATTCTATTCATGAAATTTTTGGTCTCAACTGCAAAATATTCAATCATAAAGGTAAATTGTCCACTTAAATATGTATTTTTTTTTTTAGAGGTATGTATGTTTTTACATCTACTATGGCACAACTAAATACAATCGATTCCATACATCACTCAAGACCACCTTGAGCACCACTACCTCCCTTTCAGGCCTGCGTTAGTATGGTTTTGTTTGGATTTCTGAATAAAAGCAATTTTAATTTGTGCATTCTTGCTTTCCCTACCCCTCATCAATCCTGAGTAATTTCTGTTATCCCAAGGCACTGCAGTCTCATGTCCTTACATGGGGATTGGAGGAGCATTTTTTGCTAATTAGTAAAAACTTGCACCAGCTCCAAACTCACAAGGACATGACATTCATCAATTTAGGAATGCAGGAGTAAACATACTCATGGATCTAGACTTCACTTAGAAACCCACAAAGGAAAAAAAAAGATAATAAATCTTCAGAAATGATGTTGATCTCAAACACTACAAACTTTGGGGAAGGTTAGGTATGCAGCACATGTTACTCAAGAGATATAACCCAAGTGAAAGGAAGTTAAACGCTTTAGTTGCTTTGAAACTGAGGGGTTCGACCTGGTCTTTATTTGTCCATCTGTCTTTAAGTGGAGGCCTCAGGGCACAATATCTCATCAAAATCAGCAGACACATTCACATACCTTTCTAATTGCTGTCCAGTCCTCCAGGATGTCTAGATCAGGCAGCATGTAGACAATATATGGACGTGAGTGGGGTCAAGGACAATGCCTCAGTGATCAAGAAGAATTAAAAACTGATTGAGAGGATATGACTGAGATTCACAGGATCATAAAAAAGCAGCAACAGCACAAGGATATCAGACACCACTGAAGGTCGTCTCCTCTTTTTATCAGGGCTTAATGCATCTCTCCTCTTCTTTCTTCCTGATAACTCATCATTCCACAACTCTGACAGAGAAAGACAGATCAAATGTTTCATGCCATGAAAATATATTGTGGTGAATGTGTTTTTACATTTGTAACTTGAAACTTTCCTGCACATAACATTATGTAATCATTGTTTTTCTGTCTGTGTCACCTGATGTAATATCAATGCTGTGTCTGTCCTCTTCCAGCCGTCTAATTTTCTCCTCCAGCTCACTCTGAACTGTGTCAAACAGAAGCAGCTTCTCACTCTGCACATGAACACACAGGCACGCACAAGGACAGAGGCATAGTTTCAGACAAAAAGACTCATAAGACACAAGCATACAGCCATTTACTTGCACTCATTAGCCCTAGTGATCGATCAAATTAAGCACACTTAGCTCAAATTACATTCTGAATTCTTAATGACTCATGGATCAGTTGGCTGGCAGGAAAAATGTAATGCTTCAGCAGCTCCCTGATAAAATAGGAGCCAAAGAACAAGTGTTAGTGTGCAGGGTTTTTCCTGCGTTCAAAATTGCGTGGCGGCCGCCTCCACCTAATTTTGTGCCGCCCCCAGCCAGAGCGATTGATTTCGCTCAACACAGCGTAAAGCTCCAGCTGTGTTGATTGAGCGTATGATGTCCCTCTGCAGCAGCAACGTATTTTAACTGCAGTTGCAGCGTTGCACCACTATAGAGGCGCTATATCAACAGCAGTGCATCGGAAAGACCTGAAGCATCTACCGAAGAAGAAACGGATCGAATCATGTTTTTTTTCCCGCTAGTTGGTGCTATCGGCGTCCTGATTTTCCCTGGCGGCTGGACACAAACAGGTAAATACTGCAGAGCTGCGTCCGAATTGCCAAGTAGTAGTCGAAGTAGTAGTCGAAGTAGTATCTAGCATGTCCGAATTGGCCACCGGAGCGAGTAGCATGCTACTTCAGATACTACTTCAGATGCTAGACACGCCCACATTGTAGGTTGGTCTCGGTGCATCCTACGGGCATGCTACTGACCCAAAATGCACCGCGGGCTTCTTCTTCGTCCTCTTAAAAGTTGTAGAAGCGCATGTGATGCTAGCGCCACCAGCTGCTCTGCCTATTTAAAAGTGTCGCGAACGCCGGCTGGCCACAGCAGCGCGCACCATGTCGGAGCAGCAGCAGCAACAGCAGGCGGGACCGCAGCAGTACAGATGTAAGTTTCATGTAACTTCACACACTGTCCTAAAAAATGTCCGGTTGTATCTCTTTGTCATGTCATGGTGTCATATTTGCCCAAGTAATCATTTTATGAGCAAGTGGCGACATCATGGAGGTAAAGCTCACTTATTCCATCATTAAACTGCACAGCTGCAGTACTACAGCCAGGCCCGCAGATGAGGGGCTTCAGTTACCACTGTCTGCACGGGCGCAGTACCTACTCTCTGCCTGCGGGGTCGTCTTTCCCCACCGCTCGTCTAGTGTGTCCGAATTGGGCCAACGTATTTAGTATGTAGGAGTAGGATCTAGCAGTAGCACGTAGCAGTAGCATGTAGTATCCGAGCGGGCAGTTCGGACGCAGCACATGTCTTTTTTGCATCCGAGCATGACGTGTTTATTTAAAAAAAAGTTTACTCCGTTTTTTTAGCGTTGCAGTTATGACAGGCAAAATCAGCCAGTACTTTAAAAAGCGACCTCGCGAGGAGGAAAGTCAAGAGTCCAGGTGAAACACAGCAGAGAAAAAAAAGGAACAGGCAGTTAAAATGCTATAATTCATGGTGGTGACAACGTGGAAATTTGTGTCAGGTCTGAAAGTACTTCACAAGGGACTGGTGATCGCGAGGGTCAGAATGCAGGACAGGACGAGTCGGCGAGGCGAGGGTAATTAATTAATTAGTTTCCAATTAGGAGCATAACAACGCAAAACCAACGTGTACGTGGTTTTTATTCCTCTTTCCAGATCTTCTCAAAAACACAGAGCCAGTGGCTTTGACAAGCAGTGGCTCAATCAATTTACCTGGCTCAGGCATACTGAGGAATGCATGCACTGCTATTGATGCCAAAAGCACTGTGCCCCAACACAGCAGGCAATTGCTGCCTCCTTAGTGAGACAGCCATCAACCAACTACAGGCTGGACACATTAAAAAGACATGAGGTGACAGCCATTCACAAAGCAGCAGAAGAGAAGGAGAAGTATATTAAAGATGGTAGTACCTAAAAACACTCAACTAATAAAGTTACAAAAACTAAAATAACATAGTTTAGATAGTTTAAGAAATAATTGGTTGTCGTTTTTTTTTTTAGGGAGGACACTGCAACGTATACATATATATAATATATGATTGAAAACACTATCACTCTTCATGTCTGTATCAGAATAAAAACAAAAAATACTTCATGCATGATGAATTGTTTTGTTTAAGGTGAAGACACCTCTGCGGAACAGACTGAAGGAGAGGCACTTGGATGTCTGTTGTAAGGTGGCCGTTGATGGACCAGACCAGGAGGCCTTGGACTACAAGGAGTGCATGAGGAGGTTCTACAGAATGAAAAAGAGGAGGCTGAAATGTTCTGTCTGGTTGTGAGATGTGTGGATGAAGTGTACTTTCAATTTAAAGTTGCCAGCTGATTTGTGTATGTATATAGTTTTAATAAATGAATGCTTTAGCATGATAATGGTCACACTCTTTTTTGAACTCTTAACTTAAAGTATGTTGCCTGTAAAAGAAAGTGAGTCAGTTGAATTTACAAATACATGCACGTCATGGCGCATGGTCAGGATGGTGCCACCTCTGCCTCAATTTGAGCCAGGAAAAACCCTGGTGTGTATTTGTGATTCCATATTTGCAACAACCGGTTGGAAGTGTTCATTTTCAGATTGGCCCTCAAAAGATTAATTGGCAGTCAGGATCATAGACAGTATTAATGACAGCAAGGTAGTCTTTTGGTTTGTTGTATTTTATGATTGCATTTAGAGCACTATAGAAGAAAAGAAAAGTGTATTTAAGGGCAAAGCAACTCTGACAATGAACATTTGCAACCAATGCAACCTGCAAAATCCCTATTACTGCAAACTGCTCTCATCTTCAGGTCTCCACTCTTGTCCCAGTATAATTAGTTAAAAGACCAAGGCTAGATGGCAGAAATGCAAGACTCAAGTCTTAAGTTAATATATAAAAGCCAAATCTGGATGTCTCTGTTTCAGTTTCCTCCTTTTTTATTTGGTCTTTGCTTCAGACTTAATTTTAAAATTTAGATTATGATAACATTCTGATCATTATGAGCAAGGGAATATTTGATGTAAAACCATGAAGAGTTGTCTAACCTCCCAATGTTGACATGCTGCTTGGGTCTCACACTCATACTTGTTTTTCACAGACTCCAGGCACAGTTCCCTGTAGATACCTGACAAAGAGAAGAGAAGAGAGGTACACACAGTGTGAGAGGGATTGAAGGCAATAAAGAAAAGTGTGTATTACTCCAAGAGTGTGTGTCTGTATGTTGAAGTTACCTGCCACCTTAGTGCGGACCTGCATGTTTTCCAACAACACCGCCAAAGGCTCCAGATATTCTGCTGCCCGGCCAGCTTCCACTTCTGCAAGCTTGCTGTTCACCTGGCTGAGACGCTCCCGATACAGCCTGCACACAAACCTGGGTGTAACTATGACCGAAGCTAATTCTGATAACTTTACTTATTTTGGGTTCAAATATTTTGAAATTAAAAACGGAAAACAAAAAATTATTTCAGCCGTACTGGTCTTTAAGATCCGTGAATTGTTTCTCAAGGTTGGACATTTCATCAAGGCACTCCATCCTCCTACGCTCACAATCCTCCTCATCCATTTCTGGATCATCAGGGAGACACACAAACATAATAACAACCACGAAAAAACTCCAGGCTGAAGATTTATGACCAAAAGAAGCAAACACTATAATGAACAGAAAATGAAAAGCGGAAGAATATCTCACCAGATGTGTCTCCATCTTCAGAGACGGAGGAGGTGTCTGAATCCTCTTCTTCAGAGCTGGATGCTTCATGTTCCTGTTCTTCCACTTCCATCTCCTCTGCAGTGCTCTCCTTCTTCTCCCGGTCACGGTGCACTGGCATGGCAGCGAGTCAACTTCTGACTGATTGTGCTACGAAAGACAATGCTAGAATGAATTTGGTAGTTTTGAGTTTCTGTTTTACGTGTCTTTTATCGACCAACTGTTTTCAAGTGGTTGGTTTTAGGGGAAACTAACCAGTAGAACTATGGATGAGGTGTAACAACTTTTGACTTATTACAAAAGTCTATTTGTTAAGTTAGAGATTTCATTGCATCCCCTTCCCTGCTTCCCACTCTGGTTGACATGCATAGTGCTTGTAAAATTGAAAAACTCGTGATAGGGTTTATTATGCAGTTATTGGGATGGATTTTTGTTTATATGCATGAGAACCAGTGACTGCATAAGTGGGATAAGCTGAAAAGACGAAGAAACTTTGTGCCTTTCTCCACGAAGGGGAAGATTATTCCTGGATTTAAGTACATGAGATGGCGGTACATTTGTGTTTTTAGTCAACTGAATACAATCACGATTTATGACCACGTGAAAATAATATTGCATTTTGCACAAAAAGTATCCTGGTGTTATGTTATTATTCAAGGTGGATCACTCGATTTTTTTCGTAGAGGCTGCTTAAAGTACTATGATATCATTTATACATATATTCATTGTTCAAACAACGAAGATCCACTGTGTGCGTTTAAGTATTTATTGAAGTTTCTTGCAAATTCAGCCGATCCTTATTCTACACATATCACTTTAACGATAAAAAACACCATCGTTGACAAACAACACATCATGTTAGCACGATGATAGCGTATTGACAACTTAGTATTATTATGTAGCAAATAATATAAGCATTGTTCATCACTTAAATTTATATATAAAAATAAATATTTTTTTACTCACCAGATGAAGTTTAAAGAGGGTCTTATGCAGTAGGTATAAAAGCAATTTCTCCGTTCAGTCCAGTCGTGTCTCTCAGCTATGCTAAAAACAAAATTCAACGATGCGCTCTTACTTTCACAGGGAACTGTAGTTTTCTCTACCGGTAATAACCACAACTCAGTAGGGCAGATAATAGATTTTAAAACTCAGTTACCCAGAATTCAGCGTTACTCCTCGAGGCGGCATTGTAAAAGAATCTTTAGCGACTAACCGAACAAATCTTTAACGACTTAATATGGTACGCTGTCTGTGTCATTTATGGAATTTTGTTTTATTTAAAGACATTTTTACATTAATAAGTTTAAACTATGTAGGCATCTTAACGTTGAATTTCTCTGGTATCCATTATTTTGTTTTCCCTCCTCCCTCCTCCGCCATGATGTTTTTTAAGTGAACAGCGGAGCTAGCTGAGAAGCTAGTTTATCCGTCAGGCTGCGGGCTGTTGTGGAAGGGAGGTACGATGGATGGATGCTTTGCTCCGCTACGTTTTTCAGAGTATTCCCGGTGTAAACACAATGCGCCTTCTATTACAGTCTCCCCTTGATATCCTCTACGCTGTTTCGGGGGGCGTTGGTAGATGATAGAGGAGCGCCGGTTTTTGGTTATAGTTTGAAGATTAACCCAGGCTGAAGCTGTCGGAGCGGCTACACTGCTAACTCCTCCTTACTGTCTACCATAGCATTTGTGTGCCTCCTGCCCCAGGAATGTTCTCCAAAAAGCCTCATGGGGATGTTAAAAAATCAACACAGAAAGTGTTGGACCCAAAGAAGGACGTGTTGACGAGGTTGAAACATCTGAGGATAGTCATAGGTGAGTTAAAATCAGTAAGCAGTTAACAGGTTAGCATCTATGTGCAGATCTGTGCATACCACACCAAACTTACCTAAAAAATCACGACATTTAAAGGTCGGTTCTTGTTGTTAGATATATGGCAATTCCGTAACAAACTTAATGGTTGCTATGTATATTTCAGTCTCCTCTCTTATCTTCGGCGATTTACCTGTGGTCTTTTACAAAACATTTGATCACTTATTTTAATGTTACAAAATCCGTTCATCTTCAATTTTATTTGTCTCAGTAAAGCAAGAACTTATATGATGGGCAGGGACGACCCATGTAGACAGATAAACTGGTCTAGTTTTGAAGTACTGACACTAACTGTATCAGGTGTCAAATCCATGAAGTGGGAGTAGGTATAAATAGCAATTGATATCTTGCTGATTGTCAGATCTTTCTAATGGCATTTAACTAGGGTGTCAACAAATGTGCCTGTCTGGTTTGAAGACTTTGTTACTACATGAAACTGACTGCATCTCATCAAGTCACTGTGATGCTACAGTGGTGGTCAGGCTGTTGTGATTTCTCCAGGGGTGTGTCTTGAGTGCTGGACAAAGACCGGGTGTGTGAGAAGTGCTGAGTGTCTTTTTTTCTCCATGATGTGTTTGGTAGCAGTGGTTTGAATGTGGGAAACAGGAATTATGGCAGTGTAAGAGGTATAAATATGTAGTTCAGTGCATATACTGTGTGTATTTTTCACTGCCACACACTGACTCTCACAGGACACACCCACAAGTGCACATCAACACACACAGAGACAGCCAAAGAGGAAAACAGCCTCTACTATTTCCTCTCCTTGTCGCCGTACAGTAGCTGGACTTCCTGTTTCTATTGTGAGGGCTTCTGGCCTCTGTGCCTGAATGTGTATGGGTGTCTGTGAGGATGCAGAGAGGGAAAGGGGTGTGCCTCTTTCTGTGCTCTATGGGGAACACAAGACCTTGATAACCATCACAGAGGCAAACACACAAACATACTTGAAGGCATATTGTTTGAGAGGGAATGTCCAGACAGCAGGACAATGTTAAAAGAGCTTTAAAGATCATGATTCAAGATTATCACTCATGTATGTTGGTAATAGTTTAGCACAGGAACAGATTTATAACTGAAATACTGCCACGGTTAGCATGCAAGCAATATCACCACCTTCATGTAAAAAAGAGTCAGAATACTGTAAAATGTTGATTAAAAACAGATTTTAATGGCTTGCAAAACATTAATGCAATTGAAAATGGTGCAAAAAAACTTTATCAAATATTGGCACTGATTTGTTTTTGTTAGTTTTATGAAAAAATATTTGCTAATTTTGATTATAATATCAGCAACAAATTTCTAAAACGTTGGCGCAGAGACAACAAAACACTGACAAAGCTGTGTAATAGTGAAAAAAGGAAGAGGAACAACTTCCAGATCAGTATCATAACTAGGTATAAAAAGGTCACCTAATATAAGCAGAGTCTCCTAAAAGTTATGATGGAAAGAAAGTCTCTGTGTGAGAGACTTCATGTATAAATGGTTGAACAATTTCAGGATAATTTTCCAAAGCTTATAATTGAAAAAAAGGAGGAGGTGGCATCATTATTTGCAGAACATTTTACTTGAAGGTCCAAAGAATTAGAAATCTCTCAGACAGGGGCAAGGCCAAAAACCAGTACTTGCTGGCTGTGATTTCTGGGCCCTCAGATGGCCCTGCATTAAAAAGAGACATGAGTTAGTAGTGGAAATCACTGCATGGAAATCCCTTCCACAAACCATTGTATGTGGAAAAACCCATTAAAAACAGTTACAACAACGAACAACAACAAAATACAAGACCCTGAACTGTGCAGTGAAAATATCTATGGAGAATGGGACAACACTTCACTTTCAAAACTGGACACATTAGTTTCAAAACATAAACAGAGAGTTGTTAAGAGAAGAAGTGATACAACGCAATGGGTAACATGTGCCCATCTCAACTTTTCAACAGTGTTGTTGGCTTTAAAGTCCAGATGAGTCTGTATTTAAAAAAATAAAATAAAATAAAAACTTCTTTGGTTTTTGCATTTGTGATGTTGTCTTATCACAGTTTTCAATTTAGTATAGGGTCTGCATGGTTTGCAAACCATTAAATTCCATTTTTATGAAAATTTTACACCTTTTTTTAATTGAGTTATTACATTTTACGTCCTAAGTGACTTGTTGATGTTGCACATACTGTCATTTAGGACCTTTACTTTAAATGTGTCCACTCTGTATTTACTGTAGGACACAAAGAGTGTGTGCAAGGATGTTGGGTAATTTCCCTGGCCTTTTGTAATGCAGCTGATCATACCTGATCTGATAAAATGTTTGAACAAGAAACAGTTGCATCACTTTGCAATCCTTTTGATGCAATGAGGTTATGAAGTAACAACGCTTCAGTCACGTTTGGTCCTGTTGTTTTTGCCAGACTTCAAACTGAAAAGCTTGCCAAACAGTCATTAACCTTGACTTAATTCATGAGGAAGTCGAAGCCCCTGTCTAAACAATTGTGTTTTGTACAATACTTTATTTGAAAGCTATCAAGTAAATCCGTGTATTGACCAGTGTCCCAATGCAAGGTCGGAGCTTCCTGTTTTAAAGAAGTCAAACTTTCTGTCCCATCAGGTACTTCGTTGTTACTAAAAATTAGTCATTACTCATTCAAGCCACCGGAGAATGCTGTTTTGGTGGTGTCACCTTGGGAAAACGTGGACTTGTCCTGATATTAGATTTTGGCTATTAATTCAGATGCCAAAATAAGAAAAAGGCTCTGACTGCTGATAATGGAGACCAGCTTATATGAATTTTGAGCAGACATGTTGCAGACAGACTTAAAGCTTTGTTACCCTGGAGTCAGATGGACTCTCCATCTGACAAATTCTATGATGATACTTTTTATGTATCACCCTTTGCATTTCTGTAATAAAAACTAAAAAGTTTCATTTTAGAGTATGCTGTTACACTTATGCCCTAATGCCCATACATTTGTTGTCTTGGTTTATGACAACGTAAGCCTGTAAGTCCTTGACTGAAATTCAGAGCATCATTGTAGTCTTGGTTAAACAAGAAACCTGGCTGTTATTTGAACCAGAGAGGGAAAAATATACGTTTGTTGACTATGATATAAAAGAAGAGGAAGTACAGGCAGTTCTGGTTGAAATTGTGGTTCAACACTGTGGGCCAAGATTAATGCCTGTGGTTCATCTCTGTCATGTTTAAGCCCCAGTCATAGTGTGTATAGATGTCCCTCTGTGTTTTAGAGTCAGAGACAGCATAAGCAATTGGTTAGAAAGAAATATGTTGTGTTAAAAATGTCTGTGGTGTCCACAGAGGAAAAGACAGAAAACCCCTCAGCTAGTTCCACCAAGACCTTACAAGGGCAACCACTATGGTGTATGACACAAATGCCTTCTGTGTGTGTGTGTGTGTGTGTGTGTGTGTGTGTGTGTGTGTGTGTGTGTGTGTGTGTGTTTGTGTGTGTGTGTGTGTGCGTGTGTGTGTGTGTTCTTGTACTTGCTGCTGAGTGAGGACTTGCTACAGTTTTTAACCCACAGTGTGAGGTCTATTTTGGGAAGTGAGGACATTTAGGCTAGTCCTCACTTTGAGTTGATTGAAATCAACTCCCAAGACCATAAAGATGCTACCCTATCATTTTCAAAGCAGTCCTCATTTTTGTACAAATTCATGGTTTTTACTCTGGAACGTTCACACTGATTTTGCTCCGGAGCTCCCCTGGTGTATGATTACAGTACTGCAACTAAAATTTTCACACTGATTTACTCCGGAGCTCCCCTGGTGTATGAATACGGTACTGCACCTTAATTACATAGGTGCTACTAAGCAGACCTCTCCATGAGTGCTGCAGTTTAATAGACTTCATTTTATTCAACACATGATATAAGAAGTTATTTAAAACTGTAAATAAAGAGTAATAAAAAGTGCATATTTACCAGTATTCAGTAATAAGAATATTTTATGAGAGCATCTGGATTAAAAAATAGAAACATCAGAGATATGACTCACATTCATTAGGTTTGAAACACTGAAGTTAAATAATGCAACAACTCTGTATTATTTGTTTAAATAAAAATAAAAAAGTGAAAAAAATTCTGATATGATTAAGTATTTACAGTAAATGCATGGTATCCTTTTTTCTGGAGAAACAAGGCAATGTTTACTGAAAGTCTTTATTAACAGTAGCATACCTGCAGATGCTTGCTATAAGAACTAAAATATTATAATTTCCTATGAAAGTTCTTATGCAATGATTCATTATTATATAATAATTCATTCATTATACGTAATTTCCGAGACAAACTATGTGTTAATCGGCAATTCAGTGAACATTTTGAACTTCCTCCATTAAGGGCTTTATACTCGAAATCATACATGGAACCAAGTCTGTTTCTAGTTTCAGAGGAGGGCCTTAAATGGACCCTCTGTACCTAGGAGGCTGAAACTTTATTATGTTGTTCTGCTCATCTTAGGGATCATTTTTGTTTTGGGTTGATCTTCCTGACTGCCTCCTGTCCCATCCACGGAGCCCGAACTTTTTCAATTCAATGCTAACAAATGCTATAGGCAAAGCCTCATAACTCTGTCATAATAGCTTCAAATGAGCTGAAATCTTTGTCATACATGCAAGACCCTGTTAGGAACATGCTGCTTCAGGAGCCAAATGAGAAGATAAAAGCAAACAGGCATGTGGACATAGCTTTCAACATAAATTAGGTCTCAAATAGTTTTAAAAAGCCTTTTTAAGGTGTTTTAGACACCACGCCTGCTCTCAAAGCAATTAGCATGGAGTGAGGAGTGACTCCTGATGATTTTGATGCCTTTAACTCTTCATTTGGGGTTCTACGGGTCTCATTTGATTGTGTGAGGCCTACTTGTAGTGATGAAGCCTGCCTGTTTTGACCCTGTTGCTTTTTTGATGTCATTTGGCTTCTGTTGTGTCTACAGACATGAAAACTAATCTGTGACACCTTTGGAAATCATAGAATCATATTCTGGTGAATCCAAGTCTGTGGCCCCTCCCAAACAGGAAGTAGCCAACGAAAGAGCGTAGAGCCATGATATTGCATATAATTGTTTCATCCTAAAGTCTGAATACCCACAGAAAATTTCAGCCCATTTGAAGTTATTTTGACCTGATTTTTGACATTTGATGTTGCAAAAAAATTCACAGTCTAATCAGCTCCTGTTCGGGCCCCTTAAAACCCAGGGGTCTGAAACTAACAGGATAGACTCGTCTGAGGCCTAAGAATACATGTGTGAAATTTGGTGAATGTGGCACATTCACAAGTCCTTAATTAGATCCAAAACCATGTTCACTTGACGAACCCTCTCAGGGTCAATGCATGACACAGCATCATTTTTTCTAGTTTCAGAGGAGGGCCTTTAATGGACCCCCTGCACCGAGGAGGCTGAAACTTTAGTATGTTGTTCTGCTCATCTTAGGGATCATTTTTGTTTTGGTTTAATCTTCCTGACAGCCTCCTGTCCCATCCATGGAGCCTGAACATTTTCAATTCAATGCTAATAAATGCTATAGGCAAAGCCTCATAACTCTGTCATAATAGCTTCAAATGAGATTAAATTTTTGTCATACATGCAGGACCCTGTTAGGAACATGCATGTGTAATTTCATGTCTGTATCTGCTTCAGGAGCTAAATGAGAAGACAAAAGCAAACAGGTGTGTGGACATAGCTTTCAACATAAAGTAGGTCTCAAATAGTTTTAAAAAGCCTTTTTAAGGTGTTTTAGACACCACGCCTGCTCTCAAAGCAATTAGCATGGAGTGAGGAGTGACTCCTGATGATTTTGATGCCTTTAACTCTTCATTTGGGGTTCTACGGGTCTCATTTGATTGTGTGAGGCCTACTTGTAGTGATGAAGCCTGCCTGTTTTGACCCTGTTGCTTTTTTGATGTCATTTGGCTTCTGTTGTGTCTACAGACATGAAAACTAATCTGTGACACCTTTGGAAATTATAGAATCATATTCCAGTAGATCCAAGTCTGTGGCCCCTCCCAAACAGGAAGTAGCCAACAAAAGAGCGTAGAGCCATGATATTGCATATAATTGTTTCTTCCCAAAGTCTGAATACCCACAGAAAATTTCAGCTCATTTGAAGTTATTTTGACCTGATTTTTGACATTTGATGTTGCAAAAAAATTGACAGTCTAATCAGCTCCTGTTCGAGCCCCTTAAAACCCAGGGGTCTGAAACTACCAGGATAGACTCGTCTGAGACCTGGGAATACGTGTGTGAAATTTGGTGAATGTGGTACATTCACAAGTCCTTAACGAGAACCCAACCCATGTTAACTTGACAAACTGTCTCAGGGTCAATGCATGACACAGCATCATTTTTTCTAGTTTCAGAGGAGGGCCTTTAATGGACCCCCTGTACCGAGGAGGCTGAAACTTTAGTATGTTGTTCTGCTCATCTTAGGGATCATTTTTGTTTTGGTTTAATCTTCCTGACAGCCCCCTGTCCCATCCACGGAGCCTGAACATTTTCAATTCAGTGCTCATAAATGCTATGGGCAAAGCCTCATAACTCTGTCATAATAGCTTCAAATGAGATGAAACTTCTGTCATACATGCAGGACCCTGTTAGGAACATGCATGTGTAATTTCATGTCTGTATCTGCTTCAGGAGCTAAATGAGAAGACAAAAGCAAACATGTGTGTGGACTTAGCTTTTAGCATAAATTAGGTCTCAAATAGTTTTAAAAAAGCCTTTCTAAGGTGTTTTAGACCCCAGGCCTGCTCTCAAAGCAATTAGCATGGAGTGAGGAGTGACTCCTGATGATTTTGATGCCTTTAACTCTTCATTTGGGGTTCTACGAGTCTCATTTGATTGTGTGAGGCCTACTTGTAGTGATGAAGCCTGCCTGTTTTGACCCTGTTGCTTTTTTGATGTCATTTGGCTTCTGTTGTGTCTACAGACATGAAAACTAATCTGTGACACCTTTGGAAATTATAGAATCATATTCTGGTGAATCCAAGTCTGTGGCCCCTCCCAAACAGGAAGTAGCCAACAAAAGAGCGTAGAGCCATGATATTGCATATAATTGTTTCATCCTAAAGTCTGAATACCCACAGAAAATTTCAGCCCATTTGAAGTTATTTTGACCTGATTTTTGACATTTGATGTTGCAAAAAAATTGACAGTCTAATCAGCTCCTGTTCGGGCCCCTTAAAACCCAGGGGTCTGAAACTACCAGGATAGACTCGTCTGAGACCTGGGAATACGTGTGTGAAATTTGGTGAATGTGGTACATTCACAAGTCCTTAACGAGAACCCAACCCATGTTAACTTGACAAACTGTCTCAGGGTCAATGCATGACACAGCATCATTTTTTCTAGTTTCAGAGGAGGGCCTTTAATGGACCCCCTGTACCGAGGAGGCTGAAACTTTAGTATGTTGTTCTGCTCATCTTAGGGATCATTTTTGTTTTGGTTTAATCTTCCTGACAGCCTCCTGTCCCATCCATGGAGCCTGAACATTTTCAATTCAATGCTAATAAATGCTATAGGCAAAGCCTCATAACTCTGTCATAATAGCTTCAAATGAGATGAAACTTCTGTCATACATGCAGGACCCTGTTAGGAATATGCATGTGCAATTTCATGTCTGTATCTGCTCCACAAGCTAAATGAGAGAAAAAAAGCAAACAGGTGTGTGGACATAGCTTTTAGCATAAATTAGGTCTCAAATAGTTTCAAAAAAGCCTTTTTAAGTTATTTTAGACATCATGTCTGCTCACAAAGCACTCAGCATGGAGTGAGGAGAGATTCCTGATGACTATTACAACTTAAAGTCCTTTATTGGGGTTCTAGAGGCCTCATATGACTGTGTGAGGCCTACTTGTAGTAATGAAGCCTGCCTGTTTTGACCCTGTTGCTATTGTAATCATTTACTCCTGTTTGCTCCTATGACCTCTTGAATATTTATGGGCAAGTCATGATCTGTTCTATTTTTAAAAGATTTCCTAATTCACTCATATGTTCAAAATTGTGCAGTATCATGCTGACCTCTGAAAAGGTTTTTTTTTCATGTTATTGAAATTACACAGCGTTTAGTTTCACTCACTCTCATTTAATATATATGATTATCTTAATCAATAATAAAAATTATTAACCCTAATCAATTTTAAATCAAACATTTGCTCTTTACATACTTTTGTATAAATTCTTCAAGTAATTTTTGTCTATAATTGCAGTAAAGTAGTATTCTTTGTGATTGTTAGTAATACTAGTTGATGGTAACATTCATACACATTCATTTCCCTCTGTAGATAAACTGTAGATCATAAATAAGCTAAAACTTCCAGCTCTGCTCATACAAACTCAAAGTCCTCACTACGACTTTTTTCTACATGGCTTCATGCTCACTCTTCATGTCTGTTTGATACCAGCTCCAGATTTCTGCTCCCCTCCCCCACAACAGCGTAATAACTCAAAGTCCTCACTACGACTTTTTTCCTACATGGGTTCATGCTCACGCTTCATGTCTGTTTGGATACCAGCTGCAGATTTCTTCTCCCCCTCCCCCACCACAGTTACAGCGCGGCAACCAATTATCCAATCAGAGCGCTTGGTGAGGGGTGGGGTGAGGGGGTGTGTGGCCAAAACCTGAAACTTTTTGCAGCAGTGACTTGAAGAGGATGAAGCTGAAATTTTGGATTGATCACCTAAAACGTAAAAAGAGATATCTGGAAAGTCAGGTAAGAAACAATTGTTTTTTTTTTAAGTAAAATAAAGATTAAGTAAATTATTTTGTAGTAAAAAACATTATACGTAGACAGTTATAGTAATATGATCGAGTTGTGTGGTTCTGAGGCTGATGCACTGCTGTTTTACTCTAATTTTTCTTGTTTTAAATAATAAGTCAGATATTTTGAGCTCTGCAGATCTTACTTTGAGCTCGTTATTATAGTGTAGTTAGACGGTTTGTGCTCGGTATGATTAAGAGAGAAGTTGTTTTTTTAAAATCTCTGTTTCTGTGTGATCAACATTTTGATGGGCTGATGACAGACAGATAGACAGTCAGTCAGTAGGTCAGACAGGTAGACAGTGTTTCCAAAGTGTTCATCTGAGCCTCAGATAAGTGTAAAGATGTGGCATTAAATCAGATATAAATCATATTATAAAATTACATCATATGAACAGTTAGAAATAAATTGTCAGTAATATTTCAGCAACTAAGAGACAAGATGAGCCCTGGGCTTATCTCCCTGTTTTTAGAGGAATCCTCTAGAATTATCCGGTTTATTATCAATAAATGATCTAGAATTGTCTGGTTTATAAAGAATAAATCGTTAGCAGTTTATTATTGATAAATGATCTGTTTTCTATTTACTGAATCATCCACAATTATCTGGTTGATATCTAATAAATCATTTAAAATATCTGGGAATTATCTAGAATAGTCTGGTTTGTTTTAAATAAATTATCTAGAATTATCTTTTTTTATTGTTAAATCATTAGGAAATTTTCTGGTTTACATCAGGAATGCTACAGTTTATTATTGATGGATTAACATGTTTCTAATAAATCATCTTGAGGTTGCGGTTTGCTTTATGTACAGCTTAAAGATTTGTTAAGCACTTCAGAGGGGGACTTTGTAATGTAACGGGTGTTTAAGTGCGTTGATAGCTACAGAAATGTGCACTGGTGGAAGCTTTGGGTAATCAAACACACTCACAGGATAGAAATTTGACTGATGAGAAATTTAAGATTTTTTTTTTTTTTGACATTAGTGTTAAAACTTTGTTTATTTTCTAGAGGGTGAATAAAAAATATTCTCATTAAAACTGGTAGAGAGCTGATGTTTCTTGTATCTTGAATTTTTAGATACTTGTGTCCCTTAATAAGCATTGCTCCATTGATGTGCTTTGACCTTCTTTTAATGGCTAGAATACTAGGCTAATAGAAAAAAAGATATTTGATGCCTTTTTAATTTATTTTGTATTTTTGCCAGCTCTAAACTGCACACTAAAATTTCCTCTGAGATTAATAAACTGTTATGGTTCTGATATACTGCCTACCTGTGAGGCTATTCAGCTAGTTATCAATTTTTTTTTTTATAACTCCATTTTCTTTGATGTTTAAGTTTTCATACTTAACTATTATCAGCACAATAATCTATTTTGGTTGTGAACCCCCCATTACAGCCAAAGCTGTCTCAGCAGATGGATCTGCACCTTCCCAGTGGTTCCAACACAGACCAGTCCTCATCCCATATGTCCTCTCAGCCCACATCATCATCAGCATCCACTCAGAGTGGATCTCATGAGGACCACCAGCACCCACCCACACCGTCACCCAGGCTGTGCTCAGGAAAATCAAAGTTAGTGAAACAGGTGTCCAGCAACAACGAATCTGACGAGGACCGCATTCTCTCAATAATAACATCATCCAGTGATGATGAGATGCTCCCAGAAGAACCACCGAATCACAAGCCATCACAGAGGGTACTAGTCCAAAACAGGAGGCACTCAGCTGCCAAAGGGTCATGTGATAAAACACAAAGAAAGGCGTCAACTCAGAGATACAATGACGCTGGTGATTGGGCTGATGATGAGTCTGATGAAGATGAAGATGGGGGTAAGTCCAGACTATTGAAACACCAGTAGACTTTATTTCTGGGTCATTTTAACAGATGGTTAACAAAATGATAATGAAAAATAACTATTTGGGGTTTTTCTTAATAACATAAATCGCAATCTTCATATTTTGCATGAATTACATACTTTCTTGAAAAATATACAGTACAGGCCAAAAGTTTGGACACACCCTCTCATTCAGTGTCTTTCGTTTATTTTTGTATGACTATTTACATTGTAGATTATCACTGAAGGCATCAAAACTATGAATAAACACATGTAGAATTTTGTACTTATAAAAAAGTGTGAAATAACTGAAAACATGTTTTATATTCTAGTTTCTTTAAAATAGCCACCCTTTGCTCTTTATGACAGAAGTATTTAGTGACCGACTCTATCAGTCACAAAGTAACCCTGACAAAGCACACCTGTGAAGTTAAAACCATTTCATGACTACCTCATGAAGCTCATTGAGAGAACAGCAAAAGTTTGCAGCGCTATCAAAAAAGCAAAGGGTGGCTACTTTGAGGAATCTAAAATATAAAACATGCTTTCAGTTATTACACACTTTTTTCTTGAGCACATGATTCCTCATGTGTTCATTCATAGTTTTGATGCTTTCACTGAGAATCTACAATTTAAATAGTAATGAGAATAAAGAAAATGCATTGAATGAGAAGGTGTGTCCAAACTTTTGGCCTGTACTGTACATACTGTTGCAATAATAGTTGGGCATTCCCTAAAATAATGAGCATCTTCCTGAGCTTGAATATCCCAATTAGCACACAAGATAGTCTGATGGTCATGACTAAATCACAGACGTGAAGACTAGTAGTTTTGATTGACACCCTCCGTTATGTTTTCCATGATAAGAGCATCATGATTTACTCTCGCGTTTAGAAGTAATGTTCACAGATGAACAAAAGCTAACCTTGTATCATAAAAACTTCAGACAAATATCCACACAGTCAACAAAATCTGAGATCAATTAAGGAAACAGCTTTCAGTTCACCAGGTGAGAAGCTCAGACAAAGTTCTAGTGCAGTGTCTTTTCTCAGCTCAGAGCATCTCTGATGCAGCTGATGCTCAGTGACATTTACTTAGCGCACTGATAATATTTAAGATTAAAACTTATTTCTAAAGACAGCTATTGTCAGTACCAGTACACTGCAATAGCCCCAGTCTACAGTCATATTTGCTGTCTCTCTCAGGTGAACAGAAGAAGTCGAGGAGTGTAGCAAGACCAACTTTAAAGAAGAGACAGAAGTGTGCTGCAAAAAGACGAGCAGATGATGGGAGTAAGTCCAGACTTAGAAACACAAGTAAGCCTTTTTCTAGAGACAGTGCTCTTAACTGCAGGTGACTTTTTTCTTTTCTCAGGTGAAGAGGGACATCAGAGGACTGGAACAGGACCTTCGAACAAGAAACCAAAGTCTGCAGCTAAGCCAAAGGATGAGGGTGAGTGTGAGGATGAATGTGGTAGGTTCAAGCTGATAATATTTAAGATTAAAACTTATTTTTAAAGACAGCTATTGTCAGTACCAGTACACTGCAATAGCCCCAGTCTACAGTCATACTTGCTGTCTCTCTCAGGTGAACAGAAGAAGTCGAGGAGTGTAGCAAGACCAACTTTAAAGAAGAGACAGAAGTGTGCTGCAAAAAGACGAGCAGATGATGGGAGTAAGTCCAGACTTAAAAACACAAGTAAGCCTTTTTTTTAGAGACAGTGCTCTTCACTGCAGGTGTCTTCTTTCTTTTCTCAGGTGAAGAGGGACATCAGAGGACTGGAACAGGACCATCGAACAAGAAACCAAAGTCTGCAGCTAAGCCATGGGATGAGGGTGAGTGTGAGGATGAATGTGGTAGGTTCAAGCTTTTCTTTGGTGAACGTAGGTTATAAAGTAAAAACCAAAGTTGACTTGGGTCAGTTCTCCTCTTATTGTCTATGTTTTATTGAGCGGGTCTAAAAGAGAACATTGGATGATTTTGGTTTTTGAAAATCTGGGATATTGCTCAGTGCTGCCAGTCCTTCCTGTATTTCTGCAGCTATGAAGCCAAGTTGTAAATGTCACCAAAGTTAGTAGCAAGAAGAGCAAAAAGTATTTTCCAACAAGATGTGTGACTGATTACATTAAAGCACAGTGGATGATCTCATACGTTAAATACGTTAAATAAAATCTGTTAAATAATAGCGCTATGATCTGAAAAACAAACACACTGCTGCTTATCAAACTGTAAAAAAAAGTTTAGTTTCAAAATTTGTAAACAGAAAACCTTAAATTCATACTCCAATTCCAACATCGGTTCATTTAATATTTACTTATTTTCTTTTACATAATTATTTTACATTCTATTTATTTACATGATTGTTAACAGGAGCTGGGAGCTGAGCATGCTGAAGAGACCACTATGGGTGCGAGACTGATTTTAACTGCTGCTCCTTTTAGACATCATTCAAACCTGTTCAGGTTTTTCCCTCGGTCTAAGGCCCGAACTACACGTATATAGATATTTATTTATCAGGATATTTTTGTACTCCCGTCTAAATAAATGTATCTGTCCACACGTGTTAGTTCTCAAAAATATCTGCGTCCACACGTAGCCTTCAAACTCAACCCTATCTGGTGCCGCTTAAAAAAAATTCAGGAACAAAGCTACCTGATTGGCTGATGAATCGTAACAGCGTGATGTGTCATGCATTGTTTGCGGAAGCTACGCTCGTGCGTCGAATCCATGTGACGGACCATGTGACCAATAAAAGTATTGGCTGCAGCAGACGCCGCTGTGAGCTGGCTGACTGGTGGATGTAATTGTATAAAACAAGGTTCACTTGCAAGGCTGAAATTAACCCCAAAAGTGCAAAACAAACGTAAAGAATACCCTGTATGTCCGCCATCGTTGTTGTTGTTGTTTTTGTTTTTCTTTTTAATTTGCATGCGCGAGTTGCGGTTTGACGTCATCGATCCATGAAAGTCAAACCACACGAATCCACTACGGATACGGGATACGGATATTTTTTTATTTCTCCACTTGTTTTTGCAGATTCAGATTTATCCGGTTTGAGTGCTCCAAACTCCCGTTTTGGTGTGGTAGGGAGGCCTAATCGGACATAAATATGTGCGGTTTGAAATATATCCGCATTCGTGTAGTTCGGGCCTAAGTGGCAGCCTTCTGTCCAGCTTTAATCTGTCTTTGTGCAGCCAAAAATTGCAGCCGCACATCTGCAGTAAAATTTGAGATGTCTTTTATGCAGCTGCTGGTTCTGCCATGTTTGTTTGGGACATAGAAAGCAAATCTTGTTTTGTAGTGTTTTAACTTACGCGAGGAGGGAAAAGTAACATTAAAAGATCACTCTCTGGATTAAATGAGTTGATGTCTTTGAATTTGAATAAGAACCAATTTAAATAAATGATTTAAACCCAGTCCTAATTAATATTAACATGAAAATCTGTATTCATATCATCTCCTTTGTTTTCTGTCTTACAGGTGCTTTAAAACAACGAACTATAAGACCATGGTCAAGGGAGGAGAAGGCTGCAGTCTACAGACACATGGCTAAATATGTGGCTTCGAAAAGGGTCCCTAATAAAAGCGAATGCCAGCGTTGCATAGGAAGGGAGGAGCCAACCCTCAGCAATCGCACATGGAAAGACATCAAGTGCTTTGTTTATAATGAAATTATGAGAGTTAAGAGAAATCTGTTGAAGGCCCAGGTAGGTCACACAGGTGTCAGTGAGTTTTAGTCCTTTTCTCAGGACTGTTAATTGTTCTTTCAGCATGTTAAAAATAGTCTGAATGGTATTAGTGCAGTTTGCAATTTTTCTGCTGCTCAGGGGCCTCTGGGTTTTTGGAGGAGGTATCAACGCAGACAAAATGGTGCAGTTTGAGCCAGATAATTCTTAATCCACCTGTTACAATTGTGACAAAGTTCTTGATAGCACTTTAAAAACAAACAAATAAATACTCAGTTATTCTACGCTTCCTGTTGTCTATTCAGTTTGTGAGTTCCTCTGCTAATTCAGTGTCAAAGATGTAAATCGGTTAGAGGTGAATCCACACTGGCTTTCACTCAACAGTTTACACAAGCTCGATTATTTCATAGACAACTTTATCCAACATTTTCTTATAGTAGTGGTAGTAAAAAAAGGGTCTACAAATTGTAAAGTTGTGATTATTACTTTTTTTTAATATACAGAAATAAAAACACATAAAACTCATTCTTCCAAGGTGAAATAACTTAACTGTATTTATTAATTCTTCTGATGTAAACACACACCAAGTTTGGTCCTCTCTCTGTGAGCTAAAAACTTTTTTTGTAAAACTTGCAAATCTATGTAAACTAAGTGAGTGTATAGGTAAAGGGTGCCCCCAAGTGTCCTAAATGATATTTTGTTTGTTTCTAAGTCCAACAGAACTGGTAGTCCTCGCTTTGTAGGTCTTTTATTATAGACCTCACAAAGCAGCAAGTACAAGATTGTGTGTGCGTGTGTGTGTGTGTGTGTGTGTGTGTGTGTGTGTGTGTGTGTGTGTGTGTGTGTCAGTCAGAGTTCAGCTTTTGGTCTTAATACAAACAAACCCAGAAGCTTCTCTTAAGCGAGTGTGTATGTGCGGGTAGGTAGCTACCTGGGCAATCTGTGTGTATAAGTGCATACTCGCATGTTCAACATGCTTGCTAGGTTTCTTAGTTTCTTTGAGTTTCGTTCACTGAACTGTTCCTTTTTTGATAAAATACTGTTGAGTTAAAAAGCATAATAAATCATCTGATGATGAACTTTAGAGCAGTGAGTGGATTAGTCAGGTGTAACGAGACTCTAGACTGAGTTTTTGTGGTTTGCTGCATATTTAGGAAACCTTGGTGTTGTTGATACGTGACATTACTCAAGTATACTCCCCAGGATAAAAGGTCAGAAATGTGTGGTCTGCTAGCTGTTTATTATTTTCTCTCTTGTGTTTTCAGAAGTGTTTAGACTAAAAATAGAAGTGTGATCTGATTTTGCAGTCACATTGGAGGTTGTCTCCTCAGATATTTTTAAAGCTGTATTCTTTTAAACTCTCTGTCTTGTCATCTTTATTACTCATTTCTTCTCTGATTGACTCTTATTTTCCAGAAAATGCTGAGCCTGCAGAGTTGAAGCAGTTCTTTGACCTGAACTATTCCCATATCTATTATGTCTTCTTTGAAAACTTTGTTACCATTGAGGTCAGCCTTAAACAAAAAGGTGAGTAATGCAGTCAACATTAAAACAAATATAAGGATCTTTTTTACTATGGAGATGTACAATTACTGTTTTTTTTTAGCTGATAGCTGATGTGCTGACATTTTTTGACTCATTTTTGCCGACACCTATACACATACGCACTCATTTTTTTCTTCTCTGTAAATAACACAGAGACTCTCTTGTCCTCTAAGTTACCTGCTGCTCTTATTCAGACAGTCTTTGGAAGTACTTGAAATGATTTGATTGTACCATAAATGTACTTTGTTTTTGTTTTTTGTTTTTTTTTCAAATAAAGACTTTTAGAAATATGGACACTGCTATATTTTGCTTTAGAAAATCAAAAATCAAATTTAAACACAAAAAGTGGGTACTGGATTCAAGATGATCAAGCACAATGAAAAAGGAAAGATCCACCCATTCATTCAGCTTTGTTGAATGCTTGAAATGCAGAGTACCAGCAGCTTTTTGCTGATGCAGATGATTTTGATTCTCCCCTTTCAGAGCACTTCAGGATGATACTTGTTGAGCTGCACAATTTAGTTGACATTGATGAGGGAGTGTTGTTTTGCGTCTCCTCCTCATTGTGAATAACTTTTTTGCTAAGCTGCTGTGATTTAAGCATAATTAATGTGTCACCATGGTGACCTACCTTATGGAGGATCTACTAATATTGATAAATTGAATTTTTAAGCTTTTATCTGCCGATACTGATATCATGCAACAATATTGTTAATCCTGATTTTCTCTGTGTTTTTGTGACTTTTTTTTCTTTTGTGTTTTCAGGTCACAAGTCTCAGAGGGAGGAGCTGGACTCAATCCTCTTTATCTTTGAGGTAATAAAATATTATGAAAAACTTTAAACTGAAATAAAGACGTAAAAACTGAGCAAAGGCTGAGTGCACCAGGACAAAGGAGTGTAGCTCTGACACCACGTGCAGCTGCAGTGTTCGTTGTTTACAGCTTTCCAACTATCTGTAGGTGGTCTTGGCCAGCACTGGCTGGCATTGACCTCAGACTTAAACCACTGGCATCTAGCAACACTCAGGACTGAGTGGTTGTGTTTGGAGTAGCCAGGATAAGATAGCAGAGACAGCATGTGTGCTGCTGACCTTCATAAGACCGCACACGCTCTTTGAATTCAGAACAAGTCAAAGTAAAGTAAACATCTAAAATCTGCTGAGTACACTGGTTTCCTTTACAGGTTCTCTGAGTTCAAATTTTGGGGGTCAATCAGGGCAACAAAATTAGTTCATAGACAGTTGATCAAGGTTATGTCTTATTATGTATCATTGTTTTTTCCTCCAGAAAATTCTCCAGTTGCTGCCAGAGAGAATCCAGAGCAGATGGCAGTTCCACAGCATCGGTAACTTCCACAAAACCACACTCAGCCTCTGTTGGCATTCCTAAAACACATGTTACCATTCAGCACACAGCATATCAGATCATCCCAGCCTCTGTCTCATCAAATCAAGTTTAACCAGTTCTGGGCAGTGCTGCCATTCTAGAAAGAGATTATTTAATGTCATGTTAGAGACTGACTTTTATCCAACAATGAGAAGATGCATTGTACTAAATGATGCATGGCAGAGCGCTGGTGCTCTCTGATCCTACATGTATTTTTGGTGTCAAACTATTCAGTGTCTCTGACATCTCAAAAAACAAGTAATGCAGGTTCTTTATTTAATAGCTAATGACAGTGTACTTGTGATTAGCAACTGTTTTTATTTCTGGCAGTCCAAAGTTTACTGTTCCTAGAGCTGTTTAGTCTTCAGAGCTTCTTTGTTGTCATTTCAGTGTTATTTTTATAGCAAGAGTTAATGTCATCAAATCAAATCTAGAGGGAAAAACACCAAAATTGAAATAAACCTGCTCCTTTTTTAAGTCCAAAAACCTCCAATAAATCAATTTAAGTGATTGACTTTGAGTTAGTGACAGCTTGTGCTTCAGTTTGACATGACATCACTGATGTAATTCTCTTGCCTAGGACTGATCCTGAAGAAACTGTTACACACCGGCAACTCCCTGAAGGTACTGCTCTGACTGGTGTATGGGCTCTGTGACAACCTGTCTGTCATAGCCTCCAAGATCCTGATGTGGTCTTCCTCAGAAGGGAACAGTCACATCCTCCTCTCCTGTCTTCTTTTTGTGACATATTAGTAGCATGCAAATTCTTTGAAGCATATTCTTTTCAGTAAAGGAATGATAGGAAATGATGTATGACTAAGTTACCTACATTAACTTTCCTGAAACTGCATGGTTGTGTCACAGTGTTATACTTTAAGTGAAATGTGAAGTTGGTTGCAATCAAGTATTTATACTTGTGGTGAAAACAAACAGTCCTTTAATTCATGTCAGAATATATGAGAAACAGAGCTTTTAATAATAATAATAATAATAATAATAATAATAATAATAATAATAATAATGATAATAATAATAATAATAATAATAATAATAAGCTCAATGAATTTAAGGTAAAAATTGTAACTATTTGTCTACTTCTTCTCCACTTCAGATCCGTCGTGAGGGTGTGCGCTTGTTCTTGTTATGGATGCAGGCACTACAGAGTCATGCAGAGAGGGAGCAGCTCTGCATGTTTGCTTGTCTGATTCCTGGCTTTCCAGCTCCACTCTGCCATGGGACTCCACGAACGCTGGACACCCTGATCAACCCGCCATTAAGTTTAACAGAGAGTGAGTATAAGTATAAAGAACATTCAAACCACCTCCAACACACACTCACTGCACTGGCACTGAGGGGCTCCTCAAGGGACAGGATGCTTCACCCGGAGTGTGTGCCGGAGAGGTATCGCAGGTCATTCCTTCCTCCAGCTGTCAGACTCCACAACAGAAATCTCAGTGTGCAATAAACCATATTATATGTATATTCTGTACACATGTAAACAAGACTCATGTACGTAACTTTTTATTTGAACTCTAAGTTTCTTTATCCTCTCATTTCTCTTTTTGTATCTGTATTTATGCTGCTGTAACTTTGCATTTCCCCCGTGGGACTATTAAAGGAATATCTTATCATATAAGACCAAAAGACCAAACTGTGTCTACATTACAACATATTTTGGTATTCATTTCAATGTACTCCCCTAATTTCACGTCCTACAGGTCAAGTGACCCCAGAAGAGATCACACCATTGGTTCCTCCTCAGTCAGGTGACAAGAACCAGGAAGATCTCACTGCATACTTTTTAGAGGCGCTGCTTAAATACATGGTAAACCAGGTATTATCATCGTTTCTTACTAACACTGCTAACACGACATAATTACACTTCTGTAATGTTGTGATCCCTCACTGTCGTCAATTATGATGAAAAATAAGGATAGAACATACTGTATGTATAAGTTTTATTTAATCACCCACATAATCACTAACTCCTTTAAACTCCCTTAAATCCACATTTTAAATTGAACAGACTTTGTTCCTGGGATTCCTCTTCTCTCTCATACACACACGTACTTCACACACTGACAGCATTCTCCCCCAAAACAATGGTGCTCTTCTCCACTTGACCCTATTTTACTGTGTGTATTGTTCCTGTTGTAACATGAGCTTGTTTGTCTTTTTGTGTGTGTTTGTGTTTGTGTATCCACTAGGCCAAGTCTCTCGAGTGGCGTTGTAAAGAGAACCATGAGCGTGGCTTCAACTTCCTCTTTGGTCATTTTAGGAAGTTTTACCTTCCTCACATCTTTCCTAACTTTGCCATGGAAACCAGCCTGTACAGCCCCATACTGGGTCAGTTATGAGTGGACTTGATACTCTATAGTCAATTTAAACCTACACAACAGTCATGTGTTATCGTTACCAGCATCACTTGATTAAAGACTGTCCTCTCACCATGCAGACGTGCCTCCAATGCGTCCTAAGCCATACTACGGTGTGGTACGAAGAGAACAAGATGGAGGTGAACCACTGTATTGCACCAAGGAGAGTTTTCTTCAGGCCCGGGTCATCTTCATCCGCTGGCTGGTTTCCTTCTGGCTGGAGCCACGACCCAACACACAAACACATATCCCAGGAACAGAGGGCGAGAACGTCCCAAAGAATATACAGGTAACAGATGGAGGAGAAATGTGGCCTCAGTATTCCTCCTTATCAATAATGATGTTAAGTATTTACCAAAGTCCCACTCTATTTTTTTTTCTTACTACTTTTAGTGTTCTCAGTGGTCTTTAAATTGTGATTATGAAGTTTTTAGCCAAAATCATGTTACCTGTCATTTTCAAGGGCTTTTCTTCTGCACAGCTCCAGTAGCTCATTAGCAATTCACCTCTGAGTCGTGGGCGGAGACAGCGGTGCTCTACAAACTCCTCTTCACGTTAGCTTGTAGCCTAACATTGCGAGTGTAGTAGAAGTAGCAGGTTACATAGGAGCTATTCAGCTCTCAGACGCTAATGTCTTTGGGGACATGATAAAAGTTAATATCATATTTAGCTTTCTCATGAGCATTGCAATCTGCTAACACACACGCTTGTTCCTCCATCGTCTTCTCTACTTTTCCTAGTCTGGCCTGCATAGTGGGGCTCCGGGGGCGGAGCTTGGATTTGTGACGTAGGAAATCTCAGTGTGTCTAAACCTGCTGTTTGGGTCTGTCAGAGATTCACAGCAATTTGAATGCAGAAATATTCAGAAATGCACTTTTGCACTTATTTGTCTAATTATATGTCCTGAAGCATAAAAAAAACGCCATATGAATACATAAAAAGATTTCATTGGAGTGGGTCTTTAAGTGGTTAAATAGTGATCTGTAAATTGATTAATTTACATTAAAATTTTCAACCACTTCCAAGTTTGATGATTTGGATACATTCGAGTGGTTGTAAATTAGCCATAGCTTGAAACCTGTACACATGACATTAAGTATACGTCATAAAGGAGTGTTTCAGGCATTTCTACCTGTCAATTAAACACATAAACAAAGGCATTGCAAAAAAGCTAATTAATTTGGTGCTGTCTAAGCGCTGACAATTGTAAATGGCCATGTGCAGTCACAGAGCTGCTTTGAAGAAAAACTAGAAACAAAAACAGCCTGTAAACCTTTGAAGACAGCAGAAGAATGACGGCACTGTCCTGTTTACTCTCTGGCTCAGCCTGTTTGATCAACATGGAGGGTGTTTCTCTTTTCCAGTACACATCCAAAAGGTATATTATTGAATGTGCTTTATCACAACTGAAGTTAAGAATTATGACCCTCACTTTTGTTCGTTTCTGGCTGATATTTACTTTGGAGTTTGCCAGCTAAATGCAAGTGAGAAAATGAATTCAACTTTCCTCTCTCTTTCTTTTGTTATATTCATTAAATGATCTGTCAATTTTCAGGTCCAACTGAGAGGCAAAATTCATTTTCCCAAATGCTCATAGATGTGCATCACATTGCCAATAATCAGTTGAATGAGAAGATCTCACAGAGTGACTGTTGTGTTATCTTCTTCTCCAGCGAGCAGCAGCTGGACTTGCGGCACGCTCTGCAGGCAGCTCAGAGGACAGCGGTGGGGGTGGAATTCGGTCTGATGGTCACCTAGAGGGAAGTGGAGGCTCATCTGGATCAGGCGGAGGCAGCATGGGGATGTCTGGGGGTTTAGGGACTGGAAACGAGCCAGAGCAGAGCCATTCAAACACTTCCACATTAACAGAGAGGGAGCCCAGCTCGTCCTCGCTCTGCTCCATGGATGAAGAGCAGTTGACTGACATGGAGGTGGTGAGGAGAGTACTTACCTGCTCCAGAACCAACGTCAACTTCATCACCGAGATCTTTAGACAAGTAAGGGACAAGTACCTCTGTGGTTTTTACTCTTACAGTAGATTGTATGTTCTGTACAGTAAGTCAGACCGCCTTTTTTTGCTCTTGTACAGTATGTCCATGCTCAGACACCTCTGAAGGACGTTCTGTAATGGAAACTTCTCTGTCTGTCTGTCTCGACCCATGCAGGCATTCCTACTTCCCATGTGCGAAGCTGCAGCTATGCGTAAAGTAGTGCGTGTTTATCAAGAGTGGATCTCCATGGAGGACAAGCCAGTATTTATGAAAGAGCCAGAGGAGGGCCCCTACCCTATAGCCTCAGGCAGCAGTCTGGATTCAGGCTCTCAGCATGGAGACAAGGAGGATGAGGTGAGGGACGACCTGGATAAGTGATTGACTCCTTTAAATGCTTTGATTGAAGGCAGGATGCATCAGCTGTTCTTCACAACAGGATTTACAAAGTCAGCTTTATTTGAATCTGGTTCCTGGGCGGTTACTACTAGGAAACCTGCGAAGGGCTGTAATGTGTAAAAGCTAATAAACGAATCAAACACATAAGTATAACACTGTATACAGTGCTGTGAAAAAGTATTTGCCCCGTACTGGATTTCTTCTATTTTTGCTTTTAGTCACACTTACATGTTTCAGATCATCCAATAAAATTCAATTTAAGAGAAAGACAATGAGTGGACATAAAACACAGTTTTTAAATGATCATTTGAATCATCTTAAATGATCACCCTTTGCTGCAACAACTGCAATCAAGCGTTTGCGATAACTAGCAATGAGTCTTTTACATCGCTGGAGAGGAATTTTGGCCCACTCTTCTTTGCAAAACTGTTTTAATTCAGCCACATTGGAAGGTTTTCGAGCATGAACAGCCCACTTGCGCTTGAACTTAGGGATTCTCCTTCAGGATTCTTTGATAGTGAGCAGAATTCATGGTTCCATCGGTTATTGCAAGTCGTCCAGGCCCCGAAGCAGCAAAGCAGCCCCACACCATCGCACTACCACCACCATGTTTGACTGTTGGTGTGATGTTCTTTTTATCAAATGCTTTGTTAGTTTTTCGCCGGATGTAACGAGACACACACCTTCCAAAAAGTTCCCTTTTTGGCTCATCAGTCCACAGAATATTTTCCCAGAAGTCTTGGGGATCATCCAGGTGTTTTTTGGAAAATGTGAAACGAGCCTTTATGTTCTTTTTGGACAGCAGTGGTTTTCGCCTTGGAACTCTGCCATGGATGCCACTTTTGCCCAGTCTCTTTCTTATGGTCGAATCGTGAACACTGACCTTAACTAAGGCAAGTGAGGCCTGCAGTTCTTTAGATGTTGTTCAAGGATCTTTTGTGACCTCCTGGATGAGTCGTTGATGGGCTCTTGAAGTAATTTTGGCTGGCCGCCCACTCCTGGGAACGTTCACCACTGTTCCATGCTTTCTCCATTTGTGTATAATGGCTCTCACAGTGGTTCGTTGGAGTCCCAGAGCCTTAGAAATAGCTTTGTAACCCTTTCCAGACTGATGGATGTCAATTACTTTCTTTCTCATCTGATCACTGATTTCCTTAGATCGCGGCATGATGTGTTGCTTTTTGAGATCTTTTAGCCGTCTTCATGGTGTCAGACACATTCTATTTAAGTGATTTCTTGATTTTACAAGTCTTGTAGTAATTTGGTGTGGGTGTGGCTAGTGAAATTGAACTCAGCTTTCCAAAAAATGTGGTTAATCACAGTTCACTCACAATTTGATAAGGGGGGGCAATTACTTTTCACGCAGGGCCAGGTTGATTTGAATGGCATTTTCCCTTAATAAATGAAATAATCATTTAAAAACCGCATTTTGTATTTACTTGGCTTATCTTTGTTTGATATTAGAATTTGTTTGATGATCTGGAACTTTTAAGTCTGGAAAATCTGCAAAAAATTGAGATAATCCATAAGGGGGCAAATACTTTTTTCACAGCACTGTAAGTGAAGCAAAGAAACATGTTACTCAGCTTTTTTAGCAACCATAGCTCCAACTTTGTCATTGTAAACTTTGAAGTCTCGCTTCTCAGGTTCTGTGTTTTACCTCTGACTGAGGAAATCGGATGATCACACATTCTATATACTAAAGGGACTTTAAAAGTTAAACAGGTGCATCCATCTACACATCGAACTGTAACACAGAAGGTATCTCTGGTCAAGATGCAGCCTGTGCTGTCAACCACAGAGTCAGTCACAGGGGACCCAGGAGGCTTTAAGCTTTGCTGTGCAGTAATACACACCCTTTCGTTTTTATCACCTTCCTCCTCTTCATTTTGTGGTTTGTGGTCATGAGTCTATGTCTTGTAAAATATGTTGCCTGCCCGGTGAACCTGTCTCCTCTGGCCTCCACAGGCTGAATTTGTAACACTAAAGACATGAAGATAAGATAAGAAGAACTTAATTTATCCCAGAAAGGAAATTCAAAATGAATGTACTTTAATGAGTGTTATGGTATTTTTTTAATCTCCACAGTATTTGTCAATAAGCACTATAGGGCCTGTAAAATAAAGAATGAAAACTACTACCAAAACCCTGAAATCTTTATATCTTGTGAAAAAAGGATCTATTGGTATTTCACTATATCAGTATCACTTTTAGTATGTGTGAAATCCTCCCATCACCACTTCACTTTAATTCTGGATGCGTGCATTTTGTCTCTTTCTCAGGGAATGAACAAATCGGTGGACAGTGAATTGTTGGAGTATAGTGTTCATGCTGGGGTTCAGACTACACTACAGGTATGGGCCTCACAGTATGTCCATTTCACTTACCAGAAGTCCCACTGTTGCATTTTTTCGTTATCCTCCTTTACTTAGTTAAGTTGCCCTTGAGAAAGATTTTGGAGCTCCTTAAATCACTTTTTGTTTCTTTTTCAGGTATTTATCATCCACTCTTCCAACGTTTTCCTTTTGGAGCCAGCCAATGACATCAAGATCCTTCTAGAGGAGCATGTTGATATGTGCAAACGAGTCCTGAACATCTACCGCAGCCTGGTGATGCATGAGACTATGGACCAGAAGACATGGTAATGAAAAAACGAGGATTGGCACAGAACATGTTTATTTATTCAAAATCTGCTTCACATTTAAAGTTTTGATCACATTCCTCTCCTCTCAAATGGTTTTGTTTCCAGGGAGCAGATCTTACTGGTCCTGTTGAGGGTTACAGAGTCAGTGATGAAGAGACCCCCATCCATCATGCCCCATGGCAAGAAGAACAACACACTGTCAGGCAGACTGGCTGGACCCATCTTTCAGGTACATTATAGTAACACAATTAAACGGGCAGGATGATCTGTCATAAATGCCAGATGCACAGTTATGTAACAAATGATCCAATAGATCCCCACGTGATAGAGGGACATAGAATAGTCCCTGTTATCATCAAAAATACTAAATGAATCTTCACTTAAACATCATGGCAGTCATAATGGAATCACAACAATTTACAGAGACATGGTTTTAGAGGGGGCCAGGCTGTGACCTGAGTAATTTACCCTCTAGACCTCAGTGAAACCATTATAATGTGGCCTCAGTCAGCAGAGATACTTAAGATAAATGTTAATTTACTACAAATTCCTGAGAATTTGAAAAAGGAAATCATCCCAACCTCAGTTTTAAATGTGTGGTATAAAACTTTGCAAACAAAATGTAAAATTGCATTTGAAATCCAGAAAATAAACACACATCTAGCGAATGTATATGAGGTACTTATTATTGACAACAGTTATCTACAAACTGCAATGTTGAAATTGCGTAGTTGCCTAGTTAGTAAGTCATCTGGTATCCTCTGTTTGAGGGTGTTCAGACATATGCTGCTTTTATATCTTTTGTCCGAAATACAATAATGATTGTAAACTTTCATGCTTGCAAGGAAATGTAAAACACTTAGATTTATGTCATTTTAAGAGTTGGACTCAATTAAGAGTTAAATATAGTCACCTATATCCAGTTCAAATGTGCAGCTTAAACACAGCTGTCTCTACATCCTCTTCGTCTTGTGCTGCACAGACTCTGATAGTTGCTTGGATCAAGGGGAACCTCAACGTCTACATCAGCAGAGAACTGTGGGACGACCTCCTTTCTGTTCTCTCCTCTCTCACCTGCTGGGATGAACTAGTCACAGAGTGGTCACTCACCATGGAGACACTCACCAAGGTACACCGCATTGTTTTACTCATGTAATATCTCAAGTATTAGATTGTATATCAGGATGAACAATCTTGAGACTCAAAATATTAGTATTACATTTTCAAATTCAGTCGCTGACATCCACTACAAGTGAAAACGAGTTGTTTCTTTCTTATGTCTGGTAATTTTGCCTCTCTGTTACTTTACCCTTGCTGTGACTGTTACCCTCAATACATGTACAAATACTTCTGTTATATTCAGCTTTTTGCTTCAAGCTGTTTTTTCAGTCTGCATTGTGATGTTGTTGTCATCTTTAGCTGTATGCTGAGCTAAGTTGGCAAATGTTCAACCAGTCTTGACATCTTTGTGTCTCAGGTGTTGGCCAGGAACTTGTACAGTGTGGATCTGAATGAGCTCCCTCTGGACAAACTCAGCGAACAGAAGCAGAAGAAACATAAAGGAAAAGGTTGGCTAGTCTTCATAACTACTATATCAATTAATGATGAATGTGGATCAAGCATTGTCTCCCCATTTGTGCACTGATGAGTGTTTGGGCTTTTGTATCACTGACCATTCAAGTGTGTATGCTACTAGGTGGCAACAAGCACAAACAAAGCAGGTACTGTAATTTGGTATTCATGCTTTGTCAATGATGCTAGCAAAGGCTGAGGTAACTTGTTTTGTTCACAGAAAGGGTCACATGATGAATCTGGAAAAACATGATGAACCCTAATCAGCAGATGATGTAAATGTTCCCAGAGTTCCAGTTTCCTCCCTTTTACTCTTAAATTTAATCCAAGAGATTTCAGGCTTTTTTTGAGGGATTTCAGAAGGATCAAAATGTCTCATTTTAGCAGCTCTAAGATGCTGGAGTACTGTTTGTTGTGACTTTTATCAGTATGTATGGAGGTGGACATAACCTTTTCCAGAATGCCATCTTGAGCCATCTGATACAGCCTTTATATCCATATTCTGAAACTCCTAACTACATATTCAACAGTTGAAACATGTCTAACCTTTTCTGTCAGATATTGAGCTTGAAAAGTAAAAATGCAATAACAGGCCAGAGGGATTCTAGAAAGCATGAACATATATTCAAATTATCAGGTAATTTATTTCAAAAGCAAAATAAAAGGTATCAGTGAAACAAAAGGAAGAATCATGAATATGTAAGACTACTACATTTCCCTTGTCCCTTTTCTTTCAAAAAAGAATTTGCCCAGTCTGGAGCTAACACCAGCTCTTAAGCGAATTAAAATAACTGTGCAGTAGAAATTATGTCCCACTTAATTCTGTTTTACCCCAGGTATAGGTTCAGAGGGCCAGCGGCAGATTGTGGATCGGTCCTTCTCCAAAGGCTGGAGCAGAGACCAACCAGGCCAAGCAGCAGCCATGAGACAGCGCAGCGCCACCACCGCTGGCTCACCAGGCATCGAGAAAGCCAGGAGTATTGTCCGCCAGAAGACCGTCGGTCAGTATCCTCGAGATGACTCCCTTAACTTACGTGTAAAAAAACATTGAAGAGTTATGCAGCAGGAAACATCTGGTGCCCTGTCTTTCTCAGGTGCACTTCAGATAGCATCTTGTTCAGTTTTATTTGATGTCAGATCTGTTATATTTAATCTGATGCCCCCTCCTCTCCTTTGACAGGAACATGTTGAGCAAAGTTTATGCAGGTGTTTCAGATATGGCTGCCAGTACGACATCATAAAAACTAGTGAAAAGACAGAGCACTCACAGATTGAAGTTCATGAGGAAAGGAAGCTGTAACACTCATACTCACTAACAATATAATTACCAGATATATAACAACATTTTATTGTTCTGATCTGTGACTTGCTTGCCCTTCACATTACACTTAATTGTATCTTCTTGAATTGCATCCATCTGGATTTTATCTAAAAGTTAAGGGTTAACTTTTTCACAAAGCATTTTCGCCCTAAAGGACGCTTTTAAGGTGAAAAACTGTTAGGAGTATTTAGCAGGACTTTTAAAAGCCTCAAGAATTTCTCAAACTGAGAGTGAAACAGAGGAAAGGAAGTAATACACTCCAAACATTAAATGCTGATAGGATTGGGCAGTGATCATGAAAGTGCTTACAAGCCGGCGCAACATGAACAAGTGTGAACAAAATGTAGTAGTTTAGCTTGTGATTCTGCTGTCATGACGGTTGAGCCTAGTGGAGGAAGGCTTGTTATTAAAGATGGGAAAGCATCAGGAGGTGCAGAATAACGCTCACAGCTACAAGCTGTGAAATTATCCTGAGATGTAATGCTAAAGTCCAGGCATTTAAGGAGAGATAGAAAAACAAACTTCTCTGTGCTTTATCTTTTACAGAGGGGTGCAGAGTGAGAGCAGATCATATTCAGTAATTAAAAAGTGTAAATGATCAGCCTGAGTTTAAAGTCAAACTATATGTGTGTAACTCTGCTTTCAGCATGTGAAGAGGTTACAGCACAGTCAGCATGTGCAAATTTACCAACTCAACTCTTTCGTCCAGCTGTTCCCATTGTAATTAAAAGAGCTTTTTTTCAGTTTTTGTGGATCGACCACCGTGCTTCAAGCTCTTGAAAGAAATTTGTCATTCCTAGCAACAGGGTCAATTACGCCTCCTCACTATAAGAAAAGTTTCTGCCCCAGAGTTGTTATGGGATAGATCCCAAATCTGAGGCTAAAAGTCGTTGATAAAAGTTTATAAGTTAGGTTAAGAGCTCTCTGAGGGAATTCTCAGAATGTTTGCAAATACTGGCTCTTGATTTTAGGGACAAAAAAATAAGAAGTGTTAATGTCCTTCAAAAAGAGATTTCAAAGAGAAGCAGCTTTGATGGACATGTAGTGTGTTTTATATAGATCAGAACCACTTCAAGTTGTTCTGAGAGTAAGCTCTTCCTGTGAAAAAAAAAAAATACACTTGGTCCATCCCATGAATAGATGTGGAGATGTTTTCTTTAGTAACCCATCTGCTCACAAGGTAAACTACGACCTAACTTACAAAAACATAGAATAGATTTTCTGGACATCAGTTGATTTGACCATTTTACAAATACCTTACCTTTAAAAATGCATTTTTTCCAAAGTTTCAACACAACAAAAGTGATGTGAAGAGGAGACGCCCAAGCTCATAAACATATCTTAGTCAAACCTGTTTACAGTACCCTTTTAAGTGACTACAGGTTTTAAATAGTATCTGACTTACAGGTGATGATGTAGATCACCCGTGTGTGGTCTTTGGGGATTTCAGTCGCACAAAGTGGAAAACTGCCACCAGCCTCTCACTGTCTCACTGTCTTCCCTACAGAACTATCCCTGTCCCACTCCTTTTTCACCTCCCTCCCTTCCTTTGTCCTTCCTCAGACCTTCTTCTTTTCAAACTGTCCTGTTGCTTTTTCACTCATTTCCTTTATTCTACCTTACACTATCTTCTCATGCTTTTTATTTATTTTACGTATTAGTTCCATCTTTTTCCTCCATACTCTTTTTAAAGTATCCCTTTATTTTGACCGCCTTTCCTTCATTTTTACTTTTTCTTCCTCGGCTATCTTGTCAGGAGTTTGATTTCTCTTACTCTTTAATTTCACTAACACATCCACCTTCCTTTCCTCAGTCCTTCACCTAACTTGTCCTCTTAACTATATCCTTTTTTCTCTTTTGATGTCTTTCTTCCGGTGTCGTCTTTGCTCTCCTTTTCTGTCTCATACTCTTTCCCCTTATTCTTTTCTCTCTTCTATCTGTTCTTCCCACCTCTTCAGCCCTGCGTAGCTGTTCTACGGGGGACTCTCTGCTGTCCTCAGCCTTTATCCGCAGTGCTAAGAGTGCTCCTGCTCTGGCTCCGCCTCTTCCTGTCCTCCTTCACCACCACCACCACCACCACCCTTTACTACCCCCCCTTGCTGACCAGCTGGCAGGTACACAATCTTTGCACTACCTGTCTGCCTGTGTCCCTACCTGCCTGCAGACTTCTGTGTACATCAGTCGGGAACTGTAACTTCATGCTCAGTATTTCATGTTTGTCTGTCAGTTCCTGTTATCGTTATGACTGAAGCAACAGTTTGCATGTGATCATCAGAAACTACACTGTCCTTCCCTTTTTTACCTGCAACTCGTATGAAGTGTATATCTGAGAAAAGTCCATCCATCAGACAAATCTCTCTCCTGAAGTCGTGCAGTGATGTCATCAACATTGTTTGACATTTGCATGTGAGAAATGAACGATCAAAGCATGTTCAGCAAGCTGTTTAAGGTCTTTCATTTAAAAGAAGCAGAGATATTTGTGAGAAGAGTTTTTGGTGACAAAGTTGGACCACTTTCTGTCTATTAATGCTGTTCAAACTGTTCCAATTTGAAGCACAACTATGTTTGTTGTGATTGTATACACCGCAAAGCTTTCAGCAAATGATATTTTAATTTATTTTCTATCAATTGTTGATAAAAAATATCTCAAAACTTATCCAGTAGCTTGAACACTTGGTGTTAGAGTTTTGTGAGAAAATGAACTTCTGTCTAGGGGTGTCCCGATGTGATATTGATATCGGATTTTGGTCCGATATCAGCAAAAAAATACATATATTTATCGGATTATATCGGCCTGCATCTAAAATCTCTGATATTAGCACTCCAATACAAGCAGTTTATTCCAGACTCCGCTCCGGCACCTCTAGCTAGCAGTGCCCTGATCCAGCAAGCTGAGCCCACAAAATCACAACAACATGTACTAAGGTAATAATAAAGTCGCAAGGATGTTGGCCTTGTGGCAGTATTTTTTAAGTCAGAAAAAGACATTGAAGCTGAATGGGAATCGGATCAATATCAGTATCAGTCAATATTGAAGGTTACAGTATCGGTATCGTATTGGAAGTCAAAAAGTTGTATCGGGACACCCCTACTTCTGTCCTGTATTTCCTGAAGAAGGTTTATCACTTTGACATTTTTCTGAGGAAGATGGAAACACTCTGTGTCTGTTATTGTGTCTGTCATATATCTGCATGAGACTTGACCAACCTGTTTTTCTGTTTGCAAGACTATTATAAGATATTTTTACGTAAAAGTTTCCGCCTGACTGCATATCTGCATGTCTCTATTACACCTTTCAGCAGGTGTCACAGTAATATTATTGATAAAACAAAGCATTTATTACTTATTTGCCCTTATATGGTGGTACTTCAATGACGGCAGATGTCTTTGGGTTAAGGTCTTTATCTTGCTGCTGTGGGCAATGTGGAGAATTTGATTTAAGCAGATCCCTGGTATAGTATTTTCCTGTCTGTTGTGTGTCTGTGTTAGCTCTTGGTGTTTTTTATGATAATTTCAAAAATGATTACAGCTCTGTCAATTTACCCATTATTCATTATTTTACATTAGATCAGATCGAAACCTGTCAAATGGGCATAACAAATGTCATTTCAGATGCTATGATATACGACAAAAAAAACATTTGTTGGCATGGTCCATTTATGATTTATGAGGAGTTATTCCTTCTTACATTTAACATCATGTCACTTATTAATGTTTTATATTATGACTTGTAATCTTTTAACACATATGGCACATCGTGGAACAAAGAGTTCAATAGAGATCCAAAACTGTCATGCAAGTTAAGTCCAATATCAGGCAAGAATGGGACAGTTTCAAAATTTCAGGAACCGGTATCATTTACAAAAATCAAAATCTGCTTACTGTCACTTAAAACATGGTGTTATTTGTTGGAATCAGGGTCAACCATGTAAGTCAAATTTGTCTTTCAAAAAGTTGTAGATACAAAACACAGGCGTACAGACTCGGGAACAAATGACTTTGTATTATACTTTCTTATATATTCAGTAAAAAACTTGGAGTCATTGGACCCACGACTGAAGCTCCACCCTGTTCAGCTGGTAATAAACGTTAATGAGATCAGCATGAGGCTTTAAACATTTGTTTATTTGAGATATAAAGTAGATCAACTTGCCAGACCTGTTATTGTTGGTTTGTGTAGTCAGTCTAAACTACCATCCAAAGAGTTCAAGCTCAACATCTCTATACTGAGGATTAAGGACACTACTTAAAGATGTGAGCCTTAAAGGTTATCCTCCAAGAATGTGAAGCTTCACTTACTGGTTTCTTTATGTTGCAGCCTGTTGTTTTCACCACTTTGGACTCCATCATGGCAGGAACCTACTGCAGCCCACAACAAAAGTAGCTCCAGTTCAGGGTTTATGCATGTCATATGTTTCTTTTGTTTCGTCTACAAGTCTTTTTGTTCATCACGTTTTCTATATCTGTCTGGTCTGTCTGTGTGTGGGTGGGTGTGTATCTGTTCTCACTTGTTCCCCACACTGACCTTGTTCTCTTCATCTCCCTCCTGTTACCAGACCTGGAAGACCCGCCAATCACACTGACTTCTCGCACTTCTCGGATGCGCCACTCCTCCCAGAGCGACGAGGCTCCTCCAATCTCATGTTCTGAGGTCTTCCAAGGAGTGGCTTGTGACTTGGATCCCCCAGCACCATCTTCCCTCGCTAGGAGCAGCAGTGCCTCTGACATCATGGAGCCTTTCATCGCTGAGCGGGTCAAAGGTGAAGACCCCCAGAGGGATCCCAGTTCAATCCCAAATCCACCTGAGCACCAATCCACAACCCCTTTCTTACCTGCAGCCAAAAGCCACGCAGCTCAAGCACTCCCACACACCCCCACCTCACCCTCCCCCACCCCCTTTACCTCCTCCAATGGTGTTATCTCCTTGTCTTCAGAGGGACAAGATGATGGTAGTGTTTATGACCAGTTCTGGCAGCAGATAGGCTCTCGAGGCCAGGGTTCAAGTTCTGATTGGGTAAGCGACTGGGATTCTGCCTTCACGTGTTCATCTGAGAAGGAGATTGATACAGAAGAAGCAGAAATTGGGGCCGGGGTTGAAGAGGATGATTTATTCTCCTCCATCAGGGACTACCTCACTCAAAAAGGAAGTGAGAAGAAAGAGGAGGTAGAAGAGGGAGACAGTCCGAGTGTAGATGTAGAAAACAGTGCTGTAAGTTTACCGGTGACAGTGCAAACTGGAATAGCAAGAACACAAATGGAATACGCAGGACAGGTAGGAGAAGCAAGACAAGTGGTGAGAGAGGACAGACAGGTAAGTAAATCTGTGAGGCACAGCAGCGTGGATTCAGCTGAGGAAATTGAGGCAGAACAGCGTAGTATCTATGAGTGCCTGGAGTTGCAGTGTCAGTGGCCAAATGCAAAGGGAAGCAGTAGCTTAGAAAGGCATGCTGGGGAGAAGAAGGGAGGCGGAAACACGGGAAGGGCATCAGGGTGGGAGGGGACAAGTGATGTTTGGAGAGAAAAAGGAGTAGAAAAGCAGACTGATAAAGAAAGGTTTCATTTCATCAAACAAGAACAAAACTCCATAGAGTCTAGCACTGAATCAAGTCACACCCCCCAAACTTTAGACTCAAGTAAGGCCAAAGCCTCACGAAGCTCCAAGAGGCATCATTTGGGGGGTGTGCATGTCAGTTTTAGACCCTCAACTGAGTCAGTCCAGTTCCACAATCCCCTCGAGAGTAAAGAGGCTCACTGGAAAGCCAGACTACGGCGCCTCAGTCATTTTCACACACACAGCCACTCAGCTGGGGATAGACCTGGGGCCGGAACAGGGGCAGGGTCAGGGACGAAAGTAGGTACAGGGGCTGCAGGTAAGTTTGCCTCCGTGGCTGGAATTAGCCACAGAGCAGGGACACATGAGAAACTAGTTGCTGGGACTGTTATGGATAATAGCGGGGCAGGGAACACAGCGCTCACCGGAGGCTTGGAAAACAGGACTGGGACTGAAGGGGACAAGCATCACGCAGGGTCCAGTGTGGGATCCAACACAGGCTCTGAGCCTCACTCAGAGTTGTCGTCAAGCAGCTCAGCAGGTTTCTCTGGCGTATCATCAGGGGTGCGTGGCCGTTTGGGACGCTCTGCCTTACGATCTCGAGCCTCTCGCTCAAGATCCCAGGAGCCCGGCAGCACTTCCTCAAGGCACCACCAGGGGGCTCTCCTTGGTGGTGTATATAAGAGTATGGTTCATGCTCTGTCCTCCAAGCCCCGGCCTAGAGGTCAGGGGTCATCCCAAGGCTCATCGCCACAGAGGCAGGGCCGGACAGCTATGGGCGATGCTTCACTAAGAGACCTCTACTCCCATGTCCTGGGCTACTTTGGACGAAAGACGACCCCGCCAGGTGAGGATTGCAACAAATGAAGTGCTCACAGAGGACACAAAAGTTCAGCAGCAACTTTGGAAAGCCAGATTCTCACCAACACACAAACACCAGCAACTCTCTTTTCCTTTTTGGCTGTTTTAACTGGTTTGTTATGATGGAATGATATTTTTTGGCTGACACTCATCATCTTGCTGCTGGACAGAAAATTCAAACTCCCTTTTGATGTTTATCTCTTGAGTGAAGCCCCTCCTCCAGCCTGCCTCCTGTCAAGGATCCCCCTCCTCCTGCTCCCATACCTATCCGCCTGCTCCTTCAACTCGGATGTCCCCCCTCCCTCTTCCTCCTCTCCTCTTTCTTCTAAGGGCTTTGGGATTTTAACCTCCTCTCCCCCTTACCCTCCTCTCCATCTCCACCTCTTCCCTCTCCTTGATGTTGCATGCCGCCTCCTCGTACCTCCTTCGCCTCCTCCCTGGACTCCGGCCCCTCTTCAGCCAATCAGGAAGAAACAGAAAAGTACAAGAAATGAAGAAATAAAAGCTGAATAGAAAACACTTGGATAAACATAAAACCTCTCAGGAAGCCCTCCAAATGTTTCAGAGCATAATTGCATTAGATTTAGCATGTTCGCTCCGAAGATGAGATCATAAAGACAAATTATTCATCAGAAGAGAAATCGCTTCATTAATAGGAAGTAGAAACAATATTGCTGTGGTTAATTCTTGGACCACTAGAAGGCAGAGTGAAACTGTATGTGATCTTGACCCTCTTTATTATAACAAAATAAGCATGATGTCTTAATACAAAAGAAAAGTAATGCATTTCAAATTGGCAATCTGTAACTGTTGTTTGCCTTTCACACTGCTACAAGATCATTCTTGACATGATGGTTGTTAAGTGTGCATTTAGATTAACCTTTTCTCTAAAGGCTTCTAGACTGCACAAATGCTTTTAATTTATTTGCCATTAGACTCACACAATTGATCAAATCACAGTGATTCATCACCTGAGCCTCCATGATGTGGACATGCTGCTATAAACAACCTCTAGGTGTCGTCCTTGTGTTAATTTCTTATTCAGGTCTGCTGCTTGCCAGTTAGGTCCAAAAGGGGCCGTCAACATTGATAGCAGTTTCACCTTTTACTAAAAGAATGAATTTGCATATTCCAGTTTGGGCTGCACAATATCAGATAAAAACAAAAATGGACATTGCAATACGTTACTTTTTTCTGCGTTATTTATGTGGATGAATAAAATGCAGGAAATTAAACCGTACCATTATAGTGTCTAAATTTTAAAAGAATTTAAAAATCATCCCTGTTATAATTTGTAACCTAAGTCTAGTTTCCCTGGACAAAAACAAAATATATCTCTCTCTTAGTGTCACACTTGGTTGATCAAAAATGACTGATCTGGCCTACATGATATGATAGATATGCAGTGGTGATCACAATGTTAAAGACAGGACCATCAATTATAGAGAGAGACTGATTAATGGGGTTGATGAATCACATTTTGGATTGATCAGCACTGGCTGCTATCTGCGGCCATAAGGCTGATTAATTATGCATGGAATCACGAGTGTCATTATAATAAAACTGTTTCTTATCAAACACAGAGAAAAAACAACAGCATAATACCAGCATCATGTATTGGCCATTGGTTGACCTGCTCTCCAGTTATTGGCCTTATCTGTCAAAGAAAAAGTGTGCATGTTAGCTAAAATAACTCACAGTGTCAGTAGTCTGTCTGCTGTTCTTTATGTTTTTGTCATTGCCTGTGTTTGCGACACGTGTCTCCTGATCCCAAAATGCATCCAAAAAATTATTTTTTACATCATCACCAATTAATCTGCGTTTAGCTGACAGCTGACTAAAGCTTCACTTGACTGCATCTAAACAGTATAAAAGCATGGCCGTAATATCCAGTGCTTTATCTAAAAGTTGGTAAGAAAACAGTGATTGTACTCATGTAATGATTAACTGATTTATAGTGATATATGAAAGCTTTAACATTGTGTTCATGGCAAACACTCATGCTGTGATATCAATGTTTTTGCAATTTATTATGCAGCCCTAAAAGCAGACTGAAACTCAGTGTTATGTGTTGTTACTTTCTGATCGTCTGTCTGTTGACTTGAACTCTGACTGCTGTTCACACAACACAGATGTAGACTTCTGTTCATGTCACAAGCTAAGAGATCAAACCTCAGATCCAAGCACTGACACTTTTTTGATATTGTTAATTTTAAAATAGACTAAAGTAAGGCCATACAAGGACCTATAGAGTGAAGACCTGTTTCCATTATCATGTCTTTGCAGCAAGGTGAATGGGAAAGGTAATGTGAGGGATTTTACAGCAGCAGAAGTGCTCATGCTGACTGCTGTACTGCATCTCTAAAAGTAACTGCTGACTTCCTACTTATTATTCAAAAAAATGTAAAATTTAGATTTTAATTTTTCATTTCTCTTTTAACAGACTTTTGATGGAAAATGTAAGAGTTTAAGAACATCTACATGTTGCTATTTTTCTGAACAATTATAAGTTTATATTGTACCAGTAGGCATCTTATGAAGAGCTGCCACTACATAGACTGTGCTATAGTCGTGCCTCATTATTAGGACAAAAATCACTGCATTATGAGGCTGAGCCCAAACAAGACTAGGGATATTTGTGCAAGAATTTGTGCAGTCTAGATGTCAAGTCCCTGTATTAAAGTCTCTATACCTGTTGTCAGTGATGGCTTAGCAAATGACCATTACGGATGAATAGTCAAAGCGTGGAAAGAGTTGTATAAATTACACACTAATGGTATGTAGTCATTTAAGATGTTAATCACAGTTTTCAGTGTTGACTATGCTTAATTTCTTTGCCGCTAACTACAGCCCTCCAGTATGATCACCACAGATTCTGATGTTTTGACAGGAGGTCTGACCTCTGCAGTTTTTTAAATGCACCTGTATGTCCCATATTTACGTCCAGGAAAATCCGATCTATACACAGTTTGTATCTTTGTATGCAGCAGTTTTTAGCTGTCATCAGCTAGGTGGCAGCAAAGTAAAGACTTTCTTTCTGTGATCAGGTTATTGATCCGTCCAAAGCCCTGGTGCTGAGCTGAACAGATAACCCGGGTCTGTCAGCTTTATCAGCCTCAGCTTCAGGAGTTAAACGACAGAGAGACAGATTTTTTTTTTTTTTTTTTTTTTTTGTATGTCATTTTTGGGACAAGAAGACACTCTCTGCTCTCCAAGTTTACAGTCACACACTGACTGCTGTCATTGCTACCTAACAGCAACTTCACTCATAGAAATATTACTGCACTAATCTAGGCCTCTGACATGCTGCCTGTTTGGACTAAACAAGGTGATACTTGGTCTCGCTCTCTGTGCATGGTGTGAATTAACTCTTGCATTGCTTCTCTGGTGGGTTTGCCTGCTGTGTTGTGGCTTTTTTTTAACAATCAGTCTTTTGCTAACTTCAGGGTCTACAGCACATACACATCAGGACTGTTCTTAGTGACCAGAGAGAAAAGCTCAGTTGTGACATATGATACCATTTTAACAGACTACAATCTCAGAATCCTACATTAAATCTGATTGATTAATACAGATAATCTAATCATTGGATGGACAGATAGGTGGACTTAGTTATGCAGCTTTCCTAGGAAGCCTTAAGAGGTTTGACCTCATTTGTGTGAGTGTGAATCTTGTGACTGTCTGTGTGTTTGTTGTTTCTTGATATAAAACACATGCAACATCTCACCACCTGGTAGGGGGATTTGTTGCTTGTCACTACCTTTACTCTCCTTTTTTTTTTGTGTGTGTGTGTGTGCGTGCGTGCGTGTGTGTGCTCTCTGTCTTCGACTGTCATCTTACTGTATATATGCTTTTCTGTCTGTTTCTAGTCAACAAAGAAGAGGTGGTTCAGAAGGCTCGTCCAGTCTCAAGTGATGTAGGGAGCAGCAACCCAAATTTCACTGACCTCATGGATGAATTTATCCAGGAGAGACTGAGGGCCAAAGGGACAGCGGTGAGAACAACAAACACACACAGTATTTAAGGATGGATAGTTCACTTTCAGAGAAGCTAAAATTTTAAGCCCTCTTTTTCACACAGGGTCGTCGTGGCAGCAGCCCAGGAAGTTTAGAGGTTCCCAGAGACCTTCCTGAGCTCCTGGAGGCGGGACAGAGTCCTGGAATACGACCCTCAGATGATCTCCGTCCTATCGATGATCCAGGGGTTCCCTCTGAGTGGACGTCTCCAGCAAGTGCCAGTGGTTCTGATGTTGTTAGCTCCGACAGCCAATCAGACTCTTTTAATGCCTTTCAGTACTCCTCCTGCAAGTTTGAGAGTAAGGAACGAATCGACAGTTTTTTTTGCTTTCAGATGAAAACAGTTTAAACCAAGAGTTAGCAGTTTTTCAGTTAAAAAAAAAAATATATATATATATATATATATTGCTCATTGTATGTTGCTGTTTTAATTACTTACTATATTACTGTGCATTCATACAGTAAATGGATGGCTTTATAGGGTCTTGTTGGGAATTCCACTATTTAGGCCTTTTAGGTTTCCAGACTATTACCACAGAAAAAAAATACAGTTTTCTAAAATAAAAAAGGTATTTCCAAAAATAGTTCTTAAAAGTAAGGTATGGAAAAGTATGGAAATTCCAACTGTGTAGGAACCCTGTTAAATTACAAAGAAATCTCATGTTGTCAATATCAATCTAACTTTGTCACAAACAGGCTCTGTGTTTTTGTTATCTGTGTCAATTTAGAAACATCATAATGTTGGACTAAATCCTTTTTTGTTGTTGTAGATTTTACATTCAGTTCAGAAGCCTGTACAGGAGGAGCTGGGTCAGGAGGTGGAGGAGGAGGAGGTCGAGGCAGCTCACTGGACCAGGACAGCCTGGGAGGAGGTGTGGCCGGTGAAGAGCATGAAGTAGCAAGTTTGACAACACTTCACCTGGACTCAGAGACCAGCAGCCTCAGCCACACTGTCACTGTCACTGGTACGTACGTTGCATCAAATGGTCTTTTGTAACAAACTGTGTAAATTCAGCAGATGTCAAGAAGTTGAAACTTACCTGTGGACAAGTCATCCCCTGAAACCAGAAAAGACTTTTAGCTCCTGTTTTATTCACGTCATTGTTGTGTGTGCTGTTTTTTTGTGTTTTTTTTGTTAAGGTTCCGAGAGTGCTTCTCCCATGCATTCTCTTGGAGGCTCCCGCTCTCAAACACCCTCCCCTGCCACACTGACAGCAGAGCACTCTGATCACACACACTCCCACTCACACACTCACCTACAGCTGGATCAGAAGCTCCACAACTCTGTCCTGCAGACTCCAGACGACCTAGGTAACACCAACACTCACACCCAACACCCACTTCTTTCACAGCTCTCGATAAGAAGTTGCTGATTGATTTACTGATTGATTCTAGAAACAAGTGAGTTCCCGAGTGAGGACTGCAGTGTGATGGCAGGCGGCTCCTTAACTGGATGGCACTCAGATGTTGCCACGGTAATGTGGCGAAGGATGCTTGGTATCCTAGGGGATGTCAATGGCATCAAAGACCCAGAGATCCACGCTCAGGTCTTTGATTATCTATGTGAACTGTGGCAAAACCTGGCCAAAGTAAGTATTGACACAAACAATGAAGCAAAACATTTTACACTGATTGTGTGCGTGTGTGTTAAAAAAAAACCCTCCTTCTTTCAGATAAGAGACAATTTGGGTATTTCTCTGGACAACCAGTCATCCCCTCCTCCTCCTGTTTTGATACCACCCCTAAGAATTCTCACTCCATGGCTCTTTAAGGTAGGGGTTAGTCATTGATCTCTATACAGCTTGCTAATCTACTCTCATATCTGGTTACAAATTAATTCATATATCATAATTTGGTGATAAGATGCAAAGTTTTTCAGGTGTCAGTTTTGTTTTTGGTACCAGTTGGTAGGTATTTAACCGTGGTTACTTGAGGGTTTTTAAAGGGTTAGCTTGGATCCTACATAACAGAATAACACAAAAAGAGAGAGCAAGGTGTAATTCACATCGGTTTAAAGTTAAAAAAGGGATCTTGCCTTGACAGAATTGTCCCTTTTAGCTTTTTTCTCCACAAATATGTAACAAAAGTGACAAATCCGACCATTAAAACACAACAAGAGAAGATTAGAGGAAGTCATTTACAGGAGCTTCAAACTAGCCAGAGTACATCTGTTTATTGTCTCATCATTTTATCTGATGCATTACTTCTCTAGGCCACCATGCTGACAGAGCGTTACAAGCAGGGCAAACTCCATGCCTACAAATTAATCTGCAGGATCATGAAGAGACGGCAAGATGTTTCTCCGAACACAGACTTCCTCACACACTTCTACAACATAATGCACCAGGGACTGATGCATCAAGACCAGGTGAGTTACAGATAATAGATTTTATCAAAAAAACATTACAATGCTTTGTGAAGTATTATAATGAACTATGGGGTTTTTCTAGGACATCGTGAACACCATTATAAAGCACTGCAGTCCCAGGTTCTTCAGTATAGGTCTACCTGGAGCCACCATGCTGATTCTGGACTTCATCATTGCTGCTTCGAGAGTCACCGCCTGCTCATCACTCAATGTAAAACCTCACACTTGTGCTCATAGTTTTGTGGTGCAAAATCCGCACACTAATTGTTGCCACAAATACGGGCTTTTTATCATTACTATTTCATTTGTAGTTTTTCTGAATTACTCCTCACTTTCTTGTCCTCCTCTTTCCCAGGCTCCAAGAGTAGAGGCGCAGATCCTGCTCGGTTCTCTGGTTTGTTTCCCAAACTTGTATGGGGAGCTTCCAGCCCTCCATCCCACCACAGCTGATGTGGTGCTCACCAAGTTTCCTGATGTAAAGGTAGGTTGATGCAAATTTAGTCTGGCTTGTACAAGTCAACGTTCCTCTGTCCTCTTGGCCAGTATTCATTTCATTCATAATATGATAATAAATCACTGTAGAATAGAGGGAAGAGGAAAAAATGTACAGGATTGTTTTTCAAAGAAACTTAAATCACATACTTAACATGAGCTACAACAACATCGGGGGCAAACTCTCTGAACTTCATTTACTTTGCCTGGAATCCAGGTCACTCTAAATCTAGCAACACACATTTCTGCTGTCCACGGGGGTCCAAGAAGCAAACTAATAGGCTAATGTCTCATCAGTCATTCTTGTAACAGACCTGAGCCATGGGAGTAATGTTGTTATTGTTGTTTGTGCTGTGTAAACTGCTAATGCCATGCGTGGCAGCATCTCAGGCCCGCTCACTTGTTTCTTACAAGGTAGAAGCTTGTTTTGAATCAGTAAGCGGTCATTAACGCTGACTGGAGAGAACAGGACAGTGAGCATGTGCGTTTGTCTGTCAGTGAGTGGAGTAGTCTATAGTGTGCCTGTGTGCCATACTTACTGCAGCTTGGATTATATGCATTAACACCTCAGAATTTCAGTTATCACTTTACTCATTATGTGGAAAACATGTCTGATCATTCTGTGTGCTCTTTGTCTGTGTACTCTTTGTTTTGTAGGAGCACATTATCAAAACCATTCTGACCTCTGCCAGGGATGAACCCTCTGCCCCTGCAAGGTAAGCTCTGTATTTGGATTTGTGTGGAAAATCTGATTGAACATAGTTCTTCAAGAAAATAAAAGGGGGATACAACTTTTGAACTTAAAAATGCTTTATTTGCTGTGGTGTAAGATTTGATTGAAAAGAACATTTGTATAAGCCACATTAATATAAATCAAGTGATAAAAAATCTACGCGCATATGTTGTGTGTCCATTGATTTCAATGTACATGATGTGTTTTAATCTATATATTTTAATTGTATTACAGCAACGGGTGTATGGTTTGCTCACTGTGTACGTCCTCTGTTTTGTTAGGTGTGTGGCTCTGTGCAGTCTGGGTATCTGGATGTGCGAGGAGTTGGTTCACGGGACTCACCATCCACAGATCAAAGATGCTCTCAACGTCCTCTGTGTGACTCTGAAGGTCAGTCACCAATCTTTTACTGCTTTGATGGCACCATAAAGGATACATCAAGACTTGAAAAGTCAGCCCACTAAGCCACTCATATATGAATCTTTATGGGTCACATGTCAGGACAGCTGAATCCAATGATGTCACTATTGACCTCCATCCACTCTGTGTCTGCAGCCCAAGGTGATCAGACCAAAAAAATGAATCTGTATCAAACAGACTGCTGATTGGCTGTCAGTCACACTGCAGTGATTTCACATCTGGGTGGTTGTTAACACCTCTCATCAAAAAAATCTGCGGCAGAAGACGGTAACAAATCAGAAATATTGCAGATTAATCGCACTCTGATGTCATAAATCACTGATTATACATCCATCCACACAGCTGCTAACAGCAAACCTCCGCATCAGCACATACTGTACATCCTGTAAATAAAAAAAAAAATGTTTCACATGTAAAATTTGAACTCAACTCTTGCTGCATATAAAATATTCAGCTTATGAGGAGGGAGAAAAAAACAGAAATAGGGAGGAGGTGAGCAGCCATACAGAGAGCAGGGCTGTGTGTGTGTGTGTGTGTGTGTGTGTGTGTGTGTGTGTGTGTGTGTGTGTGTGTGTGTGTGTGTGTGTGTGTGTGTGTGTGTGTGTGTGTGTGTGTGTGTGTGTGTGTGTGTGTGTGTGTGAGAGGTTAGGGAGTTGTGTGTACCTATAATGTAATGCTTTTTTTTTTTTTTTTTTAATGGATTAATCATAAAACCTGTCATTGGTACTGTTTTAAAAAAAAATCATAATCCTATAGGGCAAGATATTTCATCACTGTATTATTAGTGATACACTATATGTAATGGGTGCTATGGGTTTGTTATTGAATTGTAAAAGGGTGTTTTAGTGAAACCTTTGGCTGAACAATTTGTTTACAGGTCTCATGCTTCTTGGTTGTCCCTGTATCTGTTTGTCTCACACATTTTATGACATGGATAGAACAAAAATTTAGACTTTTTTTTTTTTTTTAATTCTTCAGAGTGATGGCAATGAAACAATAGAGCTGTTGTTCTTTTAATGTAGGTATAAACAAAAGACAGCATCGAGACAATTGAAAGGATTAAAAATCTTGGGGTGAGAGAAGTGGTTTACTTGAACACACCAAAACATTGCCTGTAAACCAGTTGGAGTTTTGGCGTGTTGAACATGGTGGAAGAGTAGAGAGCCAAAGAGCGATGGCCAAAGTGTGGAAATATTGTTGGAGATGAGTGCTGGTGTTGGAGAAATAGCCTCAGTATGGTTGTGGGTTTCAGGCCACTAGACTGGGAAGGCCAGTGGATCCAAATAAAACAGTCCAACATTCTCTGTCTCATCTTTGGCCAAGTGGCTCTAGATGAACACAGAAACACACACAGACACACACACATACCTTTTCAACCTTGGAATCCCTAGCTTGTGTATCGGCAGCCAATGGCCTGCTAAGATATTACAGCAACACACACTTGCATTCACTCACTCCTGGGAGCAAACCCTGGACTGTCAATATGTTTGGTCCTCCTTCAGATAGGAGACTAATCCAAAGGGAATGCTGCAAGCTGTGTCAGAGCCACACACTCTTCTGGTATCACACATACACACACATCTTGTCCACTTTTGCGTCACTTGCCTCATACTAGCAGCCAGTAGCCTCAGACATGGGCAAGATGACACACACACACACACACACATACAAACACACACAAAAAAACCTTGAGGTATTGTCATATTTCCATGTAGAGCCAATTCTTCCTGTTGTCCTCTTTATCCTTCTGAGTTATTGGTTATTTTTTTTATTTGTGATGTCGCTGATCCTCATTATGGCCTGAATGATCTGCAAATGTGTCTTTTTACTTTGTTGAATCTTTTAGCAATGATTGACAGTTTTAGTTATTTAATATTCAAGAAGAATTAAAGGAGGATTGGTGGTCAAAATGAAAAGCCACCTCTTGGGAACTTGATTTATTATGTTTCATTGCATCCTTTTTATAAGTCATACAGGTGTGTAGTAAGACGTAAAGTTACTTTAATAACATTTAATTGTATCAGAGGTAAACCATCTAATAATCTACCATTAAACCATCTAATAATCTACCATTTAAAACAAAAAAAAATTACTTATTTATAGACCAAAATTGTAGGGGAGTAAGATTTTCCCCCCACATCATGTAAAATCATATTTTTTTTACAAAATTAATTGTTGCAGTGTAACCAACAGCTTGAACTAGAGAAGGGACGTTGACTGTACCGATCAGGGGTGAAATTTCTGAACATTTTTGCCACAGTTTCTGTCAGTATTTCACTCTGCAGATGGTTCTTGGATACATAAGTCATGGGCTTCTGTGCTTTGAAGCTTGTGATTACAACAGTGCACAAAATCTACGGTATGGTTCATATCACGGTTTGGTGGTCACGGTTTATGGTTCGGTTCAGTGTATGTTACTAACTGGGAGATTATACTGCTTAAAACATTTGCACTGGCAAAGCAAAGTCTGTGATGTGACATGACTGCTTTGTACTTACACCTGACATGTTATCAGTTGATGCTTCATTGATGATTGCCACTGCAGCCCCTTAGTTGTCCATGTTCAAGTATGTTGAAATGCATGGGGTCATGATGGCAAAGTAAAATGTATTTTAATTCATTGTGGTATCTCATTTTGTGTGGATTTTTTTTTAATTTACAAATTACAGAGATGATATAATTCTTTTACAGACAATAATTGAAGACAGGCTAGAAAATTATGTGAGGTACCAAATATAGTCCCTGATAAACAGGCCTATTGCTTTAAACTTTAGTGTAAAAAAGATAAAAGTTGTTCCTTTTAAGTGTACCTTTGAGTCATCAAATTATTGGAGTCACCTTTAATGTCAACATGTGGTTTTCTTATATTTATTGTCTTGATTAGAATCACAATATGTTACCTATATTTGTGAATTCACATGAATACTTTGTGTGCTTCTCATCACCCAGTATCCTAACAAGAATGTAGCACTGGTAGCATCAGACATCCTTCACCTCCTGATCAGTCATGTGGATTATCTCCAGAAGTTTCCCCCTGACACTCCAAAGAAGATCGTAGAGGTAAGAAATCAACAACTATTATTGCTAGTTTGGTTTGGTATTTGTCTGGTCTTTACCAGCGTGCCCATACAGCCTGGTGGTTTATATAATCTATCACTTTATCACAACCAGGGGCACTGTAGAGGGGAGTAACGTTGGGATGTTTTTAGGGGCCTGTGACAGACAGGGTCCTACAACATTCTTGGTTGTGATGTGGTGAGGCCCATAATCCCTGATGGCGCCCTGATCATATTTACAGCATGGTTTTATGTTCTTCTTTTTCAGATTTTGATTGCCACCATTACATACTTGCTGCCTTCCACTGAATCTTCTCCTCATGAACTGGATAAGAGGGTAACATACATATTTTCAGTCTAATTTCCTCAGTATAATTCTCATGCTAGTTATAAAGTAACCTTGTATCTGTGCACACCTGTCTGTGTTGCAGCTGGTGGTGTCCCTCTTGTTGTGTCTGCTGGACTGGGTGATGGCTCTCCCTCCAAAAACTCTCCTTCAGCCTGTGCAAACAAGAAGCCCCCCAGAAAAAGACCAGCCAACCAAGACTCTGCTTAGCTGTATTTATAAGGTACGCGTAGTGTTAAAGACATCATTCCTCAGCCTGTGAAATACACACAGACACTCTATCTAGGTATTATTTAAGTCCAGAGAAGATGCTTTCATTTTACTTCGCCTTGTGTAAATTTTAAACTAGTAATAAAAATACTAGGATGGAAGATTGTCCTTCTACTTCTATTACTTCTGTTTCTTCATCCTCAGTCATTTTGGGGCTTTATTGAATAACAAAAGGTCACAATGAAGTGGGGGATGGAGCCTTTTTTAAAGAACATTGGCCAACTTTGTCTGAAACCATTCCTGATTTCACAGTTTTAAAGACACATTTAATATTGGCCGCAGCACTGAGGTTTGACTTGCTTTTGGCTTTTAAATAGAATCGATTATCATTACAGGGAATCTAAAAAACTTGAGCAACAAAACCAGTTAGCTCTAGATTAATATACTCATATGGCTGCTATTACCAAGACAAATATAAGAACATTATGACAAAAATAGACACAGACTATCACAGGTGGTTCATCTTCTGTTTTTTTCAAACTGTCTAGGTGCTACATGGTTGTGTGTATGGAGCCCAGTCTTTCAACATGCCTAAGTATTACCCACTGCAACTGTCGGACCTGTTAAATCCAGACTATGACCCCTTCCTGCCATTAGAGAGCCTCCGAGAACCAGAACCTCTGCACAGCCCGGACTCTGAACGCTCCAGTAAACTCCAGCCTGTCACTGAAGGTATTTCATGAAACAACAGAGACACACTTTGCATATCTGTAGATACTTACACATTAATTATCATTTGTCCAGTTTACGTTTCAGCTGGGATTTACATACTCTGCTTTTGACATGACCAGAAATATAGAACGGATAGATGTGACTGGAAAGAGAATAAAAATATGATGCCAAGTCAGTATATTTGCCATCCATGTAAAGTAGGGACAGAAGTGCAAAAAAATAAAAATGTTAAATTTTGAACAAATGACCCAGACTTGTCCACCAAACCTCTGCCACTTAAGAAAAGATGGGACAAGTAAGGCATGTTTGTGCGCCTGTCTGTATTCGTGGGCGGCTGTGTATTGTCCCCTGCTGTGGCCCACCAGAAGATAGTGTCTGGTCTAATGACTGGAGCACCTTTACAGACCATGCTTCTCTTCTCTTCTCTCCTTTTCTTTTCTTTTCTTTTTTTTTTTGGTATCTTCTTGTCCTCAATTCCCATCGTCTTTTACTCTTGGAACATCAACCTCTGCTAATATTCCTTGTGCGTCTTTCATTTCGTTGTTTCTCCGTTGTCTTTCCGTTCCTCTCCTCTTTTCCCGATCTCCTCCTGTGCTCTCCTGAGGTTCAGGGAGTCGTTGAGAATGTCTGGTCAATACATATCTGTACTCCACACACAGCCCTGTCAATATAGGGCTGGTGGAAAGTGTATGTCTGTCACAGTGTGGGTGTAATGATGTTGATTAGCCAGGATCTGCTGGCAGCACAGTGTGATGGCATTGGCTTCCTCTCAGCATGAGGCAAACTATGTACTGAAGCTGGAAGTGTGTTTGCACTTCTGACTAGTTTTTACCGCAATTCCTGAAGTTCAGCAGTAACTCGGAGCCGTCATACAAAGTCAGAGTAAGAGTTTTTGGTCTGTGTAACGATAAGTGTGGATAAACATAATCCTTTTTTTGAATAAACTGAGTGTATTTGTCTTTTTTTTTAGCTTTTTGTGATTTATGCAGTAACTGTTTGTGGTTTTGTCTCCCTGCAGTTCGCAGTCGTATTCAGCAGGGCCTGGTCTCTATCGCAGCAAGAACAGTCATCACTCACTTGGTCAACCATCTAGGACATTATCCAATGTCAGGAGGGCCTGCTACTCTGTCTAGTCAGGTACTGTTGTGTTTTTGATTTTTATTTGTTGGTAAAAATGTAGTATAGTATAATGTTGTGTATTCAGCGATGAATTCTTGTTTTCTTCAAAAAGTTTTAAAACCATTTAAATAGATCGCAACATTTTGCTTGAATGAAGTGTCATGTTTTTTCAGGTGTGTGAAAACCAAGACAACCCATTCTGTGACAGTGCAGATCTTGGACCGGAGCTTTTCCATTCACCAAACCTCCAGTTTCTTGTCTTGAACGGCTCAACGCTGCTCTCAGTGTACCAGGTAATCTTAACTGGAATTTAGTCGCCTCATCAAAAACAGCTTTCATGATTTACACCCAAATCACAGACATGCTGATTTTATGTACACCTTGTCTAATTTTAGTGACGCTGACCCCATATCAGCTGCATTTTTAGTCATTTGAGAGATTGACGTGAGTTAATAAGCTCCATGGCAGTGGATGGCAGAGGTTCACTCTTAGCTCAAAGCCTGTTTAGCTTTAAGGCTAACAATTCCCCTCACCCTAATGGCCGTAATCGATTGTGAGCTAAATAAAGCAGCACACCATTTGCCCATTTTAAGGAATATAGGTTGTATACCTCCAACAGCCATCAGGCTATATAACTCTTATGTAAATAATTTATAACTTTTATAGGCATATTCCGTGAGACAATCGACAATTGAATTTCCCTTTGGGGATCAATAAAGTTCTTCTCATTCTTATTCTTATTCAAAGCTTTTGACAAAAGAAGATGCACAGATCTGATCAGGTATCACCCAGGTTTGTGGTTCTGGTTCAGATTCACTTTAAGTTGCTGTAAAATATTACAAAATTAAGGCTGTCTGTCCCAAAGTAACACTTATTTTTCCTTAAATTCCATGTCTCTTTTATCTCCACCCTAGATTAGCCATGGCTGCGTCTCTCTAGACTTAATCCTGCCATGATCACTCTTAAATGGCACGTTCCTTCAAAAACACTTCCAGACAGCTCAGTTGACAAGTCAACTGAAAGATGCACTTTGTGTTAGATGATATTAAAATACTTCTAAAGTACACAGAGTTTGAGTTACCACCTACAAGATGAGTATACAGGTGTATCTTATTAAATAGATGCCAGGGAGCAACCACACTCAAAAGCCAACAGAGCATTATTATTTTAGAGTGCAAATCACCAAAGGTCTGTGGGTGAAACCACAGCACTTGCCAAATGTGACTGCAGGCCAGCTGACATAAAAAAACAACTTGAGTTTTAGGGACATTTTTAGGTCGGCATACTAAGACCAGCCATTTACCTTACTGTTACATACGTTAACACTCGGGCCTACAGAGCTCCTGAAAAATGCAAAGGCTGTTGCATTAACCAGAGACCACCAGGCATCAGTGAGAAATTGGGATTAACTTGACATGACTGCATACCATATTTACACTGTTTGGTGTTTTATAATATACTCTTGCATATTTCTTAATGTGTTACAGTGTCATTCTTTCAAAAATTAGAATAAACAATGAAAAAAAATGATGGGTACTTCTCAGGGTTGCCTCTGGCATCAGCATCAGAAGATACGGTTCAAATGGGTGTATGTGACATATAAAAAATACTTTGAATGTTCAAAGGGTAGAAAGTGCTTTCGAAACAAGGTCCATCTATTGCACTTGTTGTTTCCTACATGGAGGTGAAGCTTTCAGACCACACTGGTATAGCAGAGCAGCAATAATTTGGATAATATGTCCTTAAATTAAGGTCATGAAATGTATTTGTTTGATCACCAAATCATGACACCTGTAAGAATTGCTTTAATCCTTGGTAAGGAGATCACAACCGTTTTTGGAAATGGAAAAGAATAGGATATTAAACATGTCGTTCAAAATGGGATTTATTGTGATCGACTGCTGCAGTGTTTGTTTTCTATTTTCTGAATTTCTGAGCTGTGTGAGATACTGAAACTGAAGCCCCACGTTTCACTGATTTGATTTTCAAAATTTCATTTGTAACATACTATAGGGTTTAACCAGTTACAAAAAGACGCAGCAGCTGGGACAACAATACCTCAGTTTGACTTTAAAGATTGATATCTGACCTTTTTAGTATGTTTAGTTTGTTAAAAATTGTCCCTTTTCTTTTAATATTTTCCAGATCCGGTCAGAGTCTGGCGTCCCAGGAGGTGGAATGACAGCTGGTTTGTCTTCTGCCCCTGCCTGTGTCCGTGTCATCATCCGAGATGTAGCTGGGAAACACTCCTGGGACTCTGCTGTTCTCTACGGACCTCCTCCATGTACCCCCAGCAGCCCAACACACACTTTTTTGTCACACACACAATCCCCCCACAGTGGGAATCTTCATTTACATACTCCACCAGGAGGCCCGCTGAAAAAGATGGAAGTGAAGACAGAGGACAGCGAAGAAGAGAGACAGGGGGAGAGAGAAGCAGAGGAGGTAGGAACAGGGATGGAGGCTGAAAGGCAAGAGGAAGAGGAGGAAGAAGAGGAGAGGAATGTCAGTGAAGAGAGGAAAGGAGGTGAAGAGGACGAAGAGGTGCAGGGAGAGGAGAACAACGAGCAAAGGATGGACGGGGTGGAGGATCAAGGGGAGTCTGGCTTTGAACAACCTCTAGCTCCACCATCGGCCAAGCGGGTTTGTCGAGAGGCAGTGCCAGCGTGGGATTCACTGAGTGATGGAGAAGATGCACTGGATGAAATGCTGCAGTATCTGGGATACTCCAGTCCTGAGTGTCTACAGAAACCAGGTAAAGAAGGCTCAAGCACATCTTAATTTGTACTCTGAGGCTAAAGTGTTTTAAGTGAAGATTCAAAGTTTCAGCATTATGTCTTCTTAAATGCGAATGACAGTGGATTTTTGACTGTCTAAAAATAAAGTTGTCTACAGCAGTTTGCCGTCTGATCTGTGACTTTAGGAACGCCACTCAACATCCCGGCGTCTGCTCCAGCGTGTGTCTCAGAGAAGCAAGAAAACGACGTGATCAATGCCATCCTGAAGCAGAACGCTGCTGAGAGAGAGTTCGTCCTTCATGTACGTGGTGTCCTTATTCATATAATTAGAAGGAACTGATCTTCCTTAATGTTAGAAGTGTATCCTCTAGCATGTCCTGCTGTCAGCACTCAGATAGGTTACATATGAGGCATTCACCATGTTGAATTCTGCTCTACAGCATTGCTAAGGAGATGAGGGTGAAAAGCAGTCTGATTTTAGTCAAACACTTTTTTAGTTTCATGCCTTTTTTTTCCTTTAGTGTAACTTCTTGACAACAGACACTGTCTGTTTGACTGGTATTTGTTTTCTTCACTCCTTCCATTCATGTCATTTGTTGGACGTTTCAGAGAGGTGAGGAGCTGAACATGAGGGCGGTGCAGCAAACTGAACCAGAGACCCAGACACCACAATCAGCCTTCTACTACTGCAGACTGCTGATCAACATACTGGGACTCAACTCCTGGGAGAAGAGGTATGAGTACACACGGATGCATCCACAAAAAAACATTGGAGGGTCCTGTGTCTATATGTGATGGTTTTTGGTGGTTTATTCCACTAAACTTGGCCCTCTAATCTTTGGCAGTTAGTACCAAACATTAGTTTTCTCCATAACCTACCACTAAAAAGTGGTAAAGTATCTTATTTGACTACTCCAACTGGTGTTCTCAAGACAGAATGAGTCAAAAATATAGATTGGAATTAAAATATATTTTTTTCGGGACTTGTATCATTATCCCCAGAATGGCAAATCTTATCCTGATCAATTTTTAGCCCATATTGTCTTCCCTACTTGCAGCTGCTTTTCCAGAGTAACTGATAGCTTGAATTTAAGATCATAATTTTTTTGTCCCACACATTATCAGTGAATATTTTGTGTGTTGGTGGAGTAAAAGAAAAAGCAAGACAAAAATGATTTTGTGACACTTGACCAGATATATGCAGATATACACATCTCGATCCAGCCTCTTTTTGAGACCAGTGTTAATTGGTTACAACATGCAGCAGCACAAGCCAGTTTTAAATTTATTTTTCCTGATCACAGAACATTATCCTTTAGATGCAAATGTAACAACATTACGCACCAAGCATTACTCTGTCTGAGTTAGACACACTTTTCTCTTCCTTTATCATCTTCCTCCTAAAATTGACCTGTGTCCACTCAGAACTGCCCACCCGGCAGCTCATCCTAAAGTGGATTTTTGATCATTAAAAATGGACACAGCAAAAGTGGCACATAGAACAGTGTGGTTGTTTTGTTTTTTGTTTTTTTGTGGTATTTTTCCATTAACTTGATGACTTTGTGTCCCAATTCATGTCGTAAAATTCAGCTGAACAAAAGTCACACTTTCAAATTAGGTTTGTGCAAACTGTATTGTTTGAGAGCTGCTGTTCAGATACACTGAAACATCTTTGTCTCTGTGCTTTTTTGTTCTCTTTTATGTCTTTTCATTTTATCACTTTGTCTTGATGGTAACAAGAGTCTATGATGAAAAACACTAGATATATTTATTAACCATGCTGGGGACATCCCAGTATACTGGGAAAGATTCATAGAAAAAGCTGTATTTGAAACCAAAGAAAATAGATTTGAACATAAACTCTATTATATTTTGTCCAGAGTTCCCTGTTATATAAGTCTCATAGAAGATGTAATTCTCCTTCTCTCTAGAACAAACCGAGTACATCTTGGATGCAAATGGGACAAAAATTTTATTCATAGAAATATTTTGTGCTAATTAGACACTATGGTCGTCCATTCAGACGGCTCAGCATTTCATCTTCTCAGTGACTCTGTGCTGAAATACACAATGTCAAGGTATCACTTTAAATGCATCTGGCCAGCTAATGGACACTCATCACTCTTTATACTTTATCCAGGGAATTACACCGCCTGCATTCAGCCTGCACAATAGACTTCTTAACACACCGCGATCACGAGCATGTGTTGCTGTGTGTCTTTGTGTGTGTGCATGTAGAAGAGAGTGTGATAATGAGTATGATACTCTATTGATCAAACTCAACCCATTTGGAGTTAGAATAAAAGGCAGTAGTTGAGGTAGAGAATGACGGCGGGAGAAGTGGCATATCAGAAAAAAACATGATGAATGAGCCACATGAGGGAGAATCAAAAACAAAACACATCAAATCTAACAAGAAAAAGTGAGTGAATGTGCAGAGAGTGAGGAAGAAGAGGCTAAAGATACTCTGATGTTGGGGAGAAAGAGGATAGACAAATGAGAGTCCCTTTATGTCACTCCAGGTATTCATATGGGACATTACAGACACTCAGATACTGACAGTCACCTGTGTGCATGTGTGTGTCCCCTTTTATGCTTTTCCCTATAATCCAGGGTGTAAATGGAGTCTTTGAGAGCAGAGAATGAGGCCATTACCAAGTATCAGTTTAATAAAGAGCAAATTGCTGTCTCTCTCTCCCTCTCTTTATCTCCTGCTCTTTCACTCTTTTTTTCCCCCTCTCAAAGAGTGAAAAGAATGACACTTCATTATCAGTCCACTCTGTGCCTCGCTGCTCAAGTCGTGGTTTTATACCACATTGTGGAGGTCGGTGGCTGGTCGAGGGGACATTTTGAACGGCCTCTGAACTTGGTAGTACGTTAGAAAAAAAGACCTTTGTGTTGATTAAAAAAATAGAGCTTTGTCATATATCTCGCCGTGGTTGTTCAAGAAAAAATTGGGATGTCTACGTTGTGTAATTTCCTTTCTATAGGCCATTTTTCTATAATTAAATGGTTGTCACATCTCACTATTCTACATGATGGCCAGTTTTCACAGGGCTCTAATTCTTTTACCATAAGAAATCACTCACCTTTTAGCATGATCCGATACAATTTCACACAAACCCACTGTTTAAGAATTCCTGGGGCTTAGGTGTTCCTTATATTTTAATAAATTCATTTACAAACATGAGAGGACGAAATTTGTTGTACAGTTTCCACAGACACCCACTAACACTTAAGTTAATTGATTTAAAGAACTATCATCACCTTATATCAACAGAAACTGAAAATGTAGGAGCCTCGTAAAAGTAGAGTTTATCATATAACTTTTAGTGTTGGGTTTCAACAGCTTCAGAATGTTTTGGCTGTCCAGTGTTTGTGTTGCTCTAAAACCTGTAGAAATTGTTAAGCATCAATGATGACATCCCACATGTCTAAACTACTCACTTATGCATCACAGTACCATCAGGGATGCAGGCTTTTGATCTGTGTACTGGCAACAAGTGAAATGGCCCCTCTGCTTTGTAAAGTGAAGAGTCCATGATTTCCAAAAAGAATACTAAGTTTTGATTTATGGGACCACAGGACAGTTTACCATTTGTTGATATTTCTGAAGTAAACTTCTGGTACATGAGTAAGGTTTCTCATCCTGCTCCTGGATCAAGGCTTAAACATGAGGATAAGACCCCCAGTGTCATGGTCTGAAAAGTGACCATGCAAACTTGCAACTATTAGCTGAATCATAATGTGGTTGTCATAGTAACAGGCTGAAAATTCCCAGTTTTCTACCGTAACACCATCTGTTACTACTGTTGCTAGCATACACAGTATAACAACACAAAACAGAAACAACCACAAACATGAACAATTCTAAAGTAGTTATCATTATAACAATTTGCACGTGCTGACCTTCTTGTGATTTTTGATCCATGTTGTGAACCAGGAAGTGGCTGACTATCAATGTTAGTTGTGATCTGATGTAACTGTGATCTGAGTTCATAATTTGCCTTCTTATCTCTGGCTAAAGACACTGATTAATTGAACTTATTAATTTTTTTTCTAAATTTTGATTTACATTTTCGGCGACCATTGTGGTCCACCATACCTCTAACAAAGATAAGGTTGAAGTTGTTTGCAAACCACCATTTTTTGTCAGCATTTGGGGTTGTTCATTTCCCTAAGTAGTTTATAGGCTTTTTGACAGGAATGTGTAATCTTGGGGTTTCTAAATTGAAATTAAATGGAACACGTGATCTCTTTTCAGATAACCCCCTCCCAGGGTATCTCAGGAGCATTTAGACTGAATTTGTTCATGTTTGTGCCAAAAGTCCACTTACACTCTATGATCAACAGATAATTCCTAAAGCTTCTCCTCATATGATTCCTAACCTCTACATAATTTTTCTTTTTTGTCTTGCAGGAGTAATTTTCATTTGTTGAGGAAGAACGAGAAGTTACTCAGAGAACTGAAGAACCTGGACTCACGGCAGTGGTAAGAAATAACAAAAAGTCATCTATGTCTACTACTCCGGCTTACTTTCTCATCAGCTAGGATTCTGTTGTTTTTCCTAAAAAGTTGTACCATTTAAGATTATGGTGTTCATTTTAAATGCACTTGAAAAAGTTATCTACTGAGGGTTTATGCAATACAGTGATGGTAATGCTGCATCCTGATCTAACACTTGTGGTTTGGACCCCTAACAGATTCCAGCTTAAGTTTGTGAAGGAATTACACAAAATTATGTCTTGACCCAAAAGCCTGAGTGATGCAACTGTGAATGTTTTTGCTTCCTCTAAAGTTGTGGTTAACTGAATCTCAAACAATTTTGGAAAACTTAAATGAAAGATGGTTGGGGATGTGAGATTGAGCGCAATCTTTGGTTCAAATAGCACAGAGGGAACACCTACCCATTCAAATCCTGACAAATAGGCTTGGTGCATGGTTTCTCTTTCACTGTCTGCTCCGGATATTTTGCACAGGACAAAGCTATTTGAGCACAGCCTCTCCTAAAAACTCTGAGGTAATTGAGTAGGGAAAGAATTGAGGAGGAAATGCATGGAGAGAACATTGTCAGAATTGGTCGAAATAATGTTATCTTCTAAAGGACCTGTTTTCCAGTTGATGTCTTGTTGGTAATAAAATGCTTCTTTCTCCTCTAGCCGTGAGACTCATAAGATTGCAGTATTTTATGTGGCTGAGGGGCAAGAGGACAAACACTCCATTCTAACCAACACAGCGGGCAGCCAGGCTTATGAAGACTTTGTTTCTGGACTTGGTTGGGAGGTAAGAACATGGTTCTACAATAATTGTTCATCAAAAGTCTAGGTTTAGAAATGCCCCCGTAATGAAGGATAGGATTACATCTTTTATCTAACAGGTCTTATCTTATCTTGAATTTCAAGTTTACAGCAAACAAAGACTCTCCTGTTTATAGGCTTCAGGCAGTAATAGGCTGTGAATGGAGTTAGTATAATCAATGTTTTCAATCTGTTGCTCATGTACTTATGTCTGTGTATGCTCGCCCCTAAGGTGGACCTGACCACTCACTGTGGCTTCATGGGAGGTCTTCAAAGGAATCGCAGCACAGGCCTGACTACACCTTATTACGCCACCTCCACTACTGAGGTCATCTACCACGTCTCCACTCGCATGCCCCATGACCAGGACCACAACCTCACCAAGAAGGTAACACTCTCTACATAGCAATCATCCACAGGGTTTTATTGAAAGGGAGACAACAAATTTCAAAGGGTTTTTTTGTATTCTATTCAACAAGTGTAGGATTGAATGACCTTCATTCTCTCTTCTCTCTCTAAATTTTTCCGAATCTGGGTGTAAAATATTTATTGTGATAAGAAAAAGCAACTAATTTTGCAGTAAATGACTGTTACATAACTAGCTCAGTAATGCTGCATTCCAGTTGTACTTGGAAGTCGGCATTTCCGAGCTCCGAGTCAGTCAACTCCGAACAGAGAAAGCTCTCATAATGTATTATTTATTTGCACTTCTGTTTTGTTTTTGTGAAATTGAATAAGTGGTTTATGTTGTACTGCCCAACATCTAACTGTGGACACAGTGCTATAGTGTTTGTAAGAGTAAAATACTGTATTATGCATTGTTTACAACTGGTATAGCTAATAACAACTGACAACGGCTAATGACAGCTGACAATTGTTAACAAGAGTGAACAACAGGTAACAGTAGGCGTCCATCTTGGTTTTCCAACTTGTTTACTGGAACACCGTCAACCCAGGTGTAACATCATTCCCAGCTCCGACATCCAACTTCCGAGGTAACTTGAATGCAGCACAAGACTATAGATTATATTTTGGTTAGAAGTTACTCTTCAGAGTAATTGAGAGTAGCAGTGTCTGTTAAATGACATTAAAATATAGTGATGAAGTTTTGGCTGTTTTTTACTCACCTCATCCAGCTTAAATGAAGTTCCATGATGTTCTTTAGTGTCAAGGATATGCAACAACAATTAAGATGGTACCAACATTACCACTGTGTTGATGAACAATTCATAGTTTCACCACTTTAGTCCTGAAATACAGGTCACATCATGTGTCTGATCTCTGTGCAGTCACCCTGTTTGACTGCCGTAATGCTAAAACTGTTTAAGTACCCAGATGCATCACTTTGGCTGTTTGTCCTCCAGGAGACAGAGATTAAGTTGTATGGTTGTTTCTGATTCACCTCAACCGGAAAGCTACGTAATATGCGCAGGCATGTGGATGTGAACCTGCAGGGAGGAATTAAGGCTGGTGGTTTTAGCTCTGCTAACGGTAGTCACACTATAAAAAACCAGTTTGTCATCTTTTACCCACAGAAATTTCAGTCTCTGTTTCAACAGCTGCTTTGGAGCATCCCTACTTTGTGCATTGTCACTGTCAAACTAAATGAGTTTGTCTCTGTTTTTGTCATTGTTGATATCAAACGGCTTTATAACTGAAGAGCAGCCCTTTGTGTCGTGTGAATCACACATAGATTTGTGTTTATCTGGACAGTTTTAAAGAAAATGATGAAAATATACAGACCTTTAATGTCTTCAGCTTTACTCCTTTTTATTCAGTAAGTGGAAACAGGCAGTGAGACAAGGGAAGGAAAAAATCATCTGTAGTTATCTGTCTGTTCTCTATGAGATTCCTCTTTTCTTTCTTGCATGGGATGACATTGCGAATGAGCAGAGTTTGCTGCACACACACCTAGACACACAATCTGTTGATGTTTAAAAAACACAAATAATTCTCAGCAGCAATCATGTCCCTCTTTGTGCGTGTTGTGGGCTCGTATCAGTGTCTAGGCAGACAGGTTTATTGTCTGTATGTGTGTTTCATTTAGTGTGTGCGTGTGTGTGCACACCTGTCAACCCCAAGGCACTGGGCGCTCTGCACATGGCCTTAATGTCCCTTTAATCAGATCATACTTCCTGCTTCTCGGCCTATCACATCGCTGCAGGCTCCTGATTGGATTATCAGCGCCTGGTCCGACACCATCCGTCTCCCTGATCAGCTGATGGCCCCATCAAACACGCATACTCAAATACACACACACATACACACACAAAAACACACAGAGACGATACTAAACCTGTTTAACTTTACTCCAACACACATCCACAAAGAGCTTTATTCACATCTGTCTGCACAAATAACCACAAACTATAAATTTGTGTTAATGTCGGACACAGTAACACACACGCACAGGCTTGCACACACACACACATACACACACACACACACACACACAGACAGGCTTCCAACAGTTTGACAAATGTGTCCACAAAGAGGTTAAACTGACAGACATACACATGTCCATACTGGCAGGCATTTATCATCCATCCTTCTGTCACACACACTCGCACACACAGACACACACATACACACATAATGCAGGGGGATTTTAGTCTGTTACAGGGCGTTTGTCCAGTTTTCGCTCGTTGCTGTGTGTTCTACTCCCTCTCATACCACGTCTGCTTGAAACATGATTAAAAGGATTAAAGCTGAATTACACCAAGTGAATGTGGCATCAGAATTCAATGTAGCATCACTCCTATCATTAACAGAGACTTTAAAGTGAGTATTTCGAGCACATCAACCTTTAAAACTCCACTCTCCTTTTCTTTTCCCTGTTGTTCTGATATTTAAAGTTTAGTCACATGGAAAGGGCCTCTTTAAGAGATTTTTGGAACAGTGCTTGAAAATCTTCCATCTTTACGTTTCTCCATATAATACATCAGTCTTATGTTCGGCAAATTGAGGACATGTCAGGCTAATTAAACCTAAAAACTTTTTTCTTAACGACATTTTGTTCTGCAAAACTCCAGCCAAACGGATTACCCTCAGATTTATTTTAAAGATGTTTGTGTCCAAACAAAATGACATTTCATTAACTACACCATATAATGCGTATCAACAGCTGTTTTGGATTGACAGATTTCATAAGTTATCAGACGCTTCACCAGTAGAGTCACACTTGAGGGGTGCAATGTTTCATAAGTAATCAAGACTGAAAGATACATTTGAAAAAAATAAAATAAAAAACATCATAAGTCAGTGGGTATTTGGTGGCTTAAGTGTTTTGGATAAGAACTGCAGACTCAATTCAGATTGACCAATAAACTCTGGGTCCCAAAGTTGAACACTAACATTAAAATTAAGGTTATGATTCAAAAATTATTTAGTTTTTTAAAATGCAGTAGAAATAAAACATGTATGTACTGGATATTTTAATTCACATTTAATGGTATCATGATATGTCATTGTTTATTTTGGGTGTATTTTAAAGTATAGAAAGTACTTAACTTGTTAATATTGTTACCCTCAGGAATAATGAGTTTAAACAAAAAAAATATAAGCTGAATACTAATATCTGATCTTTTCTTAACTATTTGTTGTGCAGGTCCAGAATTTTCAGACAAATATGTTTTTAGAGCTTCTTGTTAACAACAAGCTTATCACACCTACTTATAAGCTGATCATAGACAACAAAGCTACCAAAGCTGATATGATTGTGACCCACAGGTTTCTGGGAGTATTTTTATTAAAAGGCCATTAAAGGGAATTGATTTAAAATGACAGATATAAGTTGTTTGAAATTTTGAAGCAAATATCTCTTGTCCCGCACAGACAAAAACATTGACAGGGGGGAAAAAATAGAAGGCTAATTCTAGTGAAAGACCCATGGACAAGGAAACATCTGTAATGTGTTTGTCTCAGGGCCAAGGCCCAGAGTGTCAGAGTCCTAAAGGCAGACAAGCACAGAGTCATGTGTATGTGTCAGGTGCGCATGCTTGTGTGTGTGTGTTTGTGTGTTTTGGCAGACATCAAGGTTAATGACAGAGCTGTCACCAGTCCTGACTGTAACCACCGAGTGAATGTGAACCACACACAAAGACACACAAATAAACAGACACAGCACCACACTTGATCCCATCTGTCTTCCAGCCCATACTCCATCTCTCCACAGCCTCACTCTGTCTTCTTGTCCACTCTCCATCTTCACACACTCGCTCTATCACCCCAGGGCCACCTATAGCGCACACACACAGTCACAAACCTCGGGTTTATGATGGATACATCCCATCCAACCCCTGTCTGGTGGTATGATTGGCTTTGTTTGTGTTGTTTCTACTACAAAAGAACAAAATGCCAGTTGTTAATTCATTGCTATCCGATTAATTTCTCTTTCTTTGTTTTTCTACAGCTAAGGCACCTGGGTAATGATGAAGTCCACATCGTTTGGTCAGAGCATTCCAGAGACTATCGTCGCGGGATCATCCCCACAGAGTTTGGAGACGTGCTCATCGTCATCTACCCCATGAAAAACCACATGTACTCCATCCACATACTCAAAAAACCTGAGGTAAACACAGAATTAAACACACAAACTCCCATTTGTCAGTGTCAGCTGGGTGTTAATCTCTGCATGACAGTGGCTCTCCACTTATTACTGCACAAAGTGACATTTTAACCCATCACTAGAACTTAGGATAATTCAGTCTCCCTCTGGTCTAAACAGAAATAATGAAACATCTCACCTGTTGTGAAACTGTAATTGTAGCAGATCAGAATGATTTTTAACCATGCATGTCATCCATCCAATCTTTCTGAGATTTCATTTTTTAGCTCTTTGCTCTGTCTGAATTCACAACAATTGCTAGAAGCTACAACAAACAATGAACCATGACGTTTATTTTATGTTGTTTTATACAGGATAGTGTGGTTAGTTTTAGTGATGTTGCTTCAAATTGGCTCCAGCCTTATCTTCAAGTTTGTATTGAAGGTAATACACTTTTGTCGCAATTGAATATACTGAAATAAGTGAGTGTGTGACACAAAAAGGCCAATTGTGATTTGGCTGAGATGAAATATATTTGGTAAGTAAATGAAAAATAGATTTTTTGTCTACCTGTTATATTGGCCAGTGAGTTTAACTGTGGATTTCAGACCCATTGTGCGTGGTAAAGCCTATTCATGTGAATTTGGTTTAAAGCTAATTATTGAGCCTGAGACATTCAGTAAAAAGATGATTAGTCATCAAAATCAAACAGTTCAGGAACATTGTACAAGGAGTGATGCAACTCCTGACACTGACATTAAATGTATTTATATGCTGAATAATAGGACCTGTTAAAATGTAGGACATCACATAAGATGTCAACATAACAGCTGTTTAATTTTATAAAAAGTAAAGATTATGTTGTTGAAAACGACCCAGTTTTAGTTTTTACTTGGCTCAAAACTTCTGTCCATGTAGTTAGGAAGCGTTTGATCAGTAATCCAATAAAAATTCCTGATATTCTTATCTAGGCAAAGGTTTGGAGTCAGAGCTGGATTTCAAGAACCAAACATGTAAAAACTTATAAGCAAAGTGTGCCATTGTTGATTAAAAAAACAAATAAATAACCATGCATGCAAACAAATAAAGATATCAAGGTTTAGAATAAGTTAATGCATATTTTGTCCCCTTAAAGAAACCCTTGAAATACCTGGCATTGTTAGACATTTTTGTTTAAAGAAAGTGTGAGAAATTTTCAAATAATTATATTTAAAGTTATAATTATATAATTATATATAAAAAGTTTGTCACTGTATCAGGTTGATTCTCTCCTTTTCTTTAAAAAAAAAAAAGTAGAAAAGTAAGTCAAATTTTCTAATGCTGCTCTTTCTCCAAACAAACTGAGGTCTGGATATGAAGAAAAAAAAGGATTAAGATTGTGAACATGCCTGATATTTTAGTGTATGATTTTATGTGTCCCACCAGGCCTCTGGGATGTTCACTCAGATTGACAAACAATCCTTGAGAGCGTCTTGCCTTGAGTCTTGCTACTCTGGTTAATGTTTCAGTCTAAAACACACAGACATTAATACCACAGCACTGATAGCATAATTCCATTTTAAACAAGAACTAACTCAATAAAACGCTGCTTTTTCTCTATGACATAGATACCACAGCACTAATAACATAACCTTGTTCTGTTTCATTCATTCTACGAGCAAAATATTGAATTATCATAAATCCTAAAACAAGTTAGATAAGATATTCTCTGTGTTCTCATCCTCAAAGCACTGTATTCAGTCACAGAGTGCATGGCATGGAGTCCTGGTCTCCAAATAAATTCAATAAAAGCCTGGCATTATTCTCTTTGGTGGATTCCTCAAGCAAAGTATAGGATTAAATCAGAAAAGCATCGTCTGAATCAAAGAGTGGATGACTATGAAACTGTCGCTTCAGTCAGTGGTTGTGTCAGACTTAGTTATTGATCGTTATTGTAATAGACAAGGTCACAAAAATGTCTATCATAATATTCTCACTTGTCTTATTTACCTTTGTTTGAGATTTTTCAAACATTACACTAACGTTTACCAAACAGTAGAACAAACTCAGGCTTTATTTTCATAAGGCAGAAAAACCGAACAGAGACACTGACTGTGGGGTCACGTTTAATCTCCACACCATGCCAACCGCATGAAGGATTTGAAGGTGCTGGTTGAGGTTTGTAGATGGCCCTAAGGCCACTTTTGTGCTCAGTCTCATCTGGTTTCTGCTTTTCCTTGTATCATCACATGTTATGATAGATCCCAATCAAGACAACATTTGAAAACATCAAGAGATTTAGAGAGTGCTTCCAGTCTTTTGTATCATCCCACTGAGCGTGGTCCATGATTTTTAAAGAAGAACAAAAAGAAGACTAAAAATTTAGAAGAGCTTGGAGTCACAAGCATGTCCACCATCAAACAAAGAAAACAGCAGCTAAAGTTTTGAGTTCTGAACATGTTTATTTCATTTGCATTTATGTCACCAAGTGGCACCTGTAGTAACCCAGTGATTTCAAATGCATAGATCTGATATGACTAACTCACAAAAGTTAAAATGCTGAACAATAATCAATTGTTTGAAAACTATTAAAACCCTTAATTTTACACAAAATAGTGCAAAATACTTGCCTGACTTAGTTGCTTAGCGGTTACAGGATCTCCATTATTGCATTTTTGGTTTCATGTCTGTGTATTAGCCAAGTAGCACTCCAGCTCTTCTGCTACATAGCGTCTTTGAGCACCCATAAAAGCACATTATAAATAAAATTTATCATTATTATTACATAGGTATGCTGTTTAAATGCATGTAGATGGAAGTTTGGCATTGTCCTGCCAGAACATGCAAGGTCTTCCCATAAAATGCGTTTTCTAAATGTTGCTCCAAAACCTGTTTGTAATGTTCAGCATAAATAGGTGTGTTTGTCATGGCCAATCAGTGTTGATTTTTGGCCTTTTCAACTTTGCAGAGATTTCTCAAGATTCCCTGAAGATTTAAGTGATATTATGTACTTTAGACAATGAAATCCCTGATTGGATTTTTATGCTGAAGAACATTAATCAAAGATTGCTGAACTATTTTTTCCTCTTTTGGAAGAGAGACAGGAAAAATGGGGAGTCAAGAGCTGAGGACTACAGCCGCAATATGTTGGGGGCTCAAACTGCTTGGCAATCAGTGCTTCTTTATTGACATTTTCAACAGTGTCCCAACTTTAGGGGGTTGTATTTCAAAAACAGCAAATCACAGAACATTTATTCATCGTTTCATATTTGTTTGGACTCCTGCTCCCACGGTACCTGTAAAGAATGTGTATCCCTTTTTTGACCTCCTTGATGCAGCTTGCTTGTCACTTTCTCCATAGTTTAACTCCTTTCATCTAACCATCGACGGGATGATTGTGCAAAATCCCTCAATGTTAGATTTAGGGATCTTTACCAGGTATTTGGGTGGTAAATCACAGTGGTTTGCTTTCAGTCATAATTCAGTTAATTCCTTATAATTGTCTTGTCTATAGGTGCCGTTCTTTGGTCCACTGTTTGATGGAGCCATTGTGGACATGAAGATTTTGCCAACCATGGTCAGAGCCACAGCTATCAATGCCAGTCGAGCCCTTAAATCCCTCATTCCTTTGTACCAGAACTTGTATCCTTTTTCACTGCTGCTCAGAATTGACAAAAACATGATCAGAAGCCAAAGGTAGGTCACAAAATGCCTTTTTTGTTCCTTTTGGCCACATGCTAACACCTCACACTCAACTCTTTGAGAGTTAGTTTTAACAAGGGATCTCTTTCGGTTCTGAAATTCCAACTTGTAAAGTATCTTCTGGTTTTGGAAATCTATGTACATGTATGTGAGAGCGAGAATATGTTGGTAATCACCTGCTGGAGTGTTAAGAACAGTAAATCAATGTCAAGTGGAGTTTGGCTCTCAGAATATAAGTGCTGGTTTGATAGAGCTGTATTTAGTTGGCTCTGAAGTGCAATATATCAAGTGTGTGTTGGTCTTGTACAAAGTTAGGTGTGTGTGCGTGCGTGCGTGCGTGCGTGCATGCGTGTGTGTGTGTGTGCAAGAGAGAGGGAAACAGACAGATGTGTATACAGTCTGTCTGCTTGATCTGATGCGATGGTACTTTGGTTGGAACAAGCCCAGCGGTCAATACATATCGATGACTCTCCTCTCCAATGCTGTGTCTAAATGAGGGGCTGTGCTCTCTGGTCTGTCATACACACACTTACACACACACTCACACAGAAACAAAAATGGGAGCACACTTCCACATATTCTCATCCTCACAAACACAGAAGTTACACTCCTGAAGATATAAACTCCTCAGATGAACAGTGATGAAGGTGATGACATGCAGATTTATGTACAGTGATTAACTGGAAACACACAAACTCTGTCTCGAGTCAAACTTTTTCATCATTGAACATATTTCTTACCAGCACTCAAAGCAACTTGATTTCCTAATGATCCTGTTTTAATTCCTTTGAGCTCAACTATCACAACTTTTCTCCTTCCTCTTTATTTGTTTCTTGTAGTCAAATAAGTTTCAGTGAAGGAGGTCTATTATGCCCATATTTAAATAAGGACATGTAATGATAAGATTTTGGATTGTTTGTATTGAACCTCGCAAAGCTTCACAGCATAAGATAAATTGTAGCTTCTCTGAATGGGTGGCAAGTCTGATTCATGGCCCCCCTTTTCTTTTGTTCAGCACTTTTTTGATTAAGGATATTTGAAAAAGTTTCCAATGAGTATTATTGTGGTAAAAAGACAGCTGTTTTTTTTTACCCTGGGCAGAGGCTAAAAGGCACCAGAAAGAGTTTTCATGGGTGTCAGTGGGCAATAAATGAGTAATTTTAGCTGCACACTGTCTAAAGCTACCGTATACGTTATAAACAGAATAGAAAATGTCAGAGGTGGTGTCTTTTAAAGCTTTTCGTTCCACTCAACGTACCAGGCAGTGAGAATCCATCAAGCAATGCTTGTGTTTTTAATTGTTACTGTCCTTAGAAAACTGCTGCACCTTCACTGTCAAAATAGTTTGAACTTCTAACCATATTTATCATCTGTAATTTATTACCTTAAACTGTATTTGCATTTATTATGGCGTGTGCTGCTGACCTCTTGACCAGGTCACCACTGTAAGTGAGATTCTGTACTTTTCTGGTTAAATTAAAAAAAATCTAAAGGTGTCCCAGACTGACATAATAAGAGGTGAAAATGAGAGTTAAGGTGCTCTAATGTATGTCTAAATGACTGCCAGAAGCTATGCTATGCTGTGGAGTTAACCTTTATTAGTATTGATTTTTGCCAGCTGTAGTCTTGAGATAGAAATGCTTATCAGTTGAAATAACATAGGTCATTGCAATCTTTAGTCTCAACTCCCCTAACAATGCACCCACAAGTGTTACTGTGGAGGAATATTTGTACTCAGAGTCGAGAAGCAAAACAAGCTTTCTTTGGCTTTATTTATTTGATTGGACTTTGAATCAGTTCCACTTTTACTACAACCCCTACCACTGTCTGTGAGGACAGGTATGCTGACAGACATTTTGATATTTGATGATTAAGAGTTGAACAAAAAGTGAAACGTGTCACTAAATGCTGTCTGATCTCTGACTTGGGTGGGTAAACCCAGGCTGTCACATGGAGCTGTTCAAACTTACCTCCGAGCCTCGGTTGCTGGTTGGGGGTCCCTGCAGCTCACTTATGCAGATGAGTGATTACTCACAGGGGCAGTTGTGGTGTAGCATTTAAGTCACTGGTCTCTCCAACAGAGGGGCTTGATCCCAGGTCCTGCTGCCCACATGCTGAAGTGTCCTTGGCAATATACCTGACCCTAATCTGACCCCATGGGCTGCTTGTGACTGGAGGTGTGATTGAACTGGTGAAACCTGATGGTGCCTTATATAGCAGCCTCTGCTGCTGGTGTATGAATGAGATTGAGATGTACAATGTCAAAGCCGTTTGAGTGGTCAGATGAGGAGAGAGATTTCTTTATCAGCATAGTCTCATTCCCATGTACCATGTACAAAATTACCAGCACACTTCTCAACAAACTCAGCCTGCATTTTGTTCAATTTTGCAAACATATTAAAGCTGCTGTGAGGAAGTTCTGGTTTGTGTTGGTTCTGGCGCACCCTGAAGACTAAGTGGTCACTCTTATATCTTGTACTGCACATTTGAAAGTAAATAGTGTCGTAAGTAGTGTTTTCAGACAAAAATCGTACCCTGTTTCCTTTCAAGAGTGCTTTAGAGGCATCAGTAGTAGTTTTAGTCTGTTTTTCAACCAGTAAAAAACTTCTCACAGTGCCTTTAAATCAGCAGTTTGTTTTCAAAGTTACTGCTGAGTCATATGAGGATCATTTTTTTATTGTGATCACAAAGAGCATTTACAGAATCACAGAGCCCTCTTGTTTGTTTTTCAAGTCTCTGAAAAGTTCAAGTGCAAATTGAATTTTCCCAAAGTTAGTTTTGTGATTGCAGAAAGCGACAAACACAAATTTTCTTCATTGATTGTATTACTCAAGTTCACCGTTCTCTGTTAAGCTGAACAGAAGTTGTAAACCAAGATCATCCAAAATAAAATGTCTTATCTTTCGCTCCCTGTTCACAATTATTGTTCATTTTTAGCCGCTATTTTTGGTTTGGTTTTCAGCAATTAAACTTCTATGTGCTGCTGCTCTGGTTTCCACTCTGTAGCCTAACTTTACAGTGGAGAGTGGTTTGCTTGAAATCATAGGAACACTGGTTAACAGCTGGAGGAACCCTTTGAGAAAAAACTGCTTGTGCTTGGAAGTTCTTTGTAGCCTTGTTGACAGGTTCTCTGTCAAAAATAACTCTGAAGGTACTTTGAAACATTTTGTGCTCAAGGAAGTAATGGAGGAGCTGCAGTTTCTGAAGTAACAGTGAAATATGTAAAAAATCAAGTGTTTGTCCAAAATATGTGTGTGATAGGGCTGGGTGAGAAAACAAAAATTTACCGATACTAGAATTTACGACAGTTACCGACATCATTTTGCCTATATCAGTATATTTGGTTTCAAAAAAATAAAAGTTGATTTTGGATGTGTGTAGGTAGGCTATGGTCTCATGTCCCTTTGAGAGGCTGTCCTACGTCAGAGACGTGACTCCACCCCATCCAGTAACATCCTTAACAAAGAGGGAAAGACAGGTGAGGAGATGGAAGACGGTTCAAAGGTTCTAGCGGCTGAAGAAGACAAAGTTAATGTGGGAGGGGGTGAGCATTTATCGTTATCAAGGTGAACTGCTCAATATATCGTGATACTGATTTGAGGCCATATCGCCCAGCCATAGTGTGTAAGGTCATAGTAATCTGTGCATTTTTATCAGATTTAATCTCAGTGACTAAGTTATGCCATACCCTTTCCTTGTTTCCTCATTTCCTTTGTCTTTCTTTCCTTTTGACATGTATTTTACTCTATTTTCTTCTCCAATCCTCTGATCCAAACCTCTATCCATGTTATTTGTCCTAAACACACTTTCAATCCCATTTCCTCTCCAGTTACCTCTCTGTCTTTGCGTCCATGTCATTTGTGTGTGACTTCAGCAATCTTGAGTATGTGTACAGACATGTCAACATCTCCACAGCAGTGTTTCTTCATTTGTGATGCTCTGTGAGTCCATCTATATACTGTATGTGTCTTTGTGTCTGTGTGAAGATGCACACTTCCACAATGATACACGTGTGGTGCATGCTTGTCTGGAGGTGTTTGTGTGTGTCTGCCAGTGTCCTGGTGTGTATTGATTGGTGGTAGCAGCAGGTCGATGCCTCTGACAGGCTGAATTACAGTAATCAGTCATTATTGACTCCCCATCTCTGAGCTACACACACCTCTCTCCACTTCTGTCTCTCCTCTTTCCCTCCTCATACTCTGCCTTCTTTATCTCTCACTCTTCCTTTCTTTCCTTTTTTTTTTTGCGTCTGTCTCTCCTGTCCTGCATCTCTTTCTGAACATCTGTCCACGTCTCCTTGCTCTCCAGTTTTTCTTCAGATGGTTTGCATCACTCAGTCCTCCTCTTTTCAATCACTAATTCTGTCCCTGTATTTTCTCTCTTGTCTCTCTAATTCCTTTATCGGAGTGGGTCTGCTTCTGCTCCACGGTCTGTTTTTGCTCTTTTTTCAGATGTCTTTACTTATCAGCCTTCATTCAGTTTTTATACTTCTCAATTTTATCTATCGTCCCAGACCTAGAGAAGCCCTGACATCATGATATTATTACATCTTAAAGAAATGGTTGTAGCAGTACATCTCTAAAAGTTGATTAATGTTAAGAACAACATGAGGAGGCAAGATGAAACACTACAATAAATACACATGGACAAAATACTGTTATCTCTTTTTTTTTTTTTTTTTTTTTGAGTTTCAGAGACCTGTGACCAAAAGTCAGAAAACTTTACAAAAGAAACTGAAATTTAGTACAAATAACCATGAAGAGCATTGCTCTTTGTCAAATTAATTAGCTGCACATATATTTTCAATTAATTGAGAAAGTTTTCATGGTCAGTAATTTGCTGATGGTATGCAAACCTTTAACTATAACGATGCATTTAAAAGGTAATGATGTACAAAAAAATGAGAAATGACTATAATGAAAATACATTTCAGTAATGACTTGTGTTTAACAAGTTAAGATAGGTTAATTGTGTGGATGGTAGATGACCGTGACCAACTTGACAGGTAGTGTCAATATTATTCAATAGGATTCTAATACAAAATACTAAATTTGACACTTGGAGTAGATCTTATGCAGACTTCAAAAGTCTGAGATGGAAGAATTTAGACTGCAAGTCATGCTGTAAGAATATAAACTGAATTAAAGTTTTAATGGTAAGGTTAGTGAGTGCCATTTTATGTGCCTATTATACAAGGAATTTGCAATTTAAACTCCTGATGTTCTGCAAAAACAAACAAGACCATATGTAACAACAGTGACCATTTTAATACTGTTTTATTTTTTGCAAGGGGGTTGATGTTGGCCTAGATGATTGACAGCTTGTGTGAAAAAAAAAATCTAATTTTCAGCTGCAAATATTCTAAAAGTGTGACAATACTGACGAGATGTTTGGTCAAAATACACAATGTACACATGTTAAGGACAAGATCAGCAAAGTGATAAGATTAAACATCACACAAGGGGCGCCAAAAATCAACACAAATCACTAATGTTCCACTGTTGCTGTAACTGCTTTTACGAATCACTTCAGATTTTGCTCCATACAAACTTATAAAAAAAAAGGCCTGCTCCACAAGCATTGTGGTGTCAGTATCTTCATACAGAGGCAAAAGAGAGAAAAGACCATCATGTAAAAAGGCTGGCAGGGCTAAGTGTGTCAGCGTGTGTGTGTATTAACTGGCATTCTCTCCTCTTTCTTTTCCTGTCCCCCTCTCTTTCAGTCTCCCTGCCTCCCTTTCTCTCTGTCTCTCTGTCTCCTGGCCCTCGGGGCAGTCCATCTGCCTTCTCTCTCTCTCTGATCTTTCATTCACCATGACTAGAGCCTTCCAACATCACACACAAAAACACTCAGTGCCAGGCTGTTGGGGCAGCTGTGTGTAAGCACAGCTCTATCTCACATATCAGCTCATTGCAGCAAGAAAAGCAATCCAAGACTCCCCAGCACACAGGCACGCACACACACACAAACACACACACACTCTGTCCTCTTTTCACATTGCCTTTTCTACACATGTCACAACAAAGTGAAGCACACTCCCATTATTATAAAAAACTTTTGCAATGACAGATGGATCAATGGTAGATCAAACCCTCTGAGAGTAACTACATTTTAGGTACGGGGCAGACCGCTGGTATATGTGTTTTTTTTTTAGCAGAGCTCTGAGCTCATGAACCTGATGCTGCATTTTAGTCATACCAGAAAAATAGCAAAATCTAAATTTGTATCAGATGAAGAGGCTTCTAAAAACAAATTTAAAACTGAAACTCTCCAGTGTTGTTGCTGACATAAACTCAGGATGAATCATTTTGTTTCTTGTAAGAATGAAAAATTTTAGCTGTAAAATCATTTCCTCGCTCTTCAGCTTCTTTGTATCCCATGACAAGACTATCAGTTAAACAAGTGGGCTACATGTACTGTAAAGCTACTTTAAGAACTAAAACCTGAAAATAACTGGAACCTGGAGTTGTTAGAGATTTGTAACCTTGTCAGGCATTTCTGAATAGATTAGCATCTCAGTGGGAGGAGATGTAACAGCAGCTGTATCTTCTGCAGGCTTTAACGGTGTAATCTAAGAAAATATCTTATCTCGCTGACTTTTCACAGTCAGATGTATGACTGAGTGTGAATATTTATGAGGAAATTGTAAAACAAGGCTGTTTCTTCAGCTGCTTGGCTGACACCAACCCCCCTTTCTGGTTTTAGGCAATAAAGGTTACGATATAAAAATCATCAGTCTTGTTTGCTTTTTGATACCATAAAAAAGTATATTGTAAGTTTCAGCCTATTTCATAGATGTCAAAAAACTCCTCACTGGAGCTTTAACCAAATTTAAAGTTATTAAACCTTGAATTGTTTTAAATGATAAGCAAAATTTGAAGCAGCGTGACGCTGTCTTTGCCTTTACCATCTGTGCAGTACACCACCTGTATGTTATCCAACACCAAGACACACAGTGCATTATGTAGGCTATACATCTATATCACAAAACACTCAGAACTCGCAGGAAAACGTTTAATTTATATGTAGATTACTGTCATCCTCAGTGTGTGCAGCTCAATAGCACTTTGGATTCACTCAATGTTGGTAACGCAGTTTATTAAGCCTGTGGTCTGCAACAGAGTACTTGATCTGTGCATCATAAACACTGTCAGTATATGTCTGTATACAAGTCACAGACACTTACTGACAGTGTTTTTATACTGACAGTCCTGTCCAGAATTTAAAGTTTCTCATGAAGTGTGTAAACAACTTTTTATGTTCATTATTTCTAAACAAAAGCCCTGGGGTATATAAGGGTTGTCTCTTGAAACTGTTGTCTAATGTTTGAATGGAAGTTTACCACTTGATGCTGCATTGAGTCAGTTTTCTTCCACTGTGACTATAAATATTCTTGAAAACATGTTTCATGAGAGGATTTTTTAAGCTGTCAATATTAAATCACAGTCTAATGTCCTCAAGTACTTTCAGCAGAACCACTGTGAAGTGGACAACCACTGTCTGAGATTTAACCAGCCAGATCTGCTGCAGCCGCTCTTGTATATTATCATGCAACACTGGCTGTGTGAGAGTTTGAGAAGTGTTTGAATGTGATGATAGGTGTGTGTGTGTGTGTGTGTGTGTGTGTGTGTGTGTGTGTGTGTCTGTCTGTCTGTGTGTGTGTGTGTGTGTGTGTGTGTGTGTGTGTGTGTGTGTGTGTGTGTGTGTGTGTGTGTGTGTGTGTGTGTGTGTGTGTGTGTGTGTGTAAAACAGCAAACTGTAACCATCCTCCATCTGCTCTTGGGTGATTGTTGTTCAGGGGAACAATGCTGGAGCGACGTTAAGCCATAGTACACACACACACACGCATACACAAGCTCCAGCAAGTGTGTGTGTGTGCATGAATTTTCAAATGTATACCATCACTGCGTTTACCCTCATGCACATCGTGGCGTTTATGTTGTGTGTGTCTGTGTGTATATATTTCACTCAGGATTAGAGCTATTCCATGAGTGTGTGTTTGCATGTGTGTTTGTGCGTGTGGGGTGGGGGGATATCCCCTCTAGTAGTTGATTGGCAGAGATAGCTGTACTGAGGCTGGGGTCAGCATATGGCTCACTGCGATAGCGATGCTGTGTTTGCGTGTGTTTTCTGTGCGTGTGTGTGTGTGTGTGTGTGTGTGTGTGTGTGTGTGTAGCTGCCTTTTCCTTGCTTTCACACTCTGTTCCCAGTGAAATGATGGCAGCTCTGGGCATGTAGCGCTATTATCCCCCCATATCCACACACACACACACACACACACTCAGACACACACACACACACTCGTCCTCACCAAGAGCAGCCAAACGCCTAGCGGCCTGCCTGGCTCCTCTCTGCCAGCTCCCACAATAGAGCCTATTGTCCCGGTGAGGCCACAATCTGCTGTGTGTGACAAGGAGTGTGTGTTCCTCACCACGGTAGAAAAGGTGAGGGCAGAACCTTACAAATTGAAGACATTTTGTTATTGCTGATGTTGAAATGGGGTCATGTTATCCTTAACCTCTCAGGAGCTCCAATACCTCCATCGCTTTCGAAAGAGGACTTTGTTTGACATGAAAGAAAATGACACCGCTACCTGCCTGCAGGTTGCATCCTCCTCTGTTGGTTAAAAATTTGTATCAACATCTTAGAGAAAAATATTTAACAACTACATATACAAATGCACTTAAATCTTATGTGTGGTGTTTTAAAGAAGAATATTTTTAAGTTTCTAAAATTCGCGAGACATAAATTAGACAATTAGAGTGAGAAAGAAAGACTCTAAATATCAAGAAAAAAAAACATTTTAACCCACCACCTACCATTCTTTATTACGAACTCGAGTGTCTTCATGCCACATGTTGATGCCAAAGACAGATTTAGGGTGAGGTTCAGGATCTAAAGGGATATAAATCTAAGCGAATTTGTGCAGAGGGGGAGGTGACTGTGGTTAATTGTTTCCCATCGGGTAGATAGAGGAAATGAAAAGAAAAGAGGAAGGAGGAGGAGGAGGGGTCATGGCTAATCTCTTTCACTCCTCCTTGGGGAAATGCTTGTGTGAGTGTTGATGTGTGTGGGATACTTCCCGAGGCTACTTCAGATGCTCATTTTAGCCCTACGATTCTTAACACTTCTTTAAATGGATTATTTAGATGTTTCTGTCAGTTATTTTCTACTATAGCTGTCAAACGATGAATTTTTTGATAGCGTCATATTATAATTTTAATCTTATGTTTAATATCATCTGTAATGTCCCATAACTTTTCCCTTCAGAGTAGTTTTTGAGTCCGTATTAATGGTGTTAAGCACTTTTTTACCAGCATTTAAATCTGGGGATCAAATGGATGTCATAAAATTAACTTCTATGGTCTCAATTTTATACTCATTTTCAAAATAAATGCACTAAATTTGCTATTGTTATCTTAAATTATTATTTTATTTCTGAGTTACCCCATCACAGTGGCACTGATGTCAATAACTTGTTTCTAAGTCTTAAAACACACGAGAGAAAGGTTGAGATCATAATCAGAAATTTATGACCATAATGTTACTTTCTTCTTGCATGGCTCTCAGGGCTTCCTAGATGCTTTTCAAGTTCTGATGGTGCATTTCGCCCTTGCTGGACAGCTGGAGAAAGATGGGGAAGTGAGGAGATTATAAAGAATGGCCAAGAGTCAGAGCAGGAGCTGCGGGGTTGAGGACTGAAGCCGCTGTACATAGGGCTCAGGCTTGCATCTGCTGAGCTTAACCTGCTCCCCGGGGCGTCCTTAATTTTAAACTTTACCATCACAGATATATCAGAGAGGTCATAGTTGAGTCAGAGGCTTGAATATCCATACGTATGGAGGAGATCACTGTCGCAGATTTAACTCCTTTTCTATTGTGTGTTTTTGTCCAATTTTGGAAATGTGTTGCTCTTGTAATGACTAAGTGTGTCTCTGTGTGTGCACACGAATGCGCCTTGTCGCAGTGAGCTGTGCAGACACATGAGTTGTAGCGATCAGCGGCTTGATCACATCTTGTTGGAGCAGACCCCCCTCTGACTGGTAAACAAGCTAATCTTTGATGGGTGTGTGAGTGTTTGTGTGTCCGGGGGTGTTAATGTGAGAATGCACTTTGTTGCGAGGTGTGTTGAATGAGAGTATTTTCTTGTGACGAGGTGTTTAAAATTCAGGGTGGGCTTTCACTGACAGCGGAGACCACAACACAGAGCAGCATTGCAAACTGAGAGTCAGACACAGCAAATTAGGACAACAGTGTTCATAACCTGGAGATGAGGGTTCATATCAATAATTAATGATTGATTTTTCACCAGTAATAAATTATTAGATAATCGAAAAAAATGACTCCTTTTTTTCCTGATTTAGTTTAGCAGGAGTCAGGTTGTCAACATTTGTCCTCCTGCAGTCAGACTTCTTTTTCTGGTACGAGATCATCTCAGATTGTAAGGACTACCTGGTATCAGTAGGCTGAGAAATCTTTCAGTTGGCTCTGGATATAGATTAAAACAGTGAATATAAATGCAACACAGACTGTAATATTCTTTTTTTTTAAAATAAGTTATCTGAATACATTTCTCACATTTGCAATGGATGCGTTAGAGCTGAAAATATGTTCTCACACTTATGCTCGCACCTCTGGCCTGAAATTTGTCAATCCTCGGTTGCTTTTTCAAAGGTACAGTCTGGTAATCTTTAGCAATACCTAGCAGTCAGATTCTAGATTAAAAAGTTCACTCTCTCATTCATGCTTTTAAAGAAGATAGTCACGGGACAAGAGGCTCCAGTGATGCAGGATTAGAGCGATTCTTCATTTGTCCAGTTCCTACAATCAATAAAGATCATGTTACACCCAACAATGAGCAGTTGATACTATTGTAGAAACATGGCTGCTTTAGCCTCTGTGGATGGAGACCCTCTCTCATGTAGATTTCAAAGGCTCACTCCAAATTAACAAAAACAAAATAATGCATATATTCACGTGATTATACTTTTTTTTTTTTTTAACACATCTACTGTTATTATATTCCAAGGCCAAATTCTGCACATTGTACCTCTTAAAACAAGAGCTCCTCTTTCCCATCCGATGCAAACAATGGAGTAGAAAAGAAATACTTTCTGGCCATGACAATTGTGAAGCGAACATATAAATATATAATTTATTACAAGACCACAGATCTCTGGTGTTTTCTAATTCTTTTTTAATTTTTTTGATGTACAGAGAGAAAGTACAATAAATTAAAGAATCCCTTCTACGTTCTTCAACCTTACATTTAAAGTTCCCCAAAAGCCTAGAGGTGAAGGGAATGTTTTTTTTTAATGCTGTCTTTCAGATCATGTTGCATCTCGATGAATCTAGATGAATACATGCATAAGGGGTGAAAAATACTTGATGGTTGTATAGCCTGCAGTAAAGAGCCGGATCTGTCTCCATAATCAGAGAATTATTACCCCGGTCTCTGCCACATTCATGCAAGACCCCTGTTATGTGTGTGTCCTTTAAATAAAGCACTGTAGCTTTAGGGCTCTCCAGAGGTTTCATGGAGGAGGGTGTTTGTGTGTGTGTGTGTGTGTGTGTGTGTGTGTGTGTGTGTGTGTGTGTGTGTACACGTCAAAGAGTGAAATACAGGGGTGACAAGGGGCCAATTAATGTATCACGCCTGTTTTCCTCCACGGTCTGTGTTTCTGCATTAGGTTAAAGAGCAGATGAATAGGAATAAACACAATTGTAAAAATGTTTGTGTGTGTATGTGTGCGGTTCCCATGCATGTCGGTCCTTAGCAATAAGAAGTGCATTAGACTCACCTATCTCTGTCCCCATCTTCAGCTTACATGGACACACACACACACACACACTTAATGAAATCACAAAGCCCCCATATCATTGCTATCACAGAAAGATATAAACCCATTAGCTTGTTCCTTTGGGCACAAACACACACACATAAACACACACGCACAAGCACAGGTTTATCATTACACGCTGTAAAGCTTTTCCAATTGTATTATCCCTCTGATGTCCGTCTCTCTGTTGTCTGTTCCAATGCCCGGGGTGCAGGGGACAGATATGGTGGGTGTGGGTGAGTGTTTTTGTGTGTGAGAGATGCGGAGTAAGATATGCTGTGATTGTGTGGGCGTGTGTGTGTGTGTGTGTTGTCTGTAAAAAAGCTTTCGAAAATTGACAGAAGTCGTGTTTTCAGTTTTTCTACTGTACTGTGAGAAACTTCTATTTTATCTCAATCGGGACATCCCGATGGACAGAGAGGAACGTCTTGTGTCTTTGTTAATTAAACCTGTAAACATGGCGGTAATATTCAGGGACCGGAGTCAAACCCTCAGCAGTCTTTTGAAGGTTGAACACAAAACCCATTCAGTCCTTTTTCTGTAGGAGAACAGGCTGTTTTGGTGGAGTTAGTGGTTACAGACATTCAAAACAACAACAAAAAATAGGGATTGGTATTTTTGCTGGTTGTCATGTTTGTGTTTGATTGTCATTGTTGTCATTTTCTTGGAGGTACAGTGCCCAGCATAAGTCAGTACACACCCTATTAAAAATAATGCATTACTCAATATCTAGATGAGCAAAAGTACAATTTCAAAAGTTTTGACAAAGCTGAGTTTAACGTAACATTTTATTTACCATAAGATGAAAATAAGAGTGATTTGGTAACTAAAATTTAGTTCTGCTCCTAAAACTTTGATTGGGGTGTACTCATTTTTGCTTCCTTGTTTTAAATTGAAAAAACACCTTTTTGTATGCACCTAAAAAAATCTGTTTTTTTACATTTGGGGGAGTATTTCGTTGCATAGTCTGACAAACAAAATGTTGATTTTAAAGGAAACTAAAGGTTTTCCTGACAACTCTAAAGGGGTGTACTCATTTGTGCTGAGCACTGTATATCAATAACAGTCTGTTCCATCACTAGCTCAAAACTCTTCACATGAACTGTAGATATGATATTGTTTTGTGCTTCCCGTAAATTAACGTTAACGTCGCTCTCAAAAGTAGTTTGAAATCTACGTGTGAATCTGGAATACAGTGGAAATGTTTTTTCTGTTTTGTGTTTGAGTGAAAAAAGAGTTCAATTCCTCTTATTCTTGGCATGCAAAAGGAAATATATCAAGCCCTCTCTCTTTTAATGTGGATGGTTTAAGTTAATCACTCATGAAGGTCAGATATCCTGAGATCATTAAAAAAAAAAAAGTATTTAAAACACAAAAATTTCAAACCTTTGAAAAATACGGTCATTTAGACGCCCAGTACTTGGGCTGCTTCACCACAAATCATCTCTGAAGCGCAGCATGTTTTAGAGCCAGTCAGTCTTTGGCACTGCTGTGCTTTGTGACTGAAGTCCCTTTGGTGACGGCCTTCATCATGTCTGCATTTTTTAATCAGTGTTTCTCATCTTCTTCACAACAAATATCTCCATAGAGTTCAGCACAGTAATGTCATGGTCAGCAAACCAAAAGGTCGACATTTGGCACCGTGGGCAGGTGCTAAGTCCTGCTTCTCTCTGGATAAGAAGTGGTTTTTATTTTGGGAATGTAACAGCAAGGAAAAAAACTTTGAAATCAAAACCCTGAAGTTTTTCACCAACTAAAATGAGATTTTCTTCTTGTCGAGCGTGATGAGTATTTCCTCAGTTCAGATGAAATAAAGAGTTTGTTTGTTCTCTGTAAGACCACAGAACATCATTCTTCAGATTTTTCTGAGAAAATTATAAAAAAGGAGCAAGTGAACACTGCCCAGAGATCAGTCCAACCACACCAGTCAAGGTGCGCAGTTTACTCTTTTATTGATTTAGTATTTTTATTATTTAAAACAGATCCACTGAGCATGTAAACATGGAGGCCACAGGCAGAATTTTACTTTGTCTAACTTTATACTTTTTATCTTTACAGTCCTTGAGGTCGGCATGTCCACCTTCTCTTCTACACATGGTGTGAAACACGGACATAACAGCTTTCTAAAAGAAGCCAGCACTTCTTACTCAGACCAAGAGGGTCCAGGGGATTTACAGGATGACTGTTCCCACTGGTCCAGGAACATTACTTTAGTTTGGAGAATAACAGTAAAGATGCATTTAAAAGTTAGCACACAAAAAAAAAAAAACATTGAAGTTTTAGCTGCATCGTATTCCAGCTAACTTCAGTGGCCTCACCAGGGCGGCTGGAACTTTCTATCCCTTCTGACCTTATACTCTCTACCAGAGGTTTTGAAATCATCCTGGCTTGAAATAAAACCTGAGCTGTATTCCTTTACTGGGTGTACTCTCTGCTTGTAGTGAGAATCTCTTAATTGATGTTGAAAATTGAAGATTCCTGCAGCAGTTTTTACTGGATTAGCAGAAGAGATGGGGGAATGGCAAGAGGAGTTGTTCTAATAATCATTGTACTCTCCAGAGCCACTTTGCTTTAAACCAACATCATATTAGTCGACTAAGCACAGAGAGACATCTGCTGACTGCTTCTTTTAAAACAATAGAGGTACAAAGATTTCAGGTGAGCCTCAGAAACATATCATGGTCACCAGAGGAGTATCAGATGTTGGATATTTTGCAAGTCATATTATCAGCATGGTTGAACACTCTCAGTAAACAGTATATTTGTGAAGAGCTTCATAATATCAGCTACAAAGTGTATAATTTATTAACATCATGTCCTACGTTCTAGTTTTACTCCCCACACACACGCACACGTGTGACCCAGCGGTGGGCCCAGCTTCTAATGTGCTAACAAGCTCCCTCTCTCCTCCCCTCATCTCCTCTCCTCCCTCAGCCCCCATCACTCTTAAAGTGATCACAGGAGTCAGAACACGGCCACAATGAACTGCGCGGCAGGAGAGAGAGGGAGAGAAAGGGGATGAAATGGAGAGAGAGAAAGGGCTAGAGAAGGCACGAACACTTCACTCTGTCCTCTCTTTTCAGCCATGCACAAGAAAATGAGTTTCTGACTCCACACAAAAGAGCCATTTTATCCGCCCCCTCTCCTCTATCTCTCCCCTGTCTCCCTCTGCTTTCTCTTTTTTTTCCCCTACACATCAGCCTTTATCCCTCTTTCTCCCTTATAATTTTCTCTCTCCTTTCCTTTTCTTTCTGTATGAGAGAGATATTTTGTGCTAATGACTTAACAAGAGAAGCCATCTGAAATTCAATTACAGTAGATTTCGTACTGACGACTGCCGTTTGTCAGAGGGAGGGATGGATGGAGTTTATTTTCTATGACCTCTCACTGGTTTCTACTTTTTGACAGGAGTGCTAACTCATGCAGAGGCTTTACAGAATACAAATACACCAAATAGGATTAAAATAAAGAAACTAACCAAAAGAACAACATGAAATACTAAAGGTCATAATCTGAAGGTCCAGAACGGCTGTGAAATGTCAACTAGTATCTCCAAGGTTCAACATGAATCTGTCATTTCAAATTCAAAAGACACTCTGTAACTACAAAAATTAGAATAGAGCATACAGGAAAAAGTTTAAAAGAGGGGAAAAAATACAGACATAGTCAAACCTTATTATTTGTGAGCCATGCTTCTTTTTCCATTTAGTTCTGGCCTGTGCATTTCTCCTCTTGTAAGACCAGTGGTGTTTGTTTTTTGTGCACAGGTGCTAAACTTAGCTTCCTGGTACTTCCAGTGAAGTAGCTGTTTCTTCTTAACCCTTACACTTATCATTTCAGTTGCGGTGTGTTTTACTGAATATATTTTATTACCACTTGTATTGTCACCATGTATCAATGAGCGAATCCTGTATATCTGACATCTGTCTCGATTTATGCTTTATGTTTACTGTCATTGCCATGGTTGCATTTGTTGTGCTTCCTGCTTTGGTTAGCTCTCTAACCAGTTGGGTATTGAGTTGTTCCACATGACGATGGACAGCATGCACGGTCGGCCGTCCTCGGGGATCCTCTAACACATATGGATTTCAGGTCATAAATATCAAACATGTTTAAAATCTATGATTCCAAGTTGGGCTTCTCTGATTTTCCTCTGCATTAATCGGAGGAAAGAAAATCAACTTCCTTACAACAGACTGATAGTCGGGCCTTTGCTGACTTTAGTCTGATGGGGGGAACAGCCCCAAAATTTACATGATTAATCTGTAGTGTGTGCTTCACTTAAGCATGTTTAAATTTAACCCCTTGTATAAGGAATTGTTTTGTCTTTGTTGACTTTGAATGAGCCTTTAATAGTTATGCTGAAAACAGGTGAGCTTTTACAGAGGCCACTATCTCGCACAACTGTGACAATGGAAGCTCATACTTATTATCACAGGAGCTTCTTGTCCTCCAAGGCTACTGTACCTTAATAACAGAATGGGTAAGCAAGGGAGTGTTGTATTCAACCAAGAGAAGTCACTAAATATTTCCACAAATCAAACCTGTGACTGGACCTTAAAAAGTTCTCATGCGACAAAAAATGCAGGTACTACATTTTTACAGTGACATAGATGCTACTATGTCACATATGACAAGACCTGCTCACCCTGCTATTTTACCTACTCACTACACTTTCAAGCAGATTATTGTGAATCACTATATTTAATGTTTCAAACTTCAGCCTGACTAGAAGTATAATTTGAAAGACTGATTAAAACTCTGTGAAGTGGCTGTGAAGTAATCCAACCATAAATCAGGATGTACTCATCGTGTATGAGTTCTGTATCAAGAGTCCCACCACCGCTCTCCTCATGTAGCCTCTACCTAGTGGGGAGCCAGGTGTTTGTGACAGACTGACATCAGGCTACTGGCAGAAACCCCCGCTGAGGAGAATAAAGAGTGAGGGCAACATAAAGGAGGCAGGCAAAGGAAAAGTGAAGGAAAGAAAAGTGATGGTCCTGTCATTTATCTCAGTGGTGGCACCATTACTGTGTATTTATTTCTCTTTCTTCTCCTTGTTCTTTCTGTCCGCTCTCCTGGCCTCTATGTACTTTTTCTGTTCTTTAGGTGAAACCCTCTCACCTCCTCAGAATTGATGGTACAGAGTCCTAAATTATGGCGATACTCTGATGTTCTGTTCTAGCTGTTGCTTCATGCTCCAGCAAAACATTCAGATTTATTTAAAAAGAAAACTGTATTTTTCTCTAGAATAGTCCAAGGGCCTTCTTCCATTAAATCTTACGCATCTCTCCCTCTCACACAAACACCTTGCTTTAGCACAGTGGGGATGTGCGATACAGGGGAGAGGGAAGCAGGAAAAGGCAAACAGTGAGTTCACATAGAGACTTGGTGTGAGACATGCAGGCTTGACACTCGGTGTGTTACTGCTACTCTCTCCGGGAGATGAGCACACACCACATCATGTTGTTACTTAAATATCCCTCATTCACCCGGCTCACCCACTGTCCTTGCCTCTCACCTCATCTGTGACTCACAGAAGGAATCTCACTCTTCTTCCTCTTCACCCTTGCTATTTCCACCTTTGTTTTTTTTTTTCTTTACAAGTTGCCTTTCTCCCTCGGCATCTCACCTCTTCTTTGCACTTTTAACCTCCATCCCTCCTCTCTGCCACCTTCCTTTTCCCTCATTTCCTTTTTATCAGCATGGTTCAAGGGAAGGTTTGAGTAGTGTTGAAGAAACCATTTTCTTCCTCTTTTTAGACATTTAAAGGGAGTTTTTACCTGCTGATGAAAAAACTGACACAAGTACTGATGTCTTCTTTGTAATTATGGAACCATGGAGCATGCAAAGAATGTTTATGCCAATTTAGGTCCAACAGAGATGTAAACATGATAGAGTGATTCGATCCCAGCGACATCGTCAGGGTACGGTAGTTTGACTTTGAGAAACTCAACTTAGTGGTATTTCAGTGGGACTAATATGTTTACATGTATTTTAAAAGTCCACTTTTAGTCAGATTAATGCAATAAATCAAATAACATAAATCATATAATTTGCTGACCCTACGATGACAAGTCTTTAGAGCCATATGTGAGGTTGAAAGACACATTTTCCAAAATCAGAACACAGCTGACAGTATCAATCAGACACTTATGAGTGAAACACCATTTTGAAAATCACATACACAACGAGAAACAAGAAATGTTTGTACCAAAGACAAGGATGTATCTACTTCCAGGGTTTGTTTTGCATGTGCTAAGCATGAATGGAATAGCCCTATGAATCAGAAAAGCGGAAAACCATTGGAGTGGAGTAAGGAGTAGAAGGCCTGGCTCACCCAATCTGACAAATCTGGAAGATTCAGCGTTGATAGGCTGTATTTGTCTTTTAGTCTTTTGTTAAAGCTACAGCAAGGAGTCTTTAGCTGGTTATGAGACAGAATAAAATCAACACTTCTGTTTTTTTGTTGTTTGTTTTATGATGTCGGAGCTGGAAATGACGTTACACCTGAGTTGATGGTGTTCCAGTAAACAAGTCGAAAAACCAAGATGGACACCTACTGTTAGCAGTTGTTAGCTGTTGCTAACAATTGTCAGCTGTTGTTAGCCGTTGTTAGCTATACCAGTTGTAAACAACGCATAACACAGTATTTTACTCTAACAAACACAGTAGCACCATGTTCCGAGTTAGATATTGGGCAGTACAACATATACCACTTATTTAATTTCACCAAAACAAAACAGAAGTGTTAATAAATAATACATTAAGAGAGCTTTCACTGTCACTCTTTACTGTCTACACTGCGCTGCCATCTTGGATCATGACGTTGTCAAGTCTGGGTTGGTGAAGTTCGTCCGAAAAGTCCAAGTCGGAAATCCGACTTCAGGGGGGCGTTCCAGATGAATTTCTGACTCACAGCTTGGATATCCCGACTCCCGAGTACAAATGGAATGCAGCACAAGACCATCAGCACATAGATTCATTATTTCCATATTGTTATTTTTGAACCTGAAGCCACTGGTGGTGGGTAAATGCCAGTGCACTTGTCATGTTTAGCTTTACGCCCCAGAAACAACCTCTGAGCAGAGATTGTCAGTGGGTCAGATAGGTTAGAATAAAGAACAGTGACAATTTTTAAGCAGCACTAACTATGTGTAAGACAAAATTAACGCAAGCTGCAAGTTCTTCGCAGGAGCTTTAACCCAATGCTAATAACATTATTAAGGAATTTGGCTCTTTATCCCTTCTCTCTCCCCCACCACACACACACACACACACCTCCTTGAGTCTGCCAGCGCTGTCTGTCCCTCCACTTTAAAGGAGCCATATTGTTGTTATTATCATTGTCTGTAACTGGATCAGTTACCATTAGACCTGAATCTTTCTCCTTCTGAGGCCCATAGACCAGCTCTCTAACCCAATAGAAAACCCATGGGTGCCATTACAGATGGCTGACCCATTCACAACACACACACACACACACACTTGTACACGCAGACACAAAATGAGGCACAAACACAGATTTCATTCTGAAGATTCATTGGCCTAATCCCATCACACACTGAAAACAGGGACCCATGCACTTACATACACACATTATCCCTGTCCTCCACCAATCTTTTCAAACACAGACACACACAGCCGCATTGTGCTCTCATTGAAAATCCTGTGTTATTGGAGCTCACTGAGCAAATGGTATTACTATTGGGAGATGATGGGAGTGAGTTGTGTGTCAGAGAGACTGTAACGGCTGCATATGACTGTCATTATGGGTGGATGTATGAGTGGGACTAAGGAAGAGAGGGTAAATGTCATTCTATCAATGAAGTTATCTCTAATAGATGGACGGTTGAAGTCCTGGTTTCCATTTACTCTCCTCTCAGCTGAATCGTTTGCCTTGCAGTGAATTCATTGCTGAAGGCTCTAATAGCTCATGATAAAAGGGCTGTGGGTTCTTTTTTTTTTTTTTCAGGAGGAAAACTCGCTACCCAGAGTTAACTAGCCTGGCTTGGTCACAAATGGCCTTTTGAATACAGAAAATGCTGGGGGGGGTCTTATTTTATGATGTTTTATAATTACCCTCTCAAGTTTGATTACCTTTCATTCCTTTTATCTGCATTATTTCAGCTCTGTTTTGTAAGGTTATGTTCTTTCATTCCCCCCTCTGCTCTTGTAATATTGTTTACTTGTGAGATACATTTCCCATAATGCTATCTGTTACTACCTCCCTGCATTTTAAAATTGGATGACTTTGTGTGTCTATTATAGAATGATCTGGAGGACAGTTTAGAGAAAGTCCAAAGTTTATTGCTGCACTTTCTTCCGATTTCATCTTCCTTCAACCGTTTTGACTTCTTATTTTTTGTTCCTCCCTGTGTCTTCTTTTTGGTTTAAACCTTGACCTTTGACCTCAGTTATGAAGAGCGAGCCCGATACTTGGAAACTATCGTGCAGCACCACCAGGAGCCGACCACATTCGAGGATTACGCTGCCCGTGTCTACAGTCCTGCTCCCTGCACACACCTGCCCTCTGACACAGGTAAAACACAACCTTTTCAGCAGCTCACATTCTGAGTTAGTTTAGTATTTAAAGAGTTAAATTTCACTGATCCTTCTTTGCTTTCAGATTATCTCTGAGGGATTATTCAGCAATTTATTAACTATTTACATGTCTGGCATACACAAAGGAGTTACTCTCAAACTTTTTACCCTCACTTAAATCTGTTTAATCCTGATCTTGTAATTTGTAGTCAAAGATAGTGTTTGTGTTTTTCAGTCCGTTATATACAATAGTGTATATAATGATAAAGTATCTCTGTGTGACATCTAGGTCTGTGATAGTAACATATCAGTGTATCAATGTGGTAATTTAACCCTCAAGTGTGATTGGAGATGTCTGGATAAGTCAAATGTTTAACTGTATCTGTTTTGTTTTCATGGCAACTGCTCCTTATCTCACAAGCTACTGTGTCAAAAATGTCAATATTTACTCAATAATAATAATAATCATCTTGCTTTGAGGCTGAATAACACACAACCTGAGATGCAGTTATTTTACCACAACGGTCTTTTACTGTAAGTTAAATTGTTGAAAGCAGAAGTCACATAGTGCTTCTTGATTCAGCGTTTTTAGGTTGTCTGTGTGTTTTCCAGCCTCAAATGTCATTTCAGAGCACAAGTTGAGAGTTTGGAAGATAAAAGGACCATCAAACCTTTCCGGACCTGTGATTTTTTAGTACCTTAACATCCAAATTTGACTAATTTATGAGTCATTATATGCATATCAAGTCCAAAATTCAAAGGATGTTTTCCGCAGAAATCTGGACTAATAACGCTGTGCTCTGAAATACACTTTGCTTAATTGTTACTGCAACCCTCCCAACAGGTCCCCCTCCCTTAACAGCCCAATGATCAAACATTCTTCTCTCTTTCTGTTGTTTTTTTCTTCTAAATTCACCCACTCGTTTTTTTTTTTTATTGTTTTCTGATTTTTTTTCTTTTGGTCCTTCTTTTCTTTTTGTCCCCTTCCTCCCCCTCCTTTAGATCGTAATGTCTCACTTGCCTATAGCTAAAAAAAAAGGTAAGCCTGGTCACATGATGACACACCCCTTCTGATTGGCTCTTCCTACTGACATTTCAGCCTAACCTTGGCTCCCCTCTGACTCCTTTGGTACAGTGCGTTTTCTCCTCTGTGTTCTTTCACAATTCAAACAGGTCTGCATGTGTTGATAATTACATGATGGAGGAAGTGTTATTTTCTGTTCATCTCTGAGTGCATTGGGGTATGACTCACTTCAGATGGCTAATTGAACCTGAAGTAACCGTGGACAGTACAAAATATGGACTTCGCACATTTTTTTTTTAAATTTTTTTTGTTAGTTTTTTATTTGTAGTGTTTCTTTAAAAAACACAAGAAATCCCAGTAATAGTGGATGTTGTACTAATAATGCTCAGCGCTACCTTTGGGTCGACTTAGACATGAGCAGTGAGTTTGAGCTACAACATGCTCACTAGTTGGTCTTTTTGTTGTGGAGCTTCATGGAGGTTCCTCTGCATTTGGAGCCAGTTTCAAGAAACTACAGTTTAAATTTGAACTTGAGTATTGGCTTTATTTTTCAAGATTAGCAGTTGCTGTTTGGCTGCTCTAATAATTTTCATCATTTTTTCCCAACGGGAAATCTTGAGGCACTCTCTGTTTTTCTTCAGTCCCCCCTGTCTTTTATTGACCACCTTTAAGTCGCAGCTCTGATTGTTTAACTTGTGTGCTCTTGTTTTAAATCATGGCATCTTTCATGGCAGAAAAGCTGTTAATAAAAAGCACACACATTGTAACATCATATAAGATGAAAAAGGTGAACAGTTGCCTGTTTATAAAGAAGAGCAACATGAATTTTATACACCTGCTGTATTGGTACGTTTGTCTCCTTCTAGATCTGTTCTGGTCTCTACCAGCTCCACTGGTAATCTAAAGGTCTTTAAGGTCGATGTTTTCAAGTAACTCTCTGTGTGGTGCTGTACTGCTCTTGTGTTTCCTGTTGTGTTTGGTTCTTGTTAAAGTTTGCCTTCAGCACTCATGGGAAGATTTTCTTGCTGATTTTCAAGAGGTACAGGACATCACTGTTAGGCAGGCATGTCTGAAAACCAGTGTTTGTTATTTGATCTTTTCTTGAAGAGTTTTGGTGTCTAAACCTACCACACTACAAGTTTATCAGTGTGACCAGTGGCAGCATCAAAGTTTTAGCCAAGCAGCAAAGCAGGATAGAAAAAGGAATAACTATTCAGGGAAAGTCAAGTCACCTCTCAAACTGCTAAGTAAACTGTAAATCAGTGCGTCGATCTGCTGTTTGCTGATAAGCAGGAGGTGTGAAGTGTGTTTTCTGTTTCTACTCAAAATAGCTGCCAGCTGTATATGGACTTAAAGTTGACTCTAGCAGTGGAGCTTCGTGTAGCTGAGGGGACCTGCAGAGTGTGTGAGAGTTATGACAGTGTGAATCAATCACCAATGAATATTTATAGAGCACTATTTCACAACACGTGTTGTCCCAAGACACTTAACAAAAGCTGATCCAGACCACACTCATTTACAAAGACCCAATAAAGATGGGATGGGTCATAATGTTACGAATATTAAGTCATGAGAAATAAAGCTGTGGTATTACATGATAATGTCATAATATTGTGAGAATAATATTGTTCCAGTTATTTGTGAAACCTACTCTAAAGTAAAACTTCAGATGCACCGTCTTGGCTGCTCTTATGGGGAGCCACTTCACAACATTAGCAACATATAGACTATTAAGTGACTAAATGACACCTTTATCCTTATATCATTTATTTTTATAGCATAGTGACAAATACTCTCAAAATACTACAACCTGTTCTCTTAATGTTATGATGTAATCCTCGTGATATTACAACTTAAGGTGACTTGAAGACTCTGTCACACTAGGTGGCTCTAACCCAAAGCCTATAAGAGTTGCTGGGGCAAAGACTTGTGACCCACTTGTCAGACTGCACCTTGTGAACTGTCATGAACCACTCGTAAGATTTAAATTCTAATAATTGTACGTGCATTTCGAAATTCTTAGAGGATTCACCTTAAAGGCTTACTAATTAAAAGTTGTTCCTTACAATCTGCTTCTCACCAAACTGCACCCAGTGACTTGCTGAAAATGACACTTCCTTTTTTTAACAGCGCCGTGTGATTTCCGCTCTTCCGTCTGTTCAGTCACTCATTGACTTTCCTGAATGTTCTGTTAACCTGTGACTTCACACTGACCTGCTAAAATTTAACCTCTTACCTTCTGTATGCTCCTCTCTCCTGGTTCTGGTATTGTGTAGAGCTGTAGCACTGGGCCCACCCACACACACACACACACTGACACACACTGGCACACACTTTAAAAGCGTTTCCAATCTGTAACTCCACTAACATTGTAGTCTGTATATTGCTTTATTGAATAAGAACATGTCTGCAGCTGAATGATGAAGTACTAAATAGTGCTGTCATGTTATCTTTGTCATGTGTGTATATATGTGTGTTGTTTTTGTATGTTGTCATTATGTTTGTCTATCACTGTTTTTCATTCTGTTTATGTAATGTCTTTTGTTCTCATCTTCAGATGTCTTGATTTTTTTATTCATTCATCCTTTTTTCTCCTTTCTTTTTGTCTTGCACTGCTTTTCCTTTTTTCCTTTTCCCTCTGTTTCCCTTGTTTTCTTTGCTTTTACTCCCTACCTCCGTTTGGTTCCTCCCTTTCTCCTTACTTTCCCTCGTATTATCCATTTGTTCCCTCACCTCTTCTCCTCTTCCCTCTACTTTCCTTTTGTTTCCCACTCCCCCTCTCCTCTGTTCCCCCCACATTCTGTGTATTTCCTTGTTTGATTCTCCATTTCCATACCCGTTCTCCTCACCTGCTCTCCTCCTCTCTAGAAGACAATAGCTCCATGTATTTGATGATTCCTAAACCTTTAGACAGCTTTAACCTGCTCAGAGTGAAGGGGAAGGGTCTGAAGCAGAAGGTCCTTCATGCTAGCTGTGAATGGTACGCTGTGAAGCTCAGTTTAGGCCCTCGCCCTCCCGAAGTGAAGTTTCATTTTTAACACCCACGGATTTCTATTTCTAGTTGTAGCCAGGACTCAAACTGTTTCTGTAGATTTTTATTGTAGACTTTTTTTTTTTTTTTTTTGCATTTTTTAAAGCTCCTGTGATTATCTTTAGGTTGTGTCAATATGGTGCCCCCTCTCTGGGAAAAACATGGCGTCTAACTTCTTTGCTTATTTTGCCTGATGCATTTGACACTTATGTTTTCATCTAAAGATTCTCCTCCAGCTTTCTGAATCAGTGATATCTATCACTCTAGACTCTTTGCTGTGAAAAACAGGCTTTTTTTGCAGAGTGCACTTTAAAATATACCAACAAAGAAGTAGGAGAAAGACAATACCACTTTTATACTAGTCCAGCCCTGTAGACCGTTTACAAGGAGCTCCACACTGCTGCACAATCATTAAAAAAATAAATCAAAATTAACAGAATCAGATGTTTTAGGTGCCCAGAGGTTCTTATTTTATTGCAGTGGTATTAAACAATGTTGATTTTGTTTGATTTGAACTGTATATACCAGAATGAGATATAAATGTTCACACTGCTTATCATGAAACAGCTACACCTCTCTTTGATAACGTGATATTTCAGTATTCTTGCCTGAAGAGTTTAATTGCATACCTTTCAATCCAGGTGACCTTTCAGTAAATACTACACACTTGAAAACAAGAATTGCCCCGAAGCAGCTTAAAGATGATGCAGCCATTTTCATAGATATTTGTGATTTAGCTATAATGCAGTTAAATAAATTTAAAGTAATGTAATGAAATATTATGAAAGGAGAGAAAACTAGTAGCAAAAGTAGCCTCAAAACATAACTTTTTTATTTTATATTCAGTTGAGCACATGTTCCAGACAGACACCAGACAATATCAGGAGAAGTGTATTTATAGCGTTTTATCAACACACACACGTCACACAGGGACCCAGGAGGAACATCCTGTCTATTTTATCTGCCTGTTCACTTGGGAAGCATCTTTCCTGTTTAGAATTATATGAAGAAGGATTTATATAAAGTAGTGTGATTTTTACATAGGATGTGTTCTGTGTCAAGTGTAAAGTAAGAGTAGAGCTGCTTTGTCTCTTGTCTCTCTGGCTGTCCCTTTGTCTTTTATGTCGTCCTGACTGTCAGTGTGTGTGTGTGTGTGTGTGTGTGTGTGTCATCCTGTCTCTCTGTCTTTGTCTCAGTAGAAGTTTGTACACTCTGGATCAGGGCAACATTATCACAGAAGTGATTAAATCTGGTTGGCCCTTCTTCCTTTTCTGCTCTTATTTACCTCCCCCCTCCTCTCCTGTATCCCGGCATCCCTCACATATCCGTCCCTGGCCCCCTGTCCTCACCCGTCCTCCCTCCACACCCTGTCCTCCTCTCTCCTCAGGCTCCTGCCTAGAGATTCTTCGGGGAGAAAGTCCGGCTCTTGGGGAGGCCGGGAGCGACTCGGCGTCCCCCATGTCTCCTCGGACTAGCAAGAGCCGCATGTCCATGAAGCTGCGGCGCTCTTCTGGATCAGCCAATAAGACTTAAGATTCTTCAGATTACTCAGCCCAGTCAAAACTCCACTCCATGTCACATCCAGTATGATTAGACATTTAACATTTAGCCCTAAAATGTGTCTTTAGAGGAGATTTGGTCTTGTTAGAACGGTTGCACATTTAAATTAAATTGGACAGCGTCTTTACCAGTCAGGCGATGATTTGACTTTGCCCCGACGCATCCTGTCATCTCCAGCAGGCTGCCACCATGAACAAACATTGCCCTCTTATCTGCTCATTGTGATAATATTCTGTGGACTCTCTCATACAGTAACTTTATTCGGAAACTGCTCATAGCTGCTGATTATACCCTAAGCTTTGCTGTTTGTCAACACAGGAGACTGTTCTGTGCTGCAGCATGCTGGTGTTTGTCACAACAGAAACATTTGATCAAGTGCAGCCTCAGCGGTGCAGTATAAGCTCAAAATAATCTGTGCCATGTTAGAAATTGTGCAAAATGAAACTGTCAAGGACTGCAAGAATTCAAATGTGCTGGAAAACAAAAGTACATAAGTGACAGTGTGTGTTTAGTGTAGAAATTGCTATGGAGAATCTGTATATTTGTATTATAGATGCTGGGGTGTGTACAAACAAACACATGAGTTTTGATATTAAAAGAATGGAGCTGAAAGTTGCATGGAGAAAGCAGAAAGAGATCTATTTTTGATGTTGATGAATGCTAGATGAGGGGTCGCTTCCTTTTCAGTCTTCACAAATGTAAATAGAAAGTCTCATTTCCCAACAATAAACAGTTAATATTTTTAATGTGGCAACACCGTCAAGCCAAAAATGTCCCTTTCTGGAGTTCATGGGACTGAAATTTGACCCTGTGGAGAAGAGTGATGTAAGAAAGTGTTACACCCATATCGTAGGGAGTATTGTGCTCTCTAAAAAGTAGCAGGTCAGTCTTTGATAGGTCAAAAAGGAGGCACTTGTTATGTAAAGTTTTGGGTTGCTCACGCTGTAAAATGTGGTCAAGCACTGATGTTATTGAGTTTATTTTTTTTCCTTTGGCTGTAAAGGTTGTTTTGACTTGGACAAGAACCTTGCTGTATTTTCAAGTTCAGTGTCACTCCGTCACCTACAGTTGAACCACAGCTTTTCTTTTTTATGTTGACTTTACATTTCTGTTTTCTGTTTATCTATACATGTATGAGTATAAATATATATATAGTAGATATATGAATATCTTAAGAGTGTGTACAGTGTGAGAAGGCTCTGTGTGTAAATACTGTTGTATGACAATAGCTGCCAAAGCCAAACCGTGGTTTAACCTCAGACAGCATATCTGCTTCAATTGTGTCAACACTACAAGATTTTGTGCTTCAATTATTATTATTATTATTTTTATTTTCCAGTTTGCACTCCGGTCTGTTGTAATTTAAACCGTTATTTCATTGTAGATAAAAAAAAAAAACTCCTGTTTTTGTATATGAAACCTAACTACTCTCGGCCAGATTGAGCAGTTCAAGAAAAGTAAAAGATTTAGATTTAATTTTCTGGTTTTAAACATATTCATCATAGTAGACAGGGGGTGGAAAAAGTCACTGTAAAAATGAGAGGACTATAGATTCAAGGCCAAAGAGGGAGGATGGACAGAGATATCATTGTATCACATACATGTAATGGTTTTGTGTTTCTTTTTTTTTCTTTCACTGCTTGTGTATTTAGACTCGTCCCCAGTTCCCAATCTGGATTTTGGGGATCCGCATGTAATTCAGAAGTGTAACACTACCAATACAACTCAAATAAAACTGACAAGGTTTCAAATCAGCACATGTTATACATACTGCAGGTTTTCTTTAGAAATAACACAGCTTTGGTTTGACAGAGTGTATCAGAACAAACTTTTTTCCTTTTTAATGAGTTTGTTTTTCTTACAGCTCCATTGATGTTTTTGCCATGTAAAAAAAAAAAAGTATTCAAAGGGTATAATTTAAAAATTCAGATACAGGTTAAAGATTTTGTTATCATGGTAGGTGAATTCAAAGCCATCTCTCCCACTTCTGATTATTTTTGCAGAGAGGAAAGGGGTGTATTCTTCTATTTAGGACCATCTTTAAATTGAAAGGAAAACTAACTCAAACCTGTACTGTAATAAGGTCGTTGTCAAGTCACGTCATGGTGTGACTATTCAAAGTCAGTCGAAATTTGAGTTTCCACTGTAATTGATGCTGTTTAACTATTTTTGATAAGGTTGAAGCACAATTGATCACTTGAGGCAGGTGGTCGAGCAGCCTCACTGCACTCTCAGACTGATCCACATGCTGTATGAAGACCACAGCCCACATACCCCTCACAGACTGTGTTGTGGTTTGTTTTGGATTTCTATGCCAGTACATAAACTCTGCAGCAATGTCCTAGCTACTCTCCCATATACTTCACCTCTGACTCAACATGGTTGAGGGAGGCATGATGCTGCTTTTATGTCCCATTAACAAAATGGGAACTTTTATTCTCGAATTAGTTTTACAGATATAACATTCACATGAAGATTTGTGCAGGTCAATAGACTGAATTTCAGGCTTTCAGAACTTCATAGGCGTCCAAAAATGCCTTTTGACCCATGAAAAACATGAGATGATTGTTGTCTCCTGCCCCTTCATGATCAAACATTAGGATCTTCTGTGCCAGTGTCCACAGATGCTCTGACAGTGTGGCTGTGATGGATACAGGTTCAGCTGCTGTCCAGGTGTCGCTTTGAGATGAGACTGATGTTTGTAACTACTGACTGTACATACTGCATGACACCCAACCAGTACTATCTGCATGTGTTCATCATGTAACGGCTGTATCACAACACACACATATGCACACATGCACACTCCTCCAAAAGTGTTACTGTCAGATCTGTAGTATGTAAAGATTTAGAGACTCTTGAGAACAGAGTGTGGATGTGCGATAATGGAGTCTGACAATAAATGATTCCGACCACTGACTCTTGGACCAGTTTCTATAGTGTGTGTGCGTGTGTCAGCGTGTTAAAAAGTCAACAGGGCAAGTCTCAGTGAGCAGAGTGTATTGACATTTAGATGATAATCATTTCAAATGAAGTTCACATTTAACTTCAGACATATCAAAATATTACTGTACAGGCTTTGCAGAACCACAGTTACAGTTGAAGCATCATGAAGGCATTTAGTAAATATTCTAACAGTGAAGACAAATATGTTTCTTATGAGCAGAACTCACATTAAATTCTACCTTTTTGTATGAAAATATTTATCACATGACAGGTTTATCATCAGATTCACTATAAAAAGTTTGTTGTGGTCTACTTTATTGTTTTCTTTGCTAATGTACATGAAATAGTCTTTGAACAGAGTTAGGACATTGATTATGTCTCCAGTTCCAAAGGTAAGGAAGGTCACTTTCTTAACGTAATTACATGTCACTTCATATTAAGCCAGAAAGTCATGTAACACTCTGTTCTTGAGCTGCATAATTTAGTTTCCTTGACTCTGATTTGATAGGAATATTAGAGAAAACATAGTCACTTGTTAGGGATTATACAAAGAAAAACGTCAAACACTCCTCATTTGTGTTGTGCCATTGGAAAGCCTAGTGTCAGACTTAGTGGTGTGGGACCGTGTGAGAAAAATAAGACACAACTAAGTTTTGTGTTGTAAGAGGAAAATAGACTCAAAATCACAAGTTATAAGACATGGTTGTTGGTTTTGAATTGTATGTATTAACATAAAAGTACACCGTACATACACCGTACTTACATGGTACTATCTCTTGTACTTTGTCACGATAAATATTGCAGACAGAAAACATGGGATGCCAGTTTTTCAACGTTACAGTGCAGCTCTACCATGAACAGAGTGTATTAATGCGTGTTCAGTTGGACGTTTACATAGTTTCAGCACCACGGAAAGCTCCCGCTGAACCTCAAACTTCAATTCCGTAAGTAGCAACGTTTGGTTTACATTTGCCTTTGAGATTATTGTGTAATTATCCTGCAGTAAGGATGCGTAATACTAATGACCTTTGACATGAGGCAAGGTCTCCAAAGTTAAGGAATAACAGTTAATGGATAACTGATTGGTTTCTGCTCAGTAATACAGTGAAAACCTTTTTCTTTTACAGACTGAAACAGAGTTCAGCCCAAATTCACAACAGAAGCTACATAAATACATACTTTAAGTAACTAATCAAAAGGTTCCAACTGTTAACAAGTTCCCAGATAATTGATATTTTATCATTTATCGATATAAACTTCTATGTTTGACTGTGTCTGTTTTAAGGTCGCACGGTCATCTGCAGCAGCATCACTTGACGGTTCTCGGTTGGATGTGATTTGTTGATGTGTCTTGCGAGCCCCGGAGAGCTGAAGAAAGTGGACGGACAGTGCTTGCACGTGAAGATCTGCTGCTGTTCGCAGTCCCTCGTGCCGCTCTCTTCTCCTTGCGAGTGGAACACATCCGGTCTGAGTCCTCCTCCCAAAGCTCCCACCAGCAACTCATCCCTCATCGCGTGCCACAAACGGTGCTTGTCCCTGATTTCAACTGACGGGAAGCGCGCGCCGCAGAGGTGACACAGGAATACCTGGCTCTGTCCGCTACCGGACTCGCGCGCTTGGCGGTAAGAGGCAGGGGGTGGGGTCGCTCGCGCTGTTATCTCGTGCGCAGCCAGGTGTTTCTTCAGGTATGCTTGTCGGCGGAATTTCTTGCCACAGTACTGGCACTCATAAACTTCCTCCTCCGGTAACGACTGAACAAACGGTAAAGGGGGGTGAGGGAGGGACGGCTGCTGCTGGTGGTGGTCCGCGCGCTCCTCCGGGCTGCCGTTAAGTAGAAGAAGGTTCGAGGGAGGACTGTCCGCTGCTCTCATCTGTTGCTGGAGGTCCAGACAGTTTTCAGCCGGATTCCGGTAATGAAGAGGGTTGTCATAGTGAGGGGGCGCGAGACTGTCGCTATCGGGGCTGTCTCGGGTCCGACCGTGGAGCAGCAGCAGGGATGGCTCGCGCCTGATGCGGGAGCTGTCCAGCGTGCCGTGGTGCTGGTTATTGCTCATACGCAGCAGCTCGTTTTCTTTGCCCTCTGACTCTACCGGCTGCCTCTCGTGCTGAATGAGTCCTCGCGCCTCTTTTAAAGGTTGACTTTTGTTTGGGGTCTCTACGTGGTTGTTTACCGGACGGGGTTTGTGCCAGCGACGGTGGGAGGCCAAGTTTGCGGGACAGCTGAAAACTTTGTCGCACTCGGGACACCTGTACTCCACGCGCACTATGCGGGAGCACTTGTGCTGCGCGAGGGAGAACGGGTCCGGGTACTCCTCCTTACAGAGTTGACAGATGAACTCTCCCAACGGTTGATTTCCACCGGGGACTGACGACTTTTCCCGCTGTTTCCTCAGCTCGGGACTCTCCTTCTTGATCCGCAGACCTAAAACCGGCGAGGTCGTGACCTCATCTTCAAAGTTCAGTTTCCGGTTCACTTTGGGTTTCTTTGGCTGGATGCACGCGGGCTGTTTGTTGTGCCTGTTGTTGTGCTGTTCAAATAACGAGCGTTTTCTTGTTGCCTGATGTTGCTCCGGGTTCATCAACGTCAGAGGAGGGAACAGGTGCACGTGCCCCATATTCGGTTCGTATTTATCACCGTGGCTGTAGGATGGCGCGTGCCGGCTGCTGCTCGCGAGGAGCCTCTCGATTGAAGCGGACACTGCGGTCGGTGTTGAACTCACAAGGAACGGCAGCTCCGGTAACTGTGACACCGGGGATGACGTTAAATGTCTGCCGGGAAACAACTGCTTTTTCTCTCCTTCCTCGCGCTGCTCTAGTAATCTCGTGCCGACAGGTTTTACAGGGTCACAAGAGTCACTCAACAACATGTCCCGTGCAGGAGGAGGTGAGTAGAAACAGGGGAAATCACCATCAGGAGTCAAAACGTCCACTTCGCTCACCTGCTCCTCTGTCTCCGGTAACTGCGCGCGCCGGTCCGCCTCCGCCTCCAGCGCGGACTCCACGTGCGGGCTCCACGCCTCTCGAACACCGGTGGAGTCCTCGCGGGGCACGGGGAGCAGTTCGTCGGTCCGGTCAAAAAGCAAAGCATCGTCGCCGTCCCTTTCTGCCTCCTGTTTGTTCGCATCAGAGTTACCACAGTTGTTTCTGCCACCACTAGATGTTACCGGTTCATCACTGCTGGTGTTGTTCCGTGTCCGGTATGACGCTGAACACCGCCGGTTTCTCTTCACCAAAAATCCTCGAGGCATGGTGATGACGATGTTGCGCGTGTCAAGACCAGGCGAAAAGAACAAGAACTCTTGTCTCGAGCCCCCTTTCAAGTATAGCTTTGAAGTGAGAGAGAGAGAGAGAGAGAGAGAGAGAGAGCGAGCGAGCGCAGGTGTGATGAGGGCAACAACATTGTCCCGATCTTTACGTCTGTTTTAATGCGCTCTTGTACACACGTGTGCGCAGAAACACTCAGAACACCTTTTTCTTGAGACATAAAAACTAACAATAATTGAAATACCCAACCGGGGTTGGTTCTCACAGTGTCCATTATAGCCACTCATGTGTCATCGCGTCTATATTGAGTTTTTAGTTTGATGCTATACATTCTTCTTTGGCCACCTTTTGAAACAGACTCAAAATATTGTGGTGATAAGTTATTGAGTGCTTTGATTTGAGCCCTTTTCGGCTACCAGTGAAGTCAGTGAGGCTGCTGGATACACACTTGCTCAAGTTAGGTGGCTTGTTACAAACAGCTGGACATTGAGTATGCTACTTTCAAGATTTTCTTTGAAACTTAGGCTACTCCTAATATTTTTGTATTTTGATAAATCACTTAAGTAAGATATGCAGTTGACATATAGCTAACCCTTATGATAGCCTGTGTGTCACTCCATATGGTCCAAAATGTTTTTGATAAAACGTGAACATACATAAATGCACAGAATCATACACAAAATAAATAGTTTAATCAGATTGTCCCCTTTATTTATATAAAAACTAAATAAGTTAGCTTTTCACGATGAAAGTGTTTCTAGCTTAAAGCTCCTGTGAGGAACTCTCCTTTTGTCTTAATTTTGACACTTCCTATATGGACAAAGCTGCCTCTGCTTATCCCTTCTTCTTCATGCTTGAGTTGTGACCTCTGCAAAAAAAAAAAACCCTCAATTTTCATGTTATTATTTATTAGTTATCATTTATTGTGAATACTAAGAGTGGACATTGGAAAAAAAACAGGACTTATTTTCAGCTGCTTAGCTAACCTACCCCCTCACACCTGATTTAGGTATTAAAAGTAGGGATATAAAAATCCTGCAACTGCTTTTGTGTGTCATATATAGGCATTAAAATAAGTTTCACTTTATTTCATAAACATTAAAAAAACTCCTCATAGGAGCTTTAAAAAATCTCAGTGGGTTGATTGTCGCACAGTGTCTTTAATGGTTAACTTGCTGTTCAGATACAAATTTCAAGGAATGACCATAATAAAGCAGTACTGGTCACGAGTAATTCCCTCAAAAGTAAAAAGTGTGACATCTGATCCTGGTGTCCCCTTCACAAATTTGGCAAAATGATACACAGACCCATAACTGACAAAGTTATTCTGGCCAAGTTATTATAATTTATATCAGAGATTCGGTTATGTTACCATGTTATAACTATTTTTATTTGGGCACTTTGACCAGTAGATTATAAGTAACCTTAATTTAAAACAAGTGTTGAATGGTTTAGTTAGTGTTGTACGAACAAGTTTATTTTTGTCATTCTATATCTCAGTTTTCCTAGTTTTAGTTTGTCAGCCTGTCTTACTGTGACTGACTCTGCAGTAGCCTAGTCAGTGGTAGACAGTAACAAAGTAAATTTACTGGAGTACTGCACTCAAATACATTTCTTTATTACAAAAGAATTCTTACTATGAGTGATATTTTTGGGGGGAAACTATTACTTTTACTTTTGATTCAACCATATTTCTGTAAAACTTTTCAATACTTTTGCCCTGAAGTCATCTGATGAATTTGATTTAACTTCTGCCGTACCCGTGTGTCACATGTCTTCATGGTTAAACAGAGCAAACATTACTCAGACTGGGCAGCTTATTTGGTGGTGGTAATGATGGCTACAACAGAAAAGGATGATGATTCTCAACCTGCACACCCACAGATTGAGTTTTTTTTCTGCTGGTTGTAACTTGGTGGTCATTTTAATTCTATGGTTAGCTGTTCCTATCCTTATTCATTTTAGTTTGCAGATTTGAAGCTCTATGCCATATGGGTTCAAAAATATAAATAATGATTTCTAATGAAACATTAGGCAACAATACACATACTCATGTATTCTTGGCTGCATTCATGCTATGGGAAAACACAACATATCAGAGATTTTTTAAAAGTGGTCTCAATACTTGAGAATCTTAAAAAGCAAATACCCCCTAACATAAAATACTTACATTTTTAAATGTTTTCCTGCACAGAGTAATATTTGATCAGGATTTATTTTTGTTGTTGTTGTTGTTTCCATACCGGATAACACGCAGGTAATAGATATAATCTTACTGCTTTAAAGACTAGGGTGTTATAATTATCATTGCTGCTATTGGTATTGATAGTTTTATCATTTTGAACGGCTGAACTGAAATTTTAGCAGTAAGATAGCCTAGAGATTAGCCCTGCTGTTATTTCAATCTGCCATTTTTGTCTGTAGTGTGAATAAATTTAGGCTTTTGTGACACACTGCTCTTTTCCTCTTATTTTATGAAAAGCTGATATGTTGTCAGATGTCACTGTGAACTTGTAAATGTGTGTATTTTCAAAAAGAAAACGTGATTAAATGTGTGTTGTTGGTGGTGTAATTAGAAAAAGCTCCCATGGGGACGCAGATATGGATCATATCTCGGTAAGAGCAATAATGACCGTTTGTGTCCTGCTGAAGTGTCTGATTATCTGTGTCTTTGTTGGGTGGAAAACCTCTTTCCCACTGTGGTTGCGTTATCTCCCCGATAGAACAAAATGAATGAAAGACAGAGGGAGTGATGGTGATCTCTCTGTGCCTGTTTGTGTTTGTGTGTGAGTGTGTGTGGCAAGGGGCTACCATTCACCCCCCATCCCAAGAAGCTGCTCTGGCTGATAAGAGATCGGATGGAGATTCATCCATCCCTCCACCATCCATCCATCCATCCATCCTCTCCCCACGGGCTTGCCGGCCCCTCCGCGCGGGGCCAGACGCTCTGTAGCTCGGCCAGTGAGCCGAGGCCAGGCAGCGTCGCTCTTGGAAATCAATCAAGGCGGATGAGCGTGAGAACGAGCTAGAGGGTCGGGCTGTTGGCTTTATGGGGGTCGCCTGGGGGATTGAAGCGGGAATAGAAATGACATGAGTGGCAGAGGGTCCAACACTAAAACCTAATTAAGCACCAAGCTTCGAGGATCTTTTCTTGCTTGTTTTTCACTGTAATTGTCAGCTGCTAATGTCTCCTACAGAGAGGAAACCTTGACCTGGGTTCAACCTTTACTGACAAGACCCACTGAAACAGTAAACAAGGGATTGATTGACCTCATTTTTTAATCCTTATGGGGTTTAATTTGTTTCACTTCACTCACATTTTAGTGTAACGAAGCCCATTTCTGTCAAGAAAAAAAAAAAGTGACTTAAATTAGATTAAAATAACCACTAAGAGTCAAATTCTTGTAGAAAAAAAATGTGACTCCAATCTTACAAGGTTTCCATACTGTGGTATAAATATGACCAAGCTGTCAAAAAGGTGTTTTTAATACAATGATGTTCTAAAGGTGCTATTGATAACACTATAACTTTATCTTTCTCTACATAATGTTACGCAAACACATTTCTCACAAAACACATGGACAGAGTGTCAGTATACAAACACAAAATGATCATTTGCAGTTACCTAAAGTGCTTTTTTATAATTATTTTGTGTGTGTGTGTGTGTGTGTTGTATTAAATGTCTTAATTGATATAAATAAAACTGTGTAATTGTCTTGACCACATTGTGTCAATTTCACTGAAAAGAGGTTCATTTTCATATAAGCTTCATGTTTCAAACCTTTTTGGTTTTATTTCAGATGACTCTGGTTTATATCAGAATCAGAAATTTCAAATTATTGACATATTACTAAAAACAATCAAATAAAGGATTTGTCATACAAAAAATTTCAGCTTTTAACTATTTTATTAATATGAAGTCCAGGCTCCTTTAACTTGATTTCCACCGAGTAATCAGCCTGTGGCACTGCTGGGGTCTCACTGAAGCCCGTATTGTGTTTAAGGCAGTTTTCAGCTCTTTTATATTTTTGGGACTGATGTCTCTTATCTTTCAGGAAGGTCAACTGAGTCAGATGAGCCGCCAACAAAACAAGTAACACCATGTATAGTTGATTAAACTGTTTAATAGGAATTGAGCAGGCGCAAAGTTCTGCTTTAAAAAAAATTAAAAAAAACATCTCAATAAAACTTACTGACAGATGGGAGCATGACGTACTCTAAAATCTCTTGGAAGATGGCTGGGTTGACTTTGGACTCGATAAAAACACAGTGAACCAACACCAGCAGATGATATGGCATCCCAAATCATCACAGACTGCAGAAACGTCACTCTGGACTTCAGTCACTTTGGAGTCTGGGTCTCTACACTCATTTTACAGACTCTAGGACCTCTATTGCCATATGAAATGAAAGATTTTCAGCAATCACCCCCTGTGGCTTATCCTTCTTGTGGATGTCATTGATTGTCTTTGGACAAATGTCAAGTCAGCAGTCTTCCTCATGATTATCATGGCATGTTCTGTGCTAGGCTGAGAGATACACAGTATTTATACAGTTCAAATAGTAATTCACTCAAAAACAAAATAGATTAAAAATAAGATTAAAGAATAATCCTAATCCTAGGCCACTGCTCTCAAAATTAACATAGAAAAGTTCTTAAGTATAATATGTTATGAAACTATTTCCCTTTACTCAAAAAAGAAAAACAGATGGAAAATGTTGAACTTTTTTCCAACATCTATTCATTGTGCTGCACCCACATGTAGGATAAAGACTTGGGTCGGACACAGAGATCCACTTAAATGTAAAAGTAATTGAACACCAGTCAGAGCAGGAAGCTGTCAGTGGTTAAAATACAGGGTGGATGTTCTCAATCAATGTTCTGTCAAAATATGGATCCACAGAGAGACTGAGGAAGCTGGAGGACAAGAAGTGTGAGAGAGACAGAGACTGTGTGTGTGTGTGTGTGTGTGTGTGTGTGTGTGTGTGTGTGTGTGTGTGTGTGTGTGCGTGTGTGTGTGTGTGTGTGTGTGTGTGTGTGTGTGTGTGTGTGTGTGTGTGTGTGTGTGTGTGTGTGTGTGTGTGTGTGTGTGTGTGTGTGTGTGTGTGTAGTTTGCATGGCATCAGTGAGCAGTGAGGTGGATAATCCTCCAGACTGCTGAAAATGACTCTATTGATCCGCGCGCTTCAGTCACAAGCCTTTAAGTACTGCAGTATAATACTGATCTGTCTGTCTGTCTGTCTGTCTGTCTGTCTGTCTGTCTGTCTGTCTGTTCAAATTAAGTCTACATCCTAAAAAGGTCTTGTGGGAGCTGTATTTTTAAGAGTATTGAATGATTATACTGGGTGAGTGTGCAGACAAAAACCAAATGTGACAGAAAAATAAGAGAAACTCTCTCTCTCTCTCTCTCTCTCCCTCCTGAAGTTGAAAAAGTGTAAACTATAGTTGCCCTTTAAGAGTTGTGTGCAGCTTTTGATTGCTGAACAAATGTAAAGAGTACCAACATACTTAGTCCGCATTAACACATGAAAGATCCCAAAGCAACCACAAACAGCTTTCATCATCTTTATTATTATGGGCACTGTAACCTCGCTAAGTCTGCATGAGCCGTTGCTGTTTTTTTTTTCCATCCTTTTCTTCGTTTTTGCCTCTACCTCTCTCCCTTTTCCAACCCTAACACAGTCGAGGTAGATGCTTCCTTACGTGCTGGTTAAAAGAAAGTTTTTACTTACTTCTGTACCTCGCTAAATGCAGCAATCTGCTCAAAGTGGATGAAAATGAGATAAGACTGGGTCTCATACTGGAGGACTAAATCTAAATTAATCTTGATGTTTGGTCTTTGCATGAAGTATTAACAAAAGTTTAGAGTCAACCTTTTTTATAAAATTTTGAAATATTAAGCTACAACTTTTCACTGCCTCATGATATTATCTATTTTTATTTCCAAGGAATAAAAAAAATGTATCACCAAAGTCGACCTTTCTTGGACTTTGAATAAGAACAGCAGATAACTCTGTAGTGTTTACCCTCATCTGTGTGACAATCATTTCTATGATGCAGTCACTCATCGCCACCTAGTGGCAAATATTGATACAGCAAAGCCAACAATCCACCTCCACGCACAGACCCTCCTCTTTCTGACTGATTCTTTTGTTGCTGACACGCTGATGTACAGTATTACTCAGAGTCTATCCATGTGAATAGGAAGATACTTGATGCTCCTCTGCAGATTTTATTTGATAGGGATGATGCAACTTACCGTAGATACAAAAAATGAAACAAATTGATTTGTTGATTTATTTATAACTTCAGCTGACCTTCAACTCTTAACCCTATTTTGGCTTCTGCACACACAGTCTGATAAAAAATATACAGAATCTAAGTATGTAAGAGCCTTTGGTATCGTATAAACCGAGAATGAGTCTATGAATCATCACTTGCTTCCTGAAGCTTTTTCATTTCGGCTCTTCTGAGCAGCAGTAACGCGACAATGAAAATCTCAGTTTTAACATTATCTGTGCACTTTAGAAAATGAAGTGCCAGCATGTTAACTTATACATTTTGCAGCTCTGTCTTGATAGGAGCTGCACATCATCATCATCATCATCATCATCATCATCATCATCACAAGATAAAATGTAAATACACCAGCATGAATTAGAGATTTAAAATACAAAAAGCAAAAATGGAGCATGGCTCCTGGCCTTTATGCTAAACAATTTTATTCAGTTTATTCTATTTATCTCTTTCTAAGATAGATTTTGTTCAGTTGGTGAATTGTCCCAGAGTTGACAGTCTTACAGAAAAGCTGATGATCAGAATTTACATGACTTACATACATTAAACTCTTTAACTAAGTAGACTGTTGTGGGTTGTTTTGTTGTTTATAGCAATGATGCCACTGAGGAGGTTTTAGGTCCATAATTTCCCCTGTCCAGTTGTGTAATGATGTGAGAGGTAGAGAGTAACGCTTGAATTCATACTGCCATTAAAGGAACTCATAATAAATAAAGTCATGTGTTTCCCAGCTCTGTTTACCATGTCTGATTAATTTAGCACAGTTCAGGTTGGTCTTTGAGAAATTTTCTTCTCACTCAATCAAATTTGACCTTTAGATCTCCAACTACTCTCAAGATTTTAAAATACTGGCCTGCAAATCATCATAATTTGATCATTCTAATGATTTCTAATAAGTGTTTTTCAGAGAGCTGAAACAAAAAGGAAGTCAGTTCTGCTGACTGTGTAACCCCCCACTGCTCATTGTGGCAGACTCAGCAAGATTCAGCTGCAAAAACAAATGAGTAAGCAACACAAGTGCAAAATCATGAGAGATGACTTTCAGAAAGTGGGAATAAACAGTATGGCAGGATTTCATTTCGATAGAAGAATAACAGTAATAGTTGCACAGTGATTCAACAACAAAATGTTGTTGCGTTCGCTGAATTTCTTGTCAGAAAACCTGTGTTGGCATTTGGTGTGGAGGCAATTGAATTGTACATCATTTTACTGTGGAATTGTAAGGGATAGGGAGCTGCTCACCCCTTGATTTGTGTTAACCGCTGTTTTGAGCTAATTTGAGAAAGTGACCTTTTTTACCCTCTAGTTTAGAGCCGCCTTTTGTCGTGTTTATTTGTTTCTTTGAGCAGCACTCCACATCCCTCTGTTCCTTGCCTTAACTTTATGTTAAACAGCACTTCATTGTTTCTTTTTGCAATAAATCACAATTTTTACATCACAGAACTGGGGTTGTATGTTGCGTCCTTTTCCCTCACGAGCTGGGTTGTAACACTTATTGAAGAAATTGATGGATTCCTCTACTGCACATCTTTTGTACATAATATCTTAAATTGTAAATACATGGGTCACTCTAACTGGAAGCTTTAGAGAAGAAAAATACATACAACTGAGATACTGTTCAATACAATAGTCAACCGTATCACTCCCTCAGTGCTGATACTGGCAATAAAAAAGCAAGTTGACCAATGGCCAATTTATGACACGTAAATCACATTTGTGCTGTTTTCCCCCTGCATTTGACGTAAACCATTGTGATAAGAAATGTATACTGTTTTTTTCTTATATTTTACTTTTGTTTGATTGTTGAATTTTGTCAAATGCAGGGGAAAAACAGCAATGTAATGTAGAGGCAGTGGGACATCAAGGTTTCTGTCCATCTGTCAGGAAATAATGAAGAAAGAAAGACAATTCAAGGTCAATATTGACAATGAAATAAAAATCAAACAAAGACATGTGGATATTGATTATTCCATGCACATTAAAATCTTATGTAGGAGATTATTTTAGCAAGCAACCTGTTTTGGATGGTGATATGATGCTGATCACGTAAAAAAAAAAAAACGTAAATCAGACAGATTAGTCCACCAACGTAATGACCTGTCTATCTTGAGTTTGGGAGCAGGGCCACACCTAAACCACATGCCCCTAGTCACCTGATTTGTGCCTAGTCATCCTTATGCACTCTGAGGTATTTCCCTAACCCTCCCTTCATTCATCCTCTATTCTTTGCTTTTTTTGCCCCCTTGTCTTTGTCCAGTTTAAGGTACGAGATCAGCTCAAGCAGAAGACTGATCCAGATGAAAGTCCTGTCCTAAGTCTCCCTCTTTTAGGCTTTCATACATCCTCCCAGACCAATGCAAGACACCTGCTATCTTCATCACTCATCATAATACACATACACGAATCTCAACATGCTCCTGCTCTTTAATTCAGTTTATACATTTGTTTTCAGTGCTTATTGTCGTGGCAATTGAAAAAAAAATTATTAAAAGAAGTCAAATTTTCAAGCTTTTTACCTTGAGTATGTGAGCTGTATATACAAGGTGATGTAGTCTAACTATAGTATATTAAGGCCACAGCTCTGCACAGGCACATTTAAGATGGTCATTTTCTATTTGCAGTTTTCAAAAAAACAATCATGTTTTACAATCCCCTTACTCCTAAACAAGGATATACATCTGCAGAGGAAACTGAAAGAACTGCAGGTGTTTCCCTCCAGCAAACCCAGATCAGACCAGACAAGAAGTCAGTCTTCAAACTGGAACCGGACAGGCAGCAAAGTGAAGGCAGGTACAGAGAAAGGTGGACCACTGAAAACCCCTGATCTGTTTCAGACTTTTTGGGGGGTTTCTGTCTCTGTCATGCTTTCAGTCTTAAAGTCACGTGATCAGAGTGTGATTCGATGAGTCATTACATACTTTGACATTTAACCTTCATTTATTTCACTCCTGTGTGGCAGGTGATGATTCATAATGAGTCAGTCTGTGTGTGCGTGTTGGTTCATGTTCAGAAGGCTCAGGGATTCCCACAGAAACATGCAAACCTGCACAGGTACTGTACATACAGGTGTGCAAACAGACCCAGGTTTATACAACAATGCCTGTTCTTCTGTAGGGCTCTCAGTGGAAATACTGCGGCACACACAGTGAGATGTTTGATCTTTTGAAGCAGAGACTTTAATTTGAAATGCTTGAGATTGATTTTAATCCAATATGTATCGTCATGGAATTAGATTAAAACAGCTGAGACTAAATGTTTTGATTTGTGAGCTGGATGAAACTAACAGTCTAAACAAATGCCAGGATCTGTTGTAAGCACACTAAATGTTAGTACACCTTTATCGTGTGTTTATCCTTTGTTTTTTTCTTTATTCATACTGATACAAGGGATTAGAAATGCAGGAAAATATCTTCAGCCTTTGCTTTCAGTAGACTCTCTTCCTTTTTATCATTTAATTCAGTTAAAGCTAATCAATCCACAGTATAAATCGATGAAAACATGGCTCTAGATAGCAACGAACACATGAACTGTTTGCACAAATTAAACATCAAAATAGGAACAAACATTCATTATGAAAAATCATAAAACAGGAAAATGAATCTGAAATGTACCAAATTATCTGTAAACTTCACCACAGTTCAAAGATCCTGGTTATTTCAGCAACAAGCATGTACTTAGGTCTAGTTTTCAAAACTGTCACTGCGAAATGTGTTTGTTGTTTTATTTTGCACCAAGCTTGTCTTTTCCTTTTTCTTGACTTGACCTATACCTTTTTTTTTTTTTTTTTTTTTCTCACAAAAGCCCCGACAGGAATATAATCACTATGATACTTGCATCCAATGGCTCCCTGCTTCTCCTTGAATGTTGTATCTTTCTTTAACAACTCAAACATGAATAAATAGAACTATTTTTCTCAAATAGCCCTGCTGTTGAACTTTGTATGTATGTGTGTTGGTTCGGTGCCTGTCTTATTTGCTGACCCATCTTATAGATTTGTAAGTGTTTCCTGACAAAAAGTAAAATAAAAAATAAAATCTCACCTTACTTTCTAATAATAGTCAAACACACTCAGTGTGAATATTTGCTGTAGGACAAGTAAAAGAGTTTGTCACCTCAGCCTGCTATCAATCACCTATCTCTTCAGCAGGAGCTCCAGGCACTAAAAATCATAACAAAGAAACTGTCAGTCTTGTCAGTCATGATACTAAAAGGTATCATTTCAGTCTTTTTCATTACTAGCTAAAAACTTCATGGAGGGGCTAAGACTAAATCTGGTTTTATGGAATAAAGTATAATATAAATATAAATTATAAATAAATATTTAATCTTTATTGGAATTTTTACTTTTACTGTCCTGCATTTGAAGCCTTATTAAATATGATGAAGTTTTACTTCCAGATCCTAGCCTGCATGCTGTTCCCATTTGGGTTGTTTTGCAGATCTGTGAGGGCCTTAAAGATCCTGTGAGGATGTTAGTATTGACTTCAGCATCCCCTGTGGACAAAGTGAAACCTGTCATGCTCTTGCTGATTTTGTTGGACATGTTTAGGTGATTTCTGAGTAAAAAGAACCTCATCTTTCTTTTAACAGTGAAATCTTTAATCGATCATAAATATTTGCTGTGGACAAATTTTCCAAGACTGGCAATTTTCTTTACAGAGCTGTCACTGCAGTTAGCAGTTAGTCCTTAAATGTAACATATATATATATATATATATATATGTGTGTGTGTGTGTGTGTGTGTGTGTGTGTGTATACTCTACATGACTGTAAAATTTTACTCAAACAAAGTGGTTACAAAAATGTGTTAAATGTAAAATACGCTGCAGCTAATGAAACTGCGATGATGTATGAAACCAAAGCTTGACATTAAGTTACAACTTTCTCTGTGTCAACCACAATGGCATCAGCGTCATAAATAGATATTTTATCAGAATTGATGACAAAATCAAAGTCATCAAAAACAAGTATTGTGATTTACATTTTGAAAAAAGCCTGTTTAAAGAGGCTGCAAAAAAAGACATTTTTGTGCTTGCTTTTACAAGGGTATTTAGTTTCTCTTAGTTTGTCCTGTGTTTTGGACTGCTGATAAAATCAGCGTTTATTTGATTTGCATTCTTGGTTTCTGTCTTGATGATTCAAACTATCATCTCACTTTCTGTAAAGATATGAAATGATTCAGGTCTGGCAAAGACAATCATATCTTCCTCTCATATATGCATTTTAACTGAAACAGGAGGGCTGGTTCTTTTTGTCAGGATCCATTTTTAATAATGCCATGACGTCATTTTGCTCCTTGGGTTCTTCATGAGGACCTTCTTCAGAAGCTTTTTGTTAGTCTTGTTCAACAATAAGAGAAGTAACAAAAAAACTCTCAAAAAATTCTTCAACTTATAAAAATTAGTTTGCTTTTTGACTTAACAGGGGGGATGATTACGGTGCCTTTAAAAAAGATGCATGGCACAATAAAAAGGGATTGTAAAATGGTACTGACTGATATGTTTTTCTGTACTGTCATGCACGCTGTCTTTTTGTAAAATAAATTGGATAAGTGTTGATTTTGGTGCCTCCTTTGGACATGTTCTTCTGGATCACTGCTGCAGACGTTTGCCTGCTGTGGACCTGCCTGCTTTCCAGCTGTTTCAACTATTTGCTCTGTCTCTCTCTCTCTTTCTGCATCTCCCTCGATCCCCTCTCTAAACACAAACTGACACACAAGTCTCAGCAGGTGACTGTCTAACGTGAGTCGGGTTGTACTCGAGGTTTTTGCCTGTTGAAGGAAATTTTTCCTCTACACTTATAATTTGCTAAATGCTACAAAGTGTTTCACTTATTTGGTTGAAGATGGGATGGGAGTGGGTTTGGTCTTATAGGATGGCGCTCAATTTTATCCCATCTTTATACTGGGTCTTTGTAAAAAGAGTATGGTTTAGATCAGCATGTTATTGTTAAGCATCTTGGCATAACACTTGTTGTGAATTAGTGCTACAGAAATAAAGACTGATTGTATATCAGTCAATACCTGCTCCTCAACAAAAGTAAAGAAAACTTTATTTTGACACCCAAACCCAATTCTCAACAGGGTCATTTTAAAGAGGAACAGATTCTCAGCACAGGCACCTCATAGGATGTTAGATGGAGGTTTGTAGGTTTTTCATATCATCCAGGAAGAGTTGTCACGGTATAGGATCTTTTATGCACCCTTAATCTCTTTTTTCTGGAGGCTCACATTTATTGTTTTAGACACAGCCCAATATAACCAGAGCGACATTAGGTTGCTATTTTAAGGGGATATACTGATAGTATAAATTCTTTAAGTCTGATCTCATGACTGTTTGTATTTTATAATGTGCAGAATTTCTGGGTCAACACATCTCTGGGTCAGTTGGAAAGACAACATCATGTGTTCTGGAGATGATATCATATACCCTCTTACAATAACCCCTGATATTTCCAGTACTGTCAGGTAAAGTGGAACATTTCTCCCTCTGGGTCACATCACAAGTTTGTGCTGCAGGAATAAACTGGTAAATCTTTCTTCCCTCGATCTAAATACATAAAGCTCCTATCACATGTGTGCTTTGTTTCCTCTTTGTCTGGAAGTCTCCCAGCCTGCTGTGTGCATTCCTCTCCTCCATTCAGCTGCTTTATTCTGGTTCAAACAGAGGTCCTGTATTCACTCTGCCGCAGTGCTGATTGTGATCAGCACGCTACATACAGACTATGTGTTTCAAACAAGCTGTGGGTGTGATTGTGGTCTGAATGTTTGGTCGTCCATTTGGTAGTTTTTCTATCCTGGCTTCATTACAGCTTTTGCAAAGTGCACTATAACAAAATTCAACCTGATGTAGCTTGCTGAATACTTTAAAAAACAGCGAGTCATTGTGCACACACCTTTGCATAGGCTTTGTTCTATAAGGAAGACTATTTGCAGTTGCATGTGTGTTTATGTTTCCCTAAGCATAATCCTCATATGTTGCTCCACAAGTACTAACGTGACAGTGATAATGTACTGAGAGCACAGACTGAGCTTCCCAGTCTGACTGGTCACACAGACTGAACAATGGCACGTACAACAAGCCCGGAGTTTCCCTCCGGCCCTCAGAACATTACGTCCAACTTGATGTTTGTTTGGAAAGAGGTAGGTCAGAGCCTCGCAAACTCTCGCGACCTCAACCAGAACTTGGAGTCCTTCCATTTTATCTGCAAAGGAAGTGAATGAGAGACTTGATCCCGGGGTTATTAGAGGCACTGTCACAGAATCAGTTTAATCCTCTGCTCAGTAACAAAATCTGCAGTGGCATCATCCACTAAAGTTAGAAACAGTTGGCACATTATTGGGAAAACAGCAAATAATTCTAACCTCTGACCTAAGAGTGTGCAAGATTTTAAAAAATTTACTATTACAAATTTTTATCAGAACAAAAACATGAGGCAGATATCGTGTCCCACAGCAATGCCCTGTACAAGACATCATAAACATTACTATATGCTGTTTTGAATGTTTTTTATCAATCACAAGGCTTACTGTAAAGTCTGATCAATCTATTTATTAGGCTTAAGAAACATGCTTTTGATGCATTAAAAGAGGAGCATTCATATAAAGAGTTGTTGAAAATCTTTTGAACGATTGGTTCATTGTAAAATATTAAGTTTGATTTAGCCATTGCAGCAAAAGCCGAGCCTAAGAGTTCTCTCAGTATCAGGATTTCTCAGACTCTCAACATGTTTTATCTTTTCTCTTCTGGAGAAATAAATGAGCCCTCAAACTCATCAACTCTGCCCATTTGATTTTGTTTAGTGTTGTAAGTAATATTTTGCACTTCTCAGGCTGACCGAATATGTTAATACTTAATCCAACTCTTGAAAAAAATCGAGAGCCACGAAACCACAAAACTGTATGGTGGTAAAGTCCGTTGGTTTGCTGGTGTGATCATTAAATCATGAGCTCTATGTAACAAACAATGAGAACACACATTGTTAAGATTTAGGAAAGTCCTGTGCATGCTGCAGCCCCTATCTTGCAGGCCCTCCCACCCGCTTTGATGCAGAGGGGCTGCTGCTGCTAAGTGATTCAGCAGGGGCCCTTTGAGGACTTTCCATGCAACTATCCCCTGGTCGTGTTCGCAAAACACATTTGCAACATGAATGAAAATATCAAACTGGAATGGACTTGTGTGTCACGTTGGTCTTATTTCCTGGACTTCAGTGTTTTCCCTTTGAAAGATAAGCATTTTTGTCTTTTGAGATATGTTTTCAATGCAACTTCCTCCTTTCTCTTTGGTAAGGAAGAAACAGAAATGCTGTTTGAAGATAGACAGAACTGAAGCTCTGTCAGTCAGTTACCATCCTCAATCAGACATTTCAAGAGTTGCTGGCTTTTTCACTCAGGTTTTCAGACAGTTACAAGTGCACAATTTTTATCCATGTGATGCTTGTGAAATACCCAGAGACTCACACTTTGGAGTTTAACCTCCAGGTCCCTTTAAATGTCCAACTGTGTTTACAGATACATCAGGCACCCTTACTTTAACTGGTATACTTAATCGATTTAGGAGGGCTACAGCACTATGCTGAAAGAGTAGCCTGATAGTTGGTCATTACATTGTCGTCTTTTGGTGTTTTATGAAGCAAATGGAATGAGTATCAGTGAAAAATACGATTTTTATCGCAATGTGACATTAACAAGTCCCAGTGGGCCTAAAGTAACGCACACACGTGTGTTTCAAGTGCAGCAAACAGAGCCTGCAAAACGACTGCTCTCTGTGTGACAAACTGAGGAGTGTATTTATATGTGTCTCAATAGAAATCCCCTCTTGGAGCCAGCAATCTGTGAGCTGTTATTCTAAGTGACAGCTTTTGGAAATCCCCCACCTAGCCTGTTTGCCCCGCCCCTCTGCAACCACATAGAGGGCATTCACAGGCTGCTGCACAACTCCACTAGACAGCAGCAGACGACCAAACGATCCTTGTCCTTTACAACAATCCACCATGGACCTCCACAGGACCAGTATATTTAACCAAATGGATTATAACCGAGACTCTAAAGAAGGGAAGCCGGTTCAGTCGACCGAGGATCGGCTCGACAGCGGCTTGGACTCCCTGAAAGAAGAGGAGTACCAGGCTGTGGCGGCCGAGATCCGTCGGCTCCAGGTGGAATGTGAGCCGCCGAAGCACCAGCAGCCTCCCGCTGTAACCGGAGAGCTGCCCGAATGGAAAACACAGATCACAGAGGACGGAGACACGTAAGTTTTTACCAGGAATACCATCTAAGACTCAAACATGAGGGTTTTCGGGGAATAGCTGGGCTGGTAGAACCGCTGGGGTAGGCCTAACCCCAGTCTTTGAGGTAATTTGATCCCTTTCCTGTGCGTCTTCCTCGAGCCTGTCATTACAATGCAAAGGCCCGGACTGAACGTAGTCCGCAATGAAAAGTCACTTTAGACTCTTAGTTCCTGTAAAAGTGCACTGGTGCAGTGTTGACAATATATAGAGCAAGGGTCGGGTTTGATAATGGGTCTAGCTGCTGCTGGACACTGTGGTTTTGAACGTAAACAAAAGGCTATTATCAGGAGGGGATCTACTATGGCCGCGGGTCAGACTGGGAAAGTCCCAGGCGCGCCGCCAAGGAATCTAACCGAAGCGCGCTCCCGCGAAAGTAGAAGTAAAAAAGTACCTTAAATTACGTAAAACTTCGACTGTGGAGGTGGAGGGCGAAACCATGCAAAGCCATATTTGTCTGTTTGGCTCGTTTCGACGATGAAACCGAGAGGAGTAAGACCAAAAGTGACTATATTTTTTGCTATATCATGATTCATCCGCAGTGAACTATAGCTCAGACTCTGCACAATGTTGCGACTGTGTTCTCACGTGCATCAAATGATGCACTGTCGGGTCACAGCTGAGCAGCGTGACTTCATTAGAGCTGAGGACTGGAACAACTGAGGGCAGATACAGCTCCAGAGGCAGAGGGTTCACTGTCGGTTTGCCCCGAGTCCACATTTTGGAGGCACTAGAAAAAAAATCACACTTTGCACAAAATCATAAAAAATCCAATGCAGAAGTGAAATGTTATTACTTACAGTAAGATTCTTTGTTTTTTACATTAAACCCCAATATAATGGTGATTTTTGAACAATTCAAAGGTGTACCAAGTTTTTCGTAGGGTTTACTGTCAGTTGGGTTTATAAATCCAAGAAATGTGTGTAGTGGAGAATACACATAAATAAAAAAGAAAATCACCTTTCTATTTCAATTATGCAATAGAATATGATGTGGATTAAAAATAATATGATCAAATGTATGAACATAATTGCTCAATTACAGAGTGGGGTTTTGATCAAGTAGCTAATTTGCCCAGGTTCAGTTAAGTTCTCACTCTGTCTTTCCATTTTCCTGCTCCATCCACTGTCCTCTCAGTACAGGCAGAAAAGCCTGAAAAATGGTCTCTGGGTCTGTTCCTGTCCCTGTGAAACTTGCTGTAGTCTGGTAGATATTGTTGTACTGTGTACATATACTGTAACGGGTCCCTTCTCTTCCTCTCTGCCACTGTAGGCTGCTCCACCTGGCCATCATCCACGAGGCAAAGGACTACATCAAAACGATGATAGATGTGTCCAGAAACACAGACTTCCTCAACACACAAAATGACCAGAGACAGGTACACAAGAGATACTGTGATATTTACCAATTTATTGCTCATAAACTACTGAATGTGTCATTTTAAGAATAACAGAAATGCCAGTAACTCAATAACTCACCTGTCTTTTCCCTACTTACACAGACTCCTCTTCACCTGGCTGTGATAACCAACCAGGCAGACGTGTGCCAGCATCTCCTTGTATCCGGCTGTGACCCCACACTGGTGGATGACAGCGGAGACACCCCTCTTCACATTGCCTGTCGTCATGGAAACCTCTTGATCTTCAGCGTCCTCACACAGAACTGTCAACCGGAGCACTTACAAAAAGTGATGGCTGCGTGCAACTATCAAGGTGAGACTTTCTGAGCTGATGTGGATATTAATCATTTTTCAGTACTTAAACATCCTCAACATTTTCGTCTTCATTATCATAGATGATTGTATTTATACGGAAGGGCCATGGTGGAGGTTAATTTCTCTGTTTTACAATAGCTTTGAGCATTAAATTCAAATGCACTGGTTGTTCTACCCAAGCTTTAGTGCCTGTAAACACATGAAACAGTTTGATCTTAATCTTAGCTTTATTTTAAAAATCAAAGGCTGGGCATGAAATGGAAATTATTGCTAGAAATCAGGGAATACCACAGACATTCATGCCCTAACAACTTTAGAAAACCCCTATCTATTACAAGACTCATAATGTCAGATGCTAAGGCTCCAAACAGAGCATTAGATGGTTTTAATTTTAGACTAGTTTATAAATACTTTTAAACCCTGAGTGGTTAGCATTGTTGACTTTTTGTGGATTTCTCTTGGGCATCAAAGTATGAAGGCCCAATTTTCTTTTAGTAGTCTTCACTTACATGGCAGAATATGAACTCTGGCTGTGATTCAGTATTACTCAGATGATCCTACATCCTTTTTACAAAGTAGTCAGTGTAAGGTGACATATAATTGTCTTATATCAGTTGTTTAAACCCCTCTTCTGATGTTATTTGTGCAGGTCAGAACTGCTTCCACCTGGCCTCAGTTCAGGGTTTCCTCTCACTGGTGGAAAACATGGTCGATTTAGGAGCTGACATTAACGCAAAGGTAAAGATCACACAACTACATTGTTGTGTGGATGTCAAGGCTACAAATGCTGATTTTATGAGATTTGAATGATGAGGTGATAGCCAACCAAGTTTAATGTTCCCTTTCTGTCCCGTAGGAGCAGCGTAACGGCCGCAGTGCCCTTCACTTGGCTGTGGACCAGCAGAATCTCTCTTTGGTTAGACTACTGCTGAAGAAAGGGGCAGACCCAAACCTCCTCACCTCCGGAGGTCACACTCCCTACCACCTCACCTATGGTCGGGACAATGACGACATCAGGAAAGAACTGTTCTCACTGACAAAGCCGGATCTGAGGGAGCTTCCCGACAGTGAATCAGACGACAGTGAAGCAGAGGAGGATGAGGAGTCTGATGAGGAGGTGTGTGATGAAAATGCTGAATCTACCCCACAGTATAGCTTTTATTTCTGGTGGATATCTGACCACTTTCCTGTCCTCTGTGTTTGCAGGTGAGCTATGACGACATTCAGTGGAACGGTCACTAGCAGGAAACCAGAGAAAGAGGGGAAGTTACAGAGGCAGGAGACTGTGATGATGAGAAACGGCTCAGCATGTCCACTACTTCCTGCAGTGACGTCGCAAGAGCCCGATAGCGTGGGTGGCACAGCGCCGGCGTGAGCGCTGATTAAACAGATGGACAGGCAGCTGCAGAAGGAGGATCAAAAAGAGACCGATGTTCAAAAAAACCAAAAACTTGACTGTGGGGTTGTCGTAGAGCAAATAATCGCTGAGATGTGAATACATGACACGCTATGATGGGATGGGTTTGCTATATGCCTCGAGGATTGCTTGTATTCTGTGTCCCATTTGTCACAATAACATCCATCCACACAGATGTACCTGCAACAGCTCTGTTGTATGATATTGTAAATGCTGTGTATAAAGAGATGTATTTTTTATGGAAGCTGTGAATGTGTAGATTTGAGCAGGTTGTACTGTAAATTTTAGACAGCAAACAGTCCAGCACACTCCAGTTAAATTAAAAACACTCGTATTTAACTGTAAAAACATGTGTGAGCGTATTTTTGTGGAGTCTAAAGGAGAAACAGATGGCATGTAAGTGGAAACTCCTGGATGGCAACTAACACACTGAATTTGGACAATAATGCTTACATTAAACATCATAAACTTGGTAATATTACGATATAAAACCATGCAGAGCCCAGCATGTAATCAACAGTGCCTGACAATATAACAAGGCTACAATTATATGGGAAAGTACTCCAGTCACATGCTCCTCCAAAGCAGTCAGTGTGTCTGTGCTTCTATAAAAACCTCTGTGGAAGCATGACAGCTGAGTTTCAGATCTGACTGGCCTCTCTTATTTTTATATAACGCATGTCATGCAGGAAAGGATTGATAAGTCGATAACTTATGTCCTCAGAATGAGGAACTGTGGACGTGTTGAGCCTGCTACACAGTTCCTCCTTGTTTCATGTTTGCCGGATAGAAAGAGATAAGAGAGACTGCGGGAAATTTTCTGTGTGTGGAATGAGGCCGATTGCTCAGTCATCTAAATCAGGAAGTTTTTTTTTTTTACTATGCACGGGTGGGGCTCAGAGGGAAGGGGCAGGAAATTCCCAGGAACAGAACACTCAGCTGTTCGTAACATTCCTGCTTCTCGTTGCTCCAAAGAAGGGAATCTCCGCTGAATAACAGGATGCTTCAGTCAACTATGGGCAACAGGGAGGAAGGGAGTTTTTCCTAAAACTCCACCTAAATAAATATCAGGCATCAATCGAAAATACACTTATGCAATTGAGGCATTGTATGGAAAGATTTCTCTTTGAAAGTGTCCGTTTTTGAGGAATTAGCTCAGTCATGCACACACACACACACACTCAAAACAATGCAGAGTATTTGCAAAAAAAAAACCCATCAAAAATCAAACATTGCGCCATTCTGTGCTGCTGTAGGAATTTCCAAAAACAGTTTATCAGTTTGCACAAAGTATCTGTAAACAAATATGAAGTCAAATTGTTTAATACACAGGAGTCAAACTCAAGGCCCGGGGCCAATTAAATCTGGCCCACAAGATCATATCATATTTGTATTATTATTGGCCCACCAGTATAAAGTCTGCAGATTTCCTCCAGTACAATAATGTAAACTTTTATTTAAAATGTCCTTAATAAACCATGAAAATCTGGGAAAGTAAATAGAAAGGAAGATTTGATAAACAGTCAAGAATGTGGGAGAAAAAGTATTTGGTGTTTTATTTCATGTTTTCAATTTTGCATCTCAAGATTACAAGTCAAACATGATTGGATTTTTTATTTCATGCTTTGATTTTGTGCAACTCAAGGTTTGAGGTAACTTTATTGATACCTGTAGGTAGATTTGTTTTGCAGTCTGGAAAGAGGCATTTCAAGCGTTATGCACAAACATTAAAAACACAGAACACATGCAGCAGGCAGATTAAAAAAAGCACAGACCAAAGACATTGACAGGTACTCCCAGTGGCTCACTGATCATGGTCGAGAGACTAAAATAAATAAAATAAACAAAAGTCGTTGGATATCACTAAAAAGCCAGTATGACCCTGTTAAGAGCATTCTAAAAACATAGAAGCATGATACAAAGGACAGTAACTACTAATAAATAAAATAAATAAGTTAAGAGCAGGTTAGAAAGAGACAGACCACACAAATGGAGTGGAGTGCGTCAAGACTTAAAACTCAGTATTTAGACTTGTGTCATTTTATGCTTTTGATTCCAATTTTAAATTTTAAGTCCTATTTTCACCTTTTAAACCTGATTCAACGTTCTTCTCATGTATTTGCTCTTTAAATGCCTTATTTTTCTTTTTTTTTTAATATCATGCTCTGATCTAATAAATAAAAATAGAATAAAAAAATATTTTTTTTCTATCTCAGATTGCCTTTAAACTTATCTTTTAATCTTTTTTGAATTTCCAAATGATTTATTACCATTGCTATTTTAGTTCCATTTTTTTCTTTTTTTTTTTTGAAAAGGAGGATGACAGTTTTGGTGAAATGTTGACCCTGTTTGGCCCTCAGGTTAGACCTAAATCCAGATTATGGCTCTTGCTGTGGTTGAGTTTGACACCCCTGGTTTAATAGATGTAATGACAGATATTGAAAGTTATGCCTATGGTTGCTTGATCTTAATACTGTTAAGGTTTCTGTAATATTAGACTTATAGCTCATCTGAAGAGCTCTGAGCAGGTTATGAAACAGACTGAAATGAATACTAATGTCTCATTTTGAATTATGAGGTCAAACAAGAGCATCTGCACAGAGATGGACTGGAGGTCTGAAAGCACATGCAGGTGCCGGTTCTAGCTATAAACAAGCCGCTAAAACAGCCTTTCTTTACATTTTCATAGGCAAAGACTGTGTGTCCGTGTTTAGCTCACTATTAAAATAAAGCAGGGGGAACTTTTTTGTTTAAAAACTCCACTCACTCTTGTATAAGACAAAATCAGCAAAGAAGTAAGAGGCACCACATTTTCTCCACAGACTGCAAACCTTAAGTTCCTCACAGGGGCTTTAATCAATCATCTGACATAGTCCTCTTTGATCTGTGCCATGCTTTGATCAAAATATAATGTAATCAATACATCAGAGGAGGTTTTGGACCCTGTAGAATAAGCTCCAAACATACTTTTTCATAACCTTTAATTTTGCTGTGTCTCTCTCAAAGTGCAAAGGAGCCCCCTTCTCACCTCACCCCCCTCTTCTCTGAGGTGGACTTTCCAAAAGATTAGCTCTGAAGTTGAGGGTGTAAACACCAGCTCTGGGGGGAAGTGTTATTACAGTAGGTGCGTACATTCTGCCATTTCAAGGTGTGATATTTATGCCTGGTCTGTAAAGTGTAAGGTGTAGTTGGGGGGGGGCAAAATCTTTCTGACTGTGATCCTCCCTCAGAGGTGGAGAAAGAGGCAAGTCGGGGGAACGAGGTGCGTACATGCACGTCTGAGTGTGTATGTATGTGGAGCTGCAGTGTGAAAACAATCATGCCTCTCATGTCTCACACTGGGACACCAATATTACGTCTTTTTGGGGTGCAGTGCGTAAGAAGCGAGTGACTCTCCTTGTGATGTTTTTAGTCATAGGCAGACCATGAACAAAGGACTAAGTTGGTTTCACATTTTGAGAGTCACTGGCCCACAAGTACCCAAGTGTTCGAGCAACAGCACTGAAAAAGTTGGTTACTAAAAATGCAGAGGATCACCTGCAGTGATTTACTGCAATATACTAAATTACAGAAACCCTCTATCATATGTATCATAACACTAGATTCTTTCTACATCACAACCTGACTTTTAAGATGATCTTTTTTATGTTTTCCTTGACTCTAAAGTAGAGACTAGAGATTGTTTTCCTGGAAATGACACTCACTATTTACCTCTTGGAATGAAAGTGTCATCAGGAGCATATGCGATCTTTCAGGACTTACAATAACAGTCACATCAGTAGTTCATAGAATGAAATACATGGCTTATAGAAACATCTTACAATGAAATACTATGAACATATTTCCTCAAACCTTAGATTCTGGTGAGAGTTTCAGTGTCTGTGTTTTGTGTCCCTGATGTTCCTAGATGTCACAGAGCAACAAGACAAAAAAAAAAAGTCTGCTTTAAGAGCCAAAATTACTTCTGTGTTTGTCAGAATGATTCACAACTGTGCTTGAATGAGCTCAGAGGGACTCCTTCAAAATGATTTCAAACACAATATCCTGAACATGAGCCAAACCCAGGATATGCACCAGCATCTGAACGGGGGTTAGTTTAGTTTATGAGCTGGTAACTTTGACACAGCTTCCACAGAAATCTACTGTGCCAAAATATGAACTACAGACATGGACCTTTAAAAAATTTGTACAAAGCTTTGCCACCTGGAGTGGTGCCGATATCTGGTCTGGTTCACGGATTTAAAAGGTCATTTTACACCCAAATCTACAGTGATAGCAGTGGGACCACTGGAGGGATATCTCACCACCGCTCCATATTTCAGCTCTGATAGATTCTTCAGCTCAGATAAAAGTATTGAAGTATACCAAATGCTACTTACAACAGAGCAACGAAGTTGAACATGAATAAGCAAACAGAGAGATCTTAGTGTTCAATTAAAAAGATTGTGTTTAATAGAGTTGGAGTTATTTACAGCAGTTGAGGAGAGTAAAAGGATTCAAACACACAAGAGGGAGAAGGAGAAGTTTCGAGACTCCTGATTGATGTTGACCTGAGCTGACTTTCACAGGAGTATGACAGTGACAGTGATGTCTGTTGTAATTGCAGAATTCCCTCTGCAGCTCCTTTGAGTCACCATCAAGTATGTCAGGGCATTAACATTCCCCTGAACTGAAGTCATGAGAGAAGGACATTCAAGCAGAAAAATAAAATGGGAGGTGTGCACCGTGGCAGCCCTGAGTGTAGATCGGAAGTACTGTTAAATACAGTGACTCAAGAAGCTGCAGGACCACAGGGTCCTCACACTGAGAAAGAGGTACAGAGAGGTACTGTGCTGAAGTTGAGCTCCATTTTTGGTAGCACCGTAACCAAGGAAAACAATAGACTAATGTTTGTATTGTTTTGAGTGTCCAGCATCCCTCTCATCTGGGAAGAAGGAAATGTGTGGAGGGGCTGACATGAGGATTATGGCATCCAGTCAGATCCTGGCAATGACCACAGAGGATGGATGAGTGGTGGTCCCAGTGCCACCTGGTAAAAAAAAGGCCATACTGTTTTCATTGTTCACGTTTTTGTTCTGGTCTAAGATGACGCCAATTCCTTCACTGTCCCTCTAAACACGGCCTTATTGTAGGGAATGGGGGGGGGGGGGGGGTTCTTGTGTTGTAGTTCACAATCCTTTTCATAGAAGCCAACTTTCCTCACTCTCTTTCAGACAAAGCCACTAGATGAGTATCGATCTCAGCCTCTGACAGAATCCTGCAAAACACAAGTTGATTAAAGCCATTTTCAGACAGACCGTACACAAGAATCTGCACTTTTCAGCAATTCACATGTGGTTCAAGCTTCCACCAGAATAGATCTCTTTTAAAGTTCTGTACTGGCTGCCAAACCAATAATCTGTGAAATATGCCCTGATAAAATTGATGCCATTAGTGCTTCAAAATCTTACAAAGGTTGTGTGTTTTTTTCTGCAAATCTTTGAACAGCGCAGTAAAGTAAAGAAAATCTAACGCTCCTGTGACAAAAACATTCCTTCCCTAAAGCCATTAAGATGTCTTATCTGTTTGATACAGTAAGTTACTCACTTAAATCTGGGCTCCTGTGTAGTGATGACTCCCACCTCCAGCTCTGAGGGCTTAAAGTCGATGGACAGAACAGTTGACAGGCATGAGATGGCCGTCTGTTTGAGAAGAAAGAGAGTTATGATTGAGAAGCACGTGAGGAAGAATTACAAAGACTGAGATGTGTTTGTTTCTGATAACTTTGAAATTGCCATGACGTCAAACTAAGCGGGAGGTTCTTTCAAAATGCTGACTGTGTGTCTTCTCCAATGCACAGTGCATGAGATGATACATAGGTGTGTACACTGCAAATACATCAATCTATATATGCTTTATCAGACACAGCTAAGGCAAGCAGCTGATAAGATAAGGCAAGATAGACAAGATAAGACAAACTTTATTGATTCCCAAAGGGAAGTTCAATAGATGGATTTTTTTAAAATCAATTATTTATTACAACAACATCTCAAACACGTGTTTATGTGTGCACTTTACCTCTATGGTCTGCTCATAGGTCCAGTCCAGTTTCTTCTTGATTTTCTTCTCCAAGAAACTGGTTGCCTCAGTCTGTTTGACCCCTGCAGCTGTGGCCTTAAAGCCACAATAGTAGCCTGCTGGATCACACTTGTATAGCTGAGGACCCAACTCGTCATCCAGTCCAATTACCATCATACCTGGAGGAAAAATGCAAGGCAGAGAGGAATTAAGCTAGAGCAGTCGGAACAGAGAGAGGCATCTATTTCAATCATAGTTGGGTAGAAAAATTTCACTTGGATCTTTTAAAACTTATCCAGTCACAAGAGCCTGAACATCAGTTTTCTGGATACAAAGTGTCTAATGAGACAGCAAAACAAGTATTCTGCACCAAAATTAAAGATCTGATTCAAATGTAAACACTCTTGCACAACAATAAAACTCAAATTATATAAATATAAATAAATCTTAAAAGGAGAAACAGAGACTAATTCAGCACATTATTAAAAAAAGGTCTGTTTGGTTGTTTAAATCCTGTATAAATCTAATCAGTGACTTGGAATTTTTTTTTCTGGTATTCAGAAGCAGTTTTGCACACTACTCACAGCAGCCAAGTGGCCTCATCTCTGCATTCTGGGTGTAGACTTGGGAAATATCTGCCATGCGTTTGCACAACATGTCCACAGGGATCTCATAGCCATACTTATACATCCAATTAGCTGCTTCATACCGGGCCCTCTGCACCTGAGACTTGCTATCAGCTAGAGACAGAAACGGTTTGTCATTACATTTCATTCAAAAACGCACAAATTCAGCAGTGAAAATCCCTGATTTATTATCGTTTTTGAATGGAGCCAAACTGTTCAACACAAGCACAAAAAAAAGGTTAGTTTTTACTGCAACATGTTTTTCCAGACAAATTACCTGACTGTTTAAAGTAAGTATTCTCTGACCTGCTTTGGCCACAGTTAAAATAATAAAATGGTGGTCTCTGTGAATTTGTTTTTTAGTTACCTCTTTGACTCTCTATAATCACTTTTAACTGGCAAAATGTCATACTGTCCCATTTATGTACTCACAGTTTAAAAACTTGGCAGATTGTGATACAGGTTTTGTTGTAGTTTTTAGGAGCTGACAAATAACTAAAAACACACTTGATTTTTTTCCAAGCAGTGAATAATAATGATGGAGGTACTTTCTGGCACAAAATAAGAACAGCTCCATATTCAGGGGAACAAAATAGGTCATGAGAATTTGTTGGAAATTTCTTAAACTTCAGAGTTTTCAACAATACATCAGATCAACAAGTATACAAGATATTGCTTACCAGTCATGCCGGTCATAACACAACCAATGTTCTCTGTAATCCTAAACAGATGTGTGACTGTCAAAGCATCCAATAGCTTGTCCTGGGAAAAACACAAGACAAAAACATTGTCAACAGGGAAATGTACACACCATCCACTCCACCAGAAACGCAACAACCATAATGATTGCAGTGGAAGGTGACCACATGCTTTGTGAAAACAGAAACTTAATCTTTCACGAGGCTGTAATGTATACTGACTGGGACTTTCTTTTGTGTGACGACCACAACACAGTCTTTGCCTCTGACCGCCACAGATGTCAGTCCTCCTTGGTTGATGGCTTTGAAAGCATACTCTGCAGACAGACAGAAGGAGAAATAGAGTCATCGACTAAAAGTGTCCGCTTTAACTTCCTTAGCTCTTGTGGGAACAACAAAGACCTATTTGTAGTTCTTGTAGATATGAATCAAAGTCTTCTGAAATGTTTAAAGAGTAAAAATACGCACCAATCAGCCATAACATTATGACCTTCTGCTTAGTATTGTGTAGTCCCTCTCTAACTAGTTCTAGGCTGAAACAGTAATGACTTGATGAGATACGGCCTCTACCGAACCTATGAAGGTGTGATTTGGTATCTGTTAGCAGCAGGTCTTTTAAGTCTTTAAAGTCCTCAGGTGAGGCCCCCGTGGATCAGACTGGGTTAACCAGCACATCCAACAGACGCTTGTTTGGATTTTTCCATCAGCTTTAACAGTTTCTTTTTTTAATCAATTTAAAAGGACATTCCAGCTTTAATTTAATTTAGGGTCAAACACGCTGTAACACCAAGTTAAACACCCCTTCCAGAGATGAATGTTGCTGACTGCTTGCTTCTCTAGTTATACCCACTTCAGTAACAACAGCAGGATAGCAATACACAGCGGTCTGAGGAGCCATAAACAAACCTCAACCAAACCGCCACTCTATAGCCACAAATAATGCTCAGATCAGCACCTAACTTCATCAACAGTACTCAACAACACAAACTCACCTGCTCTCTTCCAGCAGCCACTTGTTTGTAGCGAGACCTCAGGCCAGTCCATTACAGACTTCTGCAGGGTGACACAGCTCAAGGAAGAACATTTATGATCATTTCTTTATCATTTTCTTGAAGTAATAATCACCATATTAATCATTTTGCACTGCAGAACCGATAGTTCTTCTTAGTCTGATTGCATTTCCATGAAGTAATGATCATAAATGTTCTTCCTTGAGGTGCAAAACTCGTCCGTAATGGACTGGCCTGAGGTCTGACTCTTGCTGCAAACAAGCGGCTGCTGGAAGAGAGTAGGTGAGTTGTGTTTAGTCTCTTTGCTAAAGAAATCAGGCGAAGTTAAAAAGATGTTTGGTGGCTAGTGCTATGGCTGGGACCCTATATGTACTGTTGATGAAATTAGGTGCTGTTCTGAGCATTATTTGTGGCTAGAGAGTGGCTTTTTGGTGAGGTTTGTTTATGGCTCCTCAGACTGCTGTGTATTGTTATCGTGCGGTCGTTACTAAAGTTGGTATAACTAGAGAAGCAAGCGGTCAGCAACAGCCATCGCTCGAGGGGGTGTCTAACTCGGTGTTACGCCGGAATATCCCTTTAAGCTCGCTTCTGTTAGGTCAGATTAGCCTTCCTCATTGCTGCACATTAGTTGTCCATGACCCTGTTGCTGGTTGACTTTCTTTGGCCCTCTTTAAGTTGGTGTAGACCACTGTAGACCAGGAACACCTTGAACAAGCTCCAACTTTAGAGATGCTCGGACTCGGCCAATCACAATCACAACCTGGCCCTCGTAGAAGCTGCTTAGATTCTTAATTATCCTTAGTGTACTAATTGTAAGTATTTCTTTTATTTACTATTCATGATGAAACTGAAGCTCAGCACTAACTTAAGCTCTAAACCACAGAGCATGACCAACAAAGAGATACACGCCAGATAGCTCACTTTGAGTTGAATATATTCTAGTATTAATATTTACAATTATTCTGTCTTTGTTTGATTGTACGAAATAAAACTCAGACTTAATGTTAGACATGAATGAACCTATTAGCTGCTGTTAGCAGTTAGCTGCGGTGATGACAGGGCAGGTTGAGTTTTGCTCACTTCTTTCTCGACTTACCGACTTGGTAAAGTCTGCCCTCCGGAGAAAAGATCGTAATATGCCGGTCAAACCCTGCACTTGACCCTCGAGACATGTCGGCTGGAGAAAACTGAGGTTAAAAATCAAAACTGAAGATGAAACTAAAATGAGGCACAACAGAAGCAAAACATGACAGTTTACCCCGGATGTGACGTAGACACAGCCTTCCATATCCGGGTCATCGTGGCAACAATCCGATGGTTGCCTATCTCATTTTATACTGTTGTTATTTGTGTTTTAAAGTCTATTACCTCAGCTTTCTGTACCACACGTAACAGGACTTTACTTTGTTTTAAAGGTCTATTCTAAAAAATGATTTAGATCCTGTAGTCTGCATATACAGTTGTAGCCAAAATTATTAGCCCCCCTATTAAATTTTTATTTTTTTCCCCAAAGTTTTTAAGTGCTGTTCAACAGAATAATGATTTTTTTTACACAGCTTTCCCAAATATCCTAGTTTTATTTTGGATCTTTACATTACTGTACTTTGCACAAAAACAACAACTCCCAGGGTCAGAATTATTAGCCTCCTGAGGCTAATAGTCAATTGTGTGTCCTTTTTGCTGGATAACAGCATGCAGTCATTTGCTGTAGTTTGTAACAAGGCTCTGGCACATCTCCTGAGGAATCCCAGCCCATTCCTCTTTGGCAAATCCTTCAAGCTCCTCCAGATTTGATGGTCTTCTAGCATGGACCCTGGTCTTCAGTGCTGCCCAAAGATTTTCAATAGGATTTAAGTCAAGGCTTTGTGCAGGCCAGTCAATAACGTTCACTTTGTTTTCCTGGAGGTAGCTCCTCACCAGGAGCACTGTATGTTTTGGGTCGTTGTCATATTGGAAGACAAAGTGATGACCCAGACCCAGTTTTGCTGCTGACTGCTTGAGGTTTTCTTTCAAAATCTTCACATATCCTTCTTTCTTCATTATTCCTTCAACCTTGACAAGATTCCCAGTCCCAGATGCACTGAAACATCCCCACAGCATGATGCTCCGACCACCGTGTTTAACTGTGGGGACAGTGTTTTGGGGGTTATACGCCTCTCCCTTCTTTCTCCAAACATAAGCAATGTCTCTGTGACCAAAGAGCTCTAGTTATGGTCTCATCTGACCAAAGAACACGTCTCCAGTATGTATAATCTTTCTCTAGATTGTCCTTAGCATAACTCAGTCTGGCTTGAAGGTGTCTTTTTTGGAAAAGTGGCCTGCATCTTCGCAGTCCATTTTCTGTTCAGGGCTCTAGAGACTGTCTTGTTTGACACCACAATTCTTGACTTGGCCCAGTTAGAAAAAAATGGGACTGTTTCTTAAACTGCTTTGCTAATACTACCCCCTCTTACCAGTTTCAGGTATTAACAGTCAAAATAGTTAAAGGGTTATTCTTGTGGCGGTTGGTCTTGTTTGCTTTAGGGTGTCATAAAAAGGCTTCAATATGAATTCCATGTCAAAAATCTCCTCATCGAAGCTTTAATATTTCACAGCACATCATATTCTGCTGGGACGTGTAATAATCAGAGCCTTTAAGTTATGTCTGTGAATTTTCATCAAGGCAATCTTATGAATGTTGTGACTGTTTTGAGTTTCAAAAGAAAAATCCAGCTACTGTTTCCACTGTGACACTACTACAGACATTTTGTGAAAAGTGTTTTGATAGAAAAAAAAAAAAAAAACAGACAAAACAATTATGTTCATACAGATGAAAGTATAACTTAAGAATGACGGGCACTATGTTACCTTTTCAAAATGTTTTTATTTTTAAGTCCAAAGCTTAATTTCTGCACAAATTGTGTGTGTATATGTATATGTGTGTGTGTGTGCATGTTAGTGCTCTCTGGTGAGACAGAGCCATCTTAAGGGTACTTCATAGGTGCTTCGGTCCTCTGTCTCATCATAGGGAAGGTGCCATGAGTCCATTGAGTTCTGGATGACTGTGTCGTAGCTGGGGATACTCTAAACATACACATATAAAAACAGTTGATAAGCATATGTCATTTTTGTCTATTTGTTAACCCAACCCTCTCACACCCCTCCCTCCTCTTCCTCACCTGGAAACGAACTTTCTTGCCGGGAATGACATTTCCATGCACTACAAGCTGGTGGCCTCTCTGCCATTTGAAGAAGAGCCGTCTGGTGGCTCCATCTGGCAGACAGGCTTTGTGGTCTCTCATCAGGTCCCTGCTCACAAACTTACAGTGGTTCCCAGAGTGCAAAGCGGCATATAGTAAGAAGGGGTCATCCTCTGAGCTGATTGACACACAGAGGAGAGGACTTAGATAAGGAACAAGTGCATAATTATGTGCTAAGTGCAACAAAGACATCTTAAATCCAGGGTCACTTTCAGTAATGGATGAAGAAGAACCTCAGCTGCATATAAAATTAAAGGAAAGAGTCTTCCTCTCTGTGAAGCTAAGGCCCCCTTATGTGTTTTAAGTAATGTGTGGTTTCTGTGTGTGCTAAAAAAGTGTGTGTTTTTGGTTTGCTTCAAAGCATTTCTAACAGTATTCTTTCAATTCTCAGCTGCTCACATGTTGTCAGTGAAGAAGCAGTGAGCCTTCTGCCGGATAAGGTCCATGTGGTTTCTCTCCCAGGCTTTGGAGGGCCGCAGCATGTGTTTCCTTCCCAACACCAGCACACTGAGACCCTGATGGTGCAGCTCTCGCACCACCGTAAGCAACTGGAACATACACATATGTACTTTAATAACCAATTTACATTTAATTAAGACACAGAACATGTAATAACACTCAGTTATGACTAGATTTAAGTTTATATAGCAGTGCTTAAAAGCCAAGAGAGAACTTTACAAGTTTCAAGAAACACTTTTACAATGTTTGCATCTATCAGTGTTACCTTGTTCGAATGGGAGAATGAATGTGAGAATTGGAACATAATGTACGACACAAATATTAATAGGAGACATCGATAGGGGTATCTCAGAATTATTTGGATACCATTTTTATATTTATAAAGATGGAACAGACAGTAATGCAAACTTCCCACATAAAAAACAAAATTCACAGTCCCAAGAACTGAAGATTTAAATCCATTCTAACTTTTGATTCCCCAGAATCGGATGGTTTTGTGAGGCTGTTGTGTATCTGAGAGCCAAAAAATAAAGCCTCTTTTTTTCTTTTTTAACATAAGAAAGTTAGTTTACTGTATACACACATTTCTAGGTGATGCTAGGCTGCAGTCAAGATTTGTCCGGACATTTGTGTTCACTGGAGGAGAGAATCTGATAACCCAAGATCCCTAAGCTTCTCCTTTTGAACCATCACAGGGTAAACATTTGTGGTTTTAAGTGAATTTTGTCAGCATGTATGTAATACATTGGCATGAAAGTTGGTGCATGTATTAAACTTAAGAAGGGGATTAATATCAGTAACATTGCTGGTCCTCTGAATTTTTGATCAGATCTAAATTTTGCTTCATGATCAAATTCCTGGAAAATTAATCAATCAGGCTTTGTATTGAGCACATGCAAACTTGCTAACATGCTGAGATGTTGTATACGGTATTATAAGCAAAATTTAAGCACAGATTCACATCTTTAATGAATTTTCTTTGGGGATAAATAAAGATCTTGTATTGTATAGCACTGTGTTATCACTGCCATTCTAAATTGAGCAACGGGACCCAAATTCAGCCTCAAACTGTTTATGGCAGCACTGTTTACTTGTTTAAACAGACATTCAGCAGGTATTTTCATACTTCACACTGACACACCTCTACTCCATTTGCATAAAAAGGTGTCTGTGATGAAATTTTATGTCAGTTTCATACAGATTTAATTAATATCTGTTTTCTGTTGGAGATAAAAAGATAGGTAAATAGGTTTTTCTGTTTGTACCTTCCTTTATCTCAGAGCCACAACACATCTGAGAAAGATTTGACTGTCTTCAACACAGAGAGAAAGACAGTAGACACACACACACACACACACACACACACACTTCCTGATTGACAGACAGATGTAGACAAGCAAGTGGGCTAGGTGTTATCATAATTAGGTAGTGGCTGGTTAAAAAGACGCCTCCTAGTCATAATACACCGAGCAAAAAAACCCCCAGAGTTACAAGACATTTAAGGTGGAAGAAACCACCAAAGTCTAGACTGTAAAAGTGCATGCACATGACCAATAAATGCTCAGCTGGACTGGTGGACCCCTAAAAGTTCCACTTCTCTAACCTCTTCTCAGAGCTTTATTCAAAGAGATTAAAATCAGTGTGCTTTCTCACCGTCTCTGACAACTTGCTTTTGTTGGTGCTGATATTTGCAACGTTCAGTCCGTCCACCACCACATCAAAAGCTGGCTTCCTCTCCACAAATGCCTTAAACCTCTCCAACTCCTGAGCAGACACAACCAGACAGTAAGCCCCAAAAGAGTGAGATTAATGTATTGAAATAAAATAGGTCAGTGGAGATGCAGATTTAAAAAAAACTTATAAAAAGATAAGTCCAGTTACATCTAAAGAATCAGCAGCTTGCTTAAAAACAGTTTTTTGTTTCATCATAGAGGCTGTAAGACTTTATGGATGCATGTTCATATTAACAGATGCTTCTTCTGGATTTGTATAATGCTGTGAAAAGACTAGTACTCTGCTCGACCAACAAGACAAAAATGTATTGTCCTGATGGCAAGTCTTTTAGCATGCACTTAAAACCAGTGAGGCTTTAATGTGAAGATGAGCATATTAACAAATGATTTTTTACAATTGTAACAGTAAAAGCTAGGTGTGCAAGAATGAAAACTTTTAAGGCTGATGGGAATTCAAAACTGAATTACAAAGTCAGATTATAGAACTACTTACAGCTGAAAAAATGAACAGCATTTAAAGCTGCTGGGATGAGTTTTTAGCAGACTGAAATTAACACTGATGTCTCTTTATGGCCCAGCAATTCAAAGAAGACCATCTATTAGTACAAACACTTCTATAACTGTCTATACAGTTTTTTTTTTGTCTGAAACCAGAAGCAGGAGGGTGTCAGACCAGAAGTGTTGCACTGTATGCTGCTGATATGACCTTTTTTCACATGCAGCACAGCAAAAGACTTGATGAGCGATACATTTAGCTATAAAAAAGAGAACAGTGTGTCAGGCCAGACTAGATGAAAAGATACTGAAGACCAAAAGGCAGATATGATAACTCCAGAGAAAAAACTGCATGAGGCTGTAAAATGACTTCAATTAAACCTGGAGAGAGAAAGGAATAACTGTTTAATGTACATTTACAAAGGGGAAGGCAATTAAAACTTTTGAAAAGGCCAACAGTTCAATCTGGTTAATGGGGATCTACTAAGATTTTCATAACTTAGTTAGATAGTTCTTTGTTACACCCCAAATAAAAATAAGCAGTTGTAGCAGTGATGGGAAAATGTGGGCATTTAAAAGCCAATCACACATTTTCTGGCTATGTATAAAAATACAAACTTTTTGGGACAGGGTTACTCTGAATCAGCAACAAGATACTCAGAAACACCCAGATCATGTACTTGGGCCTGATTACCAGAAACATAAATAAAAAAAAGGAACCTCAGCCTTTTTTAATCCTGATACTTGCACGTAAAAAGGCCATCACATGAGATGGATCAAAAAGGATTTGTCAAACCCAGCATTGGTTAAATATTATGAAGGAAATAAACCCCATGGAAAAACTGACTCATTATCTCTGAACTAAAGCACGGAGTCACGACAAGACTGAATAAAATGGACTGAGTCTCATAAAAAGAGTCTGCTGTCATCTAACCTGGGCTCATACTACCGAATATGAGGATGTAGGTAGAGAGTAACCCCTGCTACATTTGTAGGCTGGTGAAGTTTTGTGGTTTCTGTTCTGATTTAATTCTAAAAAGTAAAACAAGAAAAAAAGAAAGAAAGACAGAAGAAATAAAGAGCAGAATGATTTTGTTATGAAGACAACCTATTTTCACATGCACAGGAAAGACTGCTTTGTTCATGGGACTTCCTCTCTGGAGCTTTCCTGGTGGTGTTGGTGGTTTGTCCTGCTGATCACTCTGTGATTTAATTGGACTTTTAGCTGTTTTTTTTTTTTTGTATCTGCTTTCCTGATCATGGTTATATATATGTAAATTAGGCATGCTGCACAGAGACCTCCTTCACGTAACCCTCATGATAAAATATGAATCTGTTTGTGATGAAACTTTGGTGTCTTTCAGTGATGCTGCTGTCTATTTAGGATGTAACAACAGGAAAAAGTCCTTTTTACAAAATCAAAGCAAAAAAGAGCTAAATGTCACGTGAAACTTAAATCTTCATGAATCTGTAACAGTCAAAAAAAATCCACTCAGCCAGTCACCCCTAAGTGATCTCTTCTTTTCAAACAGGGAAAGTATTTTTTAAGTTCAAAGGTAATTTATTTTACTCTTGTTGAGGGCAGACACTTGCAAAAGTTCACTTTGAAATATTTCTTTTGGTTGGATAAAAAGCAGAAATCCTCTTTTAACAGATTAACTAAATTTTTTTTCTAATATCTTTGGTAAACTCAAGTTTTAACTACTAACTCTATTTACTTAGTTAGGGTCGGTTTTTCTTACGTTTTATTGAAATTATCCTTCATTGCAGAGCTCCAGAAATGAGTCCTATTTCATGTATATTTAGATGAATGAGCAGACTTTCCCATTTGTAGTCACAGTGACAAATCTAGTATCTGTCTGACTAAATACGTAAAGTGCCAGAAATGTGCAGAGAAGTCTGCAGATTTAGAGTCATGTTCGTCATTGTGTTCTCGCAGCACAGCTCAGCTCCACCTGTGAGCTGACTGGTCTGATGGTTGGCTGCTTTTCTCACTGACTGATCACAGGCCTGCCAGTAATACATCTGCTTCTGTCTTTCCTTCTCATCACTGAGCTGACAAAAAGCCAGCTGGTTGCTTACAGCTCTGCAATATGACACAGTTTTAGAGCTTATAAAATGTACTCATTTACACTTTGATACAATTTGTTTTTCCTGGTTGTTTAAATTGAACGGTCAGTGGAACGATCTGTACTTTGCCCGTCCTACATTTGGTCTTCCTGCATTTTGACAGTCTAAAACTCAGATGTACTGCCTCTAAAGTGGCCAGCATCAGATATGTTAGTGAACAGTTTTATGTGGAAACTATTTAACCCTGATTTTCACAAACTATAACTTAAAAAGGAGAATGGCTGAAATACAATCAGCTGAATATTTCTGTGTCATCTGTTTGAAAGAGAATGCTAACATTTTTTCTTAAAGTGCAAGAAATGAGGAAGGCTTCAGTCTAAATAATATTCCGGGCAGTGAGTACAATATTCTGTTACAGCTATGAAACACAACAGGAAAGCTTTGCTGAAATTTATGACGGGCCTCTCCCATGTGAACACTGTTAGTACTTTCACTTTTAGAGAGCGGCAGTATGGAAATGGGTTGCTGTGAATTCCCCTGGACTTGGAACTTGACTGTGCGCCCTATCACAGGCGCAAAATCAAAATGTGTCAGTAAAAATGTAAATAGGCTGTAATATTCCTCCTCTAATGAAACTGTACATCAGATTAGAGGCCAGCAAAATCCTGCTGATGCACACATGAACACACTTATCTAGTCTGCAACAACAGAGTGCAGTTTCACATCAGATCCTAGAGGGACTTAGAAAAGAGAAAAAATGGATGATGTACAGATAAAAGTTCAGGAGATAACATAAAAAAGTGACCATGGTAGAGAAAGTATGCAAATCTAGTTGAAAAGGATTAAAGTTTGAGAGGAACGTTGGGGTGAGAGGAGGAGACAGAGAATGAAGAGACAGAGAGAAAGTCCAGTATAATTATCCAGGGACTTTCCAGGGCTGATATGTGAAACCAGCTCATTGTGCTGCTGTGGATTATATGACTGCTTAAAACAAACACACACTCAGACAAACAGACACATTTGCACCTGCATAAATAGGCTTCTGTGCCATTTATGCACCATGGCTAGACAGTACTTTTTAAAAACTACTAACAGCTTGAAAACTAATGCATAAAATCAGACATGAGAAAACAAGCTATCGTAACACCCTTTGATTCTGATTCAACAATTTGATAGGAGATCCTGTTTTTTAGATCAACCATTTCATTGTGCGACTTTTCGTAATCATTTTGTTTTCATTTGAAGTTTCATAGTTTTCTCTTTTGAAATGAATAAAAATACAGATTACAATGTCTCTCCTCATTATAAGGATAAGTGACAAAGAGGCTCATCAAATAGGTCAAAATAAATACATACACTTTTTACATTTACGTTGTAAAAGTGTTTACGTTCTACATTTATGGATGATTATTTTACTAAAATAGCAGGCTAAAGGATAATAGGAATGAGTAACAGCTAACGTTGTTTGAATCATTTTTCTGGGGCCTTTTAATGCCTGTATTTGACAGATATGACTGTGAATATAGGACAGAAATGTACAGAGAGATCGGGGACTGAGACGCAGCCACCTGTGTCATGGACCATAGCCTGTGCTTAGTGGTGCAGATAACCACTGGGCATCCCAGAAAGACAAGTATTGTTATAACATTTAAATATTTTCTCATCTCATGTAAAACATTTTTGGTAATGTTTTGTGGAATTTTCTTTGTAATGAGCTGTAAACGAAAAAGCTCTTTCACTGGAGTATTTGCTGCATGTTTAAGTGTTCAGAAAAACTCCAAGCTTTGCTATTTTCTTGGTAACACTCCTCAACACAGCAACATTTGAAACTACAGTTTCAGAAATGAACTTTTCTTTTGACTGTATGTAAAAAAAAAAGTTTCACTGATTTGATTTATGGAGATGCATCCCTGCATGGCTTTCTCACAAGTTCTCCAGTCTCTGATTACTTTTGTACGTAAACAAGTGTAGTAAGATTGCTGTCTGCATTGTTGCATGTGAGTTTTTCTCAGTCAGTTTGTCTGGGCACAAGAATATAAAAAAGACAAACTCAGCTCTTTTTCCCCCTCCTGCAGTTTATTTCCTTACTCTCTTCCTTTATCAGTCTGCATCTGCTGCTTTACTGTTGTCTGAGGCCCTCTGCATGCCCTCATAATGAATCGCCTTGAATTGGAAATTAATAAAGTCGAGTTAAAATGTCTGGCTCTCTTCCTCAGTATGTCTCCTTGGTGGGAGGCAGTTGTGGTCCAGATTCACATGGTGCTCCACATGCTGGAAATCCCCTAAATTTAACCGTTCCACTGACAAACTCCCCCAGACTTCAGAAAAACGGAAAACACAAGCAAACTATCTCACAGTGAGAAAATTAAAGATTACAGATTACATTTAAATTTATTGCTAACAATGTGCCAAGATTTTCCAGGACCTATGAAAGGTGATTTTCCTTATTGACACTGGCAGCTACAGTCAATGCCTTCAAATCCAGTGAAAAGCTTGTGTCTATCTGGCTATTTAACATCACAGTGTGTGTGTATGCAACCAAGATCAGATGATAACTGCCTGATTTTAACTCTATAGATGTATACAGTCTTCATTTTATGTTTCCTTGTTCTTAAACTGGTTCGTGCTGACCTTAGTGCCAGTATTTAGATCCTGATAATCTGTTCATGGTGTTGGTTCATCAGACAGGTGTGTGTGTACCATCACTTGGCAAACTTTGAGTGGACTGATACACTTGATGTCTTTGGCCTTCAAATACACACTGTGTTCACAGTGTAATATCATGAACTCAGATTCTTCAATGCATGTAAAATATGACAAATTCTTAGCACAAAGCAGCAGAGTAGTCTGACACCTCGTAAAACTCATTTCTTTGTAATTTTGACTAAGATGATTAAGATCATTCCAGCAGTTACCAGTCAGATCTGTGTGACGTTGTATGTGCAGAACAGAAGACGGGGAAATATCGAACATCAGACTAATTAGCATGCGGCATCTGGTTTGTTTGATATGTTAAATAATTGAGGACTAAAAATGACAATTTGCATGTTTCTGTCACGCAAGACCCACTTTTACCAAACAACAGGGTAATAATGTAGATTATTCAAGGAGTTTTTGACGCAGCTGTGTTCTCAAAGCCTCTCTGGGGAACTTGGTGTTTGTGTTAATTTGTCTGATTTTTTGTCTGATATTTCAAAGCAGATGTAGTCTCTGTCAGAAAACATAACCCCTTTGTTTTTTGACAGTGTATCACTCACAGGGAAAGTTGGCAATGGGAAATGCATAAAAAGGGTGTTTCTTGGTGTGTGCATGATGTCTTGTCCGACACTTTCCTCCTCGCGGTGGTTACAGCCATTAAAATTACAATACAGAAACCCTCAATTTCACAGCTGATGTGCTGATTTTCTTCAAAAGGTTTTAAAGAATATAAGATTTATCTGAAAGTATCACCTGATGCATGCCATCACAAGGTCAAGCAAAATAATAGTAATAAATAAAACTTTTGTTTGTTTCTTTTTCCGAATATTTACCTTGTTTTTTGTTTTATTTTGAGTGATACAGATTGCTGGTTAGAAATATTAAAATCCCTTGTGGAAGCCAGTTGTAGTTAGCAGCAGGTGGTTTAATATTTGCCTGTATCTAAACAGCCGTTTAGGCCAGACAGACTTATCTGAATCACATACAGGGCAGGAAAAGAGAAAGCTGAATAGTGCGCATTCGCTGTGTTTTGGATACAGTTCTTAAGTAATGTCAGCCCAGACATATTAATGAATAATGTTTCTGAGCCCACTGCTAAAATGAACTAACTTTAAGAAAGCTTCTCAAAGTGTGAGAACAGGAGGTCTGTAAAGAGAGTGCTTGACTTTCATTTATCAAGTGAAAGCAGTTTCTTGAAGTCCAGAGTTGACTAAACTGATTTGAATACCTCATCGACCTGTTGCCTAGTGTGCACATGACGCCATCTAGCAGAAGTTAAAGGTAGAAAGCTGGAACATGAAACACGTTGATGAAGTCTGAAATGGATCAGATTTTTTTCTTTAAACAAAACTGACATAAAGGATTAGATATGTCCCCCAAAAAAGAAACTTGCAAAAGCATCATTTTCAAGGCAATTAGAGACTATTCACATTTTGTTTAAGAGAGCAGATTGGCAAAACTGCAGTTTCACAGTAATTCATTTTCACATTTCAGTGTAATGTATATTTGTATCTTTGTTGAGTGTAGGTGAAAACATTGTAATTTTCAGTGATGCGGGGGTCAGAGTTTAACTGCAATCAGACTATAGGAAGAATCGTATAGTCTTGGTCTGACACTGTAATATTTCTCATTTCATTGTATTTATTTTTATTTTACAGGCGCGGTGCATATCAAGCAACACTTTTGTAAATACGTCAGAGTTAGCCAAAGGGCTAGTAATCATCTGCAGTCCCACACCAGATGTTAGAGTAGGCTCCCCGGTAAGAATGAAACAATTTCTCTCTAAAAAATGTACAAAGATACCCTTCCTTTTAAAGAAGTTACTCTAGTTTCTCTGATTACTTTTCATCTTGTCTTGGAATATGCAAAACTTGCCATATCACGCTTTTGGCAGTGACAAAAGAAAATAACCTTACAAGGGTTTCTTTGGTTGTTATTGTTTTTCATTGGTTTAATTTAAAACCCAACATTAAAAGGTTATTAGCATATCTCTTTTAAGTTTCTAATAATCACAGCTTACAGGTATTTGACTTACAAAAGTAAAAGTTAAACACAACCATGATGGAGACACAAGTGAAGTGGTATGTGATGATTTGTTAAGTCCTATTTAAATCTTGAAATGTTCACTTTAAATACTGATTCAGTCAAACTTTGCCAATGTGTGTGTGTGCATACCTGTGGTGTAGTCTTGCAAAAAACATCTCTTCCCTCAATGATGTCAGACATCACTTTGTCTTTGAGCTCACTGTACTCCTCAGTGGTCAAATTGATGGTCTCTAATGCAGACCCACAGCTACTACATACACCCCTGAAAACACACACAAACAAACAAACAAACAAACTCAGATCTGTTTCAAAAACACATTTCCGCCTATGAAGGTTCATGCTAAGATAAAGTGTAAGAATTACTTTGGGGTTGCAGTGGTCCAACTTCCTGTCCATTTCTCTCCAGTGAGGCTGAGAACAAAGCGATTAAGACAGAGTGAAGGAAATGAGAGGGAAAAAATAGAAAAGGTTTAATATCAAAGCCTTAACCAATTACAGCATGAAATGCTGTAATCCAGAAACAGTTTATATTCAGTTAAAGTTTTAACAACCTTTTAACAAAGTGTTTTTACTAAAGGTCACATTCACCTGTAGGCTGCTATACAAATTTTTCGCACTATAAGGCACACTTAAAATTCTTTTGGCTTGTCGTAGCACTGCAGCTACCGCAGCCTCGCAGAGTTATTGAATGAGTTAAATAAAGTGTGACTTATCTGACTGTCTTGTTTGGCTTAATGTGCTTTATAATCTGGTGCACCTTTCTTATGAAAATAGACGCGAATAGACGCGTTCATTTATGGTTCATTTCCTTATAATCAGGTGCGCCTTATAGTGCGAAAAATACAGTACCCATCATTTTTATCTAAACTCATTCACACTTCACAGGGTGCAGCCAGTGGGACCAGGACATGGGATTGAACCCATGACCATCTGATTTACAGATGACTAACTCTACCACTGAGGCCCTGCTAACCCTACATAGACAAAATTCACATACACTAATCTGCAATGAATACTACTGGTTAATTAGATGTCTTCTTCACTCAGTGCATTCTTACTCATTAATCTGCTTACATGTGAAGTACTAATTACTCACTGCAAAGCAAATTACTCTACATTTTTGTGGAAGAGATGTTCTCCAAATAAAGATGATCAGTGTTATTATTATCAGTATCATTAGGATAAGTGTTGAGTTAATCTGTGGATTTCATCTCACTCTCACTTTTCCACTGGCCCTCACTGTCTCTGACTTCAGCTCTTGTACCTCTCAAACCAAGACTTGATGCTGCTGGCCAGGCCAAGTTGTGGGTAGATCTGGTTGTCCCTCATGCACAGCAAAATCCCCAGCAGCTTTTCCTTGATCTCAGACTGAGACCTGGCCTCTGCCTCCCCCTTTTTTTCTTCATGAGCCTGCTTCTCGCCCTTAAACAGAGCTTCCCAGGTCTCCTGGTTTGGACTTATACCCTTTTCAATTAACTCATCATAAAGAGCCCAGGCAGTGATGGTGTCTCCATGTAACATTGCTGCTGAGATTATATCACTATAGTTGCGTTGTGACGGGGTAAAGACCTGTTGGTATGACATGAAATCAAGGTGATGATGGGACATCATGTTTTTGAGTAATTTGATATTTTCAGGGAAATTTACAAAATAATCTTTCACCTTCTTCAGCTCATGCAAGATGTTGATGGCTTCTCTCCACCTCTCTGTGCGGCTGAAGGACTTGATAAAGAGGCTGGAGGCTCCTGTCTCCAAAGATGGAAAACTCTCCTGCATAATGCCATAGACATCTAACGCCTCACTGTCATGGCCGCTGTTCACGCACAGCGTCAAGTACCGTAGTAGCAGCTCATAGGAGAGTGTCCCTGTTTCCATGGCTACAAAAGTCAGTAGAGATCTGTGATGGAGAGGTTCAGTTAACTGTATTATCAAACATACTGTTCACTGCAAGTTCTTTGAGGTAAATCAACATGAGATTGGGAATAGAATTGTTTGAGATTTCACCAATTTGGCGAAAAAACAAGAAATGTAAGGACAACTGTCTTCATCCTCTTACTTGGCTACATTGAGGTGGGCCCCAGAGTGAAAGATCACATTCATCATCTGGATGGCGAAGCGGTTTGGATTTCCATAAGTTTTCTTCAGGTTCTTCCACTCAGTAACAGAGAGTGGCTGGTCTGGGGGCTCCATCCTCCCTTTGAAACATGTATACTCCAGTTACTGAAACAGTGATTTACAACGATCTCACAGAAACTACTAATATTTCAAAACCTTTATTTAATTTTTTACACTGACAAAGACTTTTGTTTTATCAAAAACAAATACTCGTGCCATTCCCAGCTTTGACATCAGCTACATGCTTCATGGGACAGGAACACTAAAAAACTAGAACAACTGTACGACACAACAAAAATTATACATTGCTGGGGGAACATCTACCATTTAATAAGGTTCAGCTGCAACAACATTCGACTTCCAAAACTGTGAAAACTCGCCTCCCTGATTCCCAAACTCTCAGTGGGTGTTTTCGAAAGAAGAGGTGATGGACAACACGTCCCCTTCTTAACTTTTCTGAAATATTTTGCTGGAATTAGACCTAAAATACGCATGTTCTTTTCATTAAACAATAAAAGTGTTCTGTTTTAATTTTGGACTCTTTTTTGCACTGTTTCCAAATAAATTAAGTGTTTAAATGATTTGCAAAACATCCACATCAGTTCAGATTGACATTTTTCATGGTGTCTCAGTTTCTTTTGGGTTTATGGTTTTATTTAACAAGACTTACTGAAGTCAGATGAGTGTCTGTGTTTGTGTTGTTGTTGTTGAGTCATTCTAACATTCAGTTTTTTCTGTACCTGAGAAGTTCTCCTGGTATAAAAAGCTGTCTCCTTCAGTAGTCTCCTCTGTCTTACCTGCTCTCTTTGTTTTGCTCTCGTCAGACTCCTCCTCCTCACTCAGCTCCTCCTCTTGAGAGACCACAGCAGCTCTCTTCCTCATGAGAATCTCTGTGGTCCTCTTGGCTGTCCCAGCAGCAAACACAGATTTGGGGAAGACAGGCTTCTGACGAAGAGTGACGGACTGGCTTGTCCCCTTACCAACAGCATCCCAAAACGACCCATCCCTTTGTCTGGTGGTCCTGTTTTTCAACAAGTCCTGTCTATTGCTTCTGAAGTCAGTCTGTCTGCCTCCAGTGTTGTGGTTTGAGTCTCTTGTGCACAGAAAGCATGCTGAGAGGGGCAGCTGTGATGTCCTTGGTGTGGGTACAGCTGAACTCCCCTGGTAGAGGAAAGGGCTCATGGGTTTCAAAAATATCTTCACTGTCATTCTCAAAGTGGAGCCCATCTTTAAATTTTAATCTCTGGGCTTTAAAAAACTAAATGTAAACTACCTTTTACGAAGATTAAACCCCTTGAGCTATAAATCCACTACTGTACATCATTAATCAGTGACCTGAACATGAAGCTACTAATCTAACAGTGTTAAGCTCCAGCACAACAAAGCTAAAAACTCCTCGCTTGTTGGCTCAGTACGAAATAGACAAATCTGAAACGCGGTCAATAGTATCCCTTTATATTCAGTCTGAATGAAGAAAACAGCCTCTGTAACCGCAGTCAAAAAACTTCAACAGCATGCTGAACTGGAGTCGCAGACGTGACGTCATCAACATTTGACAGCTGCGTTTGGGAGCAGCGTCATGTGACTGAAGGTCAAGAGAGAAAACCCGGAAATGAAGGACAATTTCAAAATAATACTCAAATTTTATTGCTCTAACGGAAAAGAAATATGCTTGAAAACTTTAAAAACTTTGGGAATTATGGTTAAATACAAATTCTGTCTTGTCTCCGAGGTATGTTGTTTCTGTGCCCGATTTCTTAACTTGCAGGTGAGACAGACCATAAAACCATCAGATTTGTGGGAAGTAGTAGGCCTAGGCCTAATTACTTTTGGCCCTATTTTGGTGTCTACAACATAGACTGAGAGATGGCCTCGCAAAATATTAAACACATTCCCCCTGGATAGATGCAGAGTCTGAATCACTCTGAACACTAATGCTGTTGTTTATATTGCAACAGTTAGCTTGAAAAATATACTTTTACATACTTGCATATCTTTCTACTCAATCCCAAATAGGTAAAAGTGAGTATGGGCGAGTGGGGTAAGATGAGCCATTTTTCATATTTCAGATCACTACATCAAGGCAATCATAGTTTTGTCTCTAACTAGTGTATCTGCATATGTTTCAAGATGTTGTGCATCCCTGAAAACCAACAGAATGAGTGTAAACATAACTGTCTTGATAATATAGCACGCCAAAAAAGTGGTCTCCTATGGTCAACTTACCCCGTTTATGGGGTAAGTTGAGCTGTGTCCCTACTACCCCCACCCCCGCACCCCAGCCCTTGCTCGCATGCCTTCTCTCTCCCTAAATAACAGTCACTTCTTCACAGTCATGTGTATTTTTATCTATTATACACTATTCAACTGGTACAATAATTCTTTTTATTATTATTGCATATAACTGCTAAAAAGCAGTTTTGTAAAAAGACATTGTAAAATGAGAATGTCTTTAAATGATTCAGAACATTCACAGCTGTATTTTTGAAAAGAAATGTAACACATTTCAACAATCTGAACTGAAACTCTGATCCTCTCATCAGACTTCTTTACTTTCTCACTTCAGCCCCGGGCTCAACTTACCCCTGAACTAACATGATGACTTTATAAGTCCTCTAAGCTAAAATGGTGGACTTTTATGCTAGGTTTTTGACCTCATATTTTAGCTCATAGATACCACAATTGATGTAAAACAAATTTAAAATGATTTTTTTTTTTGTCTGAACACAATTCCAATCAAACTTATGACAGACTAAATTCACTTTTAAGAGTGAAAAATGTATTTTTGGAGATAAATGTCTAACCCCTTCACCCATATGCTTCTAACCTTCACAGACTTCATGAATTCATGCCCATCTCCTAATTATTTGGTCACATGATCAATTTCTTTTACCATTTCCAAGCAACAGGGGGTGGTTCAACTTACCCATTGGCTCAACTTACCCCAATCTCCTCCATTCAGTTCTTTAGGAAAAACTTAAGTACTTTGTAATTCTAGTTTGTACAGACAGAGTCGAGCTTTTATTTTGAAATACCAAACGTCCAACCGGGGTTACATTCTTACTTTCATGGCAGCTTGATGTTTTTCCATTTTGTGATAGATATATTGATTGTTGCCTACTTTAGGAATAAAAAGGTTACGCAATGAGACATTAAATCCACTTTTAGCAGAAATGGCCCAAGAACAGCAGCCTCACTGGTCGGATATTTTGAAAAGGAGACTCGCAAACTCAAAAAAAGGTGAGAGCAAATCAAACCGACGTTACTTGAACACTAGCTAACACTGGCTAACTTTGTATACTCAGCTGCTCAGAGTGATTATATCAATACTAACGTTAAAGTTTTGATTGATTTTCTTTATATTATACAGACGAGAGGAGCGATGAAGAAAAGAAAACAGAAGAAACAGAGCTGTTCACCAAATATTACACGGAGTGGAGAGGAGGGGGAGACAGAGACAAGACCTACAAGAAGATACCACGATTTTACTACAGAGTATGAACTGAAAATGTGACCTTTTTAGAACAAGTTTATACTGGTGTTCACGGTGTTATTGTGTTTGAGAGCAGACTAAGCTGTCAAACTCTTAAGGCTGAGGACTGTTTTCACCCCCCTGGTTGTTTTCTATGGTATCTCTGTATGGACCTGACAGCAGCAGCTGTGGTCTGACCTGTCTTAAAAAGTTTGCAAGATTACACACCATTATTATTATTATTTTACATGATACTGCCCTTACATTAGATTATCCTTGAGGTCTAAGTTTGTAGAGTTTTTTCAAATGTCACAGGTTTGCACCACAGCACCACAAGTTAAGTCATGACTTTTAGTGTTTTATGGGTCCATATTGGCTTTTAGTGCCACTACGGATGTTATTAATGGAGCACTATTTCTACAGTGTTAAAACAAGGAGCAAGCTCTGAAAAAGCTGTGAGGTTATGTTTCTATTATAAAATGAGGAGGTATTACACAACTACTCCAACATATGAACTTTATGAAGTAACAGTTACAGCCCATCAGCTGTGTCCACATGAGAGACAGGGATGAAAACCAAACAAGGCAACCTGAGTGTTATCTTAAAAATGCTGATGATGATTATCAGCTTGTTATTGATTTGCATTTTGCAGCTTCAAACAGATGTGTGAAGATAATAGTCAGCTGGCTTATGATGAATATTTTGCACCATTAAGATAACTCTGTTGAAGATGATGACGATGATGTTCATTATGATGATGGTGTTGTTCTGCAGTTACCAGCAGAGGATGAAATTTTGCTGCAGAAACTGAGAGAGGAATCCAGAGCTGTCTTCTTACAGAGAAAGAGCAGAGAGCTGCTGGATAATGAGGAGCTTCAGGTGAACAACACACATGCTGATATAGTCAATATAACAACATAATGACACACCTTTGCACAGAGGGTGTATGTTGTGTGTCTGTTAAGGGTGAAATCTGTATCTTTTATTTGCTTTTCTGCAGAACCTGTGGTTTCTGCTTGATAAACACCAGGTTCCTCCTGTGAGTGGAGAGGAGGCCATGATCAGTTATGAAGCCTTCCTGCAGGTGGGCGAGAGGGCCGGACCAAAGTGCATGTAAGTAAAAGGAAGTCAATGTTTACTGGCACCTCCACAGTACGGTAAAATCCCCTTTGCTTGACTTCCTTTAAAAGCACATTTTTGTGCCAAGGGTTCATCCTTGATCAAAGGTTGTCTTGAAAAATTCCCCCTATAACAGGGATTTTATATCCACCTCATGTCTCAACTGATGGGAAACTTGGCATGAACAAATAAATTCTGTTTTCATTGCTTCATAAACTTTTGAATCAGGATGTGGATACTGAAGAAGAAGGTTTCAATAGGTGTCTACTATCAACTTTTAAAAGTTTGGATGTTAAAACAGGAAGTTTCTTCATCTTCAGATATAGGGGGAAATCTGACTTTTTCATGTTATGCCAGATTTGTGTTTCAAAAAGTCTTAAAATTTACAATGCAACAAAGCTGAACCCAGGGAAGGAAAAGTGCAGTCAGAAGATTAGTGTTTTCTTCAGCAAATATTCACTAAATAGTGACGCTTTCATTGTTAACAGGATGAGATTTTGCCCACAGGGGTCCCCAAAAATGGACACAAATTCCTCACTGCAGCTTTAAGACAATGAACAATGTTTCTCTCTTCATGTCCTCTATGTCCTTCAGCAAATTTTTCACAGCCAGAGTCTATGCCAAGCTGCTCCACAGCGACCCTTATGGCAGGATCTCCATCATGCAGTTCTTTAACTACGTCATGAGAAAAGGTTAACTGATTTGCTTTTTTGTCTATCATATTTTTTAGAATTATTTAGCAGTGAACACAGCCTGTTTTTGAAGGTTAAAAGGTTATAATTCACATCTATTGAACAGATTAAGTCCTATATTGATCTTTCCCATCAACATAAAAGCTTTAGTATGTCAGATGTTATACAATTTTCTGAACTGAACGTGTTCATTCTCTTTGTTCATCTAGTATGGCTCCATCAGACACGGATCGGTCTGAGTCTGTACGATGTTGCAGGACAGGGCCACCTCAGAGAGTCGGTGAGTGTTTCCATCAGTAACCACACCCTTTAAATGTATGAACAGCTGGTTGGATGACTGTTGCTAATGCTTCTTATTCTGTGTAGGATCTAGAAAACTACATCCTGGAGCTCATCCCTACTTTGCCTCAGCTAGACGGGCTGGAGAAATCGTTCTACTCCTTCTATGTCTGCACTGCAGTTCGAAAGTTCTTTTTCTTCCTCGACCCACTTAGGACAGGTAAGACTGAGGGTCAAAGCGCAAGGGCAGTCGCCACTTTCTAAATAGATTGTTAATCATTGTTAAAAGTTAATGTTTTGAATGAAGACATTAAATGTTTGGCCCAAGAAAGCTGACTTTCTCTGCTGATAGAGTAGTGTCTGCATGTTTCAGGATTCAGTGCACAGAAGTAACCATCCAGCCTTTGCTCGGCTTTATTTCTTCAGCCTATTTTGACCCAGTCCAGTATCTTGAAATCACTTTTTGTCTTTTTCTTGCATAGTTTCTCAGCTAGAGTGCAAGTACAATAACAGTGTAGACCATGATTTGATGTTTGGATAGCCTGTAGTTCTTTATGGCAACAAAATGCTGACACCATTGGCTGGGAACAACTGCATTTGAAAAATACTGAGAGCAGGAAGAAACAGTATTCACTAACCTAACTGTAATCAACACAGATAAAGTTGAAAATATGTGAAATGTCCTTTAAATAAAGGTCTTTTTTGTTTCTCTCTAAAGGAAAGATAAAAATCCAGGACATACTGGCCTGCAGCTTTCTAGATGACTTATTGGAGGTAGGTTTTTTATATGGATATGGATTTTTTTCACTTAATGCTTGGCTGCATAGTCCAACATAACCCCTCACTCTCTCTTATTCTCCCTCTTTGTGCTCTCAGCTGAGAGATGAAGAGCTCTCCAAAGAGAGTCAGGAGTCCAACTGGTTCTCTGCCCCCTCAGCTCTCAGAGTCTATGGTGAGTAAACAGAAAACGTCTGTTTCAGTGCGCATAAACGTGTTTGTGGGTGTCTGTCATGCATGTTTTTAATTATTTGTGTACCCACAGGTCAGTACCTCAACCTGGATAAGGACCACAACGGCATGCTGAGCAAAGAGGAGCTCTCACGTTACGGCACAGCCACACTCACCTCCGTCTTTCTGGACAGAGTGTTTCAGGAGTGCCTCACCTATGACGGAGAAATGGTATGATCAGCTCTAACTCTCTGCTGCCCTAGAAAGATATAGGGTTGTCGTTTAATATCTCACCAGGATGCATGTTGATGTTCAACTTTGACCAAAGTCCTAAGGTTAATCTTGAGTAGCTCATTGAATGTAAACTCTCAGGACAGCAAACATGTACAGTTTCAATCCCCCTCATATTATAGAATTTTTGGTGATCATTTTGTAGACTCTAGTGTGCTGAATTGACTACACAAATGATTGTTGTTCTTTCTCTTCCTCCTCAGGACTATAAGACCTATCTAGACTTTGTGCTGGCGTTGGAGAACAGGAAGGAGCCAGCAGCGTTACAGTACATTTTTAAACTTCTCGACATGGAGAATCAAGGATACCTCAACGTCTTCTCCCTCAACTATTTTTTCAGGGTACCACCTTCACATCTGTGACACAAACATATGTACCAAAATATCTAACAAGACTCAACCAAAATATCTCATTTAGATTGACCTACAGTATCTCCCATTAAAATTCACTATATTATCTTTGGCTTCCTCAGAAATACTTTCATTAACTCTTTTCTCTTACGTTTATATACTTGGAACTCTATTTTCTTTTAGGTCCTCTATATAACCTTAAAATCATTTAAACCCAGAATCTGTCCCATAGATTCGAACTGTTCTCAAACACCCGTGACTTTCTGATGTTGAGCTGTTTGTATGGAGGTGTATATAACCCTGTTAACGGCAGTGTTGTATGCTTTGTTGATCAGGCCATTCAGGAGCAGATGAAAATCCACGGTCAGGAGCCTGTCACCTTTCAGGATGTCAAGGTATGTTTGTGCAGTATGCAAAATTCAATAGAAATGCTGTTTTAACAAGTACACAACCATGATCACCATCTCTGTCTACTCAGGATGAGATCTTTGACATGGTGAAGCCCAAAGACCCCTATAAGATCACTCTGCAGGACTTGGTAAACAGCTGCCAGGGTGATACCGTGACCAGTATCCTGATCGACCTCAATGGCTTCTGGACCTATGAGAACAGAGAGGTGCTGGTTGCCAATGACAACGACACCAGCAACACAGCTGATCTTGATGACACCTGAAGATGATTTCAAGGCATTCCTGTCACCAGAGGGTCTCGGCTGCGGTCCCAGCCTGAAATTCTCGAGTCCTACTGAACTGAATTCACTTCCTGCTGGTTCACGTGCACTTCTGGTTAAGCTGAATCTAAATGTTACAGTTTCAACACCTCAAGAAGATGAAAAGAGTGAGGTGGAGACAGAATGAGCTGTTTTGAAGGTGCAGTGCCAGATGTAATGTTGCCTCTTTTTCCTGTAAAGAAAACTGATCTCTCTTTTGTCACTGACCTTTTCATTAAATTTAACCTTTTCCTACAACACCTAAATGTGTCATTTTTTCCCTTTTACCATAAAAACACTCTGATTGACCTTTGCTAAAAAAAACAGTAACTGACATCTGAATGAAAGAGTCCATTAAAAGTTCTTTATTTTGAACTGTAGATTGGATGTTGTGACTTGGAGCTCAAAGTCAGGGTTTTTCGTACCTGCAATGTCAGTCCTCCCACTGTAGCGTCTTTTTGGCTGTAACAGGTTATGGTTTTCTGCAGAAAAAAAACTCAATGAAACTACTCATTCATAAATTTGGTAGCAAAGGTGGGAGTTCAGGAGTTCAATATGTCCTTCAGGAGATAATAAAGACCCAAAACTAGGTTTACAGAGAGAAAAATTGCCTTCAATTTGTCCAAATGACACAAGACACGTCTTCACAGAAAATCTTTTTTCTGTATCTTGTGCATGCGAGAAAACTATAAAAGACAGTCTTATTTAGAAAAGTATATCATCATTTGGTGCTGTGATGTAAAACTGATTCTTCAAAGCACTATGAATTTCTAATTCATGGATTAGAAAACATTTTTAAACTTTTCAAAAAGGTTGTGCATAAGTTCTTAGATTTTATGCATGTTTCATATGTCATACTATACATATAAAACACAGTAAATAAGAAAAGTAAGAAATAAATAAGAAGTCTATGACTTTTACAATTTTTCTAGCAGCTAAAACTGATAAATCATCTCAACACTTATCACCTTACCAACAGGTTTGTAACGTTGAGAACATTCTGCCCTGTCATGTGAAGTATCCCTAGATCTTCCTTTAATCTTGCTGGTACACCGCTCTCAAATCAAACTGTTTGTGTTAATAAAAAAAAAAAAAAGCAGATTTTAATGTGTTTCAGTGAATGGACTAAAATTGTTAAGCAGTCTGGATTTCTGGTGGAATCACCTACTCAAAGGTTCTGAGAAGTAAACTGGTCTTCAATTCTTGTCACATCAGGTATTAAGTGTTAAAAATGACTTGAACTCTACATGACAAACGCAATCAGTCAAATTTTTACAAGTTTGATGGTTTATTAGAGAATATAAATATATCTATATACAGATTCATTACGTTTGTCAAAATAGCCTGAATATTGCATAAAACGGACCTTTTACACACAAATCATGAATAATATCCTCCACTGACAGAAGTAAAGACATTTACCACCGTAAGCCACACTTCACTACCTCAAAGGTTACGATATTACTTCCAGTATGAGTTACAAAGGCACATTCCAAAAGTTGGTTGCTTCATTTATAAAGTGGGAGGCTCGTAAAGAAACAGGGTAAAAAAATAGTCATTCAGAAATATATAAAAGAATAGTCTGAACAGTACACTAATAAAACATTTCCAAAAGGACACTTCATGAATGAACCCTGACACAGACATGAAAGTACTAGCTCTGATAATAGGGAGCTTTTCTTGTCAATACAGAGCAACAGTCACAAAATATCCAAATAACAGGGGTGGTTAAAAGAATGAAGACAACCCTAATATTATTTAATTTACTGTATGAAAGTCCTGGCTATTTTTACTCTAGACATTTACAGCCAAGTTCCACAACGACTGGAAGGTTGTTTTATTCTGTTTCTACTGAGTCAGCCAGAACTATGAATTAACTTGAGCTACTTAAGTTAATATTTTCAAAACAACCCTTTTGGGCAGGTGTATCTCAGGCTTTGGGGAAGCAATACATGAAAGCAATGAGGTCCAATAAATTTATTTCATAACCATATTTGCCATCTAGTTATGAAACACTGTATCTCATAACTATGTGTTACATACGGGATCCTGGACAAATCAGGTAAATCTACATTTGGATAGTTGACATGCTGTATGTTTCAAATTAATGTTTCAATTGAAAACCTCCTCAGTTCAAAATCTCTGGTTATTGATATATCAAAAAGTTTTAATTAATTCGCCAGTAGGTTTAATGCTCACAGGTGATTTAAATACAGTATTTGGTGTAAGTTCCTGTTCATGTGGAGTGGACCTACATTTGCCTTAAACGATAATAGATGACACTTGTTTTTGCAGCATCCAGGTTATTTCTGCATCATAACTTAAAGCTCATGAACTAATCAAAGTCACAGCGTTGACTTCTGAACGTCGGAGACTGTAATGTTGAAATGTTTAAGTTCACATTCACCTTTGGGTAGTTCCAGTGACTATTACACTGCTAAAGCCGATGTGTTGGATATGTTATACATTATGCACTTTTTAAGTTGAAATTTGAAGAATCAGAGTTTCAGAGTTTAATTCATTCACATCTTGCTGACTGCAGTTCATATTACATTTTCAAGATATTAAGAAATTCACATACTTTAATTCAACGTATAAGTGATTTCTGTGTTATCTGTCCATCTACATCAGAACTGAATCATTCACCCTTATTTGAAAATTGTAGATAACCATACAGCCAGGACAGGCCGAAATCAAAGAGTCAGCATACTCCCAGTGCAATGCACTGGTTCTGGCAACTTGTGTCATCAATCCCTGATTATCATTAAAGGTAAAACTCGAGGAAGAACCAGCTTAGCTGACACACAAGGGGGTGCAGACATTTTTACAGAGAAAATACACATAGAGACTTGAAGCAGACACATTCAGTACCAGGCCATTTCATTACAGTGAAATGCCCTACATTGCATAGAACTACTAAGGATTTTTCAGCGGTTAAAGCATGAGCCAGTTGGTGTTGCTCCTTATCTCTGGGATGAGGTAAAGTTACCTTTTACTCACCCCCTGGTCAGTAATGATTTCCCTCTACCATTATGATTGCTGACTGTTTAGGATGAAGGTTAGGATACAGCACTTATTTCTCTTTCTTGACTGATGTCAATTCAAGACAGAGACAAATCCTGGGCCAGCTCAGTCAAAAGGAAGTTCATGCATATATCTTAGTCTTGGATATGATTTTACACCACATATAAATCTACATTTTCAGGTAATACCAATGTAGCCACTAAAAAGCCCTTCAATTTCCCCCTGTATGTTGTCATTTAATCTCTTTTTAGAAACATGTAAAAATAACCATATTACTTTACTAAATTATGTTTTTACAAACAGATTGAAATGTATGACTGGTAGTGTTTTGTGTGTCAGTTTTCAGGAGGGAAGAGGAGAGGGGACTCTGTTTGCATCTGCAGTGTTGATAGGAGGTTCTGGGTCCAGCTCAAAGCTTATGTTTACAAAAGAAGCTCCAGATGCTTCAGGCTGCTCCACTGTAGCAGAGCGAGGATCATCCTGCTCACCTCTCTGCTGCTCAGAAAACCGCTGCTCTGCCATCTCAGATAGGCGGTTCTCCTCCTCTTCCTCCTCTTCCTGCAGATAAACAACAGTGTGTGAACCATTTCATGGTTCATATTTGAGAGTGGATCTTTGCTACGTTGGAACTGCGACCTAGGCGCAAGAGCAGCTTTTAAGGTGTGACTTAACTCATGTTTACATGAAACTGACAAATGAAACTCAAGGATGTGTGCGTCCCTGTGACGTACCTCTTTCTTCATGCGGTAGTACTCGTCAATTGCATACTGATATTTGGGGGTTGTGATGCCGAGGAGGGAGGCAAGTCTCTCTCCCATGTAGTCACACACTACAGGAACACACACATGTTCATTATATATTTAAAAACTCTCAAAAGTTACACTTTTATGAAACAGGTTGCTTTCAGCATAAATGCCCGCCATTGTAGTTGTTAGTTTGTTTTTTTACCTGAGATTGTAGAAGTGGCCATTCTCCATGCCTGGAACCAGAAATATGGTCCCCAGGTCAGTTTGGACTAAAAAACAAAAAGACCAGGAAGACAACCATTACAATCCAACCACATGATACATTTGTTAACCGAGGATTACTTGAATAGTATCACCTCAAGTCTTAAAAAAGTTATCCAATGTCTTGCCCCCTCTCTCTCTATCCCCCAAATTTCCCTCTGTCCTAGCTAACAAAAAGGCAAAAATGGTAGAAAAAAAATAAAATAAAAAAATAAAATAAACTTCAAAAATAAAAAAGTTAAGTTATTTATGCATTCATTTTATTCTGTTCATATACAGCTGCATCTTGCAAAGCAGCAGGATAAGCAAATCACTCCTGACACTTCTCTACCCTGCAAATTCTTCTTGCTCATCCTGGGAACTCTTGAGGCCTCCCCAAGCAAGATGGGTTATATGAATTTCTCAAGCTCTGGGTTTTTTTTTCCTGAGTCTCCAGTTGGACAGAACCTCCAAAGGTAGGCATCCTTGTCAGGTGCTTGAACCACCCCAACCAGCTCCATGGGCTGCAAAGAAATGGTGGCTTTACTCTGAGCTTCCTCCAGGTGTCTGAGCACTTAACTCATCTCTAAGGCTGAACCCCGCTGTGCTCAACGGTGACAGAAAAACCGCTTAAACCGACTATATCTGTAACCTCATCCTTTAGGTCAGTGGTTCTCAAGTCCAGTCCTCGAGGCCCATTGTCCTGCATGTTTTGGATGTTTCCCTGCACCAACACACCTGATTCAAATGATTAGCTCGTTATTAAGCCATTACAGAGCTTGATAACGAGCTGATCATTTGAATCAGGTGTGTTGGAGCAGGGAAACATCCAAAACATGCAGGACAGTGGGCCTCGAGGACTGGACTTGAGAACCTCTGCTTTGGGTCACTACCTCAAAATTGTAAACCTGGTAATTTATCCTGGGCCACTCATAACTTAAACCTGCAGATTTTACTTTTGGGGACTACCTAGAGGGGTCTAGGGAGGATAAACCAGCAGTTTCATATACTGATGTGGAGCATTAGTAAAGATTGGGCTTAAGTTTTATCAACAGACACAGGTGATGTAATCTTTGAAAAATGTTCCAAAAATGTGATTATTTATCTTGACATACCGGATCTACAGTGATGACATCTGTCTTCAGAGGGTCTTCCTCTTCCTCTTCATCAGTGCTGAACTCCTCCATGGTCTCTCCACTGGCAAAGTAGATGGTTTTGCGGGGAACCTTGACTTTCTGCCTTTCCGTACAGTCCCCCATTTCCAACCTCTCAAAGTCTGTCACCCGTCCTGAAGTCTGGAAGCAAGTGAGATAGAAAACTGATATGCATGATGTCGAATAAAAAGCACACAACACTTCAGTTTGTTTGGCTTGTAATGTGCAAGTGCTGGTAAGCAAGCCCAGCCAAGCCTACAGGAGTTCAAGTGAAGTTCAAACCATACAAACCAGCCACAGCATTATGTAGAGCTTTAATCCTGTAAACTTACTTTCAGTATGAGAGAAACTGTAAATATAAAAGTTTCCTTAAGATGATGTTCGAGTGATTCTGGATATGATGTCAACTCTCCACAAATTAAACAAATTTATACATCATAATATTATATAAAAACAACAATAAACCATCATAAACTTTCACATCAAAGTTCAAACTTGCATTATATCCATAGAGTGAAAATAACTTGATTACTAGTTTAATGTTACACAGGTGAGGAGCTCAGGACAATGGAATCAGTTAGTGCTCTCGCGCTCGTCCGTTTATTAGCTCGAGCTACTTTTTGTTTGTTGACTGTTAGCTCTCTGCTAAGGAAGTAGTTTAATGGTCTTAAAATGTTTTGTTTGAGTTTACCACCGTAAGAATTCTTGAGTTACCGCATAAGAAACTAACCTTATCAGTTTCCATTGTTTGACCCAGGGAAACATTCACATTTGTTAAATACAACGACAACTCTGCCATCTCCACCAGCCCGTCCAGTTTGCGGCGAACCGGTTGTGCTCGATCCGCCAACGTCACTTCCTTCCATTCCCTTTCAGAGTAAAACTAGACTGATTCAATGGTCAGAGTCAGAGGTGTCAAACCCAACCACAGCAAGAGGCCATAAACTTGATTAAGTGAAACCTGAAATTGAAAATAAATAAAACACCAATTACCCCCCCCCCCCCACACACACACACACACACACACACACACACACATTCTTGACTATTTATAAAATCTTTTTTACTCTTTCCTTTCCCAGATTTTTGTGGTTTATTACGAATATTTTAAATAATGGTGCTAGAGTTTACATTATTGCACTGGAGGAAATCTGCAGACTATAATAATACAATATGTACGATATACAATAAATACGATATGATCTCGAGGGCCGGGTATAATTGTCCCACGGGCCAGATTTGGCCCTCAGGCCTTGAGTTTGACGCCTGTGGTTTACTTACACTGCCATGAAAATAATGAGAGAAGTCATTTACTGATTATACTGCCAGTGAAGAAGTGAAGCATTTTGAAGTAAGCAAACAGACAAACTGCTCGGGAAAATATTGTAATAATACACTAATGACAAGACCAGACAAAGTCAGGGGGTGGAGCATAATCTCTTTGGATTTCCTCTTACACTAAGTTATTCAAATATATATGTTGGTTAATGATAACTTTCGTACAGTTTCTAACAACTTGCATTTAGCTACAGATGGGCTATAGCTACACTATCTATAAAGACAACCAATTGTTCCTGTTTTTTATTGCCTTTTTGGTGTTTAATATTCTGCAGCTTTTTTGCAACTGATATCTAATATTGATCTATGTACATTATCGTTAATTCTTCTTATAATTATAAGAATTGGATTGTGATGGAGAATAAAAAGTTGTAAATCCTATTTAATAACTTAGTAGCAAACCCCAAATGTTCCTGTTTTACACTAATGTAAATACATAGATGTAATCTTAACATTGTTACAACCAGGGGAAAGGACGCAAAATAAAAGCCCAGTTCAGTGATGTAAAAATTTATTGCAAAAAAAAAAAAAAGAATTGCTATTTAGCATAAAGTTTAGGCGAGGAACAGAGGGATGTGGAGTCCTGCTCAAAGAGACATATAAACACGACAAAAGGCAACTCTAAACTTGAGGGTAAAAAATGTCACTTTCCCAGATGAGCTCATCTATGTATGTATGTATGTATGAACTGTGAGTTTGTATGAACTGTATGTTTGAATGTATGTATATATGTTTGCGTGTCTGTATGTATGTATGTTTATCCCTGTAGATTCTCATCACGAGTTAAATTTAACTCCAGGCTAAGTTCTAAAACGATATTAATTGCTGATTCACTGATTGGTAAATTCAATAAGATATAATTTTTCCATCTAATTATTGATCCAGTCATTGATCGTCTGTCCTTGAGTCCCGTGTCATTATGTACTGCCTTTGGCGGTTGATTTGCGTCTGTTTTTGAATTTACACACTCGTATTTCTATTGGAAGTAACTGGGCTTGTCAAATAACTTTTCATTTTCATCTTTGAACACCTCCACAATTTTCTTTTACGTTCACGGAGCTTTATTTTGATAAGTAACCGGATGCAGGCTTCCTCGTACACGTTGGCTTGTTAGTGGTAGCAACCAGCTGGAGGTCTCCTCTAGCGGTGTTTTGGTTCGGTCGAGCCCACTTTTCAAGATGACAGCGAGGAAATCCGGCTCACGACTCGAGACAGAGATAGAGAGGTGCCGTTCAGAGAGTCAGTGGGACAAGATACCAGAGTTGGTGCGACAGCTCTCGGCCAAACTCATATCCAACGGTAAGAAACATGCGGGCTTCTCTGTCGGTCCTTCATTCAGTGTGGAGGCCTCTCCTCCCTGGGACTCAGTCCTCGGTACTTCCTGACATTGGCGACCGATGTCAGGAGTTTTTCTGAGCCAGACTCTGGTTACAGCTTATTAGGTCAGAATAGAGACTCGTTGTATTTCATGTTGTGCTCCGAATTGGCGTTTTGGGGATCTATGTAGTCCACACTGTGCTATGCTTTATCCTCTAATTTAGAGAACTAACTGCAAACAGCAGACCCAGAAGTCTTGACAGTTCTGCCCCCTTGGTTCGCCTTTCCTCCAAACGGAACTCTATTAAAAATGTCATCATGTTAATATTGTCTTCCTTTCTTGTCGAAATGACTTCCTAAAAACGAGGATTTAGTCTTGAATCCTGGACTCACATCGAAACTAGCTTCACATCTGTTAGCTGTTCGGCTGTTTGCTTCATGCTAGCTGTCAAACTGTATATAAACACAGGAGAAACTCTTGTTGAGCATAGATGCTGTCATTTTGTCGCATTTCTAGACTGTGTTCAAGGTTTACAGCCAGGGATATCCAAGTGAAGCTTATTTATAAAGCATCACTCAAAACCAGAGCAGTGTTACATACTTTACAGAGTAATAGACAAAATAACAATAGCATTAACAGCACTACATATGACATTTTGATAAATATGCAACACATTAAAATGTAAGATCAATTAAGGAGGGCATGAAACAGGAAGAAAAATAAAATCCAATTATTACAATTATTTGAATATCCTAAAATTGTATGAATACTGATATATTCCCTTTGTGTGTCTTGAGTTTTAACATACATACACAGATTCATCTACTCCCCTTGCCTTGAGTAAAGTGGATGCACAGTTTGTGTCAGACACAGCCCAAGCTTCCCTGAAAACCTCATACAGGGGACTGTGTTGATACAATCTACCCACAGTCTTTACACTTGGACTCACAAGAGTTTATGCTCTGAAGTCACTGACAATAGAGTCCTGTTCTGGATTGTGATTCATCACCTGATCTTATCTAGAATTTAATCCTGATTATTAATTCACCCCTTGGTCCTGTAGCTTAATGCCCATGCAGGTTAATTCACCCATAGATTTAGAGTTGCAGGTTACCCAGTGTCAAATCACAGCTTCCAGGCTGGCTCAGGACTTCCAAATACCTCCACAGGGGCACTTCACACAGTCCAACAAGCATCTATCTAATCACATAATTGAATTGTTTGAAATTAATGTAAATCTATCATGAATAGGTGTTGAAATATTAAATTGAAAACCATTAAAATAATGTATTGCAGTTCCTAAAAACTCATTAAAAGTGATTAATATTGCAAAGTTTTGTAGGTTAGAAAAATGATAAAAAGTGATTTAAAAAAAAAACTTGCATCCATTTGTAGGAAGATCAAGTTTAGCAAAGAAACATATTAGCTCAGACTTGAGTTCAAACTTAAAATTGGTCAGAGTCTGGGGCAGTTTACCATAATCTGGGAGATGAACACAGGTATATGCTGCTCAATAACAATGGTTGCAGTATCCATAGATATCAGTTTTGATGTAGAGCTGCTTTTAATGCAACAGAACTCTAAGAATTGTGGAAAAACATTAAACCGTCCCATCTCATTGTATGATCTAAGTCTACCCACTTCCATCACTCTGCCATCCACATATCACTTATGGGAGTCTCGTCGATTCAACAGAACAGGCGACAGAAGCGAGAGCCTCTAATGCTCTACCTGGTCTTAAGTTGAGGCTTTTTATGCTTCTGTATCTTGTCTACACATTGTGAATCATTGGTTACAGTCCAATAGCAGGTAAAGAAGATAAAGTTGGGCTACAGTCAGAAGTGTGAGGCACAGCTTTGCAGCTCTGTGTTAAATTACTTTGTTTCATAGCTGCATGTGAACATAATTAAGATGGAAGGAAGCTTCAGCAGCCTCATGCGAATCGCTGAGGAATAAATCATAAATGAAGACTGTGAAGGCCAACCTGTTGGAGCGCTCCTGAATTTGAAAAATGTGATCATTAACAACCATGGCCGAGGGGGCAATTAGAGAAATTGATTCTGTTTTATGGTTTATGTGCATGTGGTGAGAACCACTTCAGGATTTTGACTCTCCAGACAAATGAACAACTTTTAAGCACAAGAATTCCAGGTGGCCTGGTGAATTTGTTTGAGAATGCCTGATCTGATTTGAGGCTAAACCAGAATGCAAGAGAGGTTTGTTGTGAGCTTTACTTAAACATTATTGTCCGTTTCCGTCTGAAACTGTAGAATGGTTGAAAATGTTTTCCTTTCATTATTTTAATGCGAGTTTCTGCAGATATGTGATTGCACGTGTACATGACCAAAACAAGATAGCTGACCATGGAACAGTTGTACACGATTAGAATTTAGCAGTCAACTTCTGAACACTGTGAAACTGTTGTTATTATGAAACTGCACTGGCACATGAGAGCTGTGAGCTCTGGTAACTGACTGGGATCAGAAACAGGATTACTTATCTTTCCACCCTTTGAAACCCTGAATACTCTCAAACACTCAATTCACAAGTTTGTTCAGGCTGTGCATAATTCTGCCTGGTATGTGTGTTGCAGTCTTTCCCCATGTTAATGCACCTGAACTGAAGCCAACTACAAAGAGAATTTTCATACTGCCGATTTTCAGGACCGGGACTAATCCCAGAGGGGACATGCATAATGTTTAGAAATGCTTTTATTTGTAAAATTATCTGATAGAATGTCAGAGAAATAGTGTGTTTTTTTTTCTTTAAGATGAGCTCCATGTTTCCATAAAGTCAGTTGGTCACTGAAACAAAGTCTGTCATGTTTGTTTTGGATGCTGAATGATATGTAAAATTCTGATATTATCCCACTTGTTCCTGTGTAGTGATTTGACTTCCTAATTATTGTGTTAACACACAGATAAAGACACAAAACATGAACTTTTTACAAAGCACCAGGAAAACTACACCACATTTAACCACATGTCAAACAGTCAACATATACTTTTATAGAACATTTGTTAAGGTGCTTTTTGCCATCTTGTGTGTAGAGGTTCACAGTAACAGCATTAGATCACCTGAAGGGTTCATTTGTAATCACACCTGAGCATAATAGCTCAAAATAAGAAAGCTATTAAAAAGATTGCAGTTGGTTTTTAATGAGTGAGTGATACACATCTACCTGCTATTTACAAGCTACATTTTACCAGCATTTAGCTGCTAAATTTGAACCTAGATTCTAATGGTATCTAGGCTCAAACCTGCAGAAGTTTATGTTGCCATCTACTCCAGATGAACAGTCTGAATAACCCTTGGATTAAATATGTGCTCATCTAAGACTGGTAGTTAATCAATTTTAGACCTAAGTGATCACCTGAGATATGGAGTGACTTTGTTTACTAACCCTAAAGTGGAGTGGTGGTGAGACAAAGTTTGTGCAGCTGTGTGTTAATGGTTCTTGTGCTGAATATTGTACGTTTATGTGCACACAGATGACCTAGGGGAGCTGTTGCTGGGAGAATGCAAGCTTCAGACGTACCTGAAGGAAAACCCCATCAAACAGGGAGCCAGTCCAAGGGGCCCGAGACCTAAACTGGTGGAGGTCAGAAAACACCTCACTGCTGCACTGGACAGAGGAAATCTTAAGGTAACTGTGAGTGACAAGATGGTAAACGCATTGAGTAAACAGCTCGTTGTTTAGGTCTTGGCAATATTTCACACTTTTGTATGTTCATGTTTTTATACTTCTACACATTATGATCACATCACAATCCTGATCCTTTTGTTGTCTGTCCTGTAGGCTGATTATTTGCAGGAAGCTAGCCTGTTGATGGCCAAACTGTGTTATGTGGAGGGAGAATACAGAGACGCTTTAGGTAATACACATATTTCTTTGGGTTTCTATTCCATCTGTTATTTTTGTTCATGTTCCTGGTTTTGAAAATGCAGTTTTGTTTGAACATGAAATAACACTTAACTTATCTGAGTATTAACCGATACATAATTGATGTATTGGCAGGTCACTATGGCAGAGTGAACCTTGATGACATGCAGCTGGTTGGAGCTCCTGTGTACAGACTGTCTATGATTGCAGAGGCATATGCCACCAAAGGTATGGACTGTTGTATACACATGCACACCTGGTCATTGTTATGGCTCTTCACAGTCAACAGCAAAGTAGTCAGGTGTTCTGTTTTCATGTTGTCCTTCCATGCAACCATTCACCTCACTGCTGTAAATGATGCTTAGTAATTACTTTGAGAGTATGTCTTCCACATGCCTTATGCCCTGCCTGCAGGTTATAGTTCATATGCCTGTGCTGGTTACACAATGCTCCAGTTGAGGCAATCAGACAGAGTGCATACAGCTTAACCTTCATTTCCATATCTAAATACTAAACCAAGATGCCATCTGTTGTCTGTGTTGGTTTATATACCAATATTGGGGAATTACAGTAGAATGGCAGTCACCATTAACCGCAGCTAGTGGCAGGTGACTTTGCTGCAGTGTGGACACAACATGTCTTTTCAGGCCTACAATGATAAAATATTAATCACTCATACCAATTTGTAACACCGGTGCCAACTAGAGAGGGTGACAACACTGAAATTATAGACAACTCATTGCGCACATCCTTAACATCATGTTGAGAATAGGACGGGGTAGAATATCTTTGTTGTCATTGCACCAAGTACAATGAAACTTGGTCTCCAGCTTTCAGTTGTGCAACATTAAGAGAAAAAGGAGAAAAAGAGACAATTTAAAATAGACAAAATGATGCAAATAAGCAACACAATAATAAATAAATGGAAAAAAGTAGTTATGTTGAAGCAGCAGTTATGATGGTGGCTGGTGGCTTGACATCTCTGCATCGCCTGGACAAAATTTCAAAACAGCTGGTTTATTTTAGATTTTTGAATGATGCCATTCTTTATTATCTAGCAGAAAATCTCCACTTGATATTCTACTCACACACCTGGTCTGACTTGATAAGATTTGATTAGTAACCATATACTCTGCAGAGAAACTGAGGAAGGGTCACCCTGGTGTTTTCATGTCCGAGAAACTGCTCACCTCCCAATAATCCAGTTCATCCAGATAGCTGCACTACTACAGATCTCCACATGGGGGCAGTGTTATATAGGCAATACTGAGCAGCTCTGGAAGAAACTGTAATATGAATAAGTGTCCCATAGTTACATATGAGGCATCTCTTGTTGCTTTTGGAAAATATATTGAATTTGCATTTTGAATTTTAGCATCAAATTTACCTTTGATCTTATTTTATAATTATATATGTATCCATGTAACAGGCTATACTGTTATTTATAACCAAAGCCTTTTGTTTGAAATGACTATCATTCATTTATCATGGGTTTAGACATGTAGTAGATGAATTTGAAGTCATCAGTAGTGTAGGGTGACAATGAGTGTAAAATCTACAAAATCTACAAAACCAGACCTGCTGATTCTTGTACCATGACTTCTGCTTCTTTTTGCTATTTTTGGGCCAGCCTGATTCGCTCTCCCTCTCGCCCCTCAGGACTGTGTTTAGAAAAGGTCCCTGCTGCCTCTCCATCTCTGTCCAATAAGAACACAGGATCTCCATCATCTAACAGGAGCACAACAGATCGGGAGCAGGAAATCATCACCTGCTATGAAAAGTCAGGAGACATCGCTCTGCTCTACCTGCAGGAGGCTGAGAAGGTAAATGTTTTGCTTTGTTGTTTTACTATCATTCTTGTTTGAAAACCATCTACTGAATTATTTTCTCTCATGGTGTCACACAATTACTCTCCAAAAGTCTTGTAAGTGACTGGACTTCAAAGTGCTCTGCTCCCTGTGGGGGTGTGATAAATAATCTGCTGACAGTGCAAAAGTTTGACTAATGCATTCTGTCACTGACGGCCAGCTGGCTAACCAATCCTTTTTTTCTGTATCTGAAGAATGTAAACAACAGTTAACTCTAGTGAAAGACAAGAGGATCCAACTAAAACAAAAATCCTCTAGACAATTTTTGAGCCCACCTGAGAAAAAACTACTTCTATAAGGGGATTTGCATTGGCTCCTCGATACATAATGACAGGTTCTGCACAGGGATACATCTGTTCTCTCCTACACCACTGTAGGTTTTCTTCAGTGTTGCAGAATCAAGTAACATAGACAAGACAAGAAAGAAGGAATAACTGAAGGAAGTTTAATGTACCAACAAGAGACATGCTGCTACAGCCTCAGCTATAACATCTCAGCTGTTTCCTCCTCCTGGTCAGGGTTAGGATCTGGGTCATATATGTAGTGCCATGACCTGGGCTCCCCTGGTGCACTTGCCAGGCGTTGAGGATGATACATTTCGAAAAGGCTCTTTCAAACTAACTTAGATCTAAAACTTAATAAATACATATTTTATCTTCCATTTAAAAACACTTAATTCTTAGACAAAGAGTTTTAAAGAATTCTCTCTTGATTGTTTTGACATTAGCTGCTGATATTTGTTGTCTTTTAATGGAGCCCCCTGAGCCCTGACCACTTTAAAGTAGAATTTAACTTGTTTACACACGTTACGAGAAGTTAACAGTTAACTTTACCTGTTTGCATCAGCAGGTATTTTTTTTCATATATTAATTATTTCTAAGATTTTAGGGCAAACAGCTGTGCATATCTGAACATAGTTGTGACTGTGGCTGTTTGCTAAGCGACAAGGCTCTGGCCTAAAATTCACCTCTTCCTCTCTCCTGCTTTTTTCCTCATCCCCCCAGATAATTGTTGGAGGAGTCAGCACAGTGTTAATTTAGAAAGTTATGACATTAAATGTTCGTCAAAGGCATTTTTTAATGACAAAGACAAGACAATGATGAGCTGAGAATTCACTACTAATAATGAAAACTCACAAGCATAAGTTTTGCTTTCATTACCAAGACGAGGTGGGACTTAAAAGTTAGGGGTAGACCATTTCACATTAAAGTCCCATGATATTTACTCCCCCAGTTTAGTATTTGATACACTTTGACAGCCATTGTTTCTTCTGCTGTTAACTGCTGTTGGTAGCTCCTTGTCAAATCCTAAATTTATCACAGTTTAGAAAGTTTAGTGAGATGTTTCACAGCTTTGATCAACTCTGAATCATCAGAGACTATGTTGCAGCTTAGAGCACAATGAAGTGAATGTTTGTAAAGAATGCCTGCCACCACAGCTGGGGACCACAAGTACACAAAGCCCTTTCTTTTCTGAACACACGTTTGTTCATTGCGCTTTATTTTAAGTCCACAAAACAGGATATAGCCAGAGTGTCCGCAGAAAGAGGGTTTTGCGACTTGTCGTCTCCAAAGTGGCTTAAATTTGTTCACATCATACAGGATTATAAGCACTCTCCAATAGAGTTAAATTGCTAAGCCCCGAAAAACAGCCCTGCACCATTATCCCCCACCAAACACTGCAGTGGGTCTCATCTTCTTGGCATCCACCAAACCTAGAGACATCTATCAGACTGCTAGGTAGTGAGGTATGAATCACCACTCCAAAGAACTTTTTTCATTGCTCCAGAGTGCTGTTGCAGCAAGCTTTACACCACTAGAGGGTTCATGGTATTGCAGATGGTGATGTGAGGCTTTTATGTGCCCGCATTGCCAAAGAAACTTGATTCACCGAGCTCCTGATGCACCGTTTGAGAGCTGATTTGTTTCCAGAGGCAGTTTGGAGCTCTGCAGAGTGATGCAATAGATTACAGGTGATTTTTATGCAGTGAGTTTGGCTGAGCCGTTGATGCTCTGAGGCACTTCTCAACAACAGTACTTGACACTTGTATCAGGTATGTTATGTTGTAGATCAAGTATGGCAGAAATTTCACAGAGTAATGTTTGGCAAATGTTGCAGTCTAATGCAGTGCTGTGTAGAAATCAGATAAGCTCTTGATGTGTGTTTTAGAGACTCAGTGACTTTGTGTTGGACTTGAAATGACTGCTGCTTTACTACATTGCTACAGACCAGAATTAGTAAGGGTATCCTCTGACTTTGTGCTTGACTTCTCTGATGTAATGATGCTTGGAGACCTTTGTATTGAGTGTTTGGTTCTTTTCAGTTGGGAAGTGTTCAGGCAAAGCTTGCTCCAAGTTTTCATTTTTCATTTTTTTTTTAAAAATTACATTTACACCTCTTACCGTTTGACTGTATTTCTTTTTCTGCAGGCTTTGTCAGCAGGAATCCAGAACCGCAGCCCCAAGCCTGGCCCCACTTCCCAGGACCTGGAACTAGGCTACTTCCTGGAGACAGGCCTACAGAGAGCCCATGTCATCCACTTCAAAAACGGGTAGGATAATTGGCAGCAGAGACATAGATAGGGCAGTGTGTTAAGAGTGTGTTTACACTCTTGTAAAAAATTTCTACTTCATGTCTCTTTAGATGGCTGTCAGTTGCCCAGCAGAAGCAAAGACCAACCCTTTGTGGGCACTGTCCACCCACTTTGCACTCATCGAGTTTTCAAGCTGCTGACAGCTTGATAAAAGAAAAAAAAGTGTGAAAAATAACATACGCAGTGCAGCAGAAAGTAGTTGTTGTTTTCAGTTGCAGGGCTGAGCTAAATGAACAAACTCTTAAGTTAACTACATAAACCTGCACTATTTTCTGTCTTTGTAGCTGTGTCTTCACCCAGTGTTGGTTTATTGTTTTTGAAACTATCTGTGAAGATAGTTCAAGTAAGGAATATAAACTCCCACAGACGGCAGATGAGCCTTTTCCCCTTGAATTTGACTTGAGTGTCTGAGTTTAAACTTCATCACACAGGGAGTTACAAATTCAAACTCAAAGGAGAATTTACTTTACTGAAATCGCCTTTCAGAATTCCTGACTAGAACAACTCTTAAAAGCTCGCTCTCATTCGAAGCCGCCAGCATGTCAAATTAGCTAGCACAGCATGAAATATCCAACAAACATAAACAAACATCAAAGACGTAAGATGTGAATGTTAATGTTCAAATGTAGTGAACTTAAGTTTCCAGCATCACCTGAAGACAAACTTTTGCTGTGTCATGTCTCAGGAAAAAAAAAACATCTACTGATGATGCTGCTAAATCTTCACAAGTACACTGACTCGCACTGTGATAAAACTTTGGCTGGAAGTTTGCAAATGACGGTTCTGTGATAATTTAAAAAAAATGCATGCTACACATTCTGACCTATGGCTTTCTTTTTGTTTCTTCACCACCTTCATATAGAAACCTTACCCGAGGTGTGGGGCGGTTTCGTGAGATTCTTCGGGCTGTCGAGACCAGAACCACCCAGAGCCTGCGCATGGTAAGGAAGGATGTGGGAGACTGTCTTTGGTTTGGTCTCTACTGAGTTAGTGGTATATGATTTGACTTAAATTTCTTTTTCACTCTGTGGCTAAGACTTATCTTTATGAAAGTGCTGGTGGTTAGAGGAAGAAAAAAAGAGGCATTTACCCCTCCATTTCTTCCTTTTTATGCCCTTTAAGAAATAACGTTGCAGATCTTACTTTACAGGTGTTGTTCTCTGACCAAGCTGAGCTGTTTATCCAAAAGACTTCAGCAGTTTGTCAGTGTGGCTGTCACAATCTTGTTTTCTGGACAGAGAACTATTTTGAGTTGGAATGAGAGGGTGGAATAGGGGAGGAGTGAGACGTTGGCAAGTGCTGAGTCATCAGCTGATGCTGACACTATCTTGGTCCGCTAGCTTCCTCTGTTTCACAGTGTGACTTTGATATTTCTTGGGATTCCTCATTTTGGCCCACAAAAAGAAGGCAGAAAAAAAGGTGCACATGGAAAAAAGTTAAGCCGCCTCCCTTTGGCATCCTTTAGCAACATTTTTATATCAGGTGTATCCTTTTTTTTTCTAAAAGCACACTCTTTTTTTTATTTATTCTGCTCCAAATGAGATTTTATGCTACAAAAACAAATGTCATATTATGTTAAGGAAGATTTACAACTCTGAATGAAGAACATACATTCAGGAGGAAAATCTGGTTTGTCTCTATCCAGTCAGACTTCATCTGTGACTAGAGCCACTCCTTGTAGGTCATAAGTAATTGAGGTCAAAGACACTTATTTTTGTATTTCACTTTTCCTACCTTGTGGACACATCTTACTTATACATTATTCATTCTTATTTTGTTTGATCCTGTTTCCACTCTTCCTTTGTGAAGGAAACTGGCTCTTCTTACTTATGCCAAATATAGGCTCATGTTAAATTTACTGTTAGCTGCAGGTTTCAAAAAGGTTTGGACAAGGGCATGTTCACTATTGCTCCTTAGTTTTCTTTTGTCCTACTTTTTGGTTGCATGCCACACATTGTGACAAGATACAACTGCAGTTAAGCCCCCCAAAAAGTCAAATTCTGATTCCTTGGACCACAGAACAGTTTTTTACTTCAGCTCAGGCCATCTTAAATGGGCTTGAACCCAAAGAAATCAGCCGCATTTCAGGATCATACTTAGGTACATTCATTTTTCTGTGGTACAGTTTCAAGTGGTACAGTGGTTTTGGAAGTGACTTTGAGTTCAAGCAAGGATTTTGTGTTTCAGAGTCCTGTCTGTGTTTGAAACAGTGCCACTCGAAGGATTCACAGTCATCTGTATTGATTCTGTTCTTTTTATGCAGAGATTTCTGCGGAATCTCTGAATCTTTTAATAATATCATATACTGCAGATGACAAAAATTCACAATTTTCAGTTTCACACTGAGGGACAGGATTCTGGCATTGTTGAATTACTTACCTATCTTAACTTCGAAGGACTTCTTCTTTCACAGTGATACCCAGCATTATCCAGACTGCTTCACTCTGGAAAATTTGAGTTTTATTGTTGTTTTATTAAAAACTTTGCCTCCCCCTTTTTCCAGAAGTGCATGTTTCAATGGATGAAAGAAAACCCACGACAGGCTATTGAAGTATTATTTTTTGTGCATGATGACTAATGAATTAGCTGTATATTAGAAGCAGTATAAGCACCCAAATAACAGATTGCTGATATGTTGGTACTGGAGTGTCTTTGCCAAATTTGCGTGTGTGTGTGTGTGTTTGTATGTGTGTACCTGCAGACCATAGCCAGACAGCTTGCAGAGATCTTGCTCAGAGGAATGTGTGAACAGAGCTACTGGTCTCCTCTTGAAGACCCTCCAACAGTGTCACCATTAGATGATCCGACACGACAAGGACACACTCAATGCAAAAACTACAGCCTGAGTCGACGCCCACGAGTGTACTCAGGAGAGAAGTAAGTGATGATGTGTGTTTGCTGATATTAAGCAGGAAGTACAGTCAAAAATGAGCCAAGATGGATCCTAAACAAAACTGTTGCCTGTGTACTTGTCTACCAGTTACTCTAGATCATTCTCTGATGATTTGTCCTCCATTTGTCCCTTTTCTCTTCCTCTCATCCTTGTCCATCTCCATCTGTCCGACTCTCTTGGTGCATTGCTTTCTCTCAGTCTGTTTTGCCCCCAAGAGAACACAGAAGAGGCTTTGCTGCTGCTGCTCATCAGTGAATCCATGGTGAGAAAGAAACACTCTTTAGAAAAGTTTTACACCCCTCTGTAAAGCCCTGTGTTTGCAAAGTTCATGATCAAGTGCCATTTTTGTAGCTATACCTGTGCTTGTGTGATTCAGGCAAACCGTGACGCTGTCCTGAGCAGAATTCCTGAACACAACAACGATCGTATCATCAGCCTACAGTCTGCCTCTGTGGTGTACGACCTGCTGACTATAGCTCTGGGCAGGAGAGGGCAGTACGAGATGCTATCAGAGGTGAGTAATCCCTCTGTGGACTGCTTAGTCACAGTCGTAGTGATTGTAGAAAGTGTTTCAGCCCACACCCTTAGTCCACCCACATAAAATTACACTTTAATTCTTTTTCACATTCATCTCCCTTCACAAATTAATGTTTTATTGCAGTCTAATTGGCTCGACAAAGGCTGGCTAGATGAAACTGAAGAGAAACCTGATAACACTAATGAAATTTGTCCTTTGTTCACTGTCCCTAGTGTTTAGAGAGAGCCATGAAGTTTGCCTTTGAAGAGTTCCATCTGTGGTACCAGCTCGCCCTGTCTCTAATGGCAGCTGGGAAATCAGCTCGAGCCGTTAAAGTCCTGAAGGAGTGTATTCGACTGAAGCCTGATGACCCCACAATCCCACTGCTGGCTGTCAAACTGTGTATTGGACCTCTGCACTGGGTAAGGACAACTTTGTAGACATACACTCAGCAAAGCCTGTCATCAAAGTATCTTTTAGGCTTTCACTGACAATCTCTTCAGCATTTGTTTAAAGGAATATTCCGGCGTGAAATCAAGTTAGCGTCAAACACACTGTAACAACGAGTTAAACACCCCCTCGAGTTATGAATGTTGAATGACCCCATGATAGCAATACACAGCGGTCTATGGGTCCACACGCAAACCTCAACCAAAACGCCACAATTAATGCTCAGAACAGCACCTAACTTCAAAAACATATAGGGTCCCAGTCATAGTACTAGCCATCAAACATCTTTTTAGCTTTGCCTGGTTTCTTTAGCAAAGGGATCAGATACAACTCACCTACTCTCCTCCAGCAGCCGCTTGTTTGTGGGGGAGCCCTGATGAGTCGATCAATGAGTGCAGTAGATCATTTGCTTGAAGTCATAACCATCATATTAATCATTTTGCACTGCAGATGCGATAGTTCTTCTGCCTTAGCATCTCTGTCTGATTGCATTTCCATGAAGAAATGCTCATAAATGTTCTTCCTTGAGCTGCGAAACTCCGCTGCACTCGTTGATCGACTCGTCAGGGCTCCCCCACAAACAAGCAGCTGCTGGAGGAGAGTAGGTTAGTTATGTTTAGTCTCTTAGCTAGAGAAATTAGGCAAAGCTAAAAAGATTTTTGGTGGCTAGTGCTATAGCCGGGACCCTATATGTACTGTTGATGAAGTTAGGTGCTGTTCTGAGCATTATTTGTGGCTATAGAGTGGCGTTTTGGTTGACGTTTGCATGTGGCTCCGTAGACCGCTGTGTATCGCTATTATGCGGTTATAACTAAAAGTTGGTTTAACTAGAGAAGCAAGCAGTCGGCAACATTCATCTCTCGAGGGGGTGTCTAACTCAGTGTTACGGTGTGTTTGACCATAACTTAAATTTACGCCAGAATATCCCTTTAACATGGGAAAAGGAGTGTTAACTGGTCCCAGGCCTGGTCCTGATTGTTGGATTCAAAGCGTTCGGTTGAAGAGCTAATGTTTACATTCAACCTGATAGAAAGTAGCAGTACGTAGTGCTGTGAAGTTACACAAGTAATGTGAAGCTTGACAAGGTTTTTTTTCCTTGGAGAATACAATACCTGCATATCCAGGGCAGGATCAAGGAGAGGTAGAGCCTTGAATAGACAGAAAACATAAATGCATAAGGGAGTTATGATAGTGTAGGGGCAAAAACAGGACTCATTATTCTATCCACAAGCAACCAAATCTGGGAACTGAGAGCAAAACAAAGGAGATAAAATGTACAGATATAAAGAATGTAGAGTTTCACTGCCGTCACATACAGATGCTTATCTTACATACCCATAAATGATTGCTGCAGTAATAATTCTCCATCCTCTCCTGTTACAATCCAGCTGGATGAGGGGGAGTGCTTTGCAAAGATGGTGATTGACATGGGGGAGAAAGCAGCTGAATTCAGAGCCAAAGGATACCTGGCTATTGGGCTGGTTTACAGCCTCAAAGCCACTGATGGTAAGTCCTCTGCCTATTTTTGTGCATCTCTGAATCTTTAGACTGATGGTGTGGATAATCTAAAACACTCTCGTGCTTTTGTGGTGTCGTGTACCTTTATCCCACCTACTCTAACAATGCAGTTTGAGCCATAATTCTCAGATGACTCAGGATTTATCCATTTTGGTCTCATATTCTCCAATGGTTGATTTCTATCGTCTGTGTATAGCACTGTGTATCTTCACTGATTGTCGCACTGTTTTATCTGGTTGTATCGTGTATCTGACTGCTCTCTGTCAGTCTCTGCCTGTCCCTGACTGTCTCTCCGTGTCTCTCCAGCATCGTTGCGAAGCATGCAGGAGGAGTACCAGCGGAAAGCTTTGGGAGCCTTCCAGAGGTTGGGACTGAGCCATGCAGCTCAATATTTCCTCTTTTACACCCACATTTTCCCTCAGAGTGATTTTTGTCAAAGCAGAGACAGCTTCCCAGTGCAACAACATTAAAACAGCTCTGACTGTATTACCTCACAAATCCATCCAACAGTGCCCTTTGATTACAGGATGCAGGGAACTAAAACAAAGAATTTAATAACAACAAAAAGAAATACCTATAAAAGTCTATGCAAATAAAAGATATAATATAGAGGGTTTTATTTTACAGCAAAAAGATGTATTCAAACATTTTTTAATGAACAGGCTTTCTGTTTCTGTGTCCTGCAGCATGTGACGTTTCATTGTCTAACTGTTGTTGCATTTTCATCGGTTAAAGAAAGAGTTCAGTGTTTGTTACACCAAAGTCAGCAGTAAAACATCAAAAAGTGACCACCAGTGAAGATTACATAGTCATTTACTGAAGCTTGTCACCTTCTTTATCACATTGAAGTCTAACAAAGTTTTATGCAAAGCCTTGTGAGCATCACCTTAAAGGTATGGTGTGTAGAACTGAAATATCCAGCAGTATCTAGCAGTCAGATTCTAGACTGAAAGGCTCTACTGCTCACTTCTACCATAGGATACAAGTATGGTCTTCTATCTGTCAAGTTTTCTCCATCAAAAATGTCTGAACAGTGCCAATTCTTTTACACATAACCCCTCTCCTTCTTTGTCTCCCAATTGGTGCATTTTGTATAAATACCAAAACACATCAGTCACTAGTCACTAGTGCAGCCTCTGTGGAAGGGAACCCACTCCTGTGAAGATATAAAAGGCTCATTTTAAGTTAACTAAATCTAAAAGATTGTCATATTCAGGTTATTATATGCTAGTTTAAACAAACTGATAAATGTAATATTTACTCTATTAATCCTACTACACACAGCACCTTTTAAAAGTTATAAAGTAGTCAGTTTTTTAGTAAAGAAAAGGAGGCAGAAGGAAATTTCAGTAAAGGAAATACTGCACAAGCATTTACAAGGAAAGGCACGATGCATTGCTTCATCCACAAGGGGTGCCAGAGCCAAGACAATTAAGCTCCTCATAGCTTTGTCAGTACTTAACATGTTTGAGCGGATGAAAATTTTCAACCATGTAATAAGCAATGTTTTGGGGTCAGAAAGTTTCTAAATTGTATAAAGTTCCCAAAAAATGAGCAACTCAAATGAGGAAATTAGAAAACTGTTGTCTGACTCAACAGGATCCTAGTTACGTCTTAAAATATATCAAACTACTCACGCAGCATGTCATCAGATTATGCATTTTTGAAACTGTTACACTGAAAAGACATGCATTCTTCTACACATGTAGTTTCCTCCTTAAAACTGAGTAAAGATGTCCTGAGTAATCTAAGTTTTGTCTGTCAGTGAGGTTGTTAAATGCGAAGTAAATTGTATAAACACACTCTGCATTATGGATCACATTGTAACAGTACTGGGGTATGTCATTTCTTGTTTTATATTTAGTCATTTCATTTGATAATATGATGTTAGTTTTTCTAGGTGTCTCAATATTTAAATATCATCTTGTTAGATTTTCTTACAAACTCTTTTACTCTGCTGTGTTTGCTGCTGCAGCGACCTAATTTCTCCACCGGGATACTTAAAATTTTATGGACTCTTATTAACTTTTTATTACGCAAGTCTAAAAACACAAATCCATTCTCCCTTTTCCTCTCTAGAGCTCAGAGTCTGTCTCCCACTGACCATCTTGCAGCCTTCTACCTGGCTCTACAGCTTGCTGTGTCTAGACAGGTAACAATCGTTTGTAAACACATCAAAACTATGCAGCTGTGAGGCATGGATGCTAGCCAGTGGAACATCAGGGAACATCACGTGTCTCTGAGTTTACATGAAACTTTTTATCCCAACTGTAGAGAAACCTGTAGTTTGTATATGTGTGTATGTAGATTCCCGAGGCACTAGGCTATGTCAGACAGGCGTTGCAGCTTCAAGGTGATGATGTCCACTCCCTTCACCTGCTCGCCCTGCTGCTCTCGGCTCAGAAACACTACCACGACGCTCTCAATATCATAGAGATGGCTCTGTCTGAATATCCTGAAAACTTCAAGTAAGATTTACAGACGCCCAAAGCATGCAATTCAAAGCACTCTCTCTCTCTCTCTTCTTGTTAGTGTGTTATCTTCTGCTTTTTGTGTGTTGCAGTCTGTTGTATACTAAGGTGAAGTTGGAGTCAATGTGCAGAGGACCAGAGGAAGCACTGCTCACTTGTAAACACATGCTGCAGATCTGGAAGAGCTTCTACAACCTTACCAACCCCAGGTACGCACATCCAGACAAAACAGTGCCAAGGTTCTATGCCTGGTGTGTGTTGTGGTTTCCGCCATTCGAATCAATAATCAGATACACAAGGTCGCTTAGATAAGAGCGAGGAATGTCTTTGCAAGTGAAGGCATGATGTGTAATGAGTGAATCAGTTGCCTAGGTAAAAAACACTGCATTATAAGCATTGAACTCAATGAACTGGTGTTTCTGAATAATCACAAGCTGTGAATAGCTACCAGAAGTGTATTATCATTCCCCTGATAGAGAACCACTCAGTCTCACACTACTGGGCTTTGATTTGGAAGTAAAGCTGACAGATCAAACACAGGACAGCCAGGAGACAGCTGTTTGTGTCCCTGCACACCAAATGTCAGTGTTTGTGTCTTTTCAATTCATATTTATTTAATTTTCGAAAGGCTCAAAATGGGGATCTTAAAAAATTAAGAGTCTGCCTTCAAACATATTCAATTTTATACAAGCAAGAGGTTAGGATCTACAAAGCAGATATGCAAAAGAAAAAGAGTTCAAATCAAGTGCAGAGAAGCAGTTGTTGATTGATTTACAATGATTTACACTTCATCTCTGCATGTTCGTATCCTACAGGTCAAATAACCCAATGAGACACATTCAAACACAACAATCATTGACAGTGTGTTGTTAACAGAACTTTGTCTGTAATCCGCTTTAAAATAATCCATTATTTACCATGGAGAGGTAGTATTTTGTACAGTCTCCTTTTGTCAGCGATGAGAAGTAAATATTAAAGGGTCACCATTCATGCTTTGTTTATTTGTTTTTGATTCATCCTCTGTTTTACAGGTAATAGTAAAAAAGAGGTAGAAGGGTTTTGTAAATCAGACTCAGCCACTTTATATACCGGTGTGCACTCAAGGATAGTCAGTCAGAGTTTATGTTCAGGTCACAATGGTGAGAGAGGCGTGCACAATCACTGACAAACCTCAAAGCACAATGAGAAACAGTGTTCGAAGACTGGATTGGTGAAAGCCCCCATATACAGTACAATGCTATAAAGCAATGTAAAGAGATAGGATCTGTTTTTTATTGAGTAATAGTTTATCTTCAATGTTTAATCACTCTTTCAAACGTCACTTCTTTTTAGATGAGAAGTTTTTGTAGAGTTATACTCTGTCTTCATTGCGTCTGTGTTTAAACATGTTTGTGTCTGTGGCAGTGACTCGGGGCGTGGTAGCAGTTTGTTGGACAGAGCTATAGCAGACAGACGACAGCTGAACGCCATGACTCTACCTGATTTTAGCGATCCTGAGACAGGTAGACACACACACACACACACACACTCACACACAATCCATAAAACATGTTTTTTTTCCCACTGGAACACAGCTGAAGGACAGTATTCTTTTAATGAACATATTCAGATTTTCTCACCTGAGTATGACGCCAGAGAGAAATGAACAAAAGTTAATTATCTCCTCTCCTGTTTGGGATATTTGAGGCTGACATAGATAAGAGCAGAAGCATTGAAGCAAATAGTTAGTTAGAAAATAAGACCAGCTTTAATAATGACTGCCAACCTGAATTACTTCACAGAGTTAGGAACCCAGAAAACCCCACACAGGATTCACTTTATTTCATTTTAACTTTGTTTTTTTATTTATTTTTATTTTTACTTTTACAAATTTAGTTTGCAATAATGATTTTATTGTGAAATTGGCACCAAAGATTTGGCTTCCTGTTTCTTATTATTGACCAACTCTCCCTTCAAAGGAAATTTCAGTAGAAAATGTGACCTCACTCTTTTGTTAAATGTCATGGTCATGGACGGCTTCAGCATTCTCATTTTTTTTATTTTTGTCTTTGTTGTGTTTGATAAGTTGCTGCTGTTTTGAGAAGGTTCAAAAATGTAGAATTTCATAAATACTGTTTCTCATTCGTTGAAAATGTTGAATACTGAGGAACAGTGAATTTTTATTTTTATTTTTTTTCAAATATTTTTCTTGTTTGATTTCACTCATTTCTGTTTTATTTCCTATTTGTCTTTATAGTCTCAGGTTCCTCATCTTCTCACTCTGGTTCTGAACTGGTCTTCCCTGCCTCTCCATCCACCCTTTCCTCCCTCTCCTCGCCACTGTCCTCCCCCACTTCCCCTGTCTTCATCCTACAACCTCCTCCTCTCCCCCCACCAAAAAACCCATCCTTCTTCCCTTCGTCTTCTCCTCCCGCTGCTCTTTCTCCTCCTCCTGCGCCCACCAAGATCAGGACTTACTCCTTTTCCAATGCAGTCACTCTTCGCCAGCGCTCCTCCTCTAGTAATCCGCCTCCACATAAACTCAGCCTTTGGCATGGTGTGAAGAGTGACAGAGAGGAATACACAAAGTTTCTGAGGGATTGGCTCATTGAGGAGGTTGCAAGTTCTGTGATGAGAACATTTCCAAAATGTTTAGGGATCTGCTCCAAGTTAAACAGAACATTGTTTGATCTTAGTACTTTAGCAAAAGCCTAGAAGAAGATAAGGAAATGTCAGCTGCTCAGTGTAAAAAATTCAGAAACATGTGAGACTGTAAAAACGCATTTCATTATGGTGTAGCAGTATCTATCATTCAATGATTCTAAAAGCCAATGAGTCTCAGCTCCAAGGCCACAAATTTAACTGTTATTTCATGCTAAAAATACCTAAACACAGGAAAGACTCTTAGGGCAGTAAACTTTCCGTAAGCTTTATTTGATCCACAAGCAAATACAAATGGCACCAGGGTGGTGTAAGGTTTAATTGATTCATAAATTAAAGGCCAGTTCCCATGTTTACGGTAATGGAGGCAAATACCACTCAGTGCAATAGTGTGAGTCATCCATGTTCTTTTAATTTGTTTTAATACAGCCAGAGTTCCTGTGACAGAGGGATAAGAACACTGAGTGATGGTCTCTATTTGAGATACTTTATTTATTTAAGCATAGACATTATGGATAAGTGTCATTTATTTCACATGGTCCTTAACCTCATTTAGGACTATTAAACTTTGTTCCTTTGTGGGAAACAAAGATGTAGATGGGATCGTTGGAAATCAATGATTAACTGTCCCTTTTAGCAAAGCTCCTACCAACCTGTGTGAATAAAATACATGACCTCTGTGCCTCATTTTACTGGATGCTCCTAAGTGCAATAGCTTGAAATTATTAGTGTGAACATTTTTAATAAGCCCCTAACGGAATGGGAAATATCAATATTGTAAAATTTGCCTAAAGGCAAGATTTATGCGGCCTGAAAATGAGCCAAGACTGGAAGATTTAGATCCTGTGTTCTTATAAAATGTACACAACACAGTCAAACCATGCAAGTTTAGCAGTTTTCATGTAGACAACAGCTACAAGTACAATATGTATAAAAGTAGAAGTTGACCAACACTGATTCCAAGAAAAAACTAGAGATAACATGTAAAATGTGGAGGAAAAACAGAACAGTTTGAAAATCATCTAAACCCTGTATTTGAAAAAAAAATGTAAAGACAACCTATCTAATATTGTTGCCAGTAAGTGTTTAAATGTAAAATAAAGACTATTTTTAATTTGATGACAGCAACATTTTGTAAAAAGTCTGGACAGGGACACATTTACTACTTTGCCCTTAGACACCATTTTGGAGGAGACAAGTTCCTGAAGTTTTGAAAAAAGAGTGTTGTCTCATTCTGGAAACATCAGGATGTTTTGATAAAAGATTTCAGCTGCTCAACTGTCAGAATGCCTTTGTTGTGCTTCTTTTTTTCATGATGCATCAAAGGGTTTCAGCAGGTGATGAGTTGAGACAGAGGACAGGCCGGGTTAGCTCAGAGCTTCATGCTGTTGCAATATGTGCAGAATGTGGATTGGCATTGTCTTGCTGTATTGTACATGATCTCCTCTGAAAAAGTCTTTGTCTGGTTGGCAACATAAGACAGCATTCAGCATTAATGGAGTCTTCCCAGATGTGTGAGCTACCCTTGCTATAAGTACATGTGCATCCCCATACCAGCTGGCTTATGATGTGTAAGCTTCAAACAAGCAGGGTTTTACCTCTCCTATTTAGAGTGGAGGACATGTTGTCCAGGATTTCCAAAAAGGATGTCAAATTTAAATTTGTCTGATCAGAGAGCAGTTTTGAGTCTCTAGATCATGGGTGTCAAACTCTCGCCTGGTTACTCTTGTGTAATTATATTTGGCCCGTGAGCCAATACCAAATGACTACTAGAGCTGGTCCACCGGTATTATACAGCACATTCTCTAATACTACAAATCCCATAATGCTCTGCTGTTGTTTTGGCACGTCAAACAGGACAGGACCCTGAAATGCCCTCTCCTCTGTGACAGTAGTCATAGCGACCTCATACTACAACGATCACTGTGTTACCCCTTCCCAAAACCTTTGCTCAATACTGAGGTTTTCCTCAGCTCAGAGCCTAAGCCCAGACATCAATGAACTAGCATCCAAGAAGAGATGCCAGGTATCTGGCTTGGGCACATCAGATTAGATCAGTGTGTAGCAAACTGAGCAATAATTAACGTTTTCATTATGCACTTTTTCTTGCTACTCCAAGGCAGGGGCTTGAATGGTTGATTCATTTATTATTGTTATTTTTAAATTTATTAGCTATAAGTTTATTTTTATAGTTAAATCAGAAGGCTGCAAATAGAAAATAGGCATACAATTTTTATTTAAATTTTATTTAATAAATGAATGCCATTGATGTGTTTTTTCATTTGACAATGTTTGGGTCCATATTAAAAGGTTAATTTGTTCAACATTGGCCCGTGACTTTGTTCAAGTTTTAAATTTTGGCCTACTTTCGTAATTGAGCTTGACACCCCTGCTCTAGATCATGTTTATACATGGTTCTCTCTTTACATGGTACAGTTCTAACCCACATTTGTGGATGTAGCTACACAGTGTTAGCAAATGTTACGTTTTGGAAGTGATTTTGAGCTCCAAAAAAAACCAAAAAACTCTGATAACGTCATATATATATATATATATATATATATATATATATATATATATGTATATATATATATATATATATATATATATATATATATATATATATATATATATATATATATATATATGTGTATTTATTTATTTTCTTGTGTAACAGGGACATTTCTCGGTTTCAACATTTGATGTGTTTTCTGTCCTCTGTATCCAATCAAATGTAGGCTCAATGGGATTTGCAGACTATCAAATGCTGTTTATACCAACATTTTACACTGAGTTTTAGTTTAACTTAGCAGCTCACTTTTCTTAGACCTTTCTTTGGTGCTCGCTTGAAGCACTAGTAGATAATTTTGGTATTTTCTCATCACTGCCACAACCAATGACCCAACAACCCAATTTGCTCCTTCTATGACTTAAAACACAAAGCAAGTCTTGAGTTTGACCAGATGTCTAAACCTCACAAGCATGGCCAACACACATATATATCCCAACCCACTAATCCATAGGAAGAACACTGTGTGTTTTTAAGTCCGAAATAACCTCCTTCCTGCTATTAGCCTGATGTTAATCTGTGCATGTAAACTTGCAGATGATTTGAATACTGATCTGAGTGTTGTTGAACCTTAAAGAACTTTAGAGGGTTTTTCTGTAATTAACTTCACAAACACATCTCAAACTCCAAAGTTATTGATCAGTTGGGATCATTTTGAACGTTTCTGGCTTTAGAGTCTCAGGTTTATTTGCTTTTACCCCGTCTGTTCGTGTCCTGGTTCAGCTAACATCTGTATTCTCCCCTTTTTCTCCTTCCCTTGTTTTCTCTGCAGATTTATCATAAGGCCATCTTTAATTTGTCTTGATACAAATTCCAACTTTATGTCATCTCTCCTGCTAATGGTGTTTGTTATTAAAAATAATGGATGTTCTTTTCATGAATAATTCAGCTGCTTCAAAAAACATGCAGTTTTTTTTTTCTTCTTCCTTATTTTCTCGGTCAGCCTGAGAACATTTACATTATTCAAAGCTGTGAAAGTACATCCACTGCTGTGATTGTGGAGTTTTGAATTGTACCAGATGCTTTGGTAAATATATTTGTGTATTACTCTGGCGGTTTAGCACTTTTCTCATGCTTTGTTAGGCAGATCAAAAGCTCCATGAGTTATATACTTGGTGCAGACATTTCGAATTTAAACCAACTGCAACAAAATGCTGCATCAATGATAATCTGCTCTGTGCCTCATTTTGAGAATATGTTTCAAGTTAATATCCTGAGCTATGAAGCAGGGGAAGATAAGCCTCTATCAGCTTTTTGTCATGTAAACTCTCTGGCTCTAATGATTACAGATTACAGAGTAAAAAGGCGTAAGTGGAAACATCTGGTCTCATCCGAGTAATCTGCAGAGCTACTTGACGAATGGAAATTTTCTCCTTGTGTTCTACTCTCCTCCTTTTGGAATCAGCATTCTTTTCTGTCATTATAATTTGGTTATTTCTTCTCTGCCTCTTTCTCTCTTTTAATCATTAACAATCGTCTTTCTGTTTTTTTCACATCCCTCCGTTTTTCAAGGCGGCCTTCAGGACGCTAACACTCTTGGTTTTTCCTCCATGTTTTCTGTTTGTAAGTAGCCATCTAACCCCCATCTGATCTTCCTTTTTTTCATCCATTGTTCTCTTCATCGTTTGGTCCATGAAGACCCTCTTTGTTCTTGACAAGGTCCCCATATATGTACAGTATTCATACCAAGAAAATATGTACATATATCCCCCTGCTTTAACTTCGTCTGCAGCCAGTTTACAGGAGAATTGTTCTGAGTTGTTTTCATGTTGACAGTATTTGATTTAAAGGAATACAACGACTTAGAGGGAAAAGGTGATGAGCACACAAAAATCTCACCCTTTTTTTAGAATAAAGACATATGAACATGTTGAATTTGCTGGAAATTTGCTGCATTGCTTTCATTTTCCAAGATATTTAGTTGATGGAGCTACAGACAGATCAGTGAGTCCAACATGTAAATACATTTCTGCCAGTTAGAAAGGAAAGAAAACGCTCAGAGTGACATCTGAAAAGAGAGTAAGGAGCAGCTTCCTAATTGAAGCACTTACTAGATTCATCCGAGGCATGAGAGGAAAATCACTAATGATGTTATGAATACTAATATTTTATTTTTGTGTCCTCAAAAGTGCAAGGTCCTGAAGGAAGATGAATAAGTAGCTGCAGTGATGAAAATCCTGGAGAGCGAGCGAGAGAGAGAGAGAGAGCGAAGTTTGCATTATTATGTCCTTTTTTATCTGTCAGGATTACATTTTTACACACTCAAACAGGAGAATTCACCAATTTTCTGCAAATAAATTTTGCATAATGCTCGACTAACCAGCTTCTTGTATGGTGGCTGATGGTGTTGTGTTCCTGTAAGTCAGTGTATTCCTTTAGTTCATTGAGCAGCTTTGGTGCATGTGTTGCTGTGTGAGCTGTCCACATTTAGGCACAAGACACAGCAGGGAACTACTCAGCAACACTTGAACAAATCTTTAAATTTTATGAGTGACAACTTATTTTTGTAAAAATGAAACAATGTTGTTGTTTTTTTTCTATTTTTTAATCAGGTTTTAGAAACATTTAAAATACAAGGGACACAAAATGGAAAAAGCGAAAGGAATCCTTGTGAATTTATTTAGCGCTACTTCTTCACTCATTTCTCTGATTTAAACTTTTCCTGCTCTTCACTTGGACCCCTTTCTGTCTGTATGTGATGTGGGACCTGCAATGCATGATTCAGTTAAACAGAGTGATGTTCAGGGAAGAGGAATTGTATTCACTTGAGCACAGGTCTGTCAGATTCTCATAAATACATTTTAGGCTTACATGTCCTTTTCAACATGCTGTTACATCTTTGGCCACTGTACAAATCCAGGCTGCTGCATGTTGGCAGTTTAAGACATGACCTCTGACAATGTGCCCATTAAACCACGCCACTGTACTTCACCTTTACTCCTGTTGAGTATGACGTAGCACAAATGACAGAGACATCTTTTCTTTATGACCGCTGATCCAGAAGTCAGCAACACATTTACTCCCTTTGTACAACATGCAGAGTGCTTTAAAATCTCCAACTTTTCATTTGATGCCAAGCATGCTATAATGGAGCAAAAGTATGGCAGATAAGTGCATGGGAGGTGTTTTGTCACATGAAGCTTCTGTAGCAGTGAAGAGTTCAGCCCATTGCACTGGTATACCAAAACACAGACTATTTTATGTTTCCTCTTCTCTGTTGTCTAACAGTTTTTATATTGTTCAGGATGTGAAAGCATCAACTTAACATCAGAAATCAACACAAACCTATAGTATAATTCTAAATGTTTAAATCAGTGCAGCAGCTGTATCAGAATTATTGCATTCACTAAAGAGTGAAAAGTTTATTATAATTGTGAAGAATTTTGTGTCTCACTCAGAGTCACATTGAAACAAAAGAAGATATTTATATGACAACAGCACATACTAGACAAAAAGAAGATGGCAGATGAGCTGCACATTTAGAAAATTTAGGTATAGTTTTTGTTTATTAGTAACACATTAAGAAATGTTTGGAGGTGCAGCAGAAACATCCTACTATCCTCTGCTTTCACAGATCTGCAGTCCCTATTGCTGGCCATTTTGCGTCCCTGTAGTAATCTGATGTCATTCAACGCAGAGACAAAATCCAAGGCACACTTCCTTCACTTACTAATCAGCAGAGTGCAGACTGGTGCAGTGTATATGCATGGCGGTGCAGAAATTAATTCATTTTAACCTGGTTAATCCCGGGCCATAACACCGTGTGCTGCAGCGTGTGGAATGGTGTGGACTGATTAAAAGCTTTAGTGCAGGAACAGGAAACTGTGTGCCAATGTGGGCCCAGAGTTTTGAGCTTCATTACTGCACCCAAACACTCCAGATTTCACTGCTCCTCGCCTCTGTCTGAAGTTGTGGATCATTGAAACCTGCTGCTGTGTTTGGTTGAGTTTAAATCCTGCATTGTGGCACATGGCTGCCTAACGCTGCTGTCGTAGAAGTAAGTGTTTACCTTTTGGAGATGTGTGCGTAACGCTTTGATTCTCTCCCTTTAGGTTCAGTTCATGCTACATCCATCGCAGCCAGTCGTGTGGAGCAGGCTCTGTCTGAGGTCGCCTCCTCCCTGCAGAGCAGTGCCCCCAAACACGGACCTCTGCACCCCTGGATGACCCTGGCTCAGATCTGGCTGCATGCAGGTATTTATATGTACATACATGGGAATTGAAGTACCAACCATCCCCCTTTCCCTCACCCTTAGACTGTGATTCCTGTCCAACTACACCCACCAACAGAACTATGTGGTGTTAAAGAAATTCACCAAAATACTGAATACTTTTATCTTTCCAGAGCTTAAAAATCCTCTAAATAAATAAAAATCCGAAGTACTTCATCTCTGTCTGTCTTTGGTTAATAAAAACACTGAATAGTTTATCTCTTCAGCCCCTCAACAACATTGAAATAATCAATACTAGGGTTGTTTTATCTTTTCAAGCCTTTTTTATTGTGAATGTTAGTGAAACTGACTCTCCTTGTTGCTTTTATTTCTTGTTGATTCAATGGGAAGAGGTTCATATTTTAGAGATTTGACAATCTTACATAAATACCCTTTTATTACAACACATTTAATGTTGAAACTGGAAATTTGTATTATTTTATGAGAAAAAGTCACCTACTTCTTTTAAACCTCCAGAGTCTTATTTAGAAGCAGTTAAGTCAAGGGCATGTTTATCCAGAGCTCTTTTCTGGACTTATGAAAATGAAATGTCCCATCCTACACTGATCCAAGATTTCAGCTGGTCAACAATTTGGGGTCTCCTTTTGGTGAGTTTCCTTGTGTCACATGTTTTTACCGGTTGACAAGTTGGAACTTCTAGCAGGCCAATTAAGTACCAAGACTCCTCTACTTTAAAGCCATGTTATTATAATACATGTGCCAGGTCTGTCCTGAAAATGGAATCATCTGGATGGCAGTATGTGTGGCTCCAACACCTGTATTGTTCTGCATTTATGATGCCCTCCCAGAAATAAATTGGTCACAGGACAGTACGTACATTGTTCTCTCCTTGCATAGTGCAGATTTAACATGCATTTGTGGATACAGCCAGAAACTTTGTTCACAGATGATGTTTTTTGGAAGTGTTTTGAGCTCATGCTATGATTACCAGCCCTGCGATGAACTGGCAACTTGTCCAGGGTGTCCCCTGCCTTTGCCCAAAGATGCTGGGACAGGCTCAAGCCCCCACGCGACCCCGGGAACGGGAACAAGTGGTAGAAAATGGATGGAAATGAAATGCTGTAATTACCACCACAGAGTCGTGTCTTTTTTTAGCAATTATTTACAAAATGATTGGCAAAGCATCAAAATCTGTTTTCATTAACACTAACCCAGCTTTTCTTTGGTACAGGGTTGTAAATATGGTCGGTAAGTTCTATATGCTCCAAGGTCAGCATTTCAAAGGGGGAGCTTACAGACATATTGATTAGGGTCTCGATAGGATATAGATATAAATATCAGCCAAAAAACAAATATCAGATTAAACTGGCCTGCATCTAAAATCTCCGATATCATCATTCCGATACAAACAGTCCATTTCAGACTCCACTCCAGCACCTCTAGGTAGCAGCTCCTGGATCCAGCATGCAGAGCCCATGTAATCACAACAACAGTGTGTACTAAGGTACTAACAAAGTAGCAAGGAGTAAGAGTGATGTCGGCTGTGTGGCAGTGTTTTTTGTTTAAGTCCAAAAAAGACATTGCAGCTGAGTGCAAAACTTGTCATGCACAAGTTTGTGCCAATATCAGATCAATATCAGTATCAGCCGATACTGAAGGCTACAATATCGTTATCGTATCGAAAGTAAAAATGAGTTGTATCAGGACACACCTAATATTGGTACTCATTGATCACTAAGTTCCTGGTACTTCCCCTCCATCACATACTGCAATGCGCCAGTCCCTCAACCTTACAATTTTACTATAATGACACACATGACAATCTTTCTTAGAGCATCCACTATATTATGCAACCAGCTGAGTGCTAGGGTAGCATTTGGCTGCAGTTTTTAAGTCCTAAAATCAGATCAGATTAAATTTCTTCTGGAGTAAAGTGGAATCCTGATTCTCATTTTTGCATCAGCTGTAGACACAAACATCAACAAACTGTAGAGTATACAGATACATAAACAGATGGAGATAGAGAGAACACACACACACACACACACAAACAGAAGTTGTTTATGTCCTTGTTTATCTGTCCAGCTGCTTCCTGATGTAGGTGGTCATTTCCAGCTTGGCGACACAGCTAATGTAATCATCCAATCACAAGACAGACAAGCAGGCTGTTCAGAGCCGCTTCCTGTCCATCTCAGTCTTTGTTTGTATCTTTCTGTCTTCATCATGTCACCATGTTGAATGCACTGGCTGACCTTTACTGATGCAACTTAAGAGGATATTTTTATCATACTTTCTCACTGCTGGGACTCTTTATCTCAGCACCATCCTCATACAAAACTCCAACACTCTTTTAGTTTTCTTTCATGACGCAGATTTTAAGAGTATTTCTCACTGTAACTCATTAAAGTGTGACCACTGAGAATCATGTGTTTGCTTATAACAGGCTAAGATTAAACATCGCACAAATGTCAGTGCAACACAGTGAGACCCAGTTGTTGCAGCTCCTGTGGTTAGTTTTTAGTTTGTGTCATTTTTAATCACCAGGCAAAATAATAAAATCATCTGTCACCCCTCATGTCACTCATTGTGAAGATTTTCTGGGGAATTGTAAACAAAAACACTTTTTTTTCTGCAGTATCACTTAGTCTGAAACCAACCCAATTTAAGCAAATGCAGGTTTTTATAAAGAAATCTTGCTTCTGACGATCATTTTTGATCATTTCAGTCTGAAAAGCTTCTCATGTAAGCGTTATTAAACATTGCTGTCCTGAGACAAGAAACACTTTTGAACTTGCTCTGTTTAAAGTCACCTGATACCATTGATGAAAGCAGTAGTTTTATGCTGCGGAGCTTGGGAAAAGTTTGTTTACCACTGCCTCAACCACTTAGGTTTCTTTGCTGTTTTATTGTGTTGGATCTAAACTAATCTTTTAAGCCGCCAAAATCCCACAAAACCACAACAACAAACTGATTAAGGCAGCTGTAGCTCTCAGGTTATGTAAGGTAAAATAATTGTTTTTGTTAACAGAGTCTGGTGGCTTTGAAGAGATTGAGTCTGAACAACTCTTACATCAACAGAAAGGTTATTCTTCCCACAGTATAAGACACTCAAATATCCACCAAGCCTCTTAGTGGCAAAAACAAATCAAGGCAGATGGCTGTACTGATCTGGGGAGATGTAAAGAAGTTTTATTGCGCCCAGTACTGCCCATTTACTCGTGTTGTTTTGAGACTTTTTCTACCTGATCGAGACCCATTAGTATGTAACAACAGGGCACAAGTTCATAAATATTGATCCCCCTTGGACACAAGATCTACTGCACTGTTTAAATGTCAATACAACACATCAATTCAATTGTTTAAAATTCAAAAAGCGGTGGGAATGCACCCTCTTTATATATCAGAAAAAACAGTCCTAATTTTATCAGGAGGGTGTTTTATATAGACTTTGTTTTAGGTGCTTTTAACGAGCTACAAGATGACTCAACAGAAACCCTGGGTTTCAAAAGCGATGCATACTTTCAGACAGGGACTTGTTGCACTCACAGTTCTCTTGTCATTTCTGTGATGTTTTTTTTTTCCTCGTCGTCTGTATTTCTCTCATAGCTGAGGTGTACACCGGTATGTCTAAGCCCGCTGAGGCCACAGCCTGCACTCAGGAAGCAGCCAATCTCTTCCCCACGTCCCATAATGTGCTCTACATGAGGGGGCAGATAGCAGAGCTGAGAGGCAACACGGACGAGGCCAAACGCTGGTATGAGGAAGCCCTGTCCATCAACCCGACACACGTCAAGACCATGCAGAGACTGGTAATACACAAATGCTGTGATGTGCTGTGATGTTCTGTGATGTTCTGTCCTTGTGACGGTCTCTTGAGAACTTAACAAATCTTGTCCTGTCTGCCTGCTGTGTCCTTAAAAGGTTTGTTTGTTTTATGTAATCAGCCTCAGTCCTCTGGGACAGCTACACTGTCCCCTCTCTGCGAAGAGAGGGGACACTATCTCTTTTTTCTCTGCTTTATTATTGGCTCAACCTCATTATGGCCACTGCACCCTCTGCTCACAGAAGAGACCATAAAAATTTTAGAGAGCATTTTGCACCAGAGATAACTAATCGTGCTTTATTCCACCAAAGTTAATATCCATTAATATACAAGATAGAGTTATGCACTGATGTGAATATAAGACTTTTTTTTTTTTTAACCTTTGAAATACATCTGGATGAAGTGGGATGGCCTTATGTTCAGGATTCATTCATTAAAGGTCTACATTTGTTACTAGAGACAGTGCAACTTTTTTATAAAGCAGGTGTGCCCTTCATGACTGAGGCCAGTTGTCTCTCATTGTGCCAGTGCCAGGGGGAAGAGAAATGGAGAGACAATGTGATCAAAGTTGCTAAAAGGAGGACAAGTTAACTAAAAACTGAGTCAAAGTTTAGATGCTTCGTTTAAAGTAAATGGTTATCAGTGCTGCAGAGACATTAAAAAACTGCCAAACAGCCAAAAAGGTTGATGTTTTGGGAAGATAAGTCTCATCTTAAAATGCTGTACTTGTCCTGTACTTCAGTGCATTTGCCTATAAGTAATATACTGTCATGACAAATCATGTTTTTTCTTCTTTGTCTGCGTCTCTGCTCTGCAGGGTCTGATTCTTCACCAGCTGCAGCGGTACAGTCTGTCTGAAAAAGTCCTGAGAGATGCTGTTCAGGTCAACAGGTAGAGGAGAGTGTGTGCTTCTGCATCTGTCTGTGTAATATACTGAATCTTTAGACTTCAGGGCACTTGTGTAAATATTCATTTCCTTTTCTGTACTTGCCTCTTTTCTCTCACTTCACATCCTCTCCTTTACTCCTTGACTGTCTGCACTTTTCATCCCCTTTTTCCTTGCCTCCTCCTTTTTTTTCCCCATTACTACCCTCTTTTTCCAATCTACTCCTGTCTTTTCTTTTTTTTGGTCATCCTCTCCCTCCTCTCTCGGTCCTCACCCTGACTTTTCTCCTTCCTCTTTCTCCCCCCTTCCTTGTCCTCAGTACGGCCCATGATGTGTGGAACAGCCTGGGGGAGGTCCTGCAGGCTCAGGGAAACGCTGCCGCCGCCACTGAGTGTTTCCTCACCGCTTTGGAGCTGGAGGCCAGCAGCCCCATCCTGCCCTTCACCATCATTCCAAGAGCACTATAAAACACTACACACACACACACACACACACACACACACACACACACACACACACACACACACACACACACACACACACACACACACACACACACACACACACTCTCTCTCTCTCTCTCTCTCTCTCTCTCTCTCTCTCTTTCTCTCTCTCTCCCTCTCTCAAACAGTTATTGCCTCAGTACTTCAGCACAGTGGCACAAATCATGGATACCCACACATACACACACAGCATGCCTGCATGCCAAGAACACAAAGTTTTACTGCCATAACTTCAGATACACACTGTGTTAAAATATTAAACAAAACTACACACACGCACATGCTGCCCCTTGTCCACAAATCCTTCCCACAATGCCTTGCTGTGACCATTTCTGTGTGAGGGCATGTGTCAGTGAGATGATTGGTTGCTTGTGTCTGTAAGTATCCACCCATGTCTGTGTATGTGTGCCAAAGTGCGTAGTTGTGTGTGGTTGTGTGTGATTTGTAGTACACTTTGAATGTGTTTGTTGTTTCATCCCCTTCAAAGATGTAAATAATGTTAAATTTCAGTTCTCACTCTACCACCACTTAGCAGTCAGAGAATCCAAGAGTTTACATTTTGTTTACATGATAAGTCCAAAAATTCACACGCTCTGTTTCACTTTTTTTTCACACACACAAACATCCAGCAGATGGGACGAAAATAAAAGGATGTGCAGATCATGTGTTTTAAATGTTTCCTGTACGAGCTCAATGTTACTGATAATCTCGACCGCCTCAGAGGAGAATCATAAGAATAGATCTCAGAAGAATCAATCAATCAGTGAAGTCTCAATGCCAAAACACCGGCTGCTTTTACACACACAGAGAAGAAATCAGATTAAAGGTTATTGATAAGTTTTACCTCCTTTTTTTGAACTTTCAAAACAACTGTGCAAAATACACATTTTCTCCTCAATGGGAAACCACTCTACTTTTTTTTTATGTCTGCTCCTATTTGTTTTAAAAAAGTTTTTTTTTTTTTTAATCAAAAACATTTTTAATTCTTTTCTGTCTTGCTGCTCTTGATCAAACGTCAAACTGTATAAGCTCCCTGTCTGTACATTAAGGTCACACTCGTGTTTTTGGGGTCCTTATGAGCAGGCTGTTCCTCTTTTATTCCAAATTTAGTGATGTTTAGACAGAGTTGCTGGCTAGGGTTAGAAAATGACCATAGTTTGGTCTTCAATGATGACTTAAAGGCATACCATGGAATCAGGATGCAGACCCCAGCCCCCAAAACAGTTCATAATTAAGCCCATTCTTTTATTCTGCACTATGTAGTTGAACTGGGCTACCCAAAGGACACGTGTCCTCCACTGTCCCCCAAGGTCAGGGGTGGACAATCATGTGCCATGGAGGGCCGAGAGGCTGCAGGTTTTCTTTCCAACCCAAAACTCCACCAGGTGATTTCACTGATTACCTTACCTCCAAGCAGAGAGCAGGGACTAATCAGTGAAATCACTTGGTGGAGTTTTGGGTTGGAAAGAAAACCTGCAGCCTCTCGGCCCTCCATGGCACATGATTGTTTAAAAAACAGACATCAGTACAACACAAAAGAACACAACAGCTGAACAACCATAACATCAGCTTCTTTTAAATGAAAAATAATCATGAGGCAGAAGACAAATCATCTTCATATTCTGACTACTTAACACGCAGACAGGTGAGTCTTTGTGCAGCTATGAGCTTTACCCAGGTCTAAAATACTTAGTTAAGCAAAGTGCAGGTCACTGTGTGTCCTGTTAGGCTGTGAAATAACCTGCTGCATCTGTGCGTCTGTTTTTGTCACCTCAGGGATTATGTGGCATAGTTTCACTGCATAGTTTAAATGAACAAAGTGAGACGTTTTAAGTAAGATGTTCTTTTGGATGGCTTATTTAGATAATATTGCATCCCCTAGACGGTTGCAAGATTCTTGCATTCCTCTGGGGGTCCTGACACCCACTTCGGGGGTAGTACAGTTTTATCATTGTCCATAATCATGAAGACTGTCATTTAACTGTTTAGCGGCTGCTGCAATGGGAGTTGACTCAAGAATCAAAGTGTATCTCCATGAATTATGAAGAAATCTTTGTTTCTTGATACAATTAGGAGTAAGGTTTCCAAAAATAGGGCCAATAATAATATTTTCATATTTCAATAGTGACAAAAAAGAAAATAAAACTCTATACCACACACAATAAGTACTTACGTCTTTCTCGTTTCAAATGCTCAATTTGCAGCATCAACAGCTGCAACAACAAAAGATGAAGAAAATTGATGGTGCCATTAAACCAGAGTTGTCCATGCGAAAATCTTTTACACACATTTCACCAAAGTCTGATGTTCTGTTGTGTGTAAATGCAGCCAGTGGTTGTGTTGTCTTAGTCACACTCATGTCCAGTCAAACTAGATAAATATAGTTTTTATGGTTTGATTTTTCAAGTATAAATACAAAGATTCTTGTTGTATATTTGATCGTTCCAGGTGTATTATTATTGTTATTTTAGAAAGTAAATTATAACTCTATTTTCTGGAGAATGATGTTACTGAGATGCTGTTTGAAGATTGAAGATGGACTGACTCAGAACTCAGTCAGTCCTTTGTGCTGTAAATGAATGACTGAAATCAGGACGATGATGATGATGACGACGACGATGATGATGATGATGATGATGATGATGATGATGATGACAAAGAGAATAAAAGTGGTTCAAACCAAGCAGGACTTGTGTACTCATTGTATCTGATATTTAAGGTACTAATACACTCGTGCTTATTCCTCGTAGTCCTCTTCCTGACTAGCTCTGCTCTCAGACACTAAAGGGATATTGACCTTTAGGCTTACTATTTCAGTTCTCAGAAACCCATGTGTCTGTGTGTGGTGTTGCCTCCGGCTGCGACCTCAGGGCAGCAGTGTGTGTTACTTTCTCAGGTGTGTGTCTGTCAGTGGATAGGTGCGTCCTCTTTTGTGTGTTTTTATCAGAGGATTACAGCGCTGACAGGCTTTGTCCTGGAGTGTCAGGAAGCCACAGTTCACCCTCATACAGTGTTACAGCTCCCTCAGGTATCACTTACAGGTAGGGGCTCTGAAAGGTCATGGCCTCAGTCCTGATGTGTCCTGAATATGGTCAGCTGGTATCAGTCATTACATATTGATTTCACATTTGATTATTATTACACTGACAACACAGAAAAAGTAATTGTTGACCGAGATGGTCTTTTTTTTTTCATGAGTTTGATTCCTCTGAAAATTTTATAATTTTGACACATCTGATGAGTGATTAAAACGTTTAGACCAAAAATAACCTCACTACACCAATATCACCAACATGTTTCTGCCTTTGGTATTTATGACCTTATCCAAAGATTTTTAAAGAGATAATTTAGCTTTTTTTTAAGTAGGGTTGAACTGGGTACTTGTCGACTGTGGGAGTATGACCCACAGGGGATGCTGATCAGTCACTTAGCTGAAGAACTAGCCAGAGAAAACTATGGACTACCACATTCTACTGTATAATTTAGCTCCTCTAAATTAACTCCTCTCCAAACACTAACATTGGTGTAAGTCTATGTTTGATTTTAAAGATATTCAGTGCCATTCATTATTTTTCTTCACTCTTCTCAGACATGACACACGTTCCTAAAAGGAGTCAAGCTGAAAGGCATCCCCTGACTTACTATTGACAAAAACCTCATTCAACCTCACTTTGCTAAAGAGAAAAACTATCCCACTGAGGAAAACACTCAGATGACTCAGCAGTCTTAAAAAAAATACATGTTTTTTTTCTGTTGTTGTTGTTAGTTTTTTCATTGAGGTCATAGTTTAGGGTATATACTATTTTGATTGGGAGAAAAAAGCCCCCATTCTGAACCAACATGTTTCCACTGAAGTACAGAAAAGGCAAACTGGTAACGTATCTGATTTTGTATTTAGCTAGTCGCTGCACAGAAGACGAAGAGGAGGAGAGTGGTTGCTAGTAAGGGGAGAGGAATTTGTAATCATTTTTAACGGTGAAAACATTGGGTATGAAAAATTATGCTTATCACGTGTGACAGGAGCTTTGTGACCTTGAAGGCCACCGTAGCCTGTGGGGCTTCACAGAGGGGAGGTGTAAGAGAGGGAGCACTATAATCTAGATCTGAGCATTAGAAAGCACTTAACATTCCAGTTTCTACACACTGTACCTTTAAAGCTCCTGAGTAACATTCAGCTTGGGTTGATTTTAGACAAAATGAACTTCTATTCACGTCCAAGTCGCTGAGTCAAAGAAATAAAAAAACGGTTTTCTTCCAACGGTCAAATGTTGAATATTTGCTGTGAAAAATGTAAAAACAAGCTGTTTCTTCAGTTTTATATGAATCATGCTGTCTGACACCACCCCCCCTGGTCTCAACTAGGGGTAATGAAAAAAACTACTTGAGAAATTATTGTTTTTTTGCTGATGGGCTAACATTGTAGAAGGGCATCAGTATTAACTTTAGTATGTTTTATTACCAGCTGAAAACTCCTCATGGGTGCTTTAAAGCCAAATCAGCTGAATCTTGACAACCTAACTGATCATTTTAAAAGTAAAATTTGAGAGAATATCAAAAACATTCTCATTAAAGAGAAGATTAAAATAATGACTATCTAATGTACATATGAGCAACTTTTTAATTTTATTCAACGGCTAGAAGTTTGAGTTGATCTCTTTTGAATGTATCTCTTAAATGGGTATAAAACTGTGGTATAATTAGACAAAAAGGAAAGAATGAAAATTAATTGTCCAGCACAGCTACAGAAGATGTACACTCATATTCTTACACTTAGACACTCGCTCCTCTTCTATTCTTTTAGCTGTCAGGTGAGAATCTTAAATATTTATGTGGTTGAGAGCTGAAGCGAGAAGAGAGGCGATTGTGTTTGTGTTTGTGTGTGATGGAAACACACTGTTTAAACGTGTGGGAGCTGAATTTGAGGCAAATATCAGAGAGAATCTTCTAGATCAGAAAGCGTGTTAATAATGTTGGAGTGGCAGTGGGCTAATAGTGAGCAGTGAGCTGAAAGATACATTAATACACACTTCAGACAGTTACATAACTGCAGTAGCTAACTGTGTGTGTGTGTGTGTGTGTGTGTGTGTGTGTGTGTGTGTGTGTGTGTGTGTGCATCCCAAAATTCTGTCCTCTTTTGCTCTCGGTTTGTTCGCTCTCATTGATGCACAGTCAGGCTCTTGATATTTTTTCACTGAGGTGGTATCATCAAAGCACCAGAACTGGTTCAGTGAAGTCTTTGCAGTTTTGAAGCGGATCGAGCCGTTAAAACAGAGAATCATCCTCTGAATCACAGGCAGGAGGAGAGGTTTTATTGGTTTAAGGATGTACAGTGAATCTCCCTCTTTCATTTTCTCTCTTTTCATCCTTCGATCTCTCCCTCTCCCCCCTCCAGTCCTGGGTTTCTATTATTATCTGTCATCCTCTTCACCCCCCCCCCCCCCCCCCACTTGTCTCCTCTCTTCTCAAACTCCCACGGTTTTCTGCTCCCTTTCTCTTTCACTGCCACCCACCCCATGCCTGGTTCTGTTGCCTAGCAACTCCTCCCCATCTGCAGACAGACACTGTAGCCAATCTAGAGAAAGTCCTTGTGGCATCCCCTTGATACGCTCTAATTGTACTGACAGGTAAGTGGGGATAAGTTGGTGTCAGTGCCGGTCACTGGCAAGTTGGTCATTTTCAGAGCTTTGGCTTAGTGAATGTGAATAAAATCTATTGCCCTCTTTATATTTCAGTACCACAAAATTTAAGAGTATGGTTCATTATTCTGTCTTGGACTAGGCTGTAAATATTTGGGCCATGTGCCTACAGAGTGTGAGCATCAGAACTAGACCATGGACTATTTGAAGAAGGTGACCTGGAGGAACCTGGAAGTGTTGACTTGGTCTCCAGATTCCCCCGGATCTTAATCCTGTCAAGCGTCTGTAGGGTGTGATTAAAAGGTCTGGTTTTTTTGGCCCTGACATAATGAGAGGAGGCCCTGCACAATACTAGGCCTTAAGGTTACTGCTGATCAGTGAAGTCTGTCAACTTTTGTACTCTACAGTCAGACTGATGACTTTAACCGCCAACCGCCATGCAGAGCCATAAAGCTGTAAAATTCTACAATTTAGCACGAGTGATGGACAGTTTCTATGACCAACATGTATGTACACAACACATTAGACGCAGTGATACACACTTTGTAGAGCCTTGGCCCCAACTGCGTACCAATCCTCACTTGAATTTTAAGGTAAAAACTACCATGATGGATATCTTTGCTACAAGGTAATTACACATCTTTCTTTCACACATCTGTGTTGTATCAACAGGACAGGTTTATTAGAGTAACTACGGTAGTATGTTGCAGATTTTTCTTAGTATTAAAGTCACCCTGACCCTTGATTCTTTATGCCAATATCTTTGAATTTTCATACTTTCAAATCACTCAGCTTCTATGCAAATAGTTCTAGTCTGCAAGACTGTAGTCACTTGCAACCGAGTCTGCTTATTCCAATACTTTTGTTAAAGATCTGACCAACAATGTGATTTTCTGCTGCTTATCTGAAGAATGCAGGATTTTGACCTATCCCCCTAACCTAAAATGTCTTTATGTGGGCTTCAGTGCCTTCAGGTGCCTATGCTTGCACTCAAAAAGACACAGAATGTAATAAGTAGCACAGTTGAGTCATGATGAAGCAGCACTTCCCCCACAGACCACACTGAGAGGAAAAAAAAAAGACTTGATCTGTTCAACTGTAAGAAACAAAAACGGACAGTACCCAGAACAAGAAGTTAGTTCATGATATTTTATTGGAAAAACAAAATGTAAAGACTAGCATGTACAACTTGGAATGCAGATCAACTGAACTGAACAGAACAGTTGGACTGGGCCGGGCCTCGCCGCACCCACACGCACACATACACACGCAAACTCACACACAAACACAAGATAGAAATGCCGCAAAGCACCGACCCCGTCCCCACAAAACTGAAACCAACCCCCCCTCGTAGTTCCCCCCAACCCCTCAAAATAATCTGGAACACCGCTGAAATCCAAGGGGCTCAAATCTACACCCCACCCAGGCTTCACCTTCAAAAAGGTAAACACACAAAGGATAAAGCGAGTATCCTGACATGCCAGAAACACAGAATCTAAAATGAGTTCTTATTTATTCCATTTTAATATTTTTCTTAAAAATATCTCTGTCGTCACTGACTTCATTAAGGTAAGCAAACCGTGCAAAGTTTCTGCTGGTTTACTCACTCCCATCCATCTGTCAACTAACCCCTCCCTCCTCTCTGTGGGTCCAGGCCAACCTGAGGCCCAACAACAGCTTCCTGCCATTGGGCCCCCTGACAGTAACCCATCTAAAGCTGCATGCATGAAGAACAGAAAGAAAGAAAACAGGAAGTCGTAGAAGAAAGGCGATTGGCCAGCCCAAAGAATCATCATGACATCAGGCAGATGGAACCAGGAAGCAGAGGAGCAGAGGCCAAACCAGCTAGCTGCAGAGAGGCTGCTCGGCTAACATGTTGAGATCTGATTGGGCAGCTCAGCGCTGGGGGGTGGGGAATACAAGCCAGTACATGCAGATTCATTTAGGATTTTTCTTTTTGTCTTTTTGAGCTTGTTTATATGGACAAAATTTCAGTTTTTCAACATTCAGTTTAAGTTGTCTATACAGAGCAGTATGAATAAATGTAGATTTTTGCAATAAGAGGTAAGTGAAACATTTGACTGATTCTTTGTGGTTAATGTGAATCCATCTCATTTGGCAGTCATCATCTGAACAAATTCTGTGGAGGAAAATGAAACAAGAAATCAATCAGGAGCTGTTTTTCACTCAAAAAGAAAAGAATCGACTCTAAAATTTAACACTAAAACTAAGTCTATCCAAACAATGTCTTCAACAGTCTGCTTTCCTGTACCTTCATAGTTGACCTGGCCATCTCCATCGATGTCTGCTTCTCTGATCATCTCATCTACTTCTTCATCTGTCAGCTTCTCCCCCAGGTTAGTCATCACGTGACGCAGCTCTGCAGCACTAATATAACCGTTACCATCCTGTCAACACATACACAGAACAACAGCGTGTCATCGTCTTCATCAAGTTTCTCTATCTTCTTTTACACAACCTGCTTAGACAGACAGATAGACAGATCGACACAGATCGACAGATAGACAGATAGATAGATAGATAGATAGATAGATAGATAACTTTATTAATTCCAGAGGGAAATTCAAGAGCTGAGCTTAAGAGCTGAGACATTATTGTTCTTCTGTGTCACAGTTCTTGATAGAAAGGAATGAACATGCAGCAGTAGGGGGGCGTTGTTTATCAATTACCACAACAGCAGAGAAAATAACACAGCTGAGCCTTTGTTTGCATAAAATTAGACCTTTTGGATGGGACCAGGCTATAACTTTTTGAGGAGATTATTTGTCTGAGCTGCCAGCTGTTACCAGTTTTGTTACAAGTTCCCCTTCGGCAACTAGGCTTGGGTATCGAGAGACGGTTCCAAAGTGGAACTTTTTTGCAGTTCACATAAAATTGTATTTATCTGCTGGGTCCTGTTGTGACGATGTAAATATAAATCATTTGTGAGACGGTACAAAAAACAGGATGTGAGAAGAGAATCACAGCAGACCATACAGTAAGCAACCTCAAGTTTGGCTAAACTTCTATCCAGACATAGTAAGATCCTGTGGTACAGAAACTCCCCTCAGTTTAGCAATAAAGGACAAAATGAACAAGGAAAAAAAAGTGAGAGGGAGTTAGACTGTTTGAGGTATGCAAAATGAAACATGTAAGTTAATAACGACTTATGGTGTTATATTCTAAAGGGTTTTTGAGATTTCTTTTTTGAGCCATGATGCATGTTTAAGACGCTGTAAAAACAGTTTTTGATTACGAGTGTTGGTTCCTTGGCTTTTTTTTTTCATCTCTGACTAGGAGGACACCTGAGGAAAGTGCACTTCAGCCTCATGCTCCATTTTTCAACACCAGAAGTTGCCACTTAGCCTAAGAAGTTGTCAAAATCAATTGCCAGATTGCACAAATGGTTAATGGAGAGTGTAAATGAAAGCCAAACTTGTGTTTTACTTGTCAAACTAGATGCCCATTCTAGCATGATATTGGCATGGTTAGTTTGATCCCACACTGGGCTAGAAATACTGGTCCTTCTTTACAGAACTACTACAGTGTCTCAGAATAAAACAGGACTCTATAGTGCTATTACAGAACCCTAAAAATCTCATATTTTTCAGACTAAATCTTTCTGACAGAAAGCACAGAAGCTTACCTTATCAAAGACCCTGAATGCCTCTCTGATCTCCTCCTCGCTATCAGTGTCCTTCATCTTCCTTGCCATCATTGTCAGGAACTCTGGAAAATCAATGGTCCCATTGCCTGGGGGACAGAATACAACAGACGATGTTTTTAAAAGAGCTCCACAACCACCTGTTTTAACTGAATCTCTATGAGAGCTGGTGGAATCAGCATACCATCTGCGTCCACCTCATTGATCATGTCCTGGAGTTCAGCCTCAGTTGGGTTTTGACCCAGTGACCTCATGACGGTGCCCAGCTCCTTGGTGGTAATGGTCCCATCTCCATCCTTATCAAACAGGGAGAAGGCCTCCTTGAACTCTGCACAGAGGCAACAGAAGAAGGGCAGGGAGCATAAAGTCCAAAGTTTAGTTGTTGGCAACAGCACTAAGTGTGACCTTGTGTTGATCTAGGCAAAAAGTGTGCAGTAATTGCTTTTTGTTACTCTACCTGCAATCTGCTCTTCTGTTAATTGATCAGCCTGAAATGAAAAACAAAAGACGGAAAAAAAGAGTGAATTAGTGCGGTGTAAAATATTCCATCGACTTGTGATGGGTTTTTATCAACCATACATGGACCAAACAAGTAAAAAATACCCTAACCCATTTATTACAGAGAAATGCATTAAATCTGCATACTTAGTGCTGCCCCAGAAGCACAACGAAGCCAATAGACATAATAACACCATCAGCGAACTGTTCTCTGGCCAAAGCAAACTTCACTTAAGTGTTGTTGTTGTATACCTTTAGCCAACAAAGTGTGACGCTGAGTGTACTTAAAGTCTTACCCATTTAAACATGAGCGTTTTGAGTCCACTGCACTTGGCGCAGGTTGGCACAAACTGAACATGCACAGTAAAATCTCTTCAAAAGGTACTTCACTCAAAAGTGTTCACAAGTTTGTTATTATCACAGACTAACTTTTCAACAGAGACATTATTTAGGTTGCAGGTCAGTAACTTGGTCTTTTCCCATGAAAATCAACGGTAACAAATGTAGGTTTAAGATTCGGCTGTAGGAACATATGATATGCAAGAATGTTTGCGATTGTGCAAAGCTCTTTTCTATCTTCAATGATGATCAGAAAAAGCATAAAAGAGAAAGTGGAGAAGGAATAAAGCAATCGAAACATATGGACAGAATTGAAATAAGTACAACAAACCACCCACAGACTTGGCTCTTATTTTGTAGCATAACAGTTCCACAACTCGTTGCGTGAGTGACGGTAAAAATGTTTTCGAGGCATTTATGTTTTGAACCCTCTGGGCACATGTAAAACATGGTCACAGCAACAACATTTCAGTCGAAACTCCTCTCAAACATAAACTCTAAGCACTGGCTCTAGAACATGCCAGAGATGAACAACAATGTACTGCAGTGTTTTAAAGTTCAAGCCACCCCACTCATTTCACTAAGAGTGCATGAGTACAACCTTGATGTCATCAAAGTGGATATCTGTGAGGTCTGCCACCAGCTTCACTGCTTTCGGCTCGGGCTTTTTCGCCTGTCCACCTCTGCCTCCAACTCCTCCTCGTCCTCCTCCATCTAGCCTTAGCCCGCCACCTCCTCTGCGCTGCTTTAGATCCACAGCTCTTCCTCCTGAGCCTCCTCCGGCTGCTCCTATTTTCACGCTGAGGCCATCCACTGCCCCCCGCACCATCACTAAGCCTTCAGCCAGACACTCAGCCCGCTTGCTGTTCTGGACACCCTGTTTTTTCACCTCAGCCAGCTCGGTCTTGGTTCTCTGAAGACAGTTTCTCAGGTCCTGTAGCTCTCTGACCAGGCTGTCCATTCGACTGGACGATGAGTCCATTAGCATCTGCAGGAAGGCTCTGTAGTTTCTCTCCTGCTGCTGGAGGAGCTCAGTGTAGCAGAGCTGCTGTTCATCCAGGAGGTCATAAACAGTAGACAAGCTCACCAGTTCATCCTCAGCAGGGAAGAGAGCAACTTTCTTAGGCAGCATGATGAGGGGATTACAGCAGGAAGGGCAAGAATGTTGTCTTACAATGGGAGGGATAGGTGGATGAAAAAAACGATAGCCAGACATCTATCAGTTGCTTCTGATTTGTAAAGAGAGTAAAGAGAGAATGGTACACTGCAGGTTTTGACATCTCTAAATATTTACATTATGAAGATAAAGGTGACGGGTTTGAGTCTTAATTTGGCAAAAGCGATCTTCTTTGTCCTTCTTGATAGGTAAATAAAGCAGGTATCAAATAACCTTATAGCTTGTCTTTTGATGAGTCCAGAGTGAGTGGACTGGATGGATGGATGACAGAAGTTTTCCAAAGTCTTCTAGAATGGCAGAGGGCAGTAAATTGGCACCAACCCCACAGCTGATGCCTCTTTCTTCTGATGATGTCGTCCAGGTTTCTTATCCAACCAGTTGTTTGTCCTTCAATAAATATGTCAACTTTATAACCAGCTACCTCCAAAACTCTTCATCTCTCTTTTCCTTGTATCTCACTGCCACAAGAGCACATGACTAGACACTGTCCTGTTCATACGAAACTGACTCCAGCTGGGCCAGTCTCTGGAGAACCCAGCTCCCTGTGCCTCCACATCAGTGTGAGCTTGTCTTTAAGCACGGGCATGACAATGATGGCTTGGCTTCACTGTCAGACGTACGGTAAAAATGGACACTCTGATGAAGTGACCACCTCCTGCAGTAGTTCTACAGATGAAGAGCCTTCAACACTGTGAAAGGAGAACAGAATGTGTGTGTGCAGAGGCCAGGAGGCCATGTCAGAGGAGGTCACTCCAAAGTGTCAGGAAAATTAATTCAAGATGTGTGACAGTAACAGTGTCCAGACTTTAGGGGGTCATGGGGGTTTTGTGAGTGGGTTCATATGCATACGGTAGCTCGCTGCCTTTCATCTCACCGCTACAATTGCACCTCCTAGGGAGGATCAGTTAGCTGGTCATGTGACCCCCCTGACAACATCATGGGTCACCCCAAAGGCCCCCTCTGCAATTGTTTCCATGAAAATAAAATATATGTATATATATTTTTTCAAGATTTACAATCAACTTCAGAATAAAGGGTCTGTTAGAGAGGGGAAGGGACAGGTAAGACTGCCCTTCAGTGGTTTACTCCAAATGTTTGAGAGAAGGGGGTCAACAAAAAAAAAAAAAAACAAAACATGAAAAGAACACTTCCTGTATTCCATGTAGCCCCAGCAGAAAAGTAAGCTCTTTACTTCTCTGGCTCTCCTTGGCATTTTGTAAACATAAGGCAAGTGCACAACAGGCCAGGTTCCTGCCTGTCAAACAGGCAGGCTGGGAGAAAAGAACTTTAGGCAGAAGGACAGAACCTCCACCCTTGTACCCTGTATACTTAGGTTAGGTTATAAACAGATCACCCTATCACATTTTATTCATTCAAAGGGGACATTTTAGTAGATTTTATCAACTGGAAGAGCATCCAGAGGACCCTTTACCTTGTCCCATCTACTTAAAGGAAAGCTTCATCAGCAATTTTCTTGGATTTTTCAAATGACAGGGTATTGGAGAGGGCAATGTTTTATCTTTTACAAGGGTACCCAAAAGGGCACTTCTTCATTTTTTTTTCGCCAATCCTTTTTGTTTTTCTCAATAATTCAGGTACAAGGGAAGGCGATCCACCCACATAAATACAAGCACCAGCACACCAGTAATACCAAGTACTCCTTATACTTATGTGTGTAATACTCATTATTTTCTGTATTTGGCATTGGCAAAACAGACAATGTGAGTTGTGAATTACCGTCAAAAGCAAAAGGTAAATATACAAAACAGCAGAGCTTTCAGGTTTTATGAATTGGGATTATGATAATGACAGTGATGATGTATGTCTCTGTGTGTGTGTACACTCAAGCCAAGGTTAACAAGCTGCTAACACCTCTAATACCCAGTCCAAATTCCTCTCAAGCCACTGCGATGCCTGGCAATCCAAACTATGTTGTTGTGAGATAGTGCAAATGTAGCATGGAAACCCTTTCATTTGCCTTGGCCAAAAGCTCATTAAGTGTATGGGGGTTTTATGGAGATAGTATTTGAATTAAGTGATCCTTAACAGCTACCAAACCAATCAAAATAAATTAATATTGACTATCAGCTGTTCAATAGGTAGTGACTTATAGCTATGACTATTTATATATTTAAACAACTCATGATGTAGATGACCATGCAGGGGGAAACTACTGAGAAAGAAAATGCACACATCAACTTAGCCCTTTCAATCACTGAACGAATCACTCTATAATTATTTGTATAGCCCCAAACTATAACAAAAGTTATCTCAGGATACTCTACAAATAGAGTTTGTCCAGATCACACTCTTTGTCCCTCTATATGATAATCAATGCTGACTCTGGAAACACGACCATTTCTGTTTTGTTTCTAGAATGTTCCCTCACCTTCAAACACGCTGCACACTCCAACAGCAATAAGCTGATTCACAAGATAAGTCCTCGGCTGTACAAAAATCCTATTAAAAGGGAACATAATAACTGCAACAGAGATACCTCAATTCCACTAACTACATCCTATTTCAATGCTTTGTCAGCCTTGTCGCTATAGCAACCACACACAATCTGTGCTCTGCGGTCACTTATTCAACTGACAGGAACAAAAATTAGATAGCGAAAGTTTGAGTGATCAAGACCAATCTAAAATCACTGGGAAAAGGCTCAGCAGATAAAAGTATTCATAATGGGTCGCTATACAACTATTGTTCAAATTTAGAGATGAACTTTCACTAGATTCACTTAAAAATGTATGGACCCCACAGAATAATACCCTAATTATAACCCTAACCCTAACCCCTAACCCTGCAGCTTTTAGCTTGCACATTAGAGACCAAAACATAACCAAGCTGCCATTTTTCCACCTTTTCAGGTCAGTTTACTGTCATTTTTCAGTTTGTGGTCATTTCAAATTGCAGAGTTTAAAAAAAATTGTGCATTTTAGTAATCAAGATAAATATTAAATAGTTACATATCATTATATAGCCTCAATGTCACATGTTCACATATATTAATGCATACGTGTATGTATGTGTGCATTTTGTGCAAGTAGTGAAAGTTTCTGAAATGTTGAATGAGGGAACTAAAAAGCCATTAGCTGCCATAAATGTTTTTCATTCAAGGAGTACTAGGCTAATATATAGATCAAATATCACAGCAATTTTTTTCAGGATTTCCCCACCTCCAAGACCAACTACATACACGATAACAACTCTAGCTATCACAAATTTAAAAAAAAAAACTCACACATAATTCAGTCTTAAAGAACTGCTCGGGCCAGAAAAAGAGCCTTTTACTTTATATTTAAGAAATACAATCAGCAAATATCCCCCGCCTGAGATGCAGATGATCACTGGTATACTGTGGTTATTTAGCTGCCCACTGCCAGACAAACAATTTGCTCTAGTACTTTTGTTCTAGGTGCACACAAGCTTTTACACAGACAATTATGACAAAATGCACCGCACTTTAAGAACTAGGCTCAAGGTGATGACTTCAATTAGAAACCCTAAAAACAGGAGGCACACTCAATAAAAGGTGAGAGAAACAACACTGTTTCAAAATTATATTGTGGTAGGAAGCCATGTGGTCAAATTTTGAGCAACAATGTCGCCATTTGCCATGACAAAGAAGTAGAGGTCAGATTTAAAGCTCTGAGAAAACACTATCCTGTCTTTAGTCATGTACTCTGAAGTAAGTTCACATTGCACTCTATGGCGTGCTCTAATGTGTCTGAAGGGAGTCACAGTAAAGGACAAAAAACAAAAAAACAAAACATTAATCACATACTTAGAAAGCAATGATAATTTCAGATTCAAGGGAAATTTACTTGAGATGTGATTCAAAAAAGAATCCAACAACATAAATTACAAATGACATGCTCCAGGGTTTTTAATCAATATGAACTACTAGTTAAGTTTCTTGAAGTAAAGGCCTTGCTTGCATAATTAAAGACACTGGTCAGCTGCTATCATTTGGCACACAAGGTTTGTGTTAATGCAAGAATTACAAAGGGTGTTATGTGAGAAAAGCTTTTGTTACAATCCAGTTTGTCAAGAGCATTGTGTGTAAAGGTATGCTGCTATCTTCATGAGCAGTTAACTACATAGCATGCCTGATACCACTCCCTAGAGACTGTTCCAGGGACAAACAGCAGTATATATCAGAGCTGGGACTAGACAAATATCCAGAAACATTATATGTTTGATTATGATTATCCTTTAGTCGTGGTGGGAATTAAAAGACACAAATTTATCAAAAACCACTCCGACATCAGTTCTCAAAAAATGTATCTCAACACCGGTTAATCTGTATAATAGGGTTGTCTTAAAGTTAAACATGAGCAGTTTATTCTAAGGAAAGCAGACCATGTTCTGGAGTAACACCATATTCTGTGACCTAATTAGGTTTGACAGTTGATACCACTGCAGATTTTACAGTGGTTCCGTGCTGTGCATGTTACAGTCGCCTGTAACAGTTACAGATAACCAATTACAGTAGAATTTATATGAGAAGGTGAACGCTGCAAAAAGGTTCAAACTGGACAGATCTCCTAGACAAGCCGTCAAAACCTCACCCAGCCATTTTTTAATGTCCTGATGTGTGATTCGGACATTACAGCAGCCACAGATTCCAGGGCTTTGGAAATACCGTTTACGTATCGATTATCATGCATTATCACTCCCTGAGCCAATCAAACTGAGTGTATTCCAAGCGAAATATATGAATGACGTCGCTGCCATCGGATGCCGGGGTTCTATCTTATTGTGTTTCCTATCAAAGATGAGTTCATGGAAGGCCCTGCGCATGCGTAAGGCACTCGATGGAAGCATCACTTGATGGAGTACAGTCGATACGCTACTCCTAGAATATTAAAATAACATATAAGGTTTTGATATACTGTGTAAAAAAATTCCCCCATACTCTGACAATGCAAGAGAAATGGGTAGCGGAATGATAAAGAGTGCTCTTGTTCTGTGAGCACCAATTTCGCAGGAAATATATGTCTTAAGGTCCGTTTGACGTGAATTCTTGAATCTATATTTTACAGTAGAGTACCAAAACTTACTCGTTTGATTCTGACACTTAGTCCAGTCTTATCGTGAAACATCAACAAAATTTGCAAAGGCATTTCCGGAGCGGTACAACTTGACAAAACACCTGAAAATCCATCTTTTACAATATGACAGCGGCTGTGATGCTAACTTCGGCAACACAGCACCAATATATGGCCACCTGTAACAAGTAGCACGCTTAAGTGCGAAATTCAAACACTGTAGACATTTCTAATTGTAGGAGGTAGCTCCAGTAACGACGACAAGAAAGAAGACAATATGCTCCATTATCACACCGACAGTGTGACCAGCTAACTACCACGCTAATGTTAGCCATCCTAACGGCAGACCTGAGATCATTCTACTCGCGCTTAGCAACAGAGGCAACCGGATTCTTTGTTTAAGCAGCAAACACAGAGATACTTGGGGATCACATACTGTCTGTGAGTCCACTCAATACAAGTTAATATTGTACACATAGCAATCAACAGTTGGTTAAATACTCACCATGTCTGTTCAAGTGGTAGATGCTGATCTGCTAACGCTACAGGGAGAGAGGAAATGGACGGCTGCCACTGAACAAGGTTTGCAGGAGGCGGGCAGACAAGACTAACCAGCGCGATACGGCTCAGTGTATTCCTCCGCACTGTGGGGGAAACGCGCGCTCAGTCGATGAGGCATCCTCTCGCTCTCTCACAGTCACTTGCATGCGCGCTCACACGCACACGCAAGCTTGCCGGTGCACAGGGTTTTCAACTGGAGGTCTAGCTGTGGCTCCATTGTAGGGGTGGCATGAAATATGTTTGCATAGCCTACACACATGAATAATTGAATAGCATTTATTTACCCTTTGTCTCAATAACTTTCAGTATGTTGGTAACAATCATTGAAGTATCATATTCCTATACGTACCTCTGTGTCTAGTTACTCATAAAATAGACGTTAATGCCCCTTTATGAGATACTAGAGCAAACAAGACATTTTACCATCCATAATTGCTACTATAGGGGCAGTGATGTCAGGCAAAGAGGGGTAATCCTATATGCCAACCTTTCTTAAGTTTGCATTGCAAAGCACTCAATGATTGCCAGATTTGACTGTTGAAAGAGAGCAGAACAAGATTTTTGTAAAGAAAAGGCCTTTAAATAAGTAAAGAGATCAGCCAAGAGATCTAAGGTTCCACTTTGTTCAGAAAGTGCCAAAACCAATAACTATAACTAACAGTTTGTTGAAGAAGCTTTAACTTTGGTTTGAGAATTAAAAAAAAATGTTTAGAGCCACAATTTACAGGGACATTGTGCTATAGAAATATCTTTTAATATTTAGCAGCCAGATTCTAGACTAAACACTCCCCTGCCCACTTCTCAACCAAAGTCAATCTTAATTTACCCTTGGGAAGCGTAATACAATTAAGAAGGAGAAAGTAAAATCAAACTCTAATGAGACTTGCCTGCGATACAAGACCTGACCCTTAACCCCTTTCTTGGGACCTTGAACTGGTAATTTACTTTTACCCTTTACAACCACTGACATTGAGTGACATATACAGTGTGTGTTTAGTTAACCTCAAGTGTCTGAGTTACACATTTGCTGCTGTTGCACTGCAAATTAGAGGAAGATGCACACAAAAGCAAAGATCTGAAAACAGTAATTTGGCATTACCTTTCCCAAGACCTCACCAATAGCCTAATAATACTAGAGGGCTTGTTCATTATTCAAATTTTCCCCAGGAACCTACATGCAGTGAACCTAAAACCACATTAATTCCAGCAATTCCCTTCAGGTTTTACTTTGAAATATCTTGAATCAAGTTGAAAGTTTTTATGCCATTGCTGCCTTTGTTTTAAAAAGCTCAACATCATTATTCTCTTATTGCTACTGCTGGTGAGCACAAATGCAACTCAGGTTGTTTTAGATTTGCTCAAAATAGACCAGTATTATGTAGGCCTATTATTAAATATAATCATGCTGTCTTCATTACAGACTCAAAAAACTCAACATTTTCTTTCATAGTAAACCAGTTAAAACATCAAATGCCTAGACAGGCAGCACACTGTGGTGTTCTTGTCATAAAATGTAGCCTATAAAATAAATAGAGATGAGATTATTGTGAAGCCTGTTCTGCTGAGCAAAAACAGGCTTCATAATAATCTCAACCAGAAACTGTGGATGTTTCATAGTTTATGTCTGTAACGAAAAACGCAATTGAAATAGGTCTCCTCAAAGCAAAACCTTGTTTTTAGCCTGTTGTAAGTTGCTCACTGAATGGCGGACTATTTTATGTTGCATTGAGTCTTATTCAGGCGGAAGGATACAATTTAATCGTCGCGGCTGACGGCACTGGAGAAGTTGCGTTTTTTATTTTGAAAGACAGATTCTGATTGGACGAATCAGAACCGCAATACTGTGCACTCTGTATACCGTCTGCTCATTGGCCAAGGCGGATCTGCAATGCGTCAAACCACAGCGCGGCGACAGTGGAAGGAGGGAGGGAATCCACCCGCCCTGCGCACAGTATAGTCTGTGATAAGAATAAACCAATGGGGTAGGTTAAAAACTTCCAGGTAGTTCCCAGGTGATCTGTCGAATGCTGTCGCAAGCAACGGGGGGTACTTAATGGATAAAACTTGGCACAGATGTGCTTGTTAAATTAGTCTAAATTGTCATAGTCTCAGGTAGTAATATAAAAGCATAGAAACAAGAACTGCATACTTTGATTAAACGTAATTTCCTGGCTCCTTAACTTCTACTTCTGGTTTCTGAGTGAGGTTGGGGTCTCTGACAGAAATGTAGGTATACAATAACCTTCAATTTTGTTTTGACACCATGGCCCGAGGTGTTCATTAAAAAATTGTAGGAGCATTTCTATTTGAACATTTACAGCTCAAACCTAACAATTCTGTGGCTAATGCCAAGTTCGTATAACCCCTTTATCATAATTTATCATCTGATTTCTGTCAGTATGTATAAATGCATTTTTCATGTGCTCATAAATATTTATGTTGCTTGTATGATGGTAGACTGTTTCAGTAAACTCATGCACAAACAAACCTGGGGTACACAACTCATAAATGAGAATCATGTATTTATTGATACTGTCTTAAAACTAAATAGTAAAAGAGATTTGATATCAAAATCAATCAATAGCCACTGTGTGCAAAGGATGGCTCTTCACCCAACTTTAGGAAAGATCACTGCAACTTTACTCTTTAAAGCTGCAGCTGTTTGTGCCCAAGCATGTGAGTTAGTGTGTGTTTGGCCTATTCTGGCCATGTGTACCGATTTGTGGGTTGGCACGTTGTCAATACAGTAAACTCCAGTTCTTCAATGAAGAGTGTGTGTGTTTGTGTGTGTGCGTGTTTAGTCCTCCAGTAGTATATCCAGTTCTTCAAGAGGCAGTCGAAGTCGGAGTTCTTTCTCTGTCATCACATCTACAAACTCCTGAAGATGCTCGGGAAACAGCTGCACAGCGTCCATGTACAAACCCTGATTATACAAGAACCAAGAGTATATATTTGCATTAATGTAAATTTGCAGTCATATACAACCACACCCAGGTAACACACATTAGTACAAGACAATTGTATGAAGTATAATTAAAAGCAAAGAAAGTAGAAAATATCAGAAATTATCACTTATGTGTCTTAGTCTCACCTTTGCCCATGGAATATTCTGTAAGGCCTTGTAGAAGATGCCTTTGGCTTTATCCACATTCCCCTCAGACACCTACAATTGCAAATGCATGCAAAAACATTATACATATTGTACAACCAAAAGGCTTTACTGACGGTCAATATTTGGTCTTTGAATTTACACGCATAGGTGTGTCAGCTCTTATTCTTCTAACTCTAAGTAAATATTTGGAGCATAGGGAAAAACAAAGGCTGAGGTCAGAGATCAACACGTGGAATTACAAGGAAATGGGAGCTATCTATGATGCAGCAGACTTTTTTTTTTATCATTTCACATTATTGGTTCAAGCAGAATTATAATATCTTTAACAAAATCCCTATTTGATAAAATGATGTCCCATTTCTTTTGTGTTATTTCAACTGACTGGGAATTTAATGCCAAACCCTCTAAATGTATGTGCCTTTTGTTAAGGCCAACATTACCGTCTCGACAAATTGATGATTGAAGAAGAAAAGCAACTCTAGTCAGTCTTTCAGCTGTTATGAGCACTGACTCACTAAAACATAAAGAAATTTCCCTTTCAGTGTTTTCCTACAACTAAGTGTTGAAAGACTGGAAATTATATCAGATCAGTTAACAATTTCGCACCAAGAAGTTTATGTACATCCTCCAGAGTAAGGGACAGTTAGAACCAAGATCTGTTGCTATGGCGTTCTCAAACAGTCCACGGATACGGTTGCTCAGACCATTTTCTGGCAAGATGGGCAAGGCAGCGTCATGGCAACAAGATCTGTAAACACAGCAAAAATACATAATCAAGGCCAATCTTTTTTTACTTTGATATTTAATTACTGAAAAGCAGTGTTGATTTGTCTTAAACATTGACAGAGTTTGGGCTGATGGACTTACAAAAAAGCTCTTTTGATTTTGATAGGGTCTTTTAAAACTCATAGACAGTATTTTCCATGTACAGCACCAGTTAAGTATAACCTTGCCACTCTCCATCCCTTGTCCTGCTCATACCTCTGTGCTGAATCAACCAGCTGCTTCCTTTGTTGTTCAGCAACGATGGCAAAAAGGCGTGGGAGCACCCTACAGCTGTCCCTGATTACAGAGTGAAAAAAGCGACGGGCCCGTCCAGCACTGTGGTAACGGTTCTCCACCTGAAACAGAGGTTAAATGAGGGTGAACCAGTTACTCAAATAGACAAAGACTAACTCATGTGAGAATATAAGTCAGGACCTTGAAGAGAGCAAGTAACTTTACTAACTGATTTAAGCAATAATGATAAAAAAAATAGTAAAATTATAATTTTTGAAAGAGTGAGACGGCAGCTTACCTGTATGTATATCCTCCACAAGGGGGCGCTGCTGGGCCAGGTAGAGAGGGCAGAGGTCAGCATTTGTCTCAGTGTTACCAGAGGAAAAACACTGATGTTGTTGTGGTGCCTGAGCAATGCTGCCTGCTGTACTGCTATTTCCTCACACTCTGAGGCCAGCCTGTTCTCACAGTTCTGGCTGGTGTGACTGGGATTTCTTGCCGATTGGCCAGCATCACTAGCAGATAGCTCGGCTTTCTCATTGCCAAGTTTCAGCGCGCAGTGCAGCTCCTCTATCCTCTCTCTGGTCTGGCTGTAGACAAGGTTAGCTGCTTGGATGCCCATTGTGAGGTACTGAAACAGAGCATAGCAACCCACCAGACCTCTTAGCCTCAGCTTTTCTCCAAACAGGTCTTCTTCACCTGGTGGTTAAATGGGAAAAGGACTGAGGACACGGTACAATATATTTCATATACTGACTACATTATCATTTAAATGACTTACAAAGTACAAAGACAGTTAATAACTTGACCAAATGCAGCAGATTAAAGTTGCTCACATACAGACAACAATGAATAAAAAACACTGACTACATGGAAAGACAAAAAACAGTGCTGTCTTAATCTTAACAAATTTGATGGTGTTTCAAGATGGTTTAAAGACACTGAGTGAACAGTAACTCTGAAAGATGTGTTAAATAACCACAATATGGTCTTTGTGGGACAAATATATCACACCTTTGTTAGATAAAAGCTAATATAGATGAAACTGGAGGTTACCTTTTCTATTGACCTCTTGATTTTTGGTATTTTTTTCAAAGGCTGATAAAGCGGCCGTTAGAGCCTCCTCATAAGACTTCCTAGCTTTCAGAATGGAAACTGGAGACAAGGGCTGGGAGGAGGAAAAGGAGGATGAAGAGGCTCCCTCTGCTAGCCTGGTTAGCACACACACAGCTGGGGACGTGGTAACATCAGAGAGCCCTCTTCCTTGAGAACCTGCCTTGTCTTCGGCCTCCAGCTGGGCCCACAGTAAACACAGCTCACACAGGGATGGGCTCCTCAGCCCCTTGGCTCCCCCTAAAGCTGAGGCTGTGGAGAAGACTTTGCGAGCCTCATCAAAGTTGGCCAGCATCCACTCCAAGTGTGCATACTCCCGCCACAGCACCAACGATGAGCGGTTGTGCGGTTCCTTGAGAAGTTGCTTGGCAATCCTCTTGCTGCTCTTACCCTGAGAGCGAAGTCTCTTTTTGTTGCTGTGATTCAGGCAACGCCAGACCTGAGGCACAAAAATAGAAAAATATCAATATGTGCAAAGACTTCTATACCTACAACTAAGATCTTAACTTGATATATGACTTTATTTTTCATTCCAATTAAAATACAACTTAGAATGACAGATAAACCAAGGGTTACCTTTAGTTTTTCATACTGCATCCAACTGTGTGACAGGACAGCTTGGTGCTGGGCAGGGAGAACAGGTTGGACCATACTTAACACATTGGCAAGAAACTTTTCCCCCTGCTTCCCGAGCCCAGCCCACTTCCTTTTTCCCTGGAGAGTAGTCATGTGACCTATGGAGTCATCGCCGTGGTCACGTAGGTAGCTTGATGTCAGAGGGCTGCAGAGCGCATTCCCTGGGGTGTGACATGAAGACAGATTTATTTATTTCTGATAGTTTTTCATGATAATCGAAACACCTGATATTGTGACTTATGGTGTCATCTTTACCCTGAGTGAGCAGGGAAAGGTTCTCCAGGAGCAGGCCAGGCTGGCAGGGGGCAGGAGAGAGCACAGAGTCTACAGGAAGACCCAGCAATGACAAAAATCGAAGCAAGAGACGGAGCTGGAGTTCTGGTGAAGACAGACAAATCAGGGACGGGCCAATGTCATCGAACAACACCTAAAATTGAAGAAGCATAAGTAAGAGAGGAGAAATAAAGCTTTGATCGGAGGTCTTTTTCTTTACTTTATAGCAAAATACTTCAACCAACCATACAGTCGAAGCAGACACGAGCAGATGCATTTTAAACTAGTACCTGTCTGTCTGGGTCCTCACAGTCCTCTTCTGATTGGCCCTTGGCTTTGTCTGGCCTCCAGGGTAACCAGTGAGCTGCTTCACGAGACGACTCCACATCAAGCCAGACTGTCCATCTGGGCTGGCTTCGATCTTTTACCTCCTCTTCCTCCTCTTCCTCCTCCTCTTCTTCCTCTGTGGATCCAAAAACACAAAAACAAGAACATACAGCTCTTCTTTTTAATGGCATTCTAAATTTTCATGTTGCATATCACCAATACAGAAAACCTGCTTCGCACAGTTAAGAGGTCAGTATGTGAGCATGTATGTATGTATGTTTTACCTGCATTAGGTTGTAACCACCCTCCTCTCTCTTGTTGATGCATCCAGGCTTTCCAACCTCTGGCTCCAACCTCCCCAACTCTTGCTTCACTGCTGTCCCAAAACGGCTCAAAGAATTCAACCTGTAGGAACACACAGAAACATCGTTACCTTAAATAAATGAACATTCACTCTTTAATTTGACAACTGGAGCACTATTGTGTGTTTTTGTTTTACAAAATATTCAAAATTGATTCTGTATTTAGAGTAGCATAATACTGCTCAACAGAAACCAAAGGGACAAAACTATTTAGACATAAACAGAGAATATATGAATACAACTTGTGATCTCAGTTTTGATGCTGCTGTGTTTGTGTGCATTTACCTGCTGCCTGGTGGACAGTTTATGTACGCTGTCAGGTTTGAAGAAAGTAAAGTCAATCATGGCTTGAAACAGAGAAATGGCCTTCTCTGAGTGACCAGCCTGACGTAGGAAGTGACACTGCTGGGTGAAAATATCTGGACAGGAAAAAAAAAAAATCAAAACAGGACAATTTCTATCAGAGAGCATCTTTTTGGATTAAAAGAAGCAAGAATATGGTGTACTGCATGAAAAAATGATCAAGAAATGTGCAACAAGTGAGACAACCAAGAAAGTGACAGGATAACTGATGATGTAACTGTTATCCAACTGTTAAATGCCCTCTTGGGGTACAAAAGACTGGATAAGTATATGCTGAACTAAATCTGTTACCCAGCATGTCCTCCTCAATCCCTGGCAGAGCTGGATGAGAGACCATGCTGCCATCACGTACAGCACTGAGCGTACTGAGACACTTCCCATAAGCAGAGTTGACTTTAGCCACAGTGAAGTTGCTGAAGTAGCTCTGGGTGAACAGAAGATACTTTTTCCAAAGGGGTGCACTGTTTGGGTGCAGGAATACCTTCATGAAATACACAAAACAGCTTGTTAGAATGACTAACAGGCCAAGAGATATGATCATGTTAGCATTTCATTTTTTACAGGGATTGACACAGCACAACTATAACGAAAACACACAAAGCATTGAGAGGTTTAGATGATGGCACATAAAAACAAAAAGTCTACCAGTTTCTTCCATTCTTTAGCCAGAAGTGAGGGCTCCCACAGCTCCTGGCAGATCCTGAGCCTCTCCAGTTGCAGATCTATGCAGCTTGGGTTGGTCTCAATTGCACGCTCTGCAATGCTCATTTTTTTCTCCAGGACAGCTCTGTAAGAAGACTTGCGGCGTTCAGCCAAATCACTTCCCTGCTGGTCCTCCTCACCTCCAAATGCTGCTGCGCTCAGATCATCCTGTAAAATGAAAGAGGACAATGAAGGTTGAAGATACTGTTGCATAGGGAGAGCAAAAAGTACGATTCTTTGATCACACAACCTCATATTTTTTGACTGCGAGGAAACACTCTCCTCAAATCTACTTTACTCACACAAACAGTGTTTTTATGTTGCTGGATACAGGAGTTAATGCCTACATCTGCCTGGTAACTGCATGTAGAAATTCATTCAGAAAACATTGCAAAGTATATCACTACAGTTAACATTACTTTGAGGACAAGTGAACAAAATCAAGCCATAGTCAACACAACGACAAGAGTAGTTTTTATACCTGGTATCTGATGAATTGAATCCAAAGCTCTGTGTCTGTTGGCTGCTCTCTGAGACGCCGGTTAAACTCTTCAGTCCTCCCAGCCAACAGCACTGTACTTTGCTCTGTCTGTGTGGCCTGCTTTTGCTGCTCCGTTTGCTCCTGCTTACCCTTTCCCTGCACCCAGAGGGTTGTGGAGGGGTCATAAACACCAAGAGGATTGAAGAATGATGTCTGCACTCTGGTGCCTGGAATTAAAATATTTATAGGTTTCAAGTTAGATATGAGGAACTGGAATGGAAAGATAAAGATGATGAATATAAAACTATGCCATGGAAAAAAAGTGCATTCAAATCCTGAAATTTTCCACAATAGAACTGTGGTCACAAAGCTGAGGACACAATCCATCACTTAGAGGTTAACTACTACTTAAAGTCCTGAAATAAAGTTACTTGCCTATTACTTTTGGGTTACTTAACATATCACCTATAACTGTCCAAAACATTAATTCTCTTCAGGTACAAACATAACAAACATTGAAATAGTTTGCAACCTCCTGAAACAAATACAAAATCCAATTCCATTGAAGTTGGGAAACTGTGATAAACATACAGAATGATTTGCAAATCCTTTTCAACCTATATTCAATTGAATACACTACAAAGACAAGATATTTAATGTTCAAACTCATAAACTTTTTTTTTTTTTTTTGCAAATAATAATTAACTCAGAATTTCATGGCTGTGACACGTGCCAAAGTAGTTAGGACAGGCAGGCCAGTCAAGTACCCGCACTCTTTTACTACGAAGCCATGCTGTTGTAACACGTGCAGAATGTGGCTTGGCATTGTTTTGCTGAAATAAGCAGGGACGACCATGAAAAAGACGCTGCTTGGATGGCATCATATGTTGCTCCAAGACCCGCATGTACCTTTCAGCATTAATGTTGCGTCGATAACAGCCTGGATGGTTCTTTTCCTCTTTGGCCCGGAGGACACGACGTTCACGTTCTCCAAAAACAAATTGAAATGTGGACTCGTCAGATCCGAGAAGACTTTTCCACTTTGCATCAGTCCATCTTAGATGAGCTCGGGCCCAGAGAAGCCGGCGGTGTTTCTGGATGTTGTTGATAAATGGCTTTCGCTTTGCATAGTACAGTTTTAACTTGCACTTACAGATTTAGCGACAAACTGTATTTACTGGCAGTGGTTTTCTGAAGGGTTCCTGAGCCCATGTGGTGATGTCCTTTACACATTGATGTCGGTTTTTGATAGAGTGACACCTGAGGGATCGAAGGTCACGGGCATTCAATGTTGGTTTCCGGCTGTGCCGCTTCCGTGCAGATTCTCCGAACCTTTCGATGATATTATGGACCGTAGATGTTGAAATCCCTAAATACCTTGCAATTGTACTTTGAGAAACACTGTTCTTAAACTGTTCAACTATTTGCTCACGCAGTTGTTCACAAAGTGGTGAACCTCGCCCCATCCTTGCTTGTGAATGACTGAGAATTTTTGGGGAAGCTGCTTTTATACCCAATCATGGCACCCACCTGCTCCTAACTAGCCTGTTCACCTGTGGGATGTTCCAAATAGGTGTTTGATGAGCATTCCTCAAATTTCTTAGTATTTCTTGCCACCTTTCCCAACTTCTTTGTCACGTGTTGCAGCCATGAAATTCTGAGTTTATAATTATTTGCAAAAAAAGATAAAGTTTATGAGTTTGAACATTAAATATCTTGTCTTTGTAGTGAATTCAATTGAATATAGGTTGAAAAGTATTTGCAAATCATTGTAATCTGTTATTATTTACGTGTATCACAATTTGCCAACTTCAATGGAATTGGGTTTTGTAATAAGTGTATGTTTTTGGTTGATGTACCACTCTAACCCGGGAGGCAAAATTTCCTACCTTGTTTCTCTTCATTCTCATGGAGTGGGAGGAAGGAGGTTGAAGTAATGCTGTCACTGCTCTCAGGAATAGTTGGTATTGCAGGAACAGGAGGCTCAGATCTCAGCAGCTGGTGACTAACTGAAGAGAAGTATCTGTCTGCTGCTTTCTTCTTGTTCCCACCTTTTTGTTTCCTATTCGACTCTGGTTCCTCCCAGCTGACTCCCTGCCTGTGCAGGTCCAGACCCAGGGATGAGCTGCCTTTCCTCTTATATCTGGGACATAAAGAAGGTTTAAAAATTATTGGCAACATAACATTACATCGCGTTTTTGAACCATAGTAAATGTTGTCTTCCTGAAAGCCATTTTTTGGTGCTACTTGGACTTGGAATTTGCCCTACCTTGCTACATCTCCTCTGTACAGGGACTTGTACACCCAGTTGGCTGGGTCTGCTTTATGGTCAATACAGAACAGCTGCTCTGTAGGTGTCTGGAGGTCATCCAACCAAGAGAAATGACTTGCTAGTGCAGAAGGTTTGGGACTGCGAACAAACCCACAAACATATCAGCTATAACTAAAAATCAGAAGTAGGCAGCAGTCCTGCATGCAAAATAAATAGTAATGCATGTAGGGTGTTAAAAGTTGTGTCCATACCCATCATCCTCTTCTTCTCTTTTCAGATCACTGGGGTATACAGTGTCAGAGTCAGACCCACTGCTGTCAGAACATCGTCCACTTTTCTTTTTGTGTTTTTTCTTCTTTTTCTTCTTCCTTTCACTCCTCTTTTTCTTCTTCTTGTGCGGCACATTACTCTCTTCCCTTTCCTCCTGCTCTGCAGAGCTTACATCTCTACCAACACTGAGGATTAAAATGTGACTTAATTGTAATGAGATTTATGGAGACTCACAACAAGCTTTGAACAGAAGTAAAAATGCCAAACATCAAATTAAATAACTATTATACTCATTTGAAAGTAAATTAAATACAGTTTCACATTTCTACACTGGGCAAAGGATTAAATTTAGAAAAAAACGTGCAAAACAAAAAATAAGAACACAGTAATGAGGAAGAAAATGTAATGAAGAATTCAGGTAACAAAGAAGTGAAAAAGAAGCTTTTATAACTGAAATGTGGGACACATTAATAACAATTTAAAAGACTGTATAAACTCAAGAGTCTTATGCTGTGCTTCATGACTTTTTTGTACCTTGATTCCTTTTCTGTCTGCCTCTCACTAATCTTCTCAATGAACCGGTTATGAAGGACGACAGCATCGCTGGTCTGAAAGCTTTTATTTGTCAGCCAGTCTAATCCTACAAAAAGAGAGTGGAGCAAAAACATAGCGGTGAGCATTGACAAGAGGGATTGGGTAGGGATGCATGACATTACTGGCACACTATCAGTACTGCCTTAAAGATATGAAAAAACAAAAGCCAAGGACCAAAGTCAGTGAGCTCAAACAGTACAGGACTCCAAGTACACGGCTGCATTTTAAAGAAGTCATCAGACCCCCTGCTAATTACGTTTCCATGACACCCAATAGCAACAAGAAAGAGTTGTAAAAAACATTATTCAAATGGGTTCAGCACCAGGCAGTCATTACTTTTAGACGGATCCTCAACGTTGTTAGTCGCCTCATCGGCAAACGCTGGAAACAGAGCCATGACAGTTGTGTTGCATGGAAACAGTCGCACGAATGTGACGTCACGTAAACGGCGCGTTAGATTAAAACTACATTTAAAAAAAACTATACAATTATATTTAAAGTACAGATAAAATTAGCATAATGCATTTTTAAACCCACCACCCCACAAAAAAAACAACAACAAAAAAACAACATATATATGTATCAGCATATCACTAGCTATTTTGTTGTGTTTTTGTACACTATCCCCACGTTTAAAGAATTTATGAAAACAAACATACAAAAGGTCAATCTCTTAAAATCTTGAATTATATTTTATTAAATAAAAAGTGTCTTTTATAGATATTTGATAAACTACACAAATGAAAATCATCAGAGACTATACGGTTTTCAATTGTCATAGAAGCACTTTGATTCCTTTTTCATTCAGTGAAAGCCATGGAAGAAAAAGTCATCTGGAAGAATAGAAAAATGTTACTACTTTAAAACACCAATCGAAAAGGATTTTGTTGTTGTTTTCTAATAATAAAAAAAAAATCATTGACGTTTGGGCTTCAACTTGTTCGCTTTGTTGCACACATGGAGTCAGATTTAATCTCAAACCCAGATATTTACACGCTGTAGAAGACAGGCAAACTTTACTAACTTGCAAAAGGCTATCTTATTCCTAACAAAAGTAGCTTTCTGTGACAGTGACTAAAGAGCCATTCATTCTCATAAGAGTGTCAGAAAGTATAAATTGTCAAACAATAAAATATGTAAAGACTCTTGAAACTAGCAATAAAACTCCTAGACTGTAGGGGGGGAGTTAACGTCCGGTTAAGACTGAAGACTCCCCACCACCCTCTTGTGGCTAAAAAACAAAATCATTTTTTTTCTTTGTGGGAAACACCACGAGCTCATTATCATTATTTTATCTTCAAAAAGCCTACACACGAGAGAAAACACGCGTGTTTCTGTTAATCGTTTGAGAATGGGCCTCCCATATGGCAGTTTTTGTTGGACGTCGTGTTTATTACCCAACACTGATGTTGGTGTAATTTTCTTATTTTACCGTCAAGCACCATCTAATCTCATGACACTGCTTTTAGGGGCAGTTAGCGTACTTCAGTTTAACCCCGTTATGAAATTACTGTTAGACGTTCTTGAAATCAAACTTTTGCGTTAAGACGTGGCTGAACACGCCAAAACAGGGAAATTCTGTGTCCCCCACACCAGAGCAGTGGGTTAAAACAGAGTGGCGACACTCCCATAGGCATACGCTGTAGAGCCCGGCGGACCCCACTTCCGGGTTATGGAATTCTTAATAGTTCCAACCAGAGCAGTGGATTAAACATTTAATCTGCCCCATACCATAGATTTATGCAGATAAGATGTTTGAATTCTATACGTGTTACCACGACAACCCAAAGCGCCAACCAATCAAACTCGAAAAAGTTTTCTCTCGACCAATAATATCTCGCATTTGCTTTGACTGACATTTGACTTGTCCAATTGCAGATATCGACTGCGTATATTTGGCACTGCCTGCGAGTTTAGGTTAGTCCGTTACTTGAGTCCAGAGCGGTAACAACTTGATCTACTTCCGGCGAAAAGAAGTGTAAATTTTCGAGAAAATGAGGGAAATTGTACATCTGCAGGCAGGCCAGTGTGGCAATCAAATCGGAGCAAAGGTACGAATATATTTGATTCCAAAGTGATTGGTTTACCGTCTTATAAAAGAGCTTAGATTTTTAATTTGGTTTGGGCGGGCTGATAAATGAGCTTACCTTGCGACAAAGCTAATGATAGCCTTGTGGTCTACCACACATTTGGGTGTTTTTAGGTTTCGAGTTGAGCCTCTAAATTTACTTTTGTCATTAACTGCGTGCTTTTTTTGTTGACTTCAGTTCTGGGAGGTGATAAGTGACGAACATGGCATCGACCCGAGCGGGTCATACCAGGGAGACAGCGATCTGCAGCTGGAGCGGATCAACGTCTATTACAACGAAGCATCAGGTTAGCTCCACTTTGCTAAAGCTCGCAGTATTCACACTTAGGTTATCTCATTTCTGGGTGAGCCGATGTAATTCAATACCACCCACAAGGCTTGATAGTACCGTGGCCATCCAGCAGGGGGTATTTATCCTGCTTGGAAACCACTGGAAGGCCCAACTCCAACCTGCCAAACCAGTTTGCCCCACCTTACTGGTTACCGTGGCCTCGTTCCCATGATACAATGAAAGAACAACAAACCCTCATTTAACGGAAGCATCCACAACTTCACAGACATTAAATGCATGGACCTTATTAAGGTCAACATTTTTGTCTTAATAGTGTCCTACTTTAAAAAGTTACACTATATTGTGTTTTTATGATGACAGAACATGAAATTGAATTAAATTTCCCTTAGGCGATAAATAAAGTTCTTATTTTAAAATCATAAAGCTCACAAAATCAACATGTTTTATAATACATTGTGGAAATTTCAGTCACTTGAAGCTTCATTAAAATGTCTTTTGCACATTGTTTTATAATCACGAATATTAGTGTGGAAGTGCATGACTATATTTTTCCACTGCTTAGACAAAGGCAGGAGTTACCTTATTATTTTGGGCAATTGCAACATGGGATGTCTTTGTCTTGCCAATCATAGCAACCAACCTTTTGTTTCGTTTTCTAGATTGTAAAATATATATATATTTTTCTGTGATATGGAGATAGTAAAATGACAGGGCCCACAGAGGAAAATGGGAGGAGCATAAGAAACAGTTTTTTTTTTTGTGTGTGTAACCATTTTTTTTTTTAAAAAGGAGCAGTGATTTTGCAATTTGAGGCAATGGAAAATGACCTGGTGAGTGCTGCTCAAAGCAGAAAATAAGAATCAGAAAAGAAGGATTTGAAGAGAAAAGTGAGAAAAGCCTCTCATCTTTCTACAGCTTTTATTTAAATACTAATTTTATCTTCAAGTTCTATTATATCTTTATTCTTAATATATTGTGTATTTGATTATTCTTCTTTTCTGTAAATATGCTGCTGGAATTTTAATTTGCTTGAGGGAACCTTCCCAAAAGGAAAAATAAAGTTGTATCTAATCTAATCTAATATGAAGTAGAAAAAAGCTACTTTATGTATGAATGGGCTACAGACTTTTATTATACTGTAATTAAAATTATTTCTAACTAGCGCTACACAAAGCCCATTGTCAATGACAAATTAGCATTTCACAGCTCAAACTATGGGCAGTTTGTAAATTACATTCTCTGCCTGGGACATATATGAACTGAAAATGTCCCTGAACTGAGTTTTTTCTTGAATGTATACCAACAACAGACTACTGACAATTTAATTTTCTTAACAGTAACTAAAAGTGTGCTTCTGCTTGAGTAATTGGTTCAATAATTTTTGTGTAACTTCCAGTTTTTGCCTCCTCTGTGTTTTCTTCACCAGGCGGCAAGTATGTCCCTCGTGCAGTGCTGGTCGACCTGGAGCCTGGCACAATGGATTCTGTGAGGTCTGGTGCCTTTGGCCAAGTCTTTAGACCAGACAATTTTGTCTTCGGTGAGCATATAGGATGTTGATGTACTTCATCTCTTAACCTAGATAGATGAAATTCCCCTGGTGTGAGAACTGTAGAGTAGTTTTCCACTGCCCAGCCTTAGAAAAGTTCAATTTGAAAAGTATTCACATCACACTGCAGGTAAATGATATGATAGTGTCATATTTCAAGTAGAACATGATCCAGGAAGTGCTTACTCTGCAGCTGTGATAGATGTCCGTATTTGCATGTGACACAGGTCAGAGTGGAGCTGGCAACAACTGGGCCAAAGGTCACTACACTGAGGGAGCTGAGTTGGTGGACTCAGTCCTGGATGTGGTGAGGAAGGAGGCAGAGAGCTGTGATTGCCTCCAGGGCTTCCAGCTTACACACTCACTGGGAGGAGGTACCGGCTCTGGAATGGGCACACTGCTCATCAGCAAAATCCGAGAGGAGTATCCAGACCGTATCATGAACACTTTCAGTGTGGTGCCCTCACCCAAGGTTCATACAACAAACACTGTTATTCTAAAAGCATGTTTCCTCACCCATATGCTTGTCTCATCTTTAATGATGTCTTTCCTTCTCTCTTTCTCTCTCCCTCTCTCTCATACCCCAGGTGTCAGACACAGTGGTAGAACCATACAATGCCACCCTCTCCGTTCACCAGCTGGTGGAGAACACAGATGAGACCTACTGCATTGATAATGAAGCCCTGTATGACATCTGCTTCCGCACACTGAAACTCACCACGCCCACCTATGGTGATCTCAACCACCTTGTTTCAGCCACCATGAGTGGGGTGACCACCTGCCTGCGCTTCCCTGGCCAGCTCAACGCTGATCTGAGGAAACTGGCTGTCAACATGGTGCCCTTCCCTAGGCTGCACTTCTTTATGCCGGGCTTCGCCCCCCTGACGAGCCGTGGCAGTCAGCAGTACAGGTAGAAAGGAGGGAGCTGACTTTTACAGACTTAATCAGGCTGTATGTCAAAGCAGGTGAAATTAATTCAATTTGAACTGTCTTCACTCTATAGGGCACTGACAGTTCCTGAACTGACGCAGCAGATGTTTGATGCCAAGAACATGATGGCAGCATGTGACCCCCGGCATGGGCGCTACCTGACAGTCGCCGCCATCTTTAGAGGCCGCATGTCCATGAAGGAGGTGGATGAGCAGATGCTCAACGTGCAGAACAAGAACAGCAGCTACTTTGTGGAATGGATTCCCAACAATGTCAAAACCGCTGTCTGTGACATCCCTCCCCGGGGCCTCAAGATGGCAGCCACCTTCATTGGCAACAGCACAGCCATTCAGGAGCTGTTCAAGCGTATCTCAGAGCAGTTCACGGCCATGTTCCGCCGCAAAGCCTTCCTCCACTGGTGAGTGAAAGAAAACTAGTGAGAGCAGTGAGAAGGTGCCCCAATATTAGTGCAGGACTGTTCAAATGTCGAAACTCGGTCAGTTGTCATGCATTTGTGTCATGTGTCAAAACTCATTAGCGAGTATTGTCTTGTCTCAGGTACACTGGCGAGGGCATGGATGAGATGGAGTTCACAGAGGCTGAGAGCAACATGAATGACCTGGTGTCTGAGTATCAACAGTACCAGGAAGCCACTGCTGAGGAGGAGGGCGAGTTTGAGGAGGAGGAGGTCGATGATGAAATGGCCTAAACGGTGCCATTCACTGTTGGGCTGGACAGTGTGAATCAAATCATCTTTTCTTTTATGACAAAAACAAAAGTTCTGACTCAGTTCGTTTACATGGACTCGAGTATCCTGGTTATGATTCACTCTTATTTTGCTGTCGGGACTTCTTGTCTCCTTCTTCTAAGATGTGAATGTTTGAAACCTGTTCTTTCTTGTTTGTGTTGAAAGAAAATGTGACACTTAGCAGTTTGAGGCACTCTCTGCTGAAAATGACACTTCTGTCTCATGAAGAACGTCATTTTCATCAGAACGAAAAACCTTATCCAAAGTAAAGAAACTCTCCTTTGATGCACTGAAGGACTAAAAGCTTTAAAGGGTGTCAGGAACTGCTCCCTGTTACATTTATGCACATTTTTGCTGGCTGTAGAAACACAAAGCTGAGTTTTAATAAAGATTTTTCAAATTGGTGCTATACTGTACGCTGTGATCATTTAAATGAATAAAAAGCCTTGGTATAAATTAAACTTTTCATCAGTACACATAAGATAAGAACTTTAGTTATCCCCAAAGGGAAATTCAATATTCAACTTTGTATGGGAACCACAAGCTTTTTATAAAACTTCCATTTTAAGAAAGTTATTTGTGGGCAGAAATTTGTGTTTCAAATGAGGGATCCTAGCTGTTTTTTTAAAGCTCTTCTTTACAGAGAAATGAGAAGCTGATGGACAAATCCATTAAAAAGAAAACAGAAGTAGGCTTCTCAGATCTCATGGTAACTAGCAGTAGTTGATGCAGAGCAGGCACACAGACAGTGTATGCAGTAGTTTTGTGAGGAGCTCTAATGAAGTAGCTGAGACCTTTTTTTTTGAGTCTGATACATTTATAAATTAGCGAATGTTGCATCAGATTCCTTTTGTTAACAAACATCTCTAGAACATTAACAATGTAATCATCACATCTATATCTAATCAGAGCATTATAGCCTTGTCAGTGATGCAAAATGGTTATGTAAATTCTCTGTCCATCGGATCAGAGGAAGTCAACCAGCAAAAGATGTCATAGATCAGATAGCATCTTATGTCCACAGCAGAACAAGGGGAAAAACTGCTTACATACCCCTATCAAGCCCCACAAACTGAAGCAGGCTGTGCTGAACTGAATCCACTTTGACCTGAAAATTCTGAATATTACTACTTTAAAAAATGATAAGAAGCTGCGAGGAAAGAGGTAACTGTAATGATTTATAAACAGAAGATATGTTCAAGTGTGGTTGTTTTAAAGTACTCTACAAATAAAGTTGAGTTGAGATAAAATCGCTTTTCTGTCGGTGGGATCTAAAAAAATTAAAAACCATATGAGATTGTATGAAATCCCACACTCCCACAGGGTAAAGTACTGGTATACAAATTAAAGATACAGTTTACGAATAAGCATCAGCAGTCACCCTGTTCAACCATCAAAGCTTATCTCTAGCAACAGGAAAAATTATCATGAACATTTGAATTAGGGATAACACAGACCTCATAATGACTTGAACATGGATTTCCTTTTCCTGTGTCCATGCAGACAAAAATGGAAAGATTTGCATGATTTTTATTGCGCATTCAGATGATTTGGAAAAAGTCTTAAGCTTTCATTTGTATTCTCTTTCTACAAGTCACTTAAAGACAATTTTATCTGTTCACTGATCCAAGACGTTGTAATGATATCCAGCTATTCAGGGCATCAGAAGGAGACAAGTCCTTCTTTAAAAAATTTTCTAACCCTTAGCAATAAGAGTAAATGTTCATGTTAACAGCTTGATGAACAAAGTTCCGTAAATGGACTTTAAATCAAATATGACTCTGGTCTCAGAAAACACGACATATACCATCAGAGATGATCAGTATCAGTTACGTAATTAGTCTGGAGCACAAGGGGATGTTTAGGTAAACCTCTGCGATGTCTTAATCTCCCAATGGTGTCTACTCTCAACATGTAAAAATGAAAAGGGATGAACTAGACGCTCCTAACTGGGGCTTTCTGTTGCTTGTTGATTTTGACACCCCATGTGATCTAAGCAGAACTTCTTATACTTCACAAAGTGTTTTTTTCCCAACAAATGATCACCCATTGCTTTATTATAACACTAACATAGAAATGATTAATGGCATTTTGATATAAAAATGAATATTCATATTTATCTTGTCTATATTTCTTCTTAAATACACATCCCTGATGACAATATTTTGCTTTCCAGTTTTTTTTTTCTGGTCGCTAAATTTCTGGGCTGAAATAAACACTGAAGCCTCTTTATGACCTACAAAAGCAAATAAAACAATCAGCAACACGAGTGATTATCTATAGAGTTGTTTGTAATGTCTAAGACTGCTGGAGGGGGTTAGGTATCAGTTGATGTGATGAACAGAAAATGCCTTTCTCATGGTTTCCACTGCAATAATTTGTATAAGTGATCAATAGTAGCGTTAAAATAAAGCAGGGTGATATTTTGTAGCAGAAAACAGAGCAAGTACCAACAAAAGATACTGCTATGCCCACAGGGGATACCACAATCAAGACAAACCAAAAGTTCCTCACAGAAGCTTTAAGAAAAAAACAGTGTGATGTCAGCTGTCAGCCATCGACTGACCTGCTCTCTAATTGTCAGAATCAGCCACTGAAAAACTGAAATTGTTTGACCACTCCACTGAAATACAGCACATAAGCCATCAACAGTCTTCTGGGAAAAGTAAAAAGAAGCAGTTTGAGCAGCAACTACACCTGCTAACTTTCCCAGTGGTTTGAGATCTTTCCTCTTGAAGTTCTCAGAGATTTTCTCATTTATTAAAGCCTTATCTAGTATTTGGTCTGAGAGTTACATATCCCCGTTAATTGTAACTCTGATAATAACTATGTTGAGAAATGCTTTGAACTAAATGAGAGAAAAATGAAAGAATCACGAAAGCAAAAAAAGTCAAAAACACACAAAATATTGACACAGTTTATGATTTCATGTTTCATAACTGCACAAAGTTGTTACACTCCCCACATTAGATATCATTTCTCTGATGCTGTGCCTCACATTTAAAATGAAAAGAGACTATTGAATTTGAAATACTATCTGACTAAACAGCATTTTGGGCATGTCAACAGAACATGGTGCCTTGTGGTGTTATATTGAAAACTGGAGTGATAATATTCAGACAGTAATATTTCATTTGTACCAGCAGTGGTGACAGTATTACAGTATGTTACTTTCTAAAAACCTGCATTAATGGATAATGCTCAAATCTCACCAGTCCACAACATAAATGCTTAATGTAAGCATTAACTGCTCAAGAGGTTTATTAGCTTTGGACCAGGCTGAGGGGGGATCTGTGCGCTTATTACTAAATTTCATATAAAAAATTAAGATGAGATAATAGAAAAAAAGCATGTTGACCTCTGTGCCTGAACACAATAGTAGCAGAAAAAAAAAGAAAATATACACACCAACAGCAACAGCAATAAAGATATTTAAACAAAAAAAAACACCCATTCCCTGACTGACCCACAAGGTGTTCTGGGTAGTGAAGTCTTTAACCAATTTACATATTATAAATGCAATATATATTTTTAAACCCTCAAAACATGTGAAAGTTTCCGCTTCAACCACCTTCACCCTTATTAACCCCCCAGAAGTAAATTTTATGATATATAAAAAAAAGACAAAAAAGATTGCTAAATGGCAGTTATCAATAACTAAAGAACAATAAGGAAAAATAACAATATACATTTTCAGACATGTCTGTGTAATCTTTTTAACATCTTTGAGACAAGCACTGATCACAGTGTGGGTTTCAGTGTGAGGTCCCTGCGACTGTCTTTAGGCCAATTTAGAGTTCAGTCTCTTATTCATCTTTGTCTACAGAATAATATTATTGAGAGGACAGTAGGAAGAAGATTTTTTAGTTTAGATTTTGCATTTTGGTAAATTAAGAGATTAAGTTCTTCAAATGGAAGCAGAGTAAGACTTTGATTCACAGCACTTCTACTGACTGTGAACTTTTTCCACCACATTGTTACTGTGCTTAAAATTTTGGATTTAGAATCAATGTTAAGACAAATTTTAGCCATTTTATGTCTCACACTAACCTCGACACATTTTTATACATTTCATACCACAGAGCTATTTCAACCAAAAATCATGACTACCATGGACACAGCAGTAGATATCGTAGGCCCGCTGTCATAATACTGGTCTTTGACTGTCTGAATGACCACCACAAATATATCATACTAAACTGAATACACGCTTATAGGAGGAGGGGAAAAAACATTTTAAAACGTAATGTCCCAGAAAAACTTAATGCCTCAAGGTAGAGGATAATGGCACCATAATAAAAACAAAGATACAGATTAATATACTTGGACAGTGTACAGGTAGCAGGTCCAGGTTCCACTGTACTTAAACAGAAGCTAGGCTGTCTTTATCATGTGGGTATGTAAATGAGTTGATTATTTTGAGAAAATAAGGCCACATAGATGGTAAAATAAAATGGAAACATATTAAATCAAGAAACTTCACAATAAAAGAACAGAGGCACTGCAAGTCTCCTCTGTAATGACAAGATGGGTCACACAGGTATAATGTAAACTGGTTTGACATTTGAATCACATATTTGACAAAAGGCCCAGCAGCAACCAGACAAAGTCATAAATGTGATGCAGTTAGTGAAACTGCTTATTTTATGTTCAATTACTCAGAATAACACTGAAAGAAGTTCTTCACTGGGACTATCAACTTCATTTTGGTGAGGCATTTACATTTGTGCAGCTAAATGCCACACTGTCCAATTCTAAAACCTGCTGAAAATGTAAGTGTTCAAGTTAGAAGCACTAGATAACTAATGGAGGAAATCCTTGACAACCAGTGGTGACTTTAAAACAGCATCACCGACTGGTCATACATACAATCCATCACCCACAAAATAATAAAACTCATCTGCCAGGCTGGGCATGGCTATTACAGTTCAAAATAATTCTGCCATGTGAGATGGATAAATATCAGGCAGGTGGGACATAAACCATGGAGTTAAAAACACACTCTCAAACACTTTCTATGCTTTAGAGTGATCAAATTTTGTAAGGTTATTAATTATCATGGCAGGGATTGGCAACTGAGGTAACCAAAAAAATCCACTCTTCAAAGATTCTCTTTTCAAAGTCCTTCCATTACTCTGTATATATTTTTTTTCTCTCCATCTCCTCATTTCAAAGACCTGACAGCCTCTGAGAGACTGATGGGTGAATGTTCAGCTTTGATTCACTGTGAAGCATTCAGCATCAGAAGAGGTTTGTTCTGCAGATAAAGATCAGAAGCTGGGTGTGATGGACGGAGCTCCATATCACTGTAAACTGACATCCCCCTGCTCCTGGTGCACCTCTCTGACAGCCAGGATGCGTGTCAGCATGCTCTGCAGGGTGGTAGCCTCTAGTGGTTGAGCGGTGTACCAGTAGGGACTGTTGAGAGCAGAAATTGAAAAGTTAATAAAACATGGATACATTACAGTTACAAGACAACATGCATGTTGGCACAGAGGGTTAGAGTCTAAATTATGTTCACCATTTTCCTTTGTTGTCAGACTCAGTCTTTGAAGTTCAAACAAGACTACATGAGTGAAAACTGGTTTAATAACTTTAACATAAGAACACACTAAGAAATAAGGCCACACAACCAACTGGGATGTGTTTTTTCATGAAGACCTGGAGATGTTTACAGACAGTGCACTGTGTTATATACAACACTGCATAGGCACTGTTACTGTGGAAAAACGGATCTGGGTCTACCCCAACCGGAAGCCCTGGATAACTCGGGAGGTCCAGCAGCTGCTGAGAGAGAGGAACATCACCTTCAGGTCTGGTGACCAGGCCCTCTACTCTGCAGTGCGGGCTGACCTAAGGAGAGGCATCAAAGGGGCCAAGGCAGAAGATTAAGGCACACCTGGGAAATAACAACAGCAGGCAGGTGTGGCAAGGAGTTCAGCAGCTCATCAACTTCAGGCCCACCTTGGGAGCTGCTGAGGGTGAGGCCTCACTGGCAGAGGAGCTGAACACTTTCTTTGCCCGTTTTGAGGTGGTGCCACCCAAGGCAGCCACACTACACCCCACAGCACAGGGCAACTTCACCCACACAGAACATGAGGTGAGGCGTGTCCTTCGTGCCTAGGAAGGCTGCTGGGCCCGATGGAGTGTCTGGGCGTGTGTCAAAGGACTTTTAACCAGTCCCTGTCCGAGTCCACCGAGCTCAAAAAACCTCACATTTCAGGCCTCAATGACTACCGACCAGTCGCTCTCACCCTGGTGGTGATGAAATCCTTTGAAAAGCTGGTCTGAGGTCACATCACATCATACTTGCCAAAAAGCCTGGATCCACATCAGTTTGCATACAGGGCAAATAGCCATGGCCACAGCCCTCCATGCTGCACTGACCCCCCTAGAGCAGCAGGGGAGCTACGTACGGATGCTCTTTGCGGACTAAAGCTCTGCTTTCAACACCATACTTCCTCACAAACTGATTAACCAACTGGTCAATCTAGGCATTCCACACCCCACCTGCATGTGGATCTACAGCTTTCTCACCTGTCGCACCCAGAGGGTAAGAGTGGGCATCACACATCCACGTTGAACATCTGGCAGTGTGGTGTAGGGAGAATAACCTTCTGCTCAATATAGCAAAAATCAAGGAGCTGGTGATTGACTATTGGCGAAAAAAGACTGACATTCCACCACTCATTATCAGCGTGGAACGTGGGTGTTCACATTGAGGAGGGCCTGACCTGGACTGTAAAAGTGCGAAGGTGCTTAAAAAGACTCACTTCCTGAGGGTCCTCAGGAAAAACTGCATCACACAGAGACTGCTACTGTCCTTCTACAGATGCTCCATAGAATCCATCCTTAGATACTGTCTATGTCTGTGGTTTAGCAGCTGCACAGTGACAGTAGTACAGAAAAAGGCCTTCCAACGGGCCATTAACGCAGCCCAGAGGATAGTCGGCTGCCCCCTTCCTTCACTGGACGACCTTCACAGTGCTCGCTGTGTTAAGAAGGCTCAGAGCATTGTCAGAGACACTTTCCATCCCGGGCACTCCCTGTTTGAACTGCTGCTGTCTGGCAGACGTTACAGAACAATCAAATCCAGAACAAACAGACACAAAGACAGTTTTTATCCAACAGCACTAACTACCCTCAATGCCTTATGAATAACCCGCAGCACAATGTATACATGTAGTGGGATTGTACGCTACCAATTGACGGAATGTATGGTAGATGTGCGTGTGTGTTTTATTACTGTAGTATTTATTACTGTGTGTGTTTTATTACTGTAGTATTTATTACTGTGTGTGTTTTATTATTGTAGTATTTATTACTGTAGTGTTTTTTGTTTTTTTTTAAGCACTGAACGTCTGGCACTTTTAAATTTCGTTGTACTTGATACAATTACAGTAAAGGACTTTTCTATTCTATTCCATTCACATTTTAAGGTAAAGCAACATATTTGTTCACTGATGAGCTACCGTTAAAATACTGTGGGTCCTAGCTTACATTACTGTTAGCGACTGCAGGAATGTATTTTGCTATCAAGGTAACAACGAAGCTTTTCATTATGTCTGATGATAGAAAAGGTCCTCGTTGTTACATTGGGGTCCTGCTCACCCCGTTGGTGTTCCTATCAGCTGTATCCAAACACTCACAATACATCATGTAGCTTATGTCCCAGCAACCAGCAAAGGAAATAACCAAGTGGACATGAAAGACAAATCAGTAAATTCACAAACATTTTTGCCACAGTGTCAACAGTTGATTTTTTTATTTTACATAGGATGGGATTGCTACTGTTCCTAGCAATAGTTGGCTGTTTAGAATTCATCACTATTACCACAGAGTATTGACTGAAATCGTGGCTTGGGATAAGTTCAATGCTAGCACTGGATTGAGAAAGTCTCAGTACTGTAGATAACCTCAGAAACCTCAAAAGGTGTCTTTGACTCTGACCTTCTTGTGTGCACATTCTGTTCAGGCTGGAGGTAAAACGCGTCAGATCTCTTCTTCACCGACTCTGGGCTGAAGACGAGTAAAGAGAGTTTGCATATCATTAAGCATGTTTGGATGTTATTTTTAATGGCAATACTGAATGCATATGTGTGTGTGTCCATCTCACCATCTAGAGAGGTAGAATTCGTAGAGTCTGACAGGACAGCGCAGAGGGTTGGAGGCATTTTCAAGCATTTCCAGGTCTGCCTCAACTTCCACCTGCTTTTTTCTCAATCGCTCTAAAAAAAAAAAAACAACAACAAAAAAAACAACATAAACTTAGATTTCTTTTTCCCAAACACACTAAGAAGTGATCGGTAAAAAAATCGGTATTTGTCTGATTTCCTTTGCCTGAATAATTTTCACAATAAACTTGTCTTTATTTTTTAAAGTCAGTACTTTAGTATTGATATTATAAATGTATAGGTTTCCCAGACTTGCCTGTTTCCTCCCGATTACTCCTCTGGTGTCTGAGGAAGTGGACTTTGCCGGCTCGGCTGCAGGGTTTTGAGGATCGAGTGAAGTTGGTGAAGGAGAGGCTTTGGTGCTGCGACAGCGAGTTGAAGCGGAAGGTCTTGGTACAGAAGAAGAGCAGCGTGTTGAGCAGCACTATAGGTGAGTATGCACCCAGCTGCTTACACTCCCACAGGTAGGACTCAGCGACGCGGGAGGGGAAAATACCACCTTTAAAGAAAGGAAACGAAAAGGCAGCTGAATGATGTTACTGAGCTCTTTGGCTGCTGCATGCCGTGTTAGCGAGTTGTGGACTGTCTGTGTGCCGTTTAGTGACCTCAAGTTGGCTAATCTGAGTCTCCTGGTAGAATAAAAAACTAACTACTATTTCTAAACACAGATAAGATCAGTACTCAACAAAAAACAACAAAGTGGAGTCGATAAAACCAAAGCAACAATTTATACAGCGACTCAGCTACTGCAGTAAAGAAGACTCGCAGAGTGTCAGTAACTTCAAAATACCTTAAAAGGCTATAACAAAGAAAGAAGGTTCTTCATTAAAAATGATAAAAAAAGTGATTGTGATTTCATAAGAGAGGGCTCAGGGTTATGACTTTAATCAATGATCGTACCTTTAGGTAGGAGTTTGGGTTTCCAGAGTTTCAGCATCGCACTGATCTCTGTGGCAAACTGACTGTACAGCTCGTCGGTGAAGATGTTCTCTATGCGTCCCTTCATGAACAGATACTGTCCAAAAAGAGGAAGATAAAAAAAAAAAGAAGTGAATAAAAAGTCACTACATGGTAACTGGTGATAAATTGTGTCTGTGTGTGTTTATTTGTGTGTGCACCTGCTGTATCCCAAGACAGAGGTAGAAGATACTGTCCGGACTGTATGTCTCTCCGTTTGGCCGTCTCACTTCTTTGATGAAGCGAGACAGTGCAAAGCTCAGCTCAGCAGAGTCACACTGAATGATGTCTTCTTTGATATCCACCAGATTGGCTATAAGGAGGAGAGTGTGGGGTAAATAAAGACGCAAGTGAACGAGTCATGGTGTCAAAGGACATCAGAGAAATTGAGATAAAAAGTCATGAGAAAAAGAGAACTGAAACTCACACTCTTCTTTGTTCCTCTGTTGAACCCAGCTCCTCCACGCTTTAACACCGTACACATGGTTCAGTTTTGAGGTGGCTGGAGCAACCAGTACACTGCGGTCTAATGGAGCAGTTCGCCTTCGACCCTGGATGGGCAGAAATGGACAGAAACACACGGATTGAAATCTTTTTGATTGTATTTATGGCTTAAAAGTTATAGAACATCCTAACACTCATGGACAGGGTTTCTGGAATCATAGCTTCCCCCACAGATTTCTAGGCCCCTAAATTCCCCACATGGTCCAGATTTACAGAGCAGCCTGCATGAAAACACCAAAACCAAACCGAATGTCTAGAAATTTACTCGATATTATCACAAAGTGAAGACATAAGGAGATGACACAACAACCATGTTGGTTTATCACCTATTGAAAAAGGTCCTGTGTCTATTGTTGGTGTTGGAGCAGCTTTGTACTGACTCCTATTATTAAAGCAGTCTGAATTTAAATGGTTGGCATAAACAAAGAAATAAGCACCAACCACAGCTACAATAGAACATTGTTTTTTTTTGTGTTTTTTTGGGGGGGGCTTTGTCAGTGCTGAGACAGATCAGAGACATTTATGTTGATTTTTGCAACCACCAAGACAGCAGTCACCCTGTCTGGCTCTAACCTTTGACTTTTTGGTTCTGCAAAACCAGAGCCAAACCACAATAGCAAAGGAGGAAGCTGGACAGCATGAGAGGCGGAAGTGAGCGAGATTCTATTTGCATGCAAGCCTATGCAAATTTGCCTAACCCAAATCACTCAGATCGTAACTCCTCCTCAGGAGCAGCAAATTTAAATGGGCTTAAAGAGGCTGAAGAAACGACACGGGCTTATTCACTCCCACATTCTCAGGGTGCAAGGCTGGGAATAATATACTTTTCACTGTATGGGATGTTTAAACTGAATAGACAGAATTTTGGTTTGTGAAAAAACTACAGATCTATCAGGGGATTCTTACCCGTTTCCGTCCTGAAAAAACCTCCCTTGGTCTTTTCACTCCTCTCTGTTGAACAGATTTCTTCTGATCGGGCGGTTCTGCAAAAGTGAGGACATTCTAAATGAACAATAAATCACATTTTTTAAGTTTAGCTCTCATTAATTATCCGTAGGAAAAGTGTTTAGATTTTGGCTGCTGAATATCCAAAATATGACACACTTTGGCAGATTATTTGCTGATGTATTTTTCTATACTTCTTTAATGATATAGTATCTCACCAGATGGGAAGTCACTCTCCAGGTCCATCATAGGGGAGGAGGGAGGCTGAAGCTCAGTGCTAGTTGTAGGTGCCTCATTCGTAGTTGCTGCACTCTCTTCTGGTTGGGTAGTGGGCTCAGGCTCAGCAGACTCTGTGCTCTTATCTGGACTAACACTTACTGGGAGCTCAGCTTTTACTGGTTCTTGAATTTCCTCATCACCACAGGGAACGGAGGGGATCACCTCTGACTTTGTATCTTCAGTGGGTGCATTGCTCTGGTCTGTAGAATAAGATCAGGTGATGTAAAATTTGACATACTTTTAATGATTAATGTAGGAAAAAATTATTGAGACAACCTTTATGACAGAAAATTGACAAATGTGCTTTATAAGCTCTTACCTCCACTCAAGAAAGGCGAGTCTTTCTGTTTTTCTACAGCCACAGCCTCAAACTGGACGGCTGCATCCTTCATTTCTTTGTTTTGAGGTACCACCAGGGGCACTGGAATCTGCACAATGAGAAGGAACAGAAAATAAATACTGTACTTTCTGCTGCTGATCCTCTGCAAAGTCCACTGATAATTCTGAATGTGTGAGATGGTACATACAGGCATTGGCATAGGCATAGGGACAGGTGTGTGCTGGGAGTACATGTTCATAGGCACTGGGATGAAGACTGGTACTGGAACTGGCACCATTATAACCTTCACTTTCTCCTCTTCTCCTGAGGAGGTGACAGGGGGCTGAGGCAGATCTGGTGCAGGGGAGAAGTGAAGAAGGGATATTAAGGAGATATAAAGGAGATAGTCAAGAAGATAAATCAAATCTGTGTGCTGCTAAAATCATAAAAAAGATAGATTAGATCAATACATATCTTTTTATCTCAAAGACACAGCGTAAAAAGACTTGGACTGAATGAAAAAAAAGTTGTAAAAAGGAAATCAAAAAAGAATTAAGAGCTATTTATGGATTTTAGAGGAATGCAGAAATACAAATGTTTAGAAAGTTAGAGAACAGGCATTTAAAAACACTTCACTGACTTTCAAGATTTTTTTTATCAAGACAAAACAAAAAATTAGACCGGCAAAAGTGATCTTTTAAAGGCTCTTGTTTTAGGCTCGATGTCAACCCACATAATCACTATGCTACAATCATTTATTGTATCTCTTTAAACATCAAATGTGAGGGCACACTGAAATAACCCTTTTCTCAGGTTATTTTGATCATCTACACACTAAGCAAACGGCTGTCGCTCAGGCACTAACGTCACTTCATGGTGAATTAATACTGCTAAAAAATGAAAGAAAAGTACAGTTTTTGAAAAGAAAAAGTCTACTATAAAGAGAGCATATATTAAAAATACAAGGAGAGGCCCCGTATCAATTATGTTCTCTGGACATCTCTCACTTACTGTATAACAGTTACAACTGCAGAACCAATCAGCCCTCTCAAATATCTTTTAGGTTATGAATTGCTCTCTACTCTTTCTCCTTTCGTTTACTTGGGTATTACCGTTTTGTGAAGCAAAAATATTTCAAAAAGAGCCTTTAAATATGAAGGTGTAAATGAATGTGTCTAAAGAAATCTGCACTCAAAGCATTATTTGTTTGGGATGCACACAACCTTAGACCTGGAAATCAAAACACTATAGATATTTATAATTAAATAAGATATTTGAGTTTACACATTTTGGGTAAATACTTGCATGTACTGTCAAGATTTGTTTGTTTTTTTTCCAAGTGTAATTCGAATAAGTACACCAGTGCTTTTGTTCAAATAAAACTTACAAAAACTTTAGGTATAGACAGTTTTAAGTATAGACAAATGTAGAGGCACTCCTCAGACATACTGTAGTCTATATAGTATCTATTTACACTCAGACATTTTTAAAGTCAGGAGAGGTCCATTGATACATTTGAAGCTGTAATTCTGAGGAGTTTTTTTGTGGTAGAAACAATGCAACTCCCTTTACTTCGCTAAGGTGGTTGATCCCAGGTAATGGTAAATGAGAGACGTTTCCCCCTGAGCACTAAGCTTTAAGAAACACTGGGTTTTAAAGCGCTGAGCTTGACTGAAAAATAAAAAGGTTAAAGAAACTTGTGGTGCAGGTTTTGCTCAGCTGGTTGAGCAGGTGTCCCATGATTTGAGGCTGTTCTTCTCTGTGCCCTGATTTAAATAGAAAACATTTAGCTACATTCAAGTGTGCTGAATCTTATTTCATTTTTTTTCCGTGATGGTGTTGTGCATGCCCCTGAAGGGAGTTCATGTTATGAGAAGAGTGCTCTTCCTTTGATTTTTGACACCTTGTTCCGTCACAATCTCACTTTTCAGTGTCAGTCTCTATGTCACTCCAAATTCCTGAGCAGGAAACAGAGCTTTATATTCCTGAGAACACTTTGTTCACAGCATGCAAGTTTAGGCAGTCACAGCCTTGATGTGCTCTCTTAGTTTAGACACCATTAGTGTTTCCTACTAATGGGAAAGATACAGGGTACACTAGGTAGTATATATAGAGGACCCTCCCACTGGTCTCCTTGTCTTTTTTAGGATTGTCAGCTGATGTGATCTTCATACAGTAACAGCCTGTGTTCATTTTTAATATTATTTAACTCCAACTGTGCTTATTCATTGTCAGGCTTGGGCCAGTGGTGTGTAGGGCAGAGCAGAGAAACGAAATAAACACAAATACAAGGAAAAAATTGCTCTTGTATAGTATTTATTGACTTTTTTTGCATTGGAGAAAACAAAACTTCCATTTTACAGGTGACAGTCATTTGAAACAAAACACATTAACAATGAGAAATAACTTCAAACTTGATCCATGTCGGCATAATCATAAAGAACAGACAAACAAAAACATGCCAATGGAGTGGATAGTATTTAACTCTTTGACACCAGGTAAACAAAACATCAGAGATGCAACAGCAGGTAGATGTCAACTCCTTCAGTAGTGAGAGAGGAATTCAACTCTTAATATTACACATCACACATCCATAACAAAACTTGTAGTACATGTAGTACCGGTCAATTAACAACTGAGCATTTAGCTAAATACTGTGGTCTTAAATCACATGACTGAAATACTCAGGTGACTGTAGATTTAATCCTGACAGCGCAGCTCAAGGTAAAAGAACAGCTGGCTGGAAACACAAGGATTGTTTTCTGGGAATGATAAACTTATCTTTTCTTTATATGACATGCCAGTATGCCAGTATGGCAGTGCCAAACCTAACCTGACCAAAAGACCTCCAATCTAGACCAACATTCTGGTCTGACTGCTCTTTTAGAGGAAACATTTGCAAGAACTGAGCCATCATCTGGACCCATGCAGAGGTAAATGATATATACCATTCACCATGTAAGTCTGATGTTAGGTCAGGATAGATCTCTGAGGGAAGAATTTAACCTACTATGACATCCTAAGAAAATTATTTTTCTACACTAGCATGAAAAGCCTGTGTAATCTGCCACTATTTTGTAGCAAGTTCAAAAAACAAAAAGTATAACTTAACATTTCAACACCTACCTTCTTTTTAATTTAAAGCCGAGAGCATATGTGGCATCATAGTTGCCTGGAACAAACATTTTTTTTGAGTTGGATTCTTGTATGAATGTTGTAATCGTTGTGCATGTCATAAGTTTGTAAACCATTTCAAAAACTCCACATATCAGTTTGAGGTAGACGACCCTAGTCTTGACTTCACCACTTCACAAGAAACCCTTGAAATATGCTTTTCTATTGGCTGCATCTGCAAGAGCAACTGACCTCATTCACAAAGATCAGCTCACACACTTTACAGCAGATGCTGTCAATGCAAACGATCAAAGGTTTGTTATATAAAGTGATCAGAAATGCTGTGTGGACGAGAAAAGTTAGGATGACTCAAACAGCCCATGACTAATAGAGGCTTTAAAAGTGATGTCAAATTCCTTGGGGGGTGAAAAGGTGGGGCAAAATGTGATCTTCTTTACAGGGCCCAAAATCTCAGGTGGTACCCCTGAAAGTCGTCAAGTAGTTTTAGCACTTTAGTGTGTCACTCACCGAGTATAAAAAAACAAGAAGACAGGATTTGGCAAAGACACATAAAGGTAATTACAAACAGAATATAACAAAAGACCCAAACTTTTGAAGACAGCTGAGATATACACTGTGAATCAGCTCGAATGAAATATTACTATACAGACAGACCTATTAGTGAGGTATTTTCTGAACATATTACGGTACATGTGCAGGTCAGTGAGCCACTTGAAGTATCTCCCCCATGTGTAACAGATCACTCATGGTATTACCCCCTTGCAATACAAATTCCCCTTTAATGGGTCAAAACTGCAGATTTCTTAATAATAGCCTAAACTTTTAAACTTGGAGGAAATATTGTGCTTGATAAAAACTACTTGTAACTTCTGTTATGATGGTTAAGAATTTTATGAGTCCAGTTCAAACCAATCACAAAATCTGCAGATGTGTTGTTGTAGGTACAACATTATAGACTGCATCATGTCAGGGTAACTCTTTATGAGGGTTTGTTCTGATTTTTCTTGGAGGTGAAATGTATGAATATTTTACTCCCTCCTTAAGATTCACAGTGTTACTTTGTTGATCATGTTTGGGTCTAAAATAAAGCATTGGCACTATATGTGGTCTCCTTGGTGAAAGAAAAACTCCTTCACTGTAAATATAAACTGTTCAATCCAGCAAAACCGGGTCCTTTAAGATGAAATATCCTGTTCTTAGAAAGTCCCAGTCTTAAATACTTTCTGTATATCGTTGCAACACTGCCCCTCTTGCAGCGGCGCGTCTAGGTACCAGCTGTAAACTAAGGGCTGTCCTGCTTTTGCTGCGAGTCAAACTTTAAATTCAAGTAAAACAGACGACCACCCATTAGGAATTTAAGGGTCACTGCAGTCATGTAGGTCTGAAAACTGGCACTGAAGATGTAAAGTCTTTGTCCGGGATCATAGCAGGATTTCAGCAGGTCAGGAAACTGTGGAGAGAAAAACTCGGGGTGACAAACTCGACCCTCACAAGTCAGTAGAATTAAATTGAAAAAGCAAGTAATTGTCAGTGAATCGTTTAAGTAAATCACTGTTACTACTCTAAAAAAACACATGGAGTTTGGATAGAAGATACAGCTGTGGCAAAAACTTGACTTTTTCTTTTCACTACAAACCCAGATTCCAGTCTGTTGGTGTTCCTGTCTCCACTGTTTTAGAACAAATTCAAAGTGAGTGAATATATACAAAAAATTATGAAGTTTATCAGTTTGAACATTTAATATTTTGTCTTTGTAGAGTATTCAATTGAATATAGACAGAAGAGGATTTGCAAATCATTGTATTCCATGTTTATTTATGTTTTAAACAACATCCAAACTTCATGGGGATCTGGGTTTGTATAAAATGCTGTAATTAAGGTATTTGGTATAAATCATGCATCTTATTTCTTTATTCAGAGGGCTCACCTTAAATGTCCAGTTCAGGAACTGTTTTGTAGATCAGTCTGGTGTGAAAGAGCTCAAAACATGGAACAGGACAGAGGCTGGGTTCTCCTGAACATGTCTTACAGTAATATGATGTCTGTCCCCTCAATTTTTCACTTTTATGCTCGCAACTCTTCATTTCACAGTGGCCTTCCTGTTTTCTCTCCACATCACTGTCACCATGCGAGCGTCCTCCCTTCACCTCCTCTGCTACTTCTCCTGTTTTCCCCTCTGGATCCTCATCCTCTTCAGTCTTCTGTTTCTTCCTCTCCTGCAGTTCTTCCTCCTCTCTCTTCCTCTTAAGCTGTGCGCAGACCTTGCAGTCCGAGTCAGTCTCTCTCTTGCCCAGAAAATGGCGTCCGGTGAGGCGGGCTGGCAGGCCGTTACATGGCTGAGTTTCTCCCTGAGGTTTTGGTGATGATGCTGGAGATGTGGGAGTGTCAGGGTGGTCGGTTTGCGAGGAGCTGTCCCGCACAGCTGGTGTGATTATTGAAACAGCTGATTGTGAACAATGAATGATTGACTGAACCAAAAACATTGATCAATTATGCAGACAGTAAGAAGAGCTGTTGCAAAAACAAACTACATAAGGTCAACTGCTCGAAGAAGACACTTTCTGGAAATGCAACTTAACTAGTCGTTGCTTAAATTACAACCGAAGTCTGATATAAAACTTAAACCAATCAGCCTCGACAGAAAAAGAAGAGACTACCTTTCAAAGACTTCCTGCAGGAACCCATCCCTTTGTAGGAGGGTCTGATATTTGAGATTCCCAGAATGTTAGGAGGATCTTGTCACTGTCCACCTTGAGAGGTTTTTACTTAAACTCTAAAAACTTTGAAGACAGTTCATCCTCCTTTTTTTTATTTGCTTTATAAGACTATATTATAGACAACAACTTTTAAATATGCAGTCCGGTTTGGTTCAGTACAGTTTGGTATCATTTGGTTCAGGGAACCCTTAACTTGCCGATTAGACCCTGCATCCAGGAAGTGTGGCAGGGCTCCATGATGGCTCTGAAACACCTTGATTTTCATTTTGGCATCCATGTCAACAGGTTAGACTGTTTGGACTGAATGATAGCCTCCCTGATGTATGTAGATCTTGGCTACATTACACAGCAAAATGATCAACTGAGGACTGAATCTGACCATGTTTACGCCAGAAGCATGGAAAATGTGGTCGTATTTCTGGATTGCCTCTTAAAGTTAAAGCCCACTCTGTGTTACAGTGCTGTTATTCTGAAGTATTGTCCAGGACAGATTTGGTAGTGACTAGAATAGCATTCTTTTTAGCTCATGGGGAAAAAAAATATTTATCATTTTGACTGCAGGTAAACTATGTTAATCATTACATAACATTCGGTTATATGAATTATTTACTTCCCTCTTGCTTTGCATTCACCTCTGTGCCCCTTTTACTGCTCAGCTGATGTTTGCGTATGATCTCCCCCTCACTCTTATGAACAGACTGTGTATCTGGCTCCACCTTTTAGGTCCAGATAGGAAGACTTCATGTCCCAACAGAAGGATACCAAAAAGGTCACGCTGTGTACATCAGCTATCCTGGTACCTTTACTAATTTTTTAGGGGGGAAACCCTAATAATTGCATACCATGCAGAACCAAACCAAACCGGACCACTTTGTGGAAATGCAGCAAAAGTGAACTCTACCACCAGCTGTTTGGTTTAATCAGTAAACATGAGGACATGTTTTGTAGAAATTTCCTCGCACCATTAAACTGCACATGTATAAAGGGAGCAAATGTGTCACACAAACAGTCATGGTGGCTAGAACAGAAAATTATATGCAATGGCCATTATTATGCTAATGAAGCATTTTTACTTTAGATGTCTTTACAGACATCTGAGTACACTTCATGGTACAGCAACATCCTATAATGCATTTCACTGTCAATAGGCTGTGCTGAGGTGTAAAAACAACTTGTGCTCCTTAATCCTGAACTGCAGTTATTCAGTATCCTGAGTGAGTCAGGCATTAAACAGTGAATTTTTTAAACTTGAGCTAGTTACCTGATGAATCTGAAGATGAAGTCTGCAACTGGCACATGCTCTCTTGATCCACAGTGAAGGGTCGACACAGAACTGACTTGTTCTTCATTTGACGCCGACGGGACGCTGGCACTCGCATGGCATCAGTCTGAGTACTGGCCTGGACATAGATATACCGAACAAAACAACAAAAATACTAAATGAGATTTACTGTTGATGGTTAACTTATGTATTGGTCTCTGAAAAATCTGAGGTCAAATATCAAAAACAGTCACCGTTGGTAACACTTTTGGTACTCTTCCAAATCATTTTCACCATTTCTTGTAGAAGTCTACAGTTGTATGTAAGGCCTGATCAAGATTTAACAGAAACACAGACAGAATACATACATGGTCTTGGTTCTTGCCGTCAACATTGGAGGTTGGAAGAGCTCCTACAAAAAAATAATAAAAGTGTTACACACTGCATTTAAGTGCAGTAAACTGTATGGAATGAGGGCCCCTACATTATTTTGGCATATAATTGACATTTCCCAATAAACACTGATAAAAAAATTGTTTAAAAGTTTGCCACTTTTTACTCTAAGTTGAGAGGAACAGGAGTAGATGTGAAGAACAGCAAACAGTGGAACATCAGGAACATCATTTGTCCGTGTCTGTTAACTTGGACCAGGCTCAACAGGTTAGAGATGTATGAATTGTCACACAAAGCTTTGTGTTTAAACTAACCGGTTAGAGCGGTATCTGCTGTCATGCTGGGCTGAGTGGCAGAGCCATTGGCCAGTGAGACGACACCAGCTATGACAGGATTCATCTTTGAGGAGTGGTCTGGCTGGGTTGGAGCTGGTGGAGATGAGAAAAGAAGTTCATTTAAGTCCTGGAGGTCTGATTTCATTTGTAGAATCACAGAGACAGACTGAAAATGCTTTTCATGGTTCAATATCTTGAGTTGATCACAGATTCTGAAACACCTAATAGTGCAGGTTTACCAGCTCTTAAAAGATTCAACTTAGCATCAACTACTTCACAAGCAACATGCAAAAAATTTCATTACTTTCTTTGTCCCTGCAGTTTAAAATAAAAACAAACAAACAAAAACAAAAAAAACAGGCATGTGGAAATAGAGAGGTTTGAAGTTATTGGGAAATATTGTTCAGGGTTCAAGAACATCTAAATCACACTCTGGTTCTTGATGATACACTGTGTTGACACAATCATTATAGCCAACGAAACAAAACATCTATACCACATCCTGATAGAGCAGATCAGCCAAGTTTATGCTTGTTTCATCTGATCTGAGCACCTGCAAGTGCATTTCTCTTCGGTGCTGACATGTCTTTGTGTATTTAGTGGTGCCGTCAGGACTGATGATTTGGCTTTATAATTTACTTATTTATTAGATGAATTTTTCTACCAAGGCTTCAAAAATCAGGAATAAAAGCTAATTAGTTTTGTGTGTTTTCAATATATTTACTGAGCAGCCATGGGTGAATGAAATATTATATGCATGACGTCAGAGTGCAAATAATCTGCTTACATTTTTTTTTCTATGCTCTCTGTGATTACATGATCAGAATTATTGTGCCCATTTGAAACATTTCATTTATTGTATTCAACGTCTTTTCTGCTGATTTTAATGAAGTAACATCAAAAAGGATCAGGAAAATAAGGCTCCTCTGTGTGCACGTCCAGCCTTCTCTTACATCCATCTTTGATTTCTCTACTAAAAAAAGACAGTGATGTGAAAGATGGAAGCAGGCTGGGTATGCAGGCTGTAGCTATCACATTTTTCAGTTTGGGGAAAAATGTCAGGAGAATGCAAACACTAATCCTCACCCTCAATGGCTAGTCCATGTCTTTACAGATTTTATTTTTCATATATTTATTTGATATTTTTATATACTTAGACATTTAACTTTTGTAGTCAATGTTTTCAGCGGCTTTCAAAGTCAAAGCAATCATTAATGGATTCAACCCCCCCCCAAAAAAACTAATAATAATAATAATAATAATAATAACTTGTTACATCTGTTATTTAGAAAAGTGGATAACTTATTTTCATGATGTAGCCAACCGCTGACCCAAGAGTTAGAACGAAACAGAACACAGAATTATCTCAAAACGCAGATTTAAAACAATCTCCCAGATAAGCCCTGACTCTGATTATTCCTGTCTAAGTTCAAAACAGTCATTTATTTATAACACTGCTATCCTCAGTCTCTGAAATACGTGCCTCTAAGTGAATTTTCATGAGTTATTCAAATCAGTGTCAGTAACTTTTTTGAATGAATGTCATACATTTCAATTATAATAGCTCAAGTATTGGTGGATTGCATCCCACAGCAACCCGGTTTGGGGCATCTGAGGCAGCCAGGTGGTGTGACTCAAACTATGAGGCTTAGTCCTTCGGAGGAGGATCTGGGGTGGGATAGTACACAAAATCCATTTTGACTAAGGTAAGACCCATCTGTGACACGGTATCAGAGTTTTTGTTTAATGTTATATTTTTTTCTTGATAATAAATGCAGACAAATTCTTATTTCAATGCTTATGTCTGCTTTAAGTCATACTTTTTTAATCTTGTTTTTGTCACTGATATTTTGTTAAACTCTGTAATGCACCTCAGATCGCTCCGTGTATGAATGCTGTGATAACACAACTCACCACAGGGTGCCTGTGGAGCTGTCCTGGTACCGTTACTGCTGCTGTGCTGGCTTCTCTCAAAGTGTTGGTCGCAGTACTGCATCAAACAGGCCAGGTTGCAGAAGTTACGGACTGAGCCCAAACACTGCAGCTTCTCGTTCATGTAGCCTTGTCTCCTACAGCTGTCACATCGACCCATCTGGACGGAGGAGGAAGGCAAGAAGGAAGGAGAAAACACAAGAAGGGGAGGGGAGGATGTGAAATAATTAAAGACATCAATTTGGCACTCCTGCCCCCCCAACAGTGTAGTAGGACAGTTATTCGCCTACCCCATAATAGAGTACAGTGTACTGGGACATGCAGTGAGGTTTGCAGAACTCCTCCATCCTGCCTCCATAGTGGCTGTGTAGCATCTTGTAGCTAATACCATTGCAGTAGGAGCAAGGCCTCCAGGGATGATCCTTGTTATGAATCTGCATGTCTGTTTTGAAGGAGAGCTTACAGTCTGGAACACAGTAAAAATGAGGAATGACATTAAATTTAGAATAACAGAAAGAAAATGACAGTTCAGACCACCGGTCCACACACTGGTTATTTACAGTAGATGTACTGTACACTGAAGGATTCAATCTATTCATTTTTATTCACGTAGAACCAAATCACAGGGACAAAGTGGCACTCTACATATTTATAGAGCAGGTCTGGACCTCAGTATATACTATACTACACTATACTGTACTATACTATACTATACTATACTATTTACAAAAACCTGACTTCATCCACCTCAAGCAATTGCATGAAGTAAAAAAGGTTCTGTAGAGATATTTGATGGGTGTACTGTTTCAGCTGTTAGCCTTAAAAGTTGATGACTCCAATAATGGTTCATATTCACACTGACATTTGATTTGGGTGTTTCCAAGAGAATCTCTACACTTGTGTCTATCTGGCCATATTCAGCAAATGTAGGACTCCCAAGGCATATTTTAAAACCTTTTTGCAAGTTTAGGTGACAAAACATATTATTTGTATTTCGCACACCATTAAAACAACAATTAAGAAATGAGGCTAGATATACAGTATATCCCACAAAATAATGAGTTTTCAGACAGGATTTAAAGATGGAGAGTGAGTCAATGAAATGTTTTGTATGTGAGATTTGCAGACAGTGCAAACCAGATAACACGATTAAAGTATGGTTACAAGTTAAACATGAGGCTCATCTATGCTGGTATTAGAGTTTAGCATTTCACTGAATAAAAATGTTTACTTTGAGCTCTGTATTGAGGAGATAATTTCTTATGTGACAGATTGAATTCTAGTGCTGTAGTTAGACTGGAATATAAGTTTAGAGTCAATTCTTTAAGACTTAATCAGAAATCATGAGTGGAAACAGTTATTGTTCACTGATCCACAGTGAAACTTTAAAGCCATTTAAAGGGGAGGATGAGGGGCAGAGACGCTGCTGAGTGAACTCACTTTCACTGCAGAATGACACCTCCTGTTGGTTGTAGTTAATGGTTTCATGAAGCACCTTCTCCTGTTTACAGCAGTCACACACCACCTGGAGATTTTTCTGGGTTTTATACTGTTCGGCGCACACCCTATTGCAGAAGATAGAGATCTGACCCTGCAGGAGAGAAACAGCATCAGAATCATCCTCATCACAGTGAGTGTTAGACTTGTAGCCGTAACGGTAAAGTATAAGGTACACCAATTACAGTGTACAGTGAGCACGCCTACTGAAACTGAATGCAAACACAACAAAAAGGTCATGAAATCCAGGTTCACACACTTGAGCAGACAGTGTTGCAGTGGAATTATCACTACTGTGGTTCAGATTGTGTAAAAGCTAAGTTCTGTGAGTTCTTGTTAAAGGATAAGAGATTCTTTACAATGAATATATTTTCTTAGAGAGTACCAAAAAAATAAACTGAATTGTGATTTCAAAACCAAAATATGCACTGAACCATGATCTTTGAATACTGTTACACCCCCCAAAAGTGACTGTATATACCGTGAGGCTCTTACTTGGTGACAGAAGAGCACAGGCTTCATTTTAAACTGTCTGCTGCACTGATGGCAGGTCAGCTTAGAGATGTCACCAGAACCCCCCTCAGACAGTTTCACAGGGTGACTGGTTGATGCTTTGACCTGGGGTTGCCCTGGCACAGAGGGGGACGACATGGCTGGATAGGAGGATGCCAGTGGGGGCACTGAGGTATGACTGGGATGGTGGCCTGGGTGTGGGACCGAGGATGGTTGTTCTTGGGGGATGGGAGGGACTGAGCTGACTCCTACAGAGAGCCCTGATTTGGAGGCTTCCCTAAAAGAGACGTCCCTGAGAGGGGAGGTTCCGTTAATAGGTTCTTGCGGAGGGATCTGCCCAGATTTCTGTGTGGACAAGGAGAAAAAATACAAAGTTGGTATCACTGGCACCTGATCATTAACTTTCGTTTGAAATAAGTCATTCTGCAAGTTGTGCCTGTACCCTGAAGGTAGTAACGCAGTCATAGGAGCAGAAGTTACGTATGGTGCCGTCCACCATGGCCAGATGATACTGAGGAACAGCTGATACCTTGCACTGGCAGCAGGGGAAGGCAGTACCTGCAGGGGAAAAGGGTCACTTTAAACAAAACTCGTTACAAAAGGTGAACACTGACCAGTGTCAATGCATATTTCTGATTAACAGACCTTCCCTTCATTTTGGTTGACATATATGCTGCAGGAATTTAAGTTGAGTTGCCCATTTTGAGATTTGTCCAAGAATGCCAAAACCAAAACCAGTCTTTTTCTGTCACATTCAGCACATATATGTTCTTATAAACCATCAAATGTCCAACTTTATAAATTTATCACTAGCTTGACCTTGTTCTAGCTTTTAACGATTGGGAATGAAAATAAAAATTGAGACCCTAAAAATGTTGACTTTCGTCTCTGGACCACCTGTAGAAAGAGACTGCCATCTTGTTTTTTTTTTTTTTTTTGCATCGACAACTGTTTTGTGCTTTTTCTACCACTAGATGGTATAAAAACATCTCCAAACAAGGACAACAGGTCAAATCAAAGCTGGACCAACTCTTGAGTATATTGGGTCACAGATTTAGGCCGGTGCATGTCTAATCACAAGTTAGACAGGTTCTCTGTCTTTGACATCATCAGTACAAACACCTAGTAAGAGGTCATCTATTTCAACTCAATCATATGGTGCCTGTCCTTACAATCTAATATTTGTCCATTTTTATTATTAAATCTATTTGACCTGTCCCTTTTGCAGTCGAGTTTCACATTTTTTTTTGAAGTTTTAAAATCGTTTACTTTGCTCCACAATCTCCTGATGTCAGGTTGTGTGATTTAAGTTTTCATTATAGCCCCTGACAACTCAGTGCAAGACAGTACATTTAAAGCACACAGCAGCAGCAGCTAATCCTGATATAATGGCAAGCGTCTATGTGATGTGTCCTACCAGACAGCGTGTTTCGAGGTGGTCGACTCCGTTCCACACAAGCAGGTGAACAGTAAAGCTGAACTTTGCCCTTCTGGTCTCGCTCCATGGTTGTAGAGGACACTACAGCAATTTTGTGACAGTAGGCACAGTCCACTGTTTTTCTGCATGTCTGAACAAAAAACAACAACAGAAGTGAGATGTTTATCAAAAATGTTTAACATTTTATGACAGGAAAATTTTTATTATTTTTTATTATTTTATTATTACATTTTTGACATGAAACAAGAGTTTCCATTTTCCATACTAACAAAATCAACACTACAAAAACTAATTTTGACACTGTGGAAAAAAAAAATCTTGGGCACCAAGGATGTGACATTATCATCCCCTAGGTAATGAAAAGTATCAAACTTTCTGACAGCTTTATTTGGTACATTGATTTGTAGGACACTAACCCTAACGCATACCTGTTTGTATGTGCCGATACAGGTGGGACCACAGAAGTTCAGCTGGGATCTGTCAATTATGAGAGTCTGACAGGAGCCTAATTTGCTGTTACAGTAAAGTCCGCAGCCTTCACAACAGTTCATGGCCAACTGCCGCATCTTGCGCCACGATACAAAACAAGCATCACTGCAGAGTCTGTGCAGACGACCTTGATGGGTGACCTCATGTTCAATTTGCTGTGGAAGACCATCACAATCAAAAGCACAGAAAAACACAACTCAAAGTATAGATTTGAAAATTGGCTTTGAAACGAAAATTGCTCTCCTACCTTATTCGTGATTTTGCACACACTACAAAAGGGTTTCTCAGACCACTCCGCTGGTTTCTCAGGTGGCTTTTCAGGCCTCCTCTCCAGCCGTTTCTCCGGCCATTTATCAGGACCCTTGTCGCCTTGTTTTCTTTTGTGTCTGAAGACAGAAAGACAGAACTGGCCACAAAAGTGCATGAGGGTGCTGTCGTCCGCTGGAATCGTAATCATGTCTCTGGGCTGAACAATCTCCCTACAAAGAGCAGAAGGCAAAAAAAAAGGTTAACATTCAAATGCAGCTTAAGGGACTATGTCCATTGACGGTTTTCCTTTTTCTGCTGGCACTGTCCATTTTAAAACAACTGATGCCCTCAGCTATTTTCCCCACTATACTCTCAGGTGAAAATAGTTCAACTGTTAAGACACTGCCTTGCTCATCAATATCACCTCCTCTCCAACTCACTGCCGAATCAAATCACAGGAAAACCTACTAGAGGCGGGACTTTAAATATTCACTTTGTCAACAATAATGCTAGAAAAGAACTAACTGGACATGTATTTTTCAAGGGGTCAAGCTTGTCGAGACATACCCCAAAAGACTTGCAGCTGTAATAGCAGCAAAAGGAAGGCTCTACGAAGTATTGACACGGGGGGCCTGAATACAAATACACACAACACTTCTCAGATTTTTATTTGTTTAAATGTTTGACATCCATGTACCATTTCCGTTCCACTTCACAATTATGTTCTATTTTGTGTTGGTCTATGAGAAAAAAATCTCAATAAAATACAATTAAGTTTGTGGTTGTAGAGTGACAATATGTGAAAAAGTTCAAGGGGTATGAATACTTTTTCAAGGCACTGTATGTGTCTGGCTTTAATTGCATTCATAGGGGCTGATTCTAATGGGGTCTCTCTTCCTCTTCTTAGTGCAGCAGGTTGAGCTAGATGCACTGTCTCACTGAGCAAGATCAAACTAAGTGTTTTGTGTCAACAGTCTTATTTGAATAAAGATAATATTCACGTGGTTCACACAATGACCTTTTTTTGAGATTTTTCCATCTTCGTCGTCAGAAAGTTTAAAACAGAAATATTAAAAGCCTGTACTGTAAAGACACCTGTCCCAAATAGAGAGGAGATGTGTTTGTCAATTAAAGCCTCATCTGGACCATTTTTTTGAAGCCTGAAGGTTGTTAGAGATGAAATTTTGCATTCACATTTCACACACAAAAACACATACATGTAGTTGCACCAAAGAAAACAGGGTTCTGTATGTGAAAATGGGTTTCACATACAAAACCCAATGTTAAGTGGGACTTTATAGTCATATCTGAGCAGAGACCAGATTCCTTTTGAGTGGGAGAGCAGAGGAGAGCATGTTTCTATGAGGCAGTCAGAAATAACAAGCAGCAATTACTGGCTGCCCAGAGCTATAATATCCAACCCAATACACTGTAAGACCGTGGTGCAATAAGACAACAGAGGTGATCTCAAGGGTGAAGCTAATAATCTGAGTGCAACAACACAACCTCTCTTTTCAGACAAACATCAACGAGGGACAAACCTAATGCTGTGGAATTGATGTGAATACAGCAAAACACTCCCAGTCTCTTTTCATGCTTTCATCAACATCACTCTAACATTTGAACTGTTTAGTTGCACAACATGTTTCAAGAGCAGGCTACATCCCTTTAGTGTAGTGTCAATACAGTGGAAGTAGAAACAGTGATGTACCTGTTACACTGGAAACAGGATCGGTTCTTGTTGGCTGGAGGCAGATGGCCGGTCAGACAGACTGTGGAGCAGAAAAGCTGTGTCGAGCCTTTCCTCTGGAACGCTGTTTGGCCTTTCAGCAGCACCTACAAACATTTCAAAACAATGAAACATATTTCATACTTTTTGTTTAATGTGCTAACTCAGAAATGCAGGGTTGGTTCACACTTTGATATTTACAGTTTTCGGCTTTAATACTAAGGCGAGGTCTATTTCTTCAAACACATGCAGGATGGGGGGTTAAACAGTACCTTAGAGCATCCACTGCAGCGAACACTACCAGGAACAGGGGGCTGAGGTGGACGTGGGGGCAATGCTGCCAGAGTTGGGAGTGTACCCTGGATGGGAGCTGGTGCTCTGACAGGAAGAGGAGCCATGGCTTGTAAGACAGCGCCTCTACCCTGGATAAAAATGGCTGTCTGAGGCTGGGTGGGAATTGGTGTTGGTACTTGAGAAAGAGAGAGGATAAAGGTTGGCACAACACTTGAGAGAGAACATCCACACGTTAGTTGCTTTTTAGAAAAACTTTTTGATGTTGAGCTTTAAATCAACACTGAACAAACTATTTTAAGAAGGTTATGACATGTAGCCTATGGTCTTAACTTTTAATATGAGCCCTTACATTAATAACATGTCAAAGAATTATGCTCACTGTAAAACTAAAACAGAGACAGAAATAAACTTACTGGTGGGAGTTACAAACGTGTTCGCACCACCCACAGAGTAGACAGAGCTGATCCTGAGCTCTTCCTGAAATAAGAACACAAGGGTTCAATTCTTAGTTATGCTTTCAAGCCCTCTTTCTGTATTGTTGTTGATACAAATAGGATCACACAATATTGTGTTATATTGCATATTGATGACATGATCTCCCCTCACTAACCTCTTGCTGCTCCAGCTCCTCTTTGATCTGCCTGATGGAGCTCTGAGGCAGCAGAGCAGCATCGTAACCCTCGTCGATGGGTTCATCTTTAATGTTCACTGGAGACATCGGGGGATTACTGTCCTCCATCGGTGTGGCCACTGACTGCTGAATGATCACAGCATCCAAAGTTATTCACCATCGCCTGAAAAAACACATTTGATGCAGCCCTACATAATCATAACAGACAGTTACCTCCCCCTGCTGGCTGTCTTCTGTCTCCTCTGTCTGGTTCAGGGCCCCTCCATCTAACACAAGGGAAGAAAAGAAAATGTCACCTAAAGCCGTGCACACCTCATCTAAGAAGTGACATGATCACACTTTTAAGTTCACTGCCAGAAAGAGAGGACCATAATAACATTTGACAATCCTCTGCAAACTTAAATGTATGAATCTGAATTATTTGCACTGCTTTTGTACTCCAGCCAAGTACATCTTTTACCCAAGAATTAAGTTTGGACCCAAGATCCTGCAATGGAAGCGCACAGAGTTCACAGATAAGGTCTAGTTCCGGGGGAAAGTCTCAGTGGTCAAAAAGCTAAACTTGTACTTACCCTACAATGAAGCTTAGCCCTGTAAAAACTAACAAACTAAGGTACCGCAGCAAGACAAAAACAGCTTACTGCATACACATTTTTGCCGTGTCTGTTTTTTACTGAATTAGTTTGGTTATCAGTGTTTTAGCTTTTGTTGTTTTTCATTAATTTTGTACTAATGGACAGTTTGGTTTTGAACAGACAGATATTGGTTGGAAGCAGTGGCGGCTGCTGGTCTTTCAAGGAGGGGAAGCTCATTTTTCTGGCCTACATCATAATTGTATTTGTTTATTAGTATGTAACAGAACAGAGTCGCCAAACACAACGGCAGTCGTTTTTAACAAAGACAAGAGTCGCTGAGGATCGGTAAGGTCTCCGGAGCAGTTAAGAACAATGGAATGAATAACTTGGAAAATGCTCTGGTAGATGTTTTATTCTTCAAGATCGCTGATTCGCTTGTTTAGCTGTCAATCAAAAAAGGATTTCGCCTCAGACAGCTCATCCAATCATGGATGCAGAAGCTTGGAGTCCGGGAGAAAGTCGGGACCGCCCTCTCGCCATAGAACTCCAGTGAAGCTGGGCTTCCGATGGGCGGGACAAAGCCCAGCATTTATCCAATGAGCGTCTAGTTTCGCTGCTGGAACAACCCACTTTAAGCTTCCACATTGAAGTCAGCAGAAGCCCAGCGTCCGGCTGTTTAAAGCGCTGAGGCGCTGCGAGGATGAATGAGAACGAAGTTATGCCGGTTACCTGTGATTATCAGCTTCTTATCACAGTGTCTGAACAAAAGATGAAGGCTTTCTAGTGCGTATTTAGTTAATGAAATGTACACACAGCAGTACGTATTTCACCACTTTTTCTTTTTTTTTGAGGGGTGACATTTTAAGGGAAGCCGAGCTTCCCTTGCAGTCTTAGAGCAATCGCCACTGGTTGGAAGTGACTAAAACTGATCTTTTCCATAAGCAGCTCAATAGTTTCTTTTGTGAGACACTCCCTGACAAGCAACCTCTTATTTCTTTATTTGAAACCCACACCCTAAATTTGCTCAGCGAAGAGAACTTAGTACTCCCCGAATGTAAGATTTAATCATAATTGCAGGGCTTTGTCTGAGGCCCTCTAAAGCCAATAAAGACATTTGAACCTGTTTCCACAGGTTTGATAGTACTGCTTCTGATTTATTTAACTGAAACTGCTTTGTAAGGCTGATGGAGTTACCCGTGACTGGAAAACAATTCCCCCAGTGTGTCCTGACCCTATAAAGATTTGAGATACCATGCAAACACTTGCTTTGAAGCACATGTGATTTGTATTTCTTGTGTGCGTGCAGCTTTACCTCTGCTATTTTCAGGTGTGGGGTCCTGAGAGGAGTGAGAGGTGTTAGCAGACCCACTACTTTCTTCCCTGTCTTGCTCTCCCTCTTCCTCTTCTTGAGGCTGTTGGGCAAAAGGGTTCTCCAGACTTTCATTGTTCATTGATCCTGTCTGGCTTTCTTTTCTGTTGGCCTTCCCTGCTTTAGCTTCATCTAGACTGTCTACTGGCAGGGAAAAGTGCCAATTTTCATCTTCTTCATCAGGCTCAAATGAAGGAAGGCCATCAAGAGCATTGTCCAATGCTGCCCCTCCACTTTCTCCTCCCCCTCCATCATTGGTTCTTAGAGTACGAGTGGATATACGAGGAAAGGATGGTTCTTCTGCTCTATCCTTCATCTTCTCTTCCTGTCTGCTGCTGCTGCTATCTTCCCCTTCTCCCTGTTGGGGCTCTCCTGCTCCTGAGGTGTCATCAACACCCTTTCCCTCATCCTGCCCCCCACTCCTGGAAGAGGAGGCAGACCCTCTGGAGGAGTCAGCAAATTCTCCGAGGCCCATCACTTCATCAAACACTCTGGAAAGGTGCTCCTCATGCTGTGGAGAATAAAAGTTGAGTTGAAAGGGGATCTTAAGGAGAAAATTCATGTGTAGCATTCATACTTGGACAATGTCACGCTCTTTGAGTCTTTCTTCAGATTCAAACACAACTCAAACTGTTCACAAAACTTGCAGAGTATTGAATCGTATGAATGTGTTTTATTTGTGTAGATTTGATTCAGCTGTAATACATTTCAGCTTATAACCCTGCTGCTCCTTGTGAAACTAAACACCTTCTCTAAATGAGCAAAGTTTATGAGCTGTTCTGACAGTCATTCTGATTTCTTTTAAAACCCTAATCCCCTTCAGTTTTATCAATCGCCACCATCATCTAAATCACTTGAAGCATTTTACTAAGAGTATTCAACTGTTTCAAACATCTATTTATTTCATTAACCATAGTCAGATACTCTGCAGTACCCCGATCTTCAACCTAATATCATCTAACAGAAACTTAACCTCTGCGCCAAATCCGTTTAACGCCAATAAGCAAAGAAGTAGAAGAACTTTATTAATCTCCGAAGGGAAATTCAATTGTCTGTAGTCTCATGTGTCATGTCTCAAGTCATTTATTATTTACAGAAGTATATATACTTATTTTTGTATAGGATTAAAAAATAAGCATTACGTATACATTTTTGTTGATGATTACATAGGCCTTTTTAAAATAGCTATTTTTCAGCCTCTAACATGAAATATGACTCTTGTCTTGTCTGTCTAAAAGTCATACCAGTGAAACCCAAATGTCTTATATGAGAGCTCGGGAGGGGGGTTAGCTACAGAATGAGGAAATCGTTATGAAATGTAGACGTAGGATTCATATCAGTTGTTTAAATGTCCACAAACAAAAAGTACGTCCTCCGAAATGTGTGCAACAGTTGAGCCAGAGCTGCTTTGTCCCGCTGCACAAAGAAACCAGGGTTAAAAACACAGATTCCAGTTTAATGGAAACAAAAAAGGAACAATCTAGCTGATGGTTAAATTAAAGGTTGTTGTCCCCTGTCTGGGCCAGGGACACTAATTAAATGTGTGTTAAATAACCATCTTTCACATCAAAAGGATTCTTGTTAAGAAAATAACCACCTCTTCAGCAGTTTTACTATCATAACCTCAACAATGAACCAATTTTCAGCACAACTGCTGCCAAATAAAAACCTGTTTTTCTGTAAAGACTGTTATCATGTTCTGTTACACATAAATTAAATGAACATATCACTCCGAGATCAGCAAATAATAATGCAAATATAAATAAGGAATCTTCACAAAAAAGGAGTTATCATTCAGGCTCTGTATAATAAGTACTTGATACTAAATTTTGTAAAAGCAAAAATCTTACAAAAGGCCATAGATGGATGCCTACCAGCTGCTTGACATTATTAAAATAACACAGAGCAACCCTAGACTGGTATCTGTAAATAGAGTGACCATCACCCATTGAAAGTATCTAGAATAGACAAAATGCTTTGAAAGACATGGCAACAAAAAAACAAAACACCTTGGTAGATGCTCAAACTATTGCACTGGTACAGCCAAGGCATGCACAGACACGACATGACTGGTGTCCAATATTCATTGAGTGAGTACTGTTGACAGCAAACATATTCTTGTGTGAACCTGAAGCACATCTTTTTAGCCATGATAAGTCCAATGACTCTTGTGTTTGTCATATTTTCTCTGGAGGTTTTTCCGCTTCCCTGATAATATGGCACAGAATGCTGCAGAAGCCTCATTAAGCTTCTCTATTTGAGCTGTTTCTACACCATTGTGAGCACTACATACTTCTGAGTTGAAGCATATGCATGGCTCTGCAACACTCCACCTATTCTTGCAATGCCTAAGCTCATCATATTATCAGTTTCCTGCTTGAATATGTACAGGAAACCATGGCAACTGGTCTGAGCGCAACATATTCAAGCTGAAGCTGATGTATGTTGTGCAACAATTGATCATGCAGCAATTATTGCAAAAAAAGGACAAAAAAGGAGGATGTTGCAGGAGACCGACTATAGAGCTGCTGAGACAGAGAATAAAGGACAGCAAGGGTTGTCTGTATCATAGGGTAAAGGTCATAGACTGTATGGACAACTTGGTTCCGCCTCCCGCCTGTATATGGGTTTGAAGCCAAAAAGCTCTCTGTATTTCTGCAATTTTTCTTCATTTCCTAAAACCAGCACTGCGCAGTAGCATCATGTGCATTCAGTGTACGCTCGGCTCAAACAGCATATCCCCCGGGAGAGCTATGCAATCCCTGAACGCCGATAGGCTGTATCAGGTGTCAATCAAAGAAAACATGAACCCCCTAATAACTTTTAAAAATGGAGCTTTACAGAAAAAAGAGGACTTGAGCACAAACCAGTCTTACTGTAACTACATGTCAACACCACAAGCAGGGGGGATTATGTTCTGTGTAATCAATTTCTAACATTTGCCCACAGCTCCATAAGCTTTGCTGGCGGAGGCGGGATTTATGACCTATACTGCAGCCCATCAACAGGGGTTGCTGTTCTCCGAGTGGCTTCACCCAGCGAGGAGGCAGACTCTGTCCATTCTATATACAGTCCATGGTACAGGTGTATGCTATGGTCAGTCACAAAAACATAAACCAGGCTTTTAAACGGTCCTGGCTGGCTGGCGGTCAGTCAGTCATGTTTTTGATAACAAATATCAACGGAGTGAAGCTTCTCAGAAAAATGAGCATATACACCTTAAATATATCAACATTAACCATCTGAGACAGCAATACTTGATTAATATTTTAATTATATAATTGAACCTGTGTTCAATGATTTAACATGATATAATCTGTGCTGCAGCCAGTCAGTAGGGGGTGCTGTCACTGACTACACAGTCAGTGAGCACTTCTGGCATCCATTTTACTAGACCAGTGGTTCTCAAGTCAAGTCCTCGAGGCCCACTGTCCTGCATGTTTTGAATGTTTCCCTGCTCCAACACACCTGATTCAAATGATCAGCTCGTTATTAAGCCATTACAGAGCTTGATAACGAGCTGATCATTTGAATCAGGTGTGTTGGAGCAGGGAAACATCCTAAGCATGCAGGACAGTGGGCCTCGAGGACTGGACTTGAGAACCACTGCCCTATACGAATACTCAGTTAATATTTCAATATATTGGTGCAGCATTTCTTCCTTTATCCATTAATGGCTCATTTTCATGAAAATTTTATGCAAGCAGGTGCCACAAAAATACCAAACTAACCTCTAGCATCAAACTCTTCAATTCAAGAGGCCTTGAAGCCAACTTTTCCACATCATCATCATCATCATCAACCCATGGGACACAGAATAAGGATTACACTCATCCTGTAAATCAGAGACAAACATAAAAATAAGTAAAACAATGAATTGGGCTGTCTTTATGTGGAACATCAGATTTAACCTCTTCGTCTGATAGTTTACTCATGTAAAAAGCTTTAATCTGGTTGACAAACACATCAAAAAGCGTCCAATCTTTGCTATAGCCATTATTTGTGTCCAAGAAACCATAAACCCGAGCCTCAAGGTAATAAACCGATGAAAGGCTGAATAGAGGCGTTAGGCCTCAAGATCTGAAGATGCTGAGAGGAGGAGCTGACCTGAACAAACAATTTACATCTGGATCAAAACAAGACATTTTCATTGAAGTCGCAGAGAAAAACACAACCAGCCAATTCAGCCACACCAAAGTTGCTGGGCTATTCTTGTAAGAACCGCATTTTCATGACCCGCAAGGCATCAAACAACTCCCCAGAAATCTCCACTTTTGTTTTGTTGGCGGCAGCTTTCCACGATGCAAAGAGCTGAAAGAACCAGGATTAACCTCAGAATACTAATGCATATCAGAGGAATCAAGTGACGGTTTATCACAAGTCCGATATCAGACATAGTTAAATGTGTTTATCTGCTTTTCTGATGAGGTCGTCCTGTTGTTAAATGGGGTTTGGCACACAGGCATGCATCACTGCTGAACAGCAGCTAGCTAACGTTACAGGGCTGAGAGCTAGCGAGCTAACGTTAGCTTCAAATTAATATCTCACCAGATGCTTTCCGACTTTTTCAAATGTCATATCATGTAGTTTAACAACCTAGTCGATTTGACATGCAGTCTGCCCATGCTTTGACATTTATTCTTCGTGTGTTTTCTTACCTTTATTCTTTTAAGTCTAAATTCCTCCGAATCCGCCATGTTTTAATTATGCTGCAGACGCCGCGCTTCCAAACACCCTCCTTCCTCCGGGGTTAGAGGTTAGCATAAAAAAAAAATAGAAAAGAAAGGGAAAGGTGCAGGTAAGTCAATTAAATAGAGCTGACCTACTACGAACAAGCATACTATGTGTGTTTTAACAGTTACAACCCAGGGCATCACCCTTATGTTGGAAATTTTATTTTTATTAGAGTAAAAAACAACTCAAGAAGAAACCGTCCAGTTAATTTCAGGGCGATGGTATTGTTGAGGAGTGACATAAATGTGTGTAATATATGCAAATTGTACCGATATAACTGAAAAGCGTAGGAGTTATTGTGTTTTCCCTCAAAGTGGGGCACATAACTCCGCTTTGATGAATGAAATTTCCATTACAAATATAATGCGCAGTATTTGGTTCAGTACGGTAATATCAATTGGGCACTCAAAGTAAAAACAGTCATGGGCACAACAGTTTGATTTAAAAAAAATCCAAGCTTTTGACAAAAAAAAGTCTCTTTCTATGTTTGTTTTTCAAGTATGTTTTATTTCGTGTTTATTTTACTGATTGTATTTGTTGATGTTGATGAACATCGTCTGATATTGAGTGTTTTTGCCTTTTTCTGTTGTGAGTGGAGAACAGCTAATGCGATCACAACTCATGGGGGAACTATAAGGATATAAAGATCAATATAGGGCATACATATAAATAAATTGACAAACGAATAACACCTTACATTAGCACAAAAAGAAACTGTTTCTGAATTCAGCCTGTCATCGTCAACATATATTCAGGTTTTTGGTTTGAGATTGATTTATTGGGGCAATATCTGAAATGTTATTACAGCACACAGCCATATGTTTTGTCAGAATTATTCAAAGATACATTTATGGCAACCCCCGTCAAAAGACCGATTTATAAGGTAAAATTCATTGAAGTATGAATTACGAATGCTGAATGCATCAAATCTGATCAAATTGAACTGAAATTAATAGATTGATTGATTTTTTAGTACCTTCTCATCATACTGGATATAGACAGTCTATCATTAAGTTTATCACTTTGTGTAATAGTAGAAACAATCTTTGCAATGAAATTGCAAAGGGGGGGGGGGGGGGGGTATCATGTCAATCTCAAACTATTTGGAGGATAGATTACTCAGATTTTGTTCATTTATCTTATTTTCAAACTTTTTCTGTATCACTGTTTTGCTCATTTATATTATTCGTCTTTTTTAATTGTTTATGACCCGTCCCCACTCATGTAATTTGTCTTTGTCTTAATCACTCTACACTTTTCTCTGAAATAATCTTAGTTCATTCGAAACAGTGGTTAGAAATGTCTCATTTTATCCACGGCACAGCTCCCGTCCAGCAGGGGGAGATATACACTTCGTTTCACTGTGCTGCAACATCACCATTTACAAAGGTAGGCCTCTTCTACTGTATTCACTACGGTATCTAGCGCACGCCGTGGTATAGAACCAGTCCCACCGGCACAGACTGCAATCTGTTGTACAATGTAGATCCAATCTATGTAAGTGTATCTCTATGTGCGGCGACCCGGAGCTTTCATTGAGGTCAAACTGCCATCAAAACGTTTCAGGAAGCGAAATAGAGGAGGAGCTGGGTCAACGTTTGTTGTTGTTGTTGTTGTCACCTGGGCTACATCTACTTCTTGTCCGAAGGACTGTCCTGTTAACGCACCAGGGGTGTGTTTTCTTCGTGGAGTTTAAAGTTTCCTCCCCGGCGGATGAATGGCAATGACGGCAGTGAGAGCGGTGGCAGCGGGGGGCCCGGCGTCTTTGTCCCGGTTTAGAGGAGCACTGGTGGCGGCTGTGCTGGGAGACTGTGTCGGCGGAGAGTTTGAAGGAGCGGAGGAGGTTCCCATGGAGAGTGTCCTGCAGCATCTGAACAGCCTGGACGACGAGACCAAAGGAAATGGTCAGAGAGAGGCAGAGATTTGATCACAGTGTGTGCAAAACTCCGTAGGGCTGAAAGCAGGAGAGGACATCCATACAGATAGATATGCTGATATAAAATATATATATAGCTACCTGCTGTTGACACTATATAGGGGAGAGTGGGATAAGATGAGACATTTTTCATGTTTCGGATAACTAAATCCAAGCAACCATAGTTTTGTCTCTAACTAGTGTATCTGCATATATTTCAGGATGTTGTGCATCCTTGAAAACCAACAGAATGAGTGTAAACACAACTGTCTTGCTAATATAGAATGCCAAAAAAGTGGTCTTCTATGGTCAACTTACCCCGTGTATGGGGTAAGTTGAGCTGCTGAGGTCCACAGTCACTTTTTTCCATTCTGGAGGGATTTATGGATTTACCTGTCAAACCTCAAACCCCTAAAAATTACATGAGTCTTTGGTTTGGTTTATGATGGCATAAGAGTGCACGACCAACATGTTCGTATTTTGATTGACATTGTTCAAGTCTACCATCATTTACTGCAGTTTTTATAAACATACTGAATTGGCTATCAGTCATGGTGACTTATCCAGAATTTGGAGTTATTGGTAAAACTACAATCTGTCAGATATTTTCTATTCAGCTGAGCTCATAAGGGCTTCATTGGCATTAGCAGGGGTGTCACCAAAGTTAATTCAAAGCTCTTGAAGTGAAGTGATGTTGTGATGTATGGTCCTTTTCTGTAGAGGTACACTTTAAAAACTCACAAAAACTTAAAATAACGGGTTAACAGTTTGTTATCACTCATTGTGTTTTTCAAACAAAGAATAATGGCAAATACATTTGACATACAGTAACTCACAAATGCATAGTCAGGACTACTCAGATGGTTTGTGCTGTTATAAAACCTGTTACTATTTCTGTATTTGCATGTGTGATAGGAATCCTGGAGTACAGTGACGACACAGCCATGGCTCGCTGCGTGGTCCAGTCTCTGCTAACTCGCACTGGTTTTGATGAGCAGGATATGGCTCGCAGGTAAAGCTGACTCTTAAAGCTTCTCATTATAGTTCATGGCGTTAATACCCACTTCCACAGGCTGATGAAACAATAAAGGAAGCAGTTACAAGCACATTAGTCGAAGCTGTGGTGTCTTATCCCTCCAGGTTTGCAAAGGAATACAGCGCATCTCCAGGTCGAGGTTATGGTAACGGAGTGATCCAGGTGTTGAAGAAGCTGTCGTCCCCTCAGCTCACTGATGTGTACCAACCAGCCAGAGATCAGTTTAATGGTCGAGGTTCTTTTGGAAACGGAGGCGCCATGAGGGCAGCTCCCTTTGCACTGTCTTTCCCTGATTTGGCAGATGTTAAAAGGGTGAGCAGCAAGCTTCCTTTGCACCAAAAACCACATCACATGTTCAAGTCTTGAAGATTTTTATGATTTTGGTAGTTTTGTAGAGCTTTCATGCTGCTTTTACACTCCCACTACACAAGTACAAGTTTAAATCAGTCTTGTGTCACAACAAGAATTTCAAAGAAAATATCTACCTAATAAAAAAAAGGAATTGAAACTCACATATCCTGTATTTATTTATTTATGTTTTGACCTGTAGTTCGCCCATCTTGGTGCCATGCTGACCCACTCCTGCTCCCTTGGATATAACGGTGCTGTGCTGCAGGCATTAGCAGTGCACCTCTCCCTGCAGGGTGCGCTAGACCTTCCTCAGCAGTTTATCAGCAGACTGATCACAGAAATGGAGGAAGTGGAGGCCAATGAGGAGACACGTAACGATGCCAGAATGTGAGTGTAACAGGAATGAAAACCTCCTTCGAAATCACTGAATGAAGAATAAAAGCAACTGATATCAGCCTGAACGTCTTAGAAATTGGACTGGATCAGTGGTTCTCAAGTCCAGTCCTCGAGGCCCACTGTCCTGCATGTTTTGGATGTTTCCCTGCTCCAACACACCTGATTCAAATGATCAGCTCGTTATTAAGCCATTACAGAGCTTGATAACGAGCTGATAATTCGAATCAGGTGTGTTGGAGCAGGGAAACATCCAAAACATGCAGGACAGTGGGCCTTGAGGACTGGACTTGAGAACCACTGGACTGGATGATAAGATATAGAACAAAATGATGTTCAAAAGAAGTACTGTTTCTGTATTCATATAGAGTATATTTACATTCATTATCATTTTTTTGATTAGATCATCACTGCTAGCCTGCTACTTTGAATAATATTCTTATAAGCTTTAAGAAACTAGAGCATTTAAAGGTCATGTTGTAAATTTAATTTAAATGTTTAAAAAGCGCTACCAATCACACATTTTTTAGCCAGTTTTTTTAGACTTTTTAGGCTTTTTCTTTACAATTATACAGATTTAATCTACAGTTCTGGTGCCAAAAATCTCTAAAACACTCAATAAGTTTGTTAATAAACTTGAAATGAGTGAACATCTGGTGATCATTTTAAAGCATCCAGGGGCTTTGGATCAAGTTGCTTTAAATGCTTTATCAGGTGGCTCCCATATAATCTTTCTGAGGTTTAATTGATAAAAAACATCTGTCTCTATATTATCACAAAAACACAACAATTTATACAAATGTATAGATGGATATTAAGAATTGCATGTTGTGGGCGCTGCTGTTATATTGAATATTGTTCTTCTGTGTTTCTGTACAGTCTTCAAGAAGCAGAGAAGCCATTCTGTGAGCGCCTCCACAGAGTGAGAGACCTGATGGACAAAAGCAAGGTCAGCATAGAGGAAGTCATCTCTGAGCTGGGTCAGTATCTGCCTTCTCTGACTAAAGCTTGACTCTTCATCCGGCCTTTTTCCGCAGGTGTTGAGTCATCCACACTAGACTTGATAACAAGTTGCGGATTTATTTAGTGATCTTAAAAAATGTACATGTGCAGTGAAAACATATAAAGTTATTTTAGCAAATTAGGGAGTCATTTAATGTTCACAGTCATTGTTTTCTTACTTAGGCATGTATGTTTTACCTGTTGAAAGGGATCCTGGTTGTCTTTGGTTATGTTTTTACAACATTTGGTGCAATTAAATGAATCTCAGTCCAGCTGTCAGCTAACATCAGGATAATTGGGGATACTTTGGTGAAGAGATAACAGCTCTTTCGATGGATCTGTATGCAGAGAAAAGATTCTGCAAAGCAGGAATTTGTTAGACAGAAGGAATCGCAAATAGACAGTAGAAAGTGTGATTTGATGAGGCTGAAATGAACTCTTTGAACATATATATCACACTTCTTATCGGTATAACAATATTAAATAATGTTATTGCTCATTACTGTTTTCAGTTATTATGCAGCCATAGTGGCAGATTTGCTGGCCAAAGCCTAAACCAACTGTGGTAAAATTAAGAGATAAGTTTGGTTTGATTATATGAAAATACGCGTCAAGATATAAATTATACTTTTGTTACTTTGTTGAATATACACTCACCGGCCACTTTATTAGGTACACCTGTCCAACTGCTCGTTAACACTTAATTTCTAATCAGCCAATCACATGGCGGCAACTTAGTGCATTTAGGCATGTAGACATGGTCAAGACAATCTCCTGCAGTTCAAACCGAGCATCAGTATGGGGAAGAAAGGTGATTTGAGTGACTTTGAACGTGGCATGGTTGTTGGTGCCAGAAGGGCTGGTCTGAGTATTTCAGAAACTGCTGATCTACTGGGATTTTCACGCACAACCATCTCTAGGGTTTACAGAGAATGGTCCGAAAAAGAAAAAATATCCAGTGAGCGGCAGTTCTGTGGGCGGAAATGCCTTGTTGATGCCAGAGGTCAGAGGAGAATGGCCAGACTGGTTCGAGCTGATAGAAAGGCAACAGTGACTCAAATAACCACCCGTTACAACCAAGGTAGGCAGAAGAGCATCTCTGAACGCACAGTACGTCGAACTTTGAGGCAGATGGGCTACAGCAGCAGAAGACCACACCGGGTGCCACTCCTTTCAGCTAAGAACAGGAAACTGAGGCTACAATTTGCACAAGCTCATCGAAATTGGACAATAGAAGATTGGAAAAACGTTGCCTGGTCTGATGAGTCTCGATTTCTGCTGCGACATTCGGATGGTAGGGTCAGAATTTGGCGTCAACAACATGAAAGCATGGATCCATCCTGCCTTGTATCAACGGTTCAGGCTGGTGGTGGTGGTGTCATGGTGTGGGGAATATTTTCTTGGCACTCTTTGGGCCCCTTGGTACCAATTGAGCATCGTTGCAACGCCACAGCCTACCTGAGTATTGTTGCTGACCATGTCCATCCCTTTATGACCACAATGTACCCAACTTCTGATGGCTACTTTCAGCAGGATAATGCGCCATGTCATAAAGCTGGAATCATCTCAGACTGGTTTCTTGAACATGACAATGAGTTCACTGTACTCAAATGGCCTCCACAGTCACCAGATCTCAATCCAATAGAGCATCTTTGGGATGTGGTGGAACGGGAGATTCGCATCATGGATGTGCAGCCGACAAATCTGCGGCAACTGTGTGATGCCATCATGTCAATATGGACCAAGCTCTCTGAGGAATGCTTCCAGCACCTTGTTGAATCTATGCCACGAAGAATTGAGGCAGTTCTGAAGGCAAAAGGGGGTCCAACCCGTTACTAGCATGGTGTACCTAATAAAGTGGCCGGTGAGTGTACGTTTACTTTCTTCTTCTGTCACTAATCAGTTTCTGTTTTTTCCTCCAGGTAATGGCATCGCAGCTCTCCACTCAGTCCCCACTGCCATCTTCTGTGTCCTCCACTGCCTGGAGCCGCGGGACTGTCTCCCAGGGAGCTTCGGTGGCGTGGAGAGGACGATAGCATACAGCCTAGCCCTGGGAGGGGACACTGACACCATTGCTTGCATGGCGGCGGCTATCGCTGGGGCCCATTATGGCATCGAGGCTATTCCACAGTCATGGATAAAGTGCTGTGAGGGGGCAGAGGATGCAGACATGGACGCAGGGCGACTTCACAAGTTGTACCACCAGCTCTCACAAAGTGGTGGGAGCGAGAAGGGGGAGCAAAGCAATGAAGATTCAACTGAGAGCCAGTCAAAGGCTGCAAACGGCACAGACAAGAAAACTGGAGCCGACTGATTGAGCAACTGGAGTTTGACAAAAGGACTCTTTAAGGACACCCACCCCAAAAACACTCAGACAACAAACCCTTTTCAGACTGTTTGTTTACAGAGAACCTGTAATTTAGCTCAAGAAATCCAACACTGCAAAGTTATTTTACTTTGAAACACCTCAAAGGTTTTCTTCTTTTCCTGGTATGATGCTATGAGACCCCCCAAGCTTACAACAATAACAACAAAAAAAACACATCCTGTGAGAAAGAAATACTTGCCAGAGAACCAGCCAGAGAGGACTGACTGATGACGTCTTACAGAAACTCATGCTGAACACACAAACATACATGCACGCACACATACATGCACACATACAGGATGCACACACAATTACAGAATTCTCTCCTTCCTTCCCTTTTGTTTTTGTGTTGAACAATCTTTTGTCATGTGAGTGTTGCACTTTGAATTGGCCATGTCTTGTTCTATCCTTTTGGATGAAAATTATTTAATAAACTTTTTTTTAACTCATGTCATCTGTGTTACTTTTTATTACAATTTTAATCCCAAAAAGAGAAATTTTGAAGGTCTGATCATCAGGGGATGTCTTTGTGCTGGTTTTTAAAACCACTGATTGACACAAAACTCCCAGACTGTGTTAGAAAAAGAAATTCTCTGTCACACCAGCAGCTCTATGAGGTCGTCCATAGTCATCAGAGCCAACATGTACTTTTTTCATGCTTATACTTTTTTTTTATTTGCCCTCAGGCATTTTCTGAAGAAAGTGCTCTATCTGTGACATTTTACTAAGCATAGTCTTATGAGCAAAAAAAAAAAAGAAGAAACATTCAGGCTTTCAACAGCATAACCGCTAAATCATCTCATTACACCTAATTTAAACATCATTGACAAGGCATAACCAAATATTAATCTGATTCTAGCTGAAAAGTCATTGATAACAGCTCCTCAGAATATGTATCGCAACATTCATTATGACAGTTTCTCTGTTTTTTCTCCATACATTCATGTAAGTCGTTACACTGCATTGCATGCATTAACAAAACTCTTTAAATGAATTAAAGAGGCTTTATAACAGTCTCTACAAGTGCACAGCTTTATCAAGTTATTAAGGCTCACATAGAGCTTAATCAGAGTTCAAACAAAACAAGCTCTTTATGTCTTTTTAATATGTTTTATTGTGACAACTTATGAGCCTTCAAACAACTGGTCTTTTTTCATTTAAAATGTAAAAAGTAAGAGACTTTTTCTTTTTTATTTTACAAAGTGTATTTAAGGCTGTGGTCTTTGACAACCCTAGTTTTAAGGATATTGCTCCAGCTACATTCTACCATGGAAAGTAAAGTTGTGAGTAAATTAGTAATTGATTGTGTCCAGTGTTTCATCCAATCAGAAATCAGAATGGTGTATTGATTCATTTATTGAATATGGTAGTTAATATATTACTACTAATAGTGTCAAAAATTGACAAGGTATTCATTTGAGAAATTATAACTTCTTACTATGAAGTTCTTTTTGATTTTTTATGACTATATAAAGTTGTGGGGAGTTAAAATGTATTTTAAAACCCAGGCTGGATAAACATGATCATAATGATTTACAAGTCTTGGCTCACCTTACTTTTGGCTCTCTGCACAGCCAGCTCTGATTAGTGTGTGCAGGGACTGTACACAAAGTGCTATACTGACGAAAGATGTGGCAAAAATATTTAATTAATTAACTCTGACCAGATGCAAGTCAAAATCACTTCACATATAATTGCATTTGCTTATATTACAATTTACATCATAATTATATTACAACTGGTTTGGCAAAACATGCTTTTACATAATTTAGGGAGCAAAAATGACTTCCCCTCCCCTCCACTCCACCACCATGTGTGCAAAGTAACAACTCAGTACTTACTCAGTAGTTAGTTTTAAATAAAGTACTCTTCACATTTACCAGAGCAGATAACCATACTGGGAGCTTTTCTTCTACTGAAGCAAAATCTCATTTAAGTAACCGGATATCACATAGGTCTATATTCACACAGTCAAATTTTCTTAATATCAATATCAACATTGCTTTATCTTTGGCAGCATTTACAGTACAGATGTTTTTGTTTTGGCAAAATGTGACATATTCATTTTGATGTTTCTTTAAACAGGAATCTTTTTAGATTTAATATTTACAATAAAAACCAGCAACATGGACCAAAAATGTTCCATTTCACTCATAAGGTTACATTTGATCCTTTTCATGTGTGATCCATGAATTAACAACAAAGTCTAATGTACTAGCAAACTCACTACAGCTTGATGAAGGACTCTTTAGGCAGAATGTGGTTACCTGCACCCTTCTGCTGATGTACAGTCTGTAAGCACAGCAGTACTCTGGACTGGAGGTACTACTGAGTTTAAACCAAACACAAACTGCTGGAATCAGAGGTTTTTCTCTGCTGGGGCGACCTCTAAAAACAGCTGCAGGAACACTGTTAACTTGGTCAGCAGTCCTGGGCAGAGCTTGTAATGGATGAAGGGTACATAGACGATAGCTCCACTTAAGATGAACAAAGACACATAAAGGTATTCAATCTGAGGATCATCTATGATGGGGGCCAGCACAAGGAATATTGCTGCAAGAAGGACCAGTATGGGGAGTATAAGTGGGACCTGAGGAGAGAGGAAGACAGGAACAAACTTAATCTCATCCCTCGTTGAGTAGGACAATCATAGAATGATTGTCTATGGTGTTTTGAGAGTTCATGTGTGTGTCACAGACCTTGTAGGGCCTTGGGAGGTCTGGCTTCTTGATCTTGAGATAAATGAGTCCAGACAAGGTGATGGCGTAGAAAAACCAGGCAGTGAAGCTGATGACAGCAGGGAGGAAAAATGTCAGACAAGTATTTACAGCCTGTACACTGAACTGTGAGGTTGGGGAGAAATTCATGCAAACAGACTCATTTTTCACCTAAAGAAGTTGACGATGCTTTGGAAGTCCCCCGGGATCAACACGATGAGAGAGACAATAGTGGTGAAGATCAGGGCTGGAGATGGCGTCAGTCTGCGAACATGAGCCATGGCTAAGATGTCTGGCTACAAAACAAACACAAGTCTCAGGGACATCCCTATTACCACAGAAGTTGGGGCATAAGTGTTAATACAAACAGAATTTGATGGTTCTTAAATCATTTAACCCCTACATTTGATTTGAAAATTGTGCAAAGGCAACACATCTAATGATGAAACTAAAACATATTTGATTAAAATTTTCACTTATCTGAAATTTGATGCAGCAATATACCTAAGTTTGTCTTAAATGGTCTTAGACTCAGAGAAAACTACTTATCACTAGATCATCTTTACAAATGGTGTAATTTTCTCATGGTACAGCTTTCACCTGCATCTTTGGATGAAACAATGAACTGAGCTCACAGACAAGGGTTCTTGGAAGAGATTTTGAGCCAAAGATCACATTCATCTGGTGTTGGTCTCCAGCCAGAGTCAGATATTATAGTGACTCAGTCTTAAATAAGCTTGGGCCTAGAGAATTACAAGCTTTTCAGCTGTGGTTTCCTCTCTGCGTGGTACAGTTTAAACCTGGTTTGTGGATACAGGGACAAACTGTTCATGTACAAAACCTTTTGATGTGGTTTTGAGCCTATGCAGGGATTTCCACTTCAGCGTCATATCTGCACCTTTATTTTCAATTTCTTCTGTTGAATAAGTGTGAGTTAATCTTTATGTCTAAGATCTGAGGATTTAAGATCTTGTTGAAGTTAAAACAGAACTTTCCTGTTTCAAATTCAAAGCCTCTTACTGTTTAAAGATTACTTAATTTCTTAACAAAGCTCTTATTCTGCAAACACTTGCTGGACCATGATATGAAAAACCCTGTCAGGTGAAATAGTTATGCAAATAACACTTAGCCAATAACAAAACTGTATTGTGTATTGTAATATTAAGCTTGGATGCACATTGCATGAAAACTACAGTAATGTATAACATGTACTTCCAGGCTGGGCTTTTATTTGGTCAAATCAGCAACTATTCCTGGTCTGATATTTCTGATATTACATTATTTAAGGTAAAACAGTATTATTATAAGGGGAAGAGATTCTTACCATATGTCCTTCTCTGGCAGCAACAAAGCAAACCCGGCCACCGCTGAAGAACGTTCCATTCAGTGAACCAAAAGCAGACAGTGCTGCAGCCAATGACATGATCCAACCCCACTCTCCCAACACCTTATTCCTGTGGAAATCGAAGAGTTAAAGCTCTCAGAAAAACTGCAAATACTTTTTTTCCAGCAATCTACCAGGAATACAAAAAATTTCTTTACTATTAGAAAGCATGCCAGAAACTTTATGTTTCTTGTCTGTCTCACAGCTGTGCTAATGTGCAAAACAAGTTTATAACTTAATCTCCTGGTAGTTGAATGGTAAACTATTTTGATGTGCTTTTGCTGCAGATCAGTGACAGGTATAATTTCTCAGACCGTAATACCTATCCATCAACAGGTGTTTGGTAGTCCTTTGCAAAACAAAATGTTTTTTTTGTGGCTAAAAATAAAGCTTTGTAAAGTCTATATTTAGGTGCCACGGACCTGCTTGCTTTCCAGTTGCTTCAATTATGTGCATCTTTCTCACCTCTGCCCATCTCCCTCTCTCCTCTCTAAACCCAGCTTAGCCTCAACGGATGACATAGGTCTGGTTCTGCTTGTGGTTTCAGCCTGTTAAAGGAAGTTCTTCCTCTCCACTGTAACTCCCTAAATGCTGTAAAGTGTTTCACTCGTGGTTGAAGATGGGATAGGAGTGGGTCTGATCTTACAAGGTGGGGCTCAGTCTGATCCCATCTTTAAAGTCTTTGTAAATAGAGGATTTTTTTAAATTATCTTATCTTGTTGTGTATTGGTGCTTTATAGATAAAGATTGATTGAGTTACAGATATGTAAGAACTTCTGAGGCAATAGAGTTTCTTGCCTGTGTCAGAGCTGCAGAGCCATTTTAGATGTCAAGTATTAGCTATATTGGATCACGGATTACTAAATTATAAGGATTAGTAGATTTGGGTCTCTGGTTGTATTTTTAGAGGAGAGAGTCTGTCAAACTGTCTCCAGAGTCAACCATCAGTCTGTCTAAACCTGTGATGTAAACATCAGGTACAGTCTTACCCCCAGGTAACTGCTACAGCGGAGGAACTCATGAGCTCTTTAGGTGTCATTACTGTCAGGTAGCTCACATTCACCAGCAGGTATAAGCCAGTTACCAGAGAAATGGCTATCACAACAGCCCTGGGAAGATTCACCTGGAGGAAAAAAGAACATCATATTTACAGTCTGGTTTATATTCAACCGTTTATTTAACAGAAAGTTGTTACTTCACTTGCTGCTTTGGGTTCACATATTGCTGTGTTCATCTGTCATCTATTTCATCTATTTTCATGTCTGCTAATTTGAGGCATCACTATTAATCACAACCCCTCAAAATTGCTAATAGAGACTTTGAATATCGAGGATCTCTCATAAATCTGAAATGATCATAGTTTTTTACTTGAGTGGTAATCCCATAGGTGTGACAAAGCACTTTCCTGACGAGGTGGTTTGGTCTTTTATGGGTGTGTTAAAATATTATCCATATCTGCACTTCTCTGGGTTTAAAGCTCTGTATTTCATGTAACACTGTCTGTAAAAGCCTAGAGTTAAAAGCATGTGTAAAACTTCTGTAAACTACATTTAATGGTTGTTTTAAAATTGCATTCTTCACAACTAATAAAATAGAAAAAAAAGTGAAGTTGTAATTCAAAAAAAATGTTTTAAAATTTCTCAGGTTTTCTTTTTCCAAAGGTGATTCAGGGGTTTAGAGAAGCTCTGTCAGGGTTACAAAACACAAATGTTGTCGCTTCTCTGATAAAGTTTAAAGCATTCAGCTGAAACTGGTTTATCTTACTAACTAGTTGTTCAAAGCAAGCACAATCTTGAAAAATATTCAGTCAAAGTCAGGGATCTTAATGACTTTAACGTGTCTTCATGCATTTGCATCATCTACTTTGATGAATTTTAAAAGTTTAATGTCCTCATGGTTTAATGTTGCTTCTTCTTTTGGAAAGACGTTGAGCTAACTGGTGTGTAAATCTCTAAGTTAAGGCTTGAATTTACAGGCTCTGGTAAGAAAAAGTCAGCTTTTACTGGAAATGTTTTGCACCATAACATCTTTTCTACAACCACTGCATACATGATAACAACACTGGCAGATAAACATCTTTAACACAGTGAGAGAAGAGCACAATCACTGCTGTAAAAAAGTAACCCTCTCTAAATATCTCCGTCAGTGTCTTCTTGCTTCCCCCGCACTGTAACCTCAAGTTAGAGAAACATTTAATTATTTTAACTTCCTCTAGTACAGCTGTAGATTAATAAACTACCTTTAATGTAATGCAAGCTATTAAAATTTGTATTAAAAGATAGGCTGACCAACACAAAGAAAGCCCTATTTCTTGGCAATCCAAATCCTTTGTCTTACCTCTGGTCTTTTTAGCTCCTCAGTGACATAGTTGAGGTTGTACCAGCCAGCGTAAGACCAGAGTCCTTGATAAAAAGCCATACCCAAGGTGCTCAAAGAGTACTGAGTGCCTTTGAATGCATTTTCCACTTTTAAATTTTCTACAAGCACACTGCTGCTCTTTATGATCTCCACTACCCCTCCAATTACAATGACTATCAATGCAAGAACCTTGGCTAACAAGAATACCACTTGGATTTTGATGGCAATACGGACATTTAAGACATTGACCACAGCAACAACCAGAATAGCCACAGCTGCAGCAGACTTGACTACAACCTGAGGAGGAAGACAGCCTGAGTAAAAGGGTGCTGACAAATACTCTGCAATGCTGATTGCCATAGCTGCAATGCCCATTGGCCTAACAACAAGAATGAAGGTGATTGCAGCAAAGAAAGCAGGACATGAACCATAAATCCTCAGTATGTAGATGAAGTCCCCACCAGATTCAGGAATGATTGTCCCAAGCTCGGTGTAGCACAGTGCTGCTAACATAGCTACAACTCCAGTAAGAGCCCAGATCACCAGACTTGCACCAGGGCTTCCAATGTAGGCCAGAACGAACTGTGGGGACATGAATATACCGGATCCAATCATAGTTCCTGAAACAAGAGCTACACCTCCAAGCAACCCAATTTCCCGCTTCATTTTCAGGGCTTCAGGTTCTTTGTCAGCCATGGCCATGTCGATCAGAGCGCATAAGGTAAAGATAATGGGACTGTTTTTCACTCCCACAGGATAGAGATAAAGAAGACACAAATCTATCTACTGTGATCTGGCATGAGATAAAAAAATCAAACAGTAACTGGCTATGACCCATTAAAAACAGCTCTATAAAACTTCTTGAGTTGAATATTAACTCATTTTTAGGAGTAATCTGTAATCTGTTGTGAGTAAAGGCTCTATAGGAGCCTTTACTCACAATGACCATGAGGACTTATCAATTCTTTTCGATGGAAAATTCATGTAAAGATAAATTACAAATAAACATATCTTGATTATGAACCACAGTCTTTAAATTGTTAATACATAGAAATAAAAAAATACAAACTTTTAGGTGTTTTGACTATGTTAAATTAAAAGGATGCAATTAATTGACTAAATGCTCCCAATGTTTCACAACCCCAGTCCTTTAAGAATTAAAATCTTTATTTTTCAATAAATTATTAAATTATTAAATTATTCTTTAATAAAATTCATTTTTTGGAATTCACAGATGCTGCATCCTCTGCTGTAAAAAGGGAGAGAGACCACATGGTTGTTGTCATTACACATTTCAGAGGTCTGTTGGCATACTGATGGTACGGTGGATGCATACACTCCCATGGCATGGGTGTAGTTAACTCTGTGTGGCACATACTGATGGACATTGACCGGAAGGATTGTCTGTAACATGTTTGTCTGGTCCTGTGCACTCTAAACCCTCTGCCAGACAGTTTGACCTCATAATGTAGAAAGGGAATTGGGTCTGACCATTGTCAGTAAATACAGTTTGTCTCTACATCTACAAGTGCAAGTTCAAACTCTGAAACTAAGAACCCAGAAACGCTGCCAGCTTCTCTTCTCATGTTTCAGATTGTTTTTTGGATTAGGGGCAAGTTTTTCAGGGACATCCCTGCTTATTTCAGCAAGACATGTTGAAAGAAGGCAGGTACTAGACTGGCCTCCCAGCAGTCCAGACCTATCTCCGACTGAGGAGACAGGTCCTTAATATTGAGGAGCATTATAAGGCACAAAATACCACAACAGAGACCCAGACAGCTGTGCAACTAAAGTTGTGCATCAAGCAGGAGTGGAAAAAAGTTCACCTCCAAAGCTTCAATAGTTAGTGTCCCCAGTTCACAAAGGCTTATTGAGTGTTGTTAAAGGAAAGGTGATGTAACACAGCAGTATACATGACTCTGTCCCAGTTATGTGTTTTGTGTGTGTGCATGTCAAAAAGGATTTATAAGTTATTGTTCTCTGTTTTTATTCATGTTTTACATAATGTTCCAACTTCAGAAATACTTAAGAAATGGGGTTTTCATTTTTCATGAAAATAAAATTGTTTGATTTCTAATGAATACAGACTACATGATTTGCACACTATTACATTTTGTGTCTATCAACATGTTGCACATCATCTCAGGTCTTATGGGTTGTAGATTAGATTTCAAATTTTTATTGAACTTTGTTTTGTGTATTTAGTTTGTTAATCACTGCATCATGTCAGTAATGAGTCTTGTAGCTCTTATGTATAATTTATTGTTAAATTGAGCAGCATGCATATTGTGATCAATCATGTAAAAGTAATGAGGGAAATTCTTACTTCTGGATGTTTCAGCTCTTCAGTCAAATAATTTAAAGTGTTCCAGCCATCATAAGACCACAAGCCCTGATAAAAAGCAATTCCAATTGATCTGATGCCAACATTTGTTCCCTTAAAGGAGTCCTCAAAACTCTCAGTATGACCCCGAGAAAGCATCACAATCCCTCCGACTATGATCACTGCCATTGTCAGCACTTTGACAACCATGGAAAGCACCTGGATGGCGGTGGCTGAGCGCACACTGAGACAGTTCACGATGGCTAGAACCAGGATGCTTACTGCAGCCACACATTTCACAACCAGCACCGGAGGAGTGCAGCCACCATAAAAGGGTGCCACAACATATTCCGCAAAGCTCAGAGCAATGGCTGTGCCACTGGCCGGTCTCATGACAATAACAAAGCTCCAGACAAATGAGAAGGCCATTACTCTCCCTGCTGTCTTGAGGATATAGATAAACTCCGCTCCAGACTCTGGTATTACTGTTCCCAGTTCGGCATAGCAAAGTCCCCCAAGCATGGCAACCACTCCACAGCCGAACCATATAATAAGGCTGGCCCCAGGGCTGCCAATAGTTAGCAGCACATACTGGGGTGATATGAAGATCCCAGATCCTATCATGGTACCAGCAATGAATGAGACTGCTCCCACAATCCCCACTTCTCTCTTTAAGTTGAATCTCTGTTCTTCACCCTCCATTGCTCCAGAGCATATGCTTCGTCTGGGGAATATACAAAAGACACAAGATATACACGCGACTGGCTATATATTAACAACTAACTGTTGAGTAATGTTGGAACCATGTCCTCAATAGGAGGGGTAGATGGCTTGTCAACTGCCCATAAAACAAGGTGGAGCATGGCTAGCAATTATGTTTCCCTCCAAAAGAGAATTATTTTTCAATGGCCCAGAAACTTTGGGGGGCAGGGCCTGAAAGTTGAACATTTCTGATTGGTCCGGTTCTCAGATTATTTTAACTGTACTTTAACTTTACTCAACTTTACTTAATTTTACTTTCTGTTTTTTTGTTCACAGTTTGATGAGACAGCATTTTCTCTACCCGGGTATTCAGGCTTTGGTTGAAAAGCAGACAAAAAAAGGCCACAGGAACTATTGAGTTCCTTGAAAAATGTCCCAGGAACTAAAATTTACATGTACTTTTGGTCCACAATGGGCACTTTCTGAGTGACTATATAGCTCTTTCTTGTATCATCTGATTTCATAATCACAAAAAAACCCCAAAGAGATAGTGCTTGTAGTTGTAGGGTCAGTAGGTCAGTCAGTAGTTCTCTTCTGTCTGAGTGGCTGACTCACACAGACCTTTGACATCAAATCCAGCCTACCCAAACTGATAAATCAATGTGAGTCCTTCGTGGATTTGGGGATCATCAATTAACAGAAATGTATTTTTCAGCCCCAAATTTTTTCAAGAAATGAAACTGATGTGAAAGTGCCAAAGACTGCAGAAAACCCACCTTACGGGGAGAGAATTCATTTCAAAGATATATATCTTATAAAACGAATATACTGTATATAACGAATCAGAGCCTGACTTGACTGACAGGTGGGCACACTGTAGACATTTGCAAGTACGATAATGGTCTGCCTCTAGTGGGTTCACCAAAAGTTCGGTTGAGACAGCATCACTAACATGTCAACTGATAGCAATAGGCTTCAAAACACTGCTTTACAAACAAAGTGGTGACATCATAGATGTAGCATTTAGAGGGACAGACTTTAGTTCATAAATACTTTAACTGATGTATAATCTCCTGAATATAAAAATCATCTTTCTGGTGGGAACTGTTGAACTATTGGCTGATGCAGTTGTTCACAAAGTGGTGAACCTGGCCCCATCCTTGCTTGTAAGGGACTGAGCCTTCAGAAGTTCCTGCTAAGAAATCTGCTGCCACTTGGATTAATTTATTTTTGTTCAACAGCAACAAGAAAAATATTGTTTCAGCAATCAAAAAAAGACTTGTTCTCACTGACCAAGGGTAAAACTAATAATTTCTTGAGATTAAGATCAGAATACTGACCTGTTGACAGATCTGGTTGGAAAAGGTAAACCCAATTATAGGATGTAATGTCATGTCATGAGTATAACAACAATACTTTTACATGCTTGGCAGTCTGCAGTTAAGCGTTCACACCCCTGACTTTGGAGACACTCCTTTTTTTATTTATATATTTTGGTTTATATAGTTTCTCATGTCTTGAAGGGTAGTGATTATATTTGTCATTTATTAACAGGTACAGTGTGTCAAAGCGCACAGTATTCTTTGGCATGACACCAGTAATCCAAGCAGCAGGTCATCAAAATAAGAGATCTTTAAAGTGGCTCTCAGAATCAAACTAGGACAGTGTAATCTAGCCAATGAGTTACTATGAGGCATGCTTATCACGGTTGCTTTGATGACACCTTTGTGACGCCCGTGTTTGGCCAAAATGTGTGATTTTACCAACGGTGGTGAAATCCTGATCCTCCTTCTTGGCCAGACCACTCAACCCTAACTCCTCTATTTTAAACAATACCCTCAAAATATTGCCCTCCTTGTTTCAAAGAGAAAGTGATCAAGTCAGCCTCAAAAATTGTTCATCCAATGCAGTGTTTTCAGATGCAGCCTGAAATTTAGATACTTAGAGAAATCTGAAAGCTTAAGTGTTTTAATAATAATCCTTAATTAAATCAGTGCTGTTGAAAAATCATTTTTTTAAAGTCTTCATTGATCCCAAAATCTAAGTGGTTAATCACAGTCAGCTGCATATTGCAACTTTCATTTCTGTTTCAGAAGAGTTTTTCTGTCCATGTTAACATTGAGAAGTAATTATTCTGAAATTTCCCTTCTTTGGGAATCAAATGCATGCTGTGAAATATACCTCAAGGTCTTGACTTTCAGATTTGATATTCAGTAGATTTCATAGAGGCTGCACTGATCTACCAGAGCGGTCCAAAACCAGGATTTAGAGGCTGGAGCAGCTTCACAGTACTTACTCTACCAGGTAAAGTTTCTATTTATTTTTCTTCTGATGATAAAACAGTTTCACTCGAAGAAATATAAAGGACTTCATGTATAAAATGTGCGGCACATTTCAATAAAAGCTCATTAAAAAGCAAACACCTACCACCAACGCCTCCTGACATTACTCTGTTGGTGCAGACTTATTTTAACTTGTAAACTGAACCATCAAGGAGTTTTTGGCCATGAAATGTTCAATTCAAAGTGCATTAATGTGGTCATTTTCCATCATAACAGCAGCAGGAAGCAGGAAGGCACAGCAGCAGCTTGACTATGGTGCAAAGAAGGGGACAGAAAGCTTGCAAACCCCCATCTAATTTAGGACCTTGCTCACACTGTAACGACTGCTTCAACACTAACAGAACTGAGTACAATGAATCTGCATTGGATGATTAGTTTGTGACAGTACAGGAAGGGCCAACAGTAGAAATTAGGAATGAACAAGTGTGTATGTATTGATTTTGGTGCCCCCAAGTGGACAAAGCAGTTTTTACATTTTCCTGTACATGATTAATATGTGCCTCCTGACAAAGTTCTTATCCTCTGTCTTTTAATAATCAGATGCATCTCTCATAAAGAACCTTTGCTGTAGGACATAAAAAAGCTTAAATCAGCAGTGAGAAGATAACCTCTTGGTCTGACACCAAGAGGTTATCGTGACAACAAAACTGAAACGTGACACCCTGTGACTGAACCTTCAAAACTCACCATAGAATTTACAAAAGTTTTAGAGTTCAGTCATGTTTAAGATGGTTTAGCTCAGCCACTTTATTGTTTTAGTGTCATCCACTCTGGCCCACCTGTTGGGTTACTTAATAACTTCTTTGGTGCAATGACACTGAAACCCTGTGTGACCTCTGACCTACCTCTGGACGTTTCAACTCCTCTGTAACATAATTGAGGTTGTTCCAGCCATCATAGGACCAGAGCCCCTGGTAGAGAGCAATCCCGATTGGATTGATGCCCACATTTGTGTTTTCAAAGGAGTCTTCAAAGCTTGCAGTGTGTCCTTTGATAAGCATCACCACACCTCCTATGATGATCACAGCCAAGGCCAGGACCTTGGCCACCATGAAAAACACTTGGACAGACATGGACAGGCGAACATTGATGCAGTTCACGATGGCTAATATTAAAATTGAAACTGCAGCCACACACTTCACCATCAGCACTGGAGGAGGGCAGTCTGGGTAGAACGGGGCGACGACATACTGAGCAACACCCAGTGCCAAACCAGCAACACCAGCAGGTCTCACAAATAACACAGAGCTGAAGATTAACATGAAGGCGACGACTGGACCAGAGGTTCTGAGGATGTAGATGTACTCCCCTCCGGATTCTTTGATTACGGTACCCAACTCAGCGTAGCAGAAAGACGCCATTATCACCAATAAACCACAGGCTGCCCAGATCACCAAGCTTGCTCCAGGGCTGCCAATGGTGGACAGCACAGTCTGTGGGGTCATGAAGATCCCAGCTCCAATCATTGTTCCACCAATGAGGGAAACGGCCTCCATCAACCCTACCTCCCGCTTCAGGCTGAGCTTCTCTGTCGTTTCCTGCATATTTAGAGAAATCACAGAGCGCCTACAGTCAAACACCTTTGCCAAAGGAGAAAGCTATAATTCTGGCCAAAGTCACACTTGCAGCAGCTCAGGGAGTTAATAATTATGTGGGTGGACCATTTCACTGGCTTTGTTGTGGCTTGTTCTTATCTTCTTTAGCAGGTACAATTGTATCCTGTGACGGTACCAAGATTAGCTGCATCTTTATTTTAGATACAGCTGAAATTACTTCTTATTTTAGGGAGTACACCTATGGATTGATAATTTCCACCTGCAATTGTGGTATTCTGATTTGAATTGGACTTGATGGGACTGTCAGTACTGGGTAGCATCAAGGCTCTTCAGTGACATTTCAGCCTTAGGTACAAAGCATGCCTGCAGGGTTGGTTTTAAAAACTTCACACAGAATATTATTTATTGTAATTATTCTTTTTTATAGTGAGAACAGAAATGTGTTGCCTTCTGCTTCATTAATCCTGAGGACAGTTTGACAAACAACCAAGCAACCAAGTGTCCATGCTGCTAATCCAATCTGGGGTCACATGGTACTAGAGCCAATCTGAAAGCTGACACATAAGATAACCATATTTATATTAACAAATTAGAAAGACCAATCAACCTGTGGAAGATGTTTCTGAACTATAGGGGATGAAGCTGGAGGACCTGGAAAGTACTCACAGAAAACATGCAAACACCACAAAGAAAGGCTGTCCTCTCTGTGTATTTAAATTCATTTTGTAATGCACAGTTAATTCATGATTTTTAAGTGCCATAAAAAAAAATCTAGGTTAAAGGGTGTGATAATGAAAAACAAACTAATGGCAAGAGCACCAGCTGGACTTTGTGGTTGAATCCCACAACTGACATCCTTAGACTACAGGCAACAGATTGAAGCAGTTTCTAGTTCCTGGACTCCTGGCCTTGAGACCCTGTGCTGCAGGTCCACCCTCTCTCTCTTATCTAACAAAGGTGAAAATGCCCTGCAAAATAACACAAAAAAAAAATTCCATGAAATTTCCAAGGACATTGAACCAATAAACTGCTGAATTTGAAACAGACAGATATTAACAATGACATCATATAAAAAGAGGTGTAGAAACAAACATGTGCTGGGAAAATCTTCATATGGGTGCAACTCAATAAGTAAGAGTTGTGGTCCCCAGCCATTTTTCCTTCTAGCCCTCCCCCATTTTTACTGACAGAAGGCTGAGCCTCATTCACCAGGACCCTCCCAAGAAAAAGTGACTAATTTATGTCATCAACTTTACTGTTCTTACCAAAAAGGGTGAGCAAAACAGTATTTTCATACACAGATTGATCTACAGGTAGATATATAAACTGTCCAGTAAGTGTTGCATTTTTGATAATCCTGGCCTAAAGCCAAACATGTAAATAAACACTTAAAAAAATCAGAATATTTCATTTTGAGTTTGAACTACTTTTAAAATAGTATTAGTACTGAGTTTCTCTCAGTCTACTTCACAACATTCACTGTTCACAGAGTGCTAAATCGATACCCATTAATGGAAAGATCTCCAGAGTAGGAAGAGGCACAAGATTCTAAGATGTCTTGAGTCAAAGGTGAAGTTTGCAGCCTGGGTTGATTTGGGGTGCCATGCTAGCTGCTGGCCTTGGCCCACTGTGTTTTATTAAGTACAAAGTCAATAAGGATGTCTATCAGAAGAATTAAGAGCAATCCATGTTTTTATCTACTAACAAGCTTTATGACAACACTGATTTCCTTTTCCAGCTGGACTTAGCACCTGGCCACAGTGTCAAAACTTCTACTAAATACTGCATTGTGATGACAATCTGTTTGATATAAATCAAGAGAAGGATAAGAGACATGCAATCCAAAACAGACAATTCATCAAATCTATCAAGCAATCACAGCAACTTGGGCTCTCAAAACACCTTTGTACTGCTACAGGCTGATGGCCTCTGTGCTAAACCCGCTGATCCAGTAATCCATGGTCAAGAAACCCAAACCAAATATTGAGTATATATGAACATGATTTCCATTTTTTTATTTTCTTTTTTTGGTTGATTTAAAAAAAATATTCTTGTAACATCAGGTTCTAGATTCCTGATCAATCATTAAAAACAAAAAACAAGCTTGAAAAACCTTTTTACAGTATTCTCATTTATTGAGATGCACCTGAGGAAGTTACATTTTGACACTTTTACCGTAAGTATAGGTAATAAAAAAACTCTTATCGAGGGGAGTCAAGGAAGTAAAGATGATATAGTAATCAGCACGCTGATGAACAAAGCACCCATTAAACCAGTTAGTAATCATTTACAACATCTCATAACAGTCTTCACCTTCAACTTATCAAAACTAAGTTTTATGATCTCTTCAGTTTGTGACTTGATGTTTCTGGTTGTTGTTTGTTTACAGCTCGTCAAATAAACCTTTTTCATTTGTATGTAAGACTTAACTGAACAGTTGATCTGGCAGGTGGTCTCATGGCATGGCAACTATTACCAACCAGCAACCAATTACTTTCTTGATACCCCCCATCCAGAGCAAATATCTACAATCATCCTTCTCTCATCTGAAAAGCTATATCAGGAGTCTTTGTCCTCTCCTCCTGTTATAAAGAGGTGAACAGCCTTGCTGGAGTGCAGCATCTGTCCAGCTCGCTGGGCTCCAGTGATGGCGGCTAATTTTTGAGCATCATAGCGGGAGTAGAGCGCAGTGCAGGTCCAGCTGGCCCCCTCCCTCTGACCTCCTGCTGCCAGCATGTTACATACCTCACTGTAGAAGTGCGGGTAGGATGGCAATCCATAAAATATCAAGTTCTGGATCCCTTTGATGGTGTACCTGAACACATGAGTCAGAAGATGGGATAAGGATCAAAAACAGGTGCAGGGATCTTGATAATCAACAACTGATGAAGAGGAGTTAAAGGAGAATATAGTATTTATGAAACTGAGGCTGTGTTTTTTTTTTCGTACTGTAGGGCCCGATTAACTTAAGATGTGAATGTTCAAAACATGTATATTCAGAGCAAACTCTGACAAACGCACAAGCTGATCTACAAACAGTACATAGTGTGGACTGTGCGCAAGATCACATGCATTGTCCATTTAGTACATCTGCCTTAATGAATATGCAATCACCACTCTGCCATAGCCTGCTGAAAACCAGGAAGAAAAAATGCAAAGGAGTACATTTAGCACACGCATTGTGATTCACAAAAGACTGAAAATAGTTATTTTTACTTTGTGTAAGTATTACATAATTGAAGAAATAATGCAAATCCAGGTGCCCTGTATGCACACAGATAGCTGCATCCCTGTAAATCACTTTTACCTTTTGTAAAAGTGGAAGCGTTCAGTGAAGAGCAGAAACTGTTTGTCTCCTTTCTGGAAGAAGTGTCTGGCTCTGGACACCTCAGACTTGCTGGAGTACTCGCAGATGCTGACAAAGTTTATCTCCTCTTTCTTCATGTAATTGCGCAAACGGACGTAGTCGAAGTAAGATGGGATGTAGATCAGAGTGTGGGACATGACTGCGTCCCGGTACTGCGGCAGCACTTTATCTAAAAAAAACTGAAACCTACAGGCAGGATGGGGAAATAAAACAAGAAAAAAAAATGTCAGGATCAACCCTGAAATCATCCAGAGCTCTCTGTTACACACCAAAATATCTGCTTTTCATTTAGACAAATTTCTAGTTAATGGGGTTCTTATTAAAACACACAGAACCAGGGCAACATATTCACCCTGAAACACCATCAATGAAATCACTTACCGCGCTTCATGGTCCATGAAGCTGTCAGAGGGGAATGTCTGAAACACATGAGGCAGCTGAACCAGCACCTGGCTGATTGAACCTGTTTTTGGCATGTTCTTTGTGGCAGTCTGAGGGAAAAGCACAGTGAGAACATTATCTAACATCTCCCATCTTCAAATGGCAATGAGGAAACTAATTTGAAAAGCTTTTTCAAAGTCAGCAGATACAGCAGCTCTCAGAGATTTTTACTTATAATGATGGTGACAGCAGCACACAACGCTTTCACCAGCCACCAGGATTAGCTGAAGCTATGAGGTTATTTCTGGCTGAGATTGATGTTTTAGGAAAAATGCTTGTCTACAGTTAATGTTCAGTCTGAGGAGCAGGTCAAATGTTAACTGTTAGTGTATAAAGTTGAGCACCTGTCCTCTGTAGTTGGCACAGTGCTTAGAGAGGATATTGTTGATCTGTGGGTCCTGGATGGAGCTGAACACCAGAGTCTGGCGGTAATGTTTGGCCCAGTTGTTCAGGCTCCACATCCTCACTCTGGAGAAGTCCACTCCATGGGAGTCCAGCGGCTGCAGGTTCATGTGCTTCATCACATGCTGTAAAGGAGTAAACATCAAAACATGGGGACTGGGTTCAGGATGCCCACATTGAGAATGAACAAGCTTTCCACTCTTGAAATGTAATCCAAACAAGATTTCAAACAAACAAGCATTTAAGACTACAGTGAAACACCAAGGTTATCATGTCTACTTGTCAGAAGCTGAGATGATCACATGGATTTTTGAGTCTATTTATGCCTTCATGCAGAGGATACAACAGAAAAGGACACTGGGGAAGCATTTAAGTCTTGCTCAGAAATCCCAAGGACTGCTAAAAATGATTGACGTCATTATTTTCAAAGAGGATCAGTGTGTGTATAACAAAGTGAATGATAT